>JAUDYJ010000002.1:221023738-222238738 GCA_030761175.1 Masticophis lateralis
GTTATATGTCATGAAAATATGGTTCTATTACATTTTCCAAATCTGGGAAACAATACTGAACAATTTGAATATCAACCTACGAATATATGCATGTATGTATGTATGTATGTATGTCTATGTAAGTTCTCATGGGTATATACGTGTGTACAGGTATTCTAAAGATATGTTTACAATTACACAGGAAGAAACCCGAGATATTACCTGTACACACACACACACACACACACACACACACACACACACACATATTATGGCATAGAACTCTTCATTGTTCATATTGAAATAATTATAGTTATCTCTGTCTTTCCAAACCGTTTTTGAGCATTTACTCCTCCCCTTTCCCAGAAATGTTCCCCTAATTGTAGATTGCTCTAAAGCTTTTGGAACCATTATAAGATTATTTTAAACCCAAGATTTTTATATAATAGGCAGATGAAAGGAAGACTTCTTTAAATTCAAGTTATCCTCCTGCCAAAAAGAATCTGAATTTTAAAAAGTGTCCATTACTGTATTGTCTGAGAATCTAAGTCCCCCCCCCTTCATTTTAAGTTATATTGATTTGGAGGAAAATTTCATTTTTATTTCAGGTAAATATAATAAATGAGGCATATCATATAGTTCCTTTCCTGACCAGTAGGTGGCAAAATCCCACAGAAACTTTCCCATCTGGACTGCCTTGATAAGATTCTGCCACAAAGGCAATGCCGCCTAATAGTCAGTGCTCATCTTAATAAACACTTTGCTCTCAATACCCTTTCCCCTTTTAAAAATTTAAAACCCCCAAAGAGCATTTGTTTGTGTTGCTTACATTTATCAATATTTACCATATTAAAAATTAAAATATATGCATTTGTAAGTTCTTACGTATTGAGTCAGATAAACATAACAATATTAAAACCACTAGAGAATAAATAAAATTTAATGAAATATTATTTACTTTGAACAAATAAAAATAATAATGAGAATGGTGACATTGTTTTAAATTTTTGCAAATATCTCCAATATCTGGCAAATAATTTTGATTTTGCAGATCCCTGAGTAGATCTTGAGGGATCCCCACGGGTCCTCAAACCAGACTTTAATAACACAGTTCTAGATTAAAATGCCACCTTTAAAAAAATATTGTTAAAATGTAGGCACAGACATGAACAACATATACAGAGTCATCTTAGGCTTCAACAAATTCAAATGAACTGGAATTTGGCACTTTCGATCAGAATATTACACTACTTACTATTCAAGGCATGAAAAATAAAGAAGGAATGGTTTTCCTCTAACCATTGATGCAGAAGTGAAGAAGCTTGATGAGTTTTGTAGTCAAGTTTGATTTGAAAATGGCAAAACATGCAAGTGAGATGCACTGCTTGTGGTTGGAGAGTTGCAAGTAGTAAGGATAAAAATGTAGTTGGACTATATGCCCTAGAAAATAGAAACAAAGCAGGAGAACATCTTATACATTTTTGGCAAAGTAATGATTTCTTCATTGCTATTACATTCTTCAATATCTAAAACAGTACACTTATGCATGGACATAACCAGATAGAGCACACAGAAATAAAATGTAATATAATATAATTAATACAAGGAATTGAAGAGGTAAATTATAACAGCAAGACTGTGGCGAGAGGCCAAATCGGTGTAGTGTCACCAGGCTAGGAACTAGAAAACTGAATTCTACTCCTGCAGCTCCCGCCTTAGGCATGTGAGCTAAATGAGTGACTTTGGGCCAATCATTCTCTCTCAACCCAACCTACTCACAGGATTATAGTTATGGAGAAAATAGGAGGCAAAAGGAGTATCAAATATGTTCACTGCCTTGAGTTATTTATAAAAGATAGTAAAGGCTGGATTAAAACAATCTAAAAAGTGGGAAGGAACAAATTGTGAACTATTCATGTGCAAATCTCAAGCCAAGAAAAAAACAAAAGAACAAAGTCAACCAGCTATCAATACAATCTTAAAATATACCAACTGTTATCAAAGAAAACATCAGTGCTGCTTTGACGTCTTGAACTCATTGATAGGGAACCAGAGGAACTGTGGAATTAAATCAAAGCCATTTTTGAGGATGAATATGAAATGAGATTACCCCAAAAATAGAATAAAGCAAACTGGATGGCAAAACAGACAGTGAATATTGCCCAGAAGAGAAAACAAGACAAAGGCAAGAAAGACATGATTTCAAGAAGGAATTTAACACAGAATTTCAAAAACCTGTTAGAAGAGACAAGAAATAGTAAAGACATTGAAAAGACAGTCACATAAAAACAAGGAAAGTCATCCAAAAGATTTCCTAACTCAGGAGTTTGCAATCTTGAATTGATAATATTAAGAGACATCAGTGAATAGATAATAATTGAGTCAAAAAAGATCCAACAAAGAGGATTATGCTGAAATTCTGTACAATAGAGATATCAACATCTAAGGTACCTTAGACAATATTCCCTACTTATTTTTTACCAGGTAATGCTTGGAAGAATGGATGAACCAGAAAAGTTTCAAATTATTTCTTTCCCTGTTTATAATAAAGAAAGGAGCCCCTGCAGATTTTTCTTCACTAGTCATTGCCAACTATAGGAAGCGGAACTCATCTCCATTTCCATTCTTTTTTATAATACTCCATCCCTGATTGTAAATTATCTTTAGTTATTTATAGGACATTATTTTGTTAAAATAAAAACAATAATTTTATAATGATTCTAGTTGTGTAGAGGTCTATATTTGAAGGGTAATAGTGATTTGGAATATACATGGACACATATCTAACCCCTGTCAGGCACATCTTAGATACATATTTTCCTAAAATCCTATTTTATATTTTCCTAAGATGCATATTTTTCTAAGACACATACTCAGAATCACATTTTCTGCTCTTTCAACACAGATCCAAATACACTATAATACTGATAGGGAAAGTTATCTATAAATAAAAAAAAAAGATTCCAGATGAATAGAAGGTTTGTCAAACTGCTTCTCCACAGATTTTGGATAGAGCATAAATATCCAGCAGATTCATGTGGATTCATTATGTACCCATCAACATTAGCTCCAGTGAGCTGCTTGTTCTCTGCAAAATATATTCTGATCTGAAAAATTCACTTAATGAGTCTTATTATATAAATGACAACAATAGGAAACAAACAGCCCGAACTTTGCTGCACCCAGAAAGCTAAATAGAGTTGACCTGGGTGTATGCTTGCATAGGAGACCTTTTGGAAATTTTAGTCAGAGAAGCTGAGAATAAATAATAGACAAAAGCAGTGACAAACTACTTCTGTATTGTTGTCAAGAATACTACATGGATGTGTTCATGTAGTAACTGAGAATTAAGCCCAACTCAAGAAAATTTGTATTTTATTGATGCACAAGAATGCAACCTTGTTATAAGAGATGGACATAATCAGAAATTATGAAATGGAGCAATAAATATTGTCTTCAGATAGACAACCTACTTTGATTTATAGGATTTTTCTCACCAGTGTGGCAGCAAAGATCACAGCAGAATCTCCATTTTTTAAAAACGAAATTGTAGTTTCTCAAATATTCATATGTGAAAAAATTGGTTAGATTTATCATTTAGGGGAACAAATGAACTTCAGATTATGGATCATGACTGGATTGTTTTCTAATTATTTAATTTAAGTATAATTTCTGATTTAAACAATAGTTTTCAACAGTTAATTGAAAAAAAGAATTTTTAAAAATTTTAAAAATGTACTTGTGTCTTACTAATTATACTGTACTGAATGAATGAGGGACAGTGGAAGCATATTAGCTAAGAATCAGAGAGATCACTGCTTTGGCTGATTTTAGAAACTTGAGTAGGATTGAATCTAGTTAATACTTGAAAATATAATCAGAAAATTCTAAATCAGTTTTTCTAGAAAGATTCTGGAAATAAATAATGGCAAACCACCACTTCTGGATCTTTACCAGAATGATTCCATCAATAGTTCCATGGAGTCACCAGGATTTGAACTTGACTCATGAGGAGATTTTGGCTTTACTGTTATGTACATCACACTGAAGTATTAATAATAGTGGGCATTATGTCTAAGTTAACTATGCAAGCCTTTTTGATAATGCCAAATGCTTTATGCAAAATGGCCTCTGAATGAGGGTATACAAAAACAACTAATATCTTATGCAGTGTTTCTATATTTAGAGAAGTTCTCTCCTGTTGTCAAACCAATTAGTATGCAAGCCCACCACTTTTCATTACTTGTGTGTATATAGTTTGCAGTGTTACTTCTAAATAGATAGTATGTTACTTGCTTTGTGCAGTTGCAACCATGGAGATACTTTCTGTGTAATTCACCTTATTGTATTAAAATATACATGCAGTAAACCAGGTTCAAAAATATATTCAGCACTAGGATTTTAATGGATGTTCTGTTTAATTTTGCTCTTGAGACTTTGTCCAGTAATTCCAGTTACTGGAAGCTTTGAGGCTACAATAAATATGCAACTCAATGCAGAGTTTTCTTCCAGTTTAGATAACTGCCAATCAAAGCTTTGTGATGACATGGTGTGCCTCATTGAATGAATTATAGCTTCCTTATTAGAATATATCAATAGCATATTATTTAAAAAAATCTGAGACCAATAAAAATACTTATGGGAGAAATTATCTATGAAAGTAAGGTCCCTGTGATATAGGGGAAAAAAAGATTTTCTGTTTTATAAACATTAAGCTATGCTTGAGCATTTTAAAATGTATTCAATTACCGTAGCTGCACTTTGGAAGCCCAGTAATCTCACCTATAATTTTCAAAACCATTGTGGCAATATCAAGCTGGGAAAATCAGTCTAGAATGGATTTTTTAAAAGTAGCTTGTGTTTAGGCAAGTTTGGGCATAAAGTTTAGAAGACTGGTTGAGTAAGAAACAAATACAAGCTTGGTCCTATCAGAACTCCTTTTTTTGCCTGGTGCCTGTGGCTGGTGCAGCAAAGGCAAACTCTTGTTATAGAAAACTGAACAGCAAATGCCAGCCTTGCCCAGTTGTGTAATCCATAGTACATCCATTCTGAATAATAGTTTTTCCAGTAGCTCTCAGTCCTAAAGTCCTCAAAATGTTAAGTGCAGCTAGTTATTAACTTGTGAGCTTGTGTATGTATGTATGTATGTATGTATGTATGTATGTATGTATGTATGTATGTATGTATATATATATATATATATATATATATATATATATATATATATATATATATATATATATATATATATATATATATATATATATTTAAAAATAAGCCTTACACAGTTCGGTAGGGCTTGTAGAGACTTTGAGGATTCTAATATTACTATTTCAATACTGCTCACATTCTGTCTCAATCATACCCTCGCATAAATGAACTTGAAATAGGCTCTTGAAAGGTTACATAATTGTTCAGTAGGGTTCAGGATATTTTATGAACATGCACAGTACAAAATGTACCGTACAAAAAAGAGGGTAGGTTTCCACAGTTTGGAACATCAATGACTATACCTTCTTTTTACTGTAAGTTAAAGGTTTCTGCTAGTTTTGTCTGCCCTGAATTTTGAGTGTTCTCAATCTCTAGACTTTTTAGTGCAAATTGACTGGTATTTTGAATTGAAGCTTGTAGCTATTTAGAGGCAGGGTGAAAGGGGGATTCTTTCGGTTCAGATTTTATTTATTCATAACATTTCACAGAGGAAGGGCATTCAGTATTCTAGGAGGTCGACATTTTTTTCAATTACATACATTACTCTGCACAATCACCCCTTTGCCTCCAAAAGCAACACTTCTGCTAAAGTGCCCCTTTTGTTAGCAACATAAGTATTTAGGTAGGCTTCTGTTAGACTTACAGTAGCTGGCAATTTGTTTGGGATGGGAGGCTAGCACAATAATCAACTTATTTTTCAGTCATCCTTTTACTTTGGGGGTACAAAGTGGAGGCTGATATGATAAAGCATAGATAACCATCTGCTGACTCTTTGTGGATTATATTCCATCTCACAGGAACACAGATATCTTCAGCAATCTGAAATTGCCTAGATCCACTTCATTTGCTAGCCATATTCTCTTTCTCCTTCTTTGACTCCAACATGACCTTTCCTGTATCTCTTCAGCAGATTTTTATTTCCTTTCCCCTCTCTTGAGAGCCATATGTATGTGAAAACCTTATCTGTTTTCTCTCAGTTTCTTCCCATCCTTAAATTTTCAGCTGCAAATATAATTGTGTATCTAGGAGATTATGTGACATAATGACAGTGGTATTCTGTTCCATTCTGTGGCTTAAATAGTAACTAGCATTCTTTGCTTTTACTTTCTGAAATCGATGAAAAGGACTTAAGATCTTCGCAGATAGTTCAGATCTGCAGCAGTCCATTAGCCTGTAATTAGAAATTTATTTGTACATATTCATTGCCAAATACATACAAGATTTACCTTATGAAGTAGTATTCCAAATGACAAACTGAAATAGCAGTATCAGAATATAATTTCATTTTTTTTTTTTAAAAAGAAATGTACAGATTTTGAAAGAATTGCAAAGGCTCAGATTATCATCTTGGTCATCATTCCAAAAGTATCACATTTAACTTAATTTCTTCTAGAAAAAATATATTTCCAACTTTCATTATGTTCACAAGTTACTAGGCACCTGTACTACAAAACAAATAACATATTTTCAAGGACATCTCACAAGGGGAGAACATCCCTGTCTGAGGAACGTAATAGCAGTCCAAATGTTATTGCACAGTCCCAGAGAATTTCTATATAAATTGGAATGGATAATAGTTATATGGGCATATATTAATTTTCAATATCAACAATGAGGAACAAAGCTTTTCAACTGGATGTTTTTTAATGTTTAATGTGAAATATTTTATATCCAACTGTCCTTTGTAAGTAGAAGCATCAAATCTAAACAAACAAACAAATAAATAAATAAATAAAACATCTGATGAAATTGCATCAGAGGATGCTGTAAAGTCTATTGGTTCCTATATATATGTATGCAGTACATTTCCTTGGGTGTATTTGGTGGCATCAATTTATAGGCTAGGTTTTAAGAAATCAGTAGAATTTTTATACATGAACAAACTTTTATGTTGCATGAGTTCAGAAATCATTCCTTTTTTTTTTATTTACACATTCTACACAATTAAAACAGGACCCTACTTTTTCTAGGTTGATGTAAGAGTGCCCAGGGAAAAACAAAATTAAGCTTGGGGTTGAAAATGACAAGTCAATATTTGTTGTGCAGTATACAATAAAGCAGTATTTGTGCTTTAAGTAAGCACAAAGCTAAAATAAATCTAGGTCTATTCTAGATCTTGTGGAGAGATTTGCTCCAAATATTGGGGAAAGAAAAAGGATTTTTAAGAATAATATTTGGTGCCTATAGTCCCACCAGTGGCCTAATTGAGTATTTTAAACTGTAATCTAAATGATAGACTACTCTGTAGTGGTCACTGTTAATGTGAGAGATGGATTACTTTGGAGAATGTCTTCACTTGGGAGGAATGGAGAATAATCCAGTAAATCACATGATATAAATTTTCTTTACACATTTTGATAAACATATTTAACTGAATGCAATAAGGAAGCAGATGAATGGAGAAATATTAAATACTTCATACTAGATATTAAGAAAGTTTTACTTGAGATAGGGATAGCATCAAACAGTCCTTGCTACTACATGAAACTGTCTGTAGCATGAAGTCCTTTTACTTTGTGAAGTTGTCATAACAAATGAATCGGTACTCTGTTTATTTTAAAGTTCTGTTTTGATGCGCCAAAATATTGCTGTTAATTTCTGAGAACTGACAAACATATACCATACTGTATATGTTCAGGATTAAAAATATTTCTTTCTTTCTCTAGGCATGCCTTCAGTCAAGTTGAATACACAAAATCTTACAGTTGTTGAAGGCAAAACTATCACTTTATTTTGTGAAGCCACAGGAAGTCCATCACCAACGATAGCTTGGGTTTTCAATAATATCGTTTCAAAACATGAGGTAAGATTTTAATATTAAAACATGTATAATTAGCCATGGCAATGTCAAGTTTTCAGCAGGCATTAAGTTATCTTGGGTTGTCTTCATTTCTGCTGCACTCATTTTATCAAGGACATTTGGGTCCAGATATAACTTTCAAAAGAGAATGCATAACTACCTGCTAACTACCTGGTATTATACCTCTCCTTGGGGAAATGTTAATTTTCTCCTGAAATCATCTGGATATCTTGCTTTGCTTCTTAAAGAGCTAGGAAGGGCATGAAACAAGCTGGATAATGAGGAAAGTCAAATTACCAAAACACTTTTCTGCTCCCTTGGGCTCAACAAGCCAGTAGTGGGTTTCAATTTAGTTTGCCAGCGGTTCGCTCGTGCATGCACGCTCGTGCATGCCTCTTCCCATGCACAGAAGTGTTTGGGTGGGTGGGTGGAGCCTCTCACTGCTGCCGCTACTGGGTCGTCTGATCCAAACAACTACTGCTACAAGCCCATAGTATCATAGAAGGCACACCTTGTTCACCACAGTGGATGTTGTCTAACTGCCATCCAAGGGAACTGGGCATAATAGACTCTCTGCAAAGAGGTCCTCAAAACAAGCAGTGTGTGTTTGTTCCATATTAGTAGTGAATAAAGTTTTTGAAAGTGTTCTTATGTAAATTAGTTAAGTACATTTGTTGGCTTTAAGTATGCAGAAAATCATACCCAGTTTTCAATGGAAATTCTCTAAGCCTATGTATTTCTTTGTATTCCTTCCAGAGTGATACAAATAAGAACCCCGCTTCTTTTACTATAAAGAATGTCTCATCAAGTGACAGTGGCATACAGATTTACTGTATAGCAGAAAATATTGTGGGTGAAGACCAAGCTTCTGTCGACCTCACCGTGTTCTGTATGTAAATAACTTTAAACATAATTTTCATGCAGAAAATTGTTGCCTAGTGAAAAAAAAAGGGAAATAACATTTTGGAATTTATGCTGAACTTTTCCCAGAAAGAGAGATTGTTTATAAAATAAATATTTGCAAGAAATGGGTTAGATAGAACAGAACAGAACAGAACAGAAAAGCTGGAGGGGCCCTGGAGGTCTTTCTTGTCCAGCCCCCTGCTCAAGCAGGAGAGCCTATACTATTTCAAATAAATGAGATTGAGAAGTGTATCCTTTTCTTTCCTGGCTGTCCTTAATGACTTATAGCCATAATTACCGTGCTATCACACCAATGAAATTCTTCACTTGAATTTGCTATAGGATTCAGTGCATTTAGTACTATTACTACGTTAGCCATTAAGTAATGGTATGGGTAAATGTCAGCAGCAAGGTAAATGGTATTAACAGATGATAATATGATATGACCTCTTATGTTCCAGTCAATATTAAGATTATATCTTATTCAATTTTCTAAGGTGGTCTTAAAGGACTGTCTGTCTCCCACCAACTACTGAAATTTGCCACCCAATTCTTAGTGTTGATAGTAACCTTAGAAAAGGAATAATGAAATGGATGGTTTGGTGGGACTAGGCATCTGGTAAAGCAGTTGCACAGATCTCCTAGTTTCCGTAGAAGCCCCCAAATCAATTCCCACCATCCACCAATGGCGTGGTAGTCAGCAGAGGTGGTATGGGTTCTAGTCTAGTGATTCCTCTTCTAGATAATTCTTTTATTATTATATGCAAACTAGATTCTTTTCAAATTTCATTCCTTCTACCTTTCTGCTTGTATCTTAGCTTTATTTGAACAAGCTGACTGATTGACAAAGAAGAGAATACATGAAAGACTTAGGTTATTTCTTTTTCATTTTTCATTCTTATTATAGTTGCCCCAAATATCACATTTCTCGAAATACCGTATTCGGACCATCACTGGTGCATTCCATTCAGTGTGAGGGGAAATCCACAACCAGTCTTGACATGGCTGCATGATGGGGCTAAACTGAATGAATCAGAATATATTTGGACCAAAATACATGTTACCAATCGGACAGAATATCATGGCTGCCTTCAGCTGGACAATCCTACTCATGTCAACAATGGAAATTATACTTTGGTGGCACAGAATCAATATGGAAAAGATGAAGCGAACGTCTCTGCTTATTTTATGGAAGACCCTGGAGGTAGTAAGTAATAATATAATTAGAACATTGTTCATTAAGTAGGTTTTTTTTATATATGTATTGGTAGCATTAGGTGTAATGATGTCATTAAAAATTGAGCATTTATCTATTTACTTGCAAAAGTAAAATAAATTACTTAATAGTTCCGTACTATTAAGCTAAAAGGTCAGATGGTTAAAATGCTAAAAAGCATAGTTATGCAAATATAATATAATCTTCCTCTGAATGAATAGCAAAGTAGCCTTAACTTTCCATGATGGCTTAAAGTATTTCTGCTTAGGATCTTTAGCCAATAATAGAATATTCTTATATGGCTAAATTTATAATAAAAATAATATTTTCTTGTTTTCAATATTGCAGTACAAGATTAAAAGTACATTACTGCCACTAAAGGGAGCATTTTCCATCCATTTGCTTGCTTAACTTTTACTTTCTTTTTGTCATCAGTCACCAGGGTCTACTTTTAGTAACTGATTAGATCAGATGGATTTAGCATAATTTCCTCAATGTAAAATTACTGTTTTCCTTTGAATAAAAACAATTAAGTCTCCTTTTCAGATACACTTAAAGCTAATTGCATTTCTTATATTTACCTGTGATTTTAATTAAATGTGATTTAAGTCATATCATCTTTCTTTTTTATCACTACTGCTGGCAAAATTATTAATTACAGGAAACTCTTAAGAATGCTGGGATTTTTTTGTTTCTTCTGTGATAATTAGATCACATAAATGCAATCATAGTGGTGGAATGATTTATAAATTTGCAGTACTATGGGAATGCTTTAAAAATTGGTAAATTAATTGTGTAGAGGGGCCTGGCTATGTGTTGTAATACATTTGGAGAAAACCAGTTTGGGGAAGGCTGGATAAGATTTTTTTTTCTTCCTGTCAAGAAAAAAAAAGGCAGTACATAAAGGGAAAAGAAATAAAAGTGGATTGAATGAGGACAGGAGATTTCTCTTATTCTCTTTATCTTGCGACATATAAGAGTATAAGGATAGAATAGTGCTTGATGCCTAATGCCAAGTGAAGAAGATTAACCTGAACGATGCATATAATTTATTAATGGCTTTATTCCTCAACTTAATATATCATTGACTTTAACAAAACCTCCTTGACTTCTGCACTTAGACTAGTTTATACATGGGATGCCACCCATCTCCCCTGTAAGGTGACTCTAATATCCCTAATAAGAAACTACAATAGATTCTTTCAAATTTGGTAAAGGCACGTTCCCCATATTGTATTCTTCAAGCATAATAATAAATACTGGGACCTGGATCTTATACAGAGAATGATGGCATCTTGGGATAGTTGTCAAATATTTGATATCCTAGAAATGTGCTTGTGCAAATATATGATAGTTTGGGATTCAGAACAGAACAGAAAAAAAGAGTTGGAACTGACCTTGGAGGTCTTCTAATCCAACTCTCTGATCAAGCAGGATACCCTATATCATTTTAGACAAATGGTTGTCCAATCTCTTCTTAAAAATTTCCAGTGTTGGAGCACTCTCCAATTTCTGGAGGTTACTTATTGTTCTTTATAGTATAAGTAAGTATCAGCTATTTATGGTCTGCCTTAAAGGTGTTTCCAGCAGTGTTCCACACGGGACGCTCTAAATCATATTTCTTCCAGTCTAAGATATCTTCATTGCCCTACAAAGCAGCTTTACGAGATTTCTTGTGCTGCAAAGTTTTGCTTAAAGTGGGGGAGAGAGGTCTGAAAGGGATAGATAAACTTGTACCCAGTGGCCTCACCCCTGCAGGAATATGTTTTAACATGATAAACGTGCCACTCTTTTAGACTCTGAACTAATTTTAGTATGCCAGAAACTAAAATTCTTTTTTTTGTTATGTAGTTTGACTATCATCCTTTTAAAAAGGAGTTAGAATAAACAGTATTTGTCCATCTTTTCCCATTATGTAAATAAAGATAAATGTGAAAAGATAAAATCTGCTGTGATTACATTCAAAGTTTTTGTTGCTATTTAAGATGAATACAAATCATTCTTGGAATCTTAGCATGGCTATTGTTTCTTTGCATTGTCATTGTGAATTGTACATTCTGCACAATGAAACATGACAAGTAGACCCACACCCTGGTATTATATTCATTTCCATGCCTACGTGCTAGCATTAAATGTTACTGGATGTTTAATGAGCAGAAATATGCTCCTTGAGATTAGAATTGATTTTATGTCATCATAGAACTGACAAATACTTAAATAACAATGGGATCTTATGCTTGTATACCCAGACGTCAATTTCACTGAGTTTAGTAAGAGGCATATTCTCACTGAATCTTGAAAAGTGTGTACAAAATTGCAGATTTGAAGGCTTTAAGATAAATCTTTCTACTTTTTAAGTGTAATTATCACTATCAAACTCAGAAGATCAGTTTCATCTCAAAGATGAAAACAGATATGTATGCTAAGATTCTGTACTGACAGAGACAGGTAATTAATTATTCTAATATCTGCTATGTAAATATTTCAATAGGTATGCGTAATATCTAGTAACAATGTTCTGTCAAAGTCTATTGATGCATGTTACTATGACTAAGAAAATGGTTAGAACTATGCAGATATAACAATAGGACTATTAAACAAATAAGAGCCTTTTATTGTCAGTGATTTATGGGATGCATTCAACAATCTACAACCAGCCATTTTATTTTAAGTCCCTGGCCAAGAGGAAAATTGTACAATTAACCCTAAACAGAGTAGTGCAACATAGGAAGGGAATTCATTCCGTCCTTCTCCTTTGTTTGGGAAGGTTAAGTGGGGAAAAAAAATAATTTATAATTTCCCATGCTATTCCAGAACTTTCATATGCAAGTCTTTTTCAAGACAGTATTGGATTCATTGTGCTTTTTAATTATATTTCAAGCCATTTTTAGAATGTTCTAAGGTTGCACCCGTTTTTCATACAAAACTATCAAAGAGAATAATAATACATTTCAAATGTAATTACATGTAATTTTTATTACTAATGTTTAAACCAGTTAGTCTTAGAGACAACTTCATTATCCAGATAATTTGTTAATATAAAATATGTAGATAAAACTGTATAGAAGATAAATTTTTTGGTCTGGGCACAAAATTTTGGCTTCTGTTCTTATTCAGAGCAGGCAATAATATTTTTTTATTATTATGATCATTGAAATTGTTCCAAAAGTTTCTAAATAAGTAATAAAGGATTAGAATACCAATTTACTTTTAAAGTAGGAGAGGCAAAATGGCTTTTGAAACAAATGAGAAAAGTCAAACACTTGTTATATTCCTATTTTTTAAAAAATATGCCTTCTGTTAGCAAGTTCCGATAATTTTCGTGATAACAAATTTTAAAATCACCATTTTTAAAATTTGGAATAAGTCAAAAAGAGAAACAAAAAGATAATCTGGGCCTGGATTCCTCACTGTTTATTGTTGCCTTTGGGAACCTTCCCCAGCTTATGTTGTAGGAGTACTATACAGTATACAGGTCAGTAAATGACAGAAATCTTCTAATGGCATTGGTATGCCCTGGCCTTTATGCAGTGGTTCTTCTATTTGAAAAAGCGATACCATAAATCTTCACTAGCACAAAAGAACTGAGTTCTCAAATTTTTGCAAAGTCTTCTAGACCAGTGGCCCCCAACCTTTTAGGCACCAGGGACGGGTTGAATAGAGAGGTTTTTCTGAGGACAGGAGTGGGCATGGTTTCACATGCTGCCTGCATCCCGCGGATGGGGCTTCGCTTGTTTATATGGCCCGATTTCTGGCATGCCGTGGCCTAGTGCTGGGGGTTGGGGACCCCTATTCTAGACCCCTTTCTTTCCCAAGAAAGACAAGACAAAATAGTCATCAGAAAAAGTCAATATGAATAAACTAAAGTCTTCCTTTCAGGCCCCCTTTTTTCTGGAAAAGCTTCTAGTGCCTTTCCCTTTGAAGCTCAAGACCAGGTGGGACAGGTCTTTCAGGTAGGCACTTTAGTGTCTCATGAGTAAGCTCACAGAGCTCTTCCTCCACAGAGCAATACCTGGAATGCTGGTTTCCAACCCCAGATGAGACAGAACTTACAGGTAGGCAACCCAGAGTCTCATAAGCAAGCTCATGTAAGAATTCCTCATAGGCACATAACATATATTATGATATGCATTTATTTTCTCTAGTAAAATGATCAAGAAATAATTAAAAGAGTACAAATAATAAGTATGCCAGCTGCATGAGTTGAAACAGGTGCAAAGTAGGGATGTATGCAAAGCAAGAAGTTGTGTTCTCAGCTCAGAAAAAAGAAGTCCGACTCAGAACATATTTTAGAAGGATGATAGAGGGGATTGTGTTCTGACAAACAGAAATTGAAATATCTCAAGTGTTTTATCATCTGAACAATCTGAACTTGAAGTAACCCTTTTACTCCCTTGTTTAGTATCCTAGGTGGTGTAGTACCCTGCGTTGAACGCTATGTACAACCTGGAAAAAATGATCAAGGAAATGATTTTTAATTTTTTCTTCAATATTATAACATTTTCCAAAGCAAATTGTGTAAGCAACAGTTGTTTCAATGCTTTCTGTAGCCAGTGCTTGCACAACAGCCACAGAATTGATCTCAGCCAAAGAGTGACACCAGTAGATGAATTTCAGCACAATCCATTTATCATGTCACAACAGCAAAATATATATTTTCCCTTACATAATATTTCTGTAAAGCTCCACATATAATTAAAGCAACATAGTGCTTGTATTTGACAGTGTGAAAATTGAAAAGCAGAACAATATTATCTGTACAACATATACATCATGCGCATTTCTACACTTGGCAGTGTGCCTAAAAAAGAAAGCAAAACATATGACATATTGGGCAGCTACATAACTTAAAATTCAATTTTAGTTTCTTCACAGCAAAGAATGTAAAACAATAGGAAATTTAACTGTCCGGAAATGAGAAGCCTTTTTGTATGTCCAGTTGCTGGCCTTTCCAAATGTCCTCAGCTGAACAGCACATAACATTAGAGATAGTATACTCTATGTAAATTCAGTGAGTTAGTGATGAGGCCTAGCCATGTTATCAGTGCCAATTAATAAATGTTTTGATAAACTGGTGGCAGTCTAGAGGGTGAGGGTAGAGTTTGATATTTAATCACCCTCAATTGGCTAGTTAGAAAGTCCAATAGCCAATATGTACGTGTACCAGGAAAATGATGTGTATTGTGTACCAATATGTTACAATAATTGAATTGAATTCTCCTCAAATAAAGAACCACTTCTGAGTTGGGAGCATATTTGAGGGAATGGAGGGAACTAAATGCAGAAGCATAATTAAAGGAAAAACCCAAGAGGAATAGAATCCCTTTCCTACTTTCTTTCCTATTAACCTCTTGATTAACTAATTAATTAACCTACACAGTATGATTAACTTTGGAGCATAAGACGGGAGGGAAATTGTCCAGGCAAGCAACAATACAATTATTTATAAATTTCAGTCTCAAGTCTCAAAATCTGACTACAGTCTTTAACTTCTCTCTCCATTCCAGGAGTAACATTCCAAAGTGGCTTCAAATCTTTTGAGCATGTGACTTTCATTCTCTCTTATCCTCTCTTTAAGAAGTTGTGCCTATTATTTTATTATCTATGCACTTTCCAAGTCTCTTTGTTTTTAAAGAAATTGAAAACAAAAACAATCCAAGTGTGGTATGTTGGAGCACTCGACATTTGGAACAAACACCCCACTTTGTTCCAAGCTCTGAACAAAGCACTAGAATATGGTGTGTGTTTTTTTTCAGAACTTGGAGTGTTCCAAGCTAGGATACCTCTCTAATGCAAACACATTACATGTTTGGGTTTATTTGTTTATCAGATAATTGGGGGTGGAGAGGGGAGACAGGCTTCCCAAATTAGGCTAATCTTGTAACAGTAACATTACAGAAGAAAAGTGTCTTTGTTGATCTTCAGTAAAAAGTGGATTTTTTTCTTGATGCAGATGTTGATTTTATGGACTGAAAATCCTTTATTTTCAAGCTTAAATTTGTACAGCAGATTTCAAATGAATGACCAATTTTTTAAAAAAATTGTAATGTACGAAACATGTTTAGTATCACAACCTTCCCTAACATGGTATCTTCCTAAATGTATTTTACTATAGCTGTCAGATTTTATTAATTGTGAATTATTGCAACATACTTGGAAGGCACTAAGTAAGGGAAGTCTGCATTAAGGAATAGTGTGGAACTATTCAGACTGTTGTATTATTTTCTTTTTTCAGAAAAATACTGTTTCATACTTATAGATTCTCTGATAGAAATGATTCCAATTAAAATCTGAATTCTAATGTTATGAAAATTGTTGAATTAGTATATTATCAAAGTGAAATCCATTTGTGGAGTAAATCTGTGGAATAAATATTGTCTCCCTACTACAGTCCTCCTTCATGCACTTGCACCCATCCTGGAGTATAGGGTGTCATTCTAGATCTGAGTTCATGCAAGGCCTGTAGTAAGGAGAAATGAATAGGAAAACCTTGCTATGTGTAAAAGGGATCACCTTTGCTTTGGGATTTTGCTCCATGGCCAGGAAAATTTAGAATTAATCATTTGCTTCTGGCAATGCTAAACTCAGTTCTATGTTAAATATACAGTAGTTTGTATGCCTACATGTGATGCAATTACACAACTTGTCTCTGTTAACTACGCTGCTATGATGTATTTCTTTTTCTTTCTGTTCTGTAGGTAGTCCGTTCTATGATCATCCTGGTTACATTGGTATATTTTCATTTTCTATTTTATATATATAGATAGATATATGTACACAACATGTAATAATTAAATGTTTGAAAGAGAAGATAGATGTTACACTTTGATGTGATTTGCATACTGTTTAAATATAACTAGAAATATTTATGATGGGCATGATTCAGTCACAGTTAACATTTTTAATATCATTAATTTGAACTTTGGAGATGTTGACATATACTTAAGCCTTTCATTGAAAATGATGGTGCTATCTTGCTGACTTCTCTAAATCAGAATAATTTTTATGAATGAAGGTGAATATCTCTCTCTCTATTGCATTTATGCACGGCCCAGGATAATGTTGCAGGATCCAATCTGGGTCGGTTACCGGGACTAGAGGTTTTATCTTCCGAGCTTTCGGACTCGTGCTGGAACCCATTTTCAGAGAAATCTCTTGATTGAGAAGTTCCCTGAAGATGGGCTCCAGCACGAGTCCGAAAGCTCAGAAGACAAAACCTCTAGTCCCAGTGACCGACCCAGATTGTATCTTGAAGAATAATTTTATTCATTAAGTTCATTTAAAATGTCAGGACATCACCAGTGGTTCACTTCGGAATGCTTTGGCAAAAGATATAATTATGCAGTAGTAATAAATTCATTGTGATACAATAGTAAAAAAATTCCCATTCCAATTTCTTAGTGTTTGGGTCATGTAATTTTTGCAAAACAGACCCATTTCTTAGGGTCATGTAATTTTTATTTTTTATATATATTTTGATCAATCTAGACAACAAATCTTGTTATTTTTGAGATCTTAATGCCCCTCAACCCAAAGAGAAAACATACTGAATTAGCATGAGATAATCCATATTTTAAAATTATTATTTTTTATTATGCAATTTCCAAGATAATCCATTTTTATTTGTTATTATTATTTTCAGTTCATAATAGGAAACAAAACTTGTACAATGTATAGTTATGTATCCATTGTTGTTAATAAATAACAAATGAATGTATTTCTCAGAGCACTGTTTAGATTCAAGGTGCTTTGAATTTTCAATTTTTTATACAATTTTTTTCTGATAACTTTATCATTGTTTCCTGTATATAAAGAAAGTTAAGGCTTCAATCCTATACATATTTATCTGTAAGAAAGGCTTTTTAAAGAAAAACTTCACTTACTGGGAAATGGCAGGACTATCTAAGATAGTGGAATTATTTTAAAGAACACTACATAGTTCTTAATCAGCTTTGGAATCCATAATTTTACTTACTTGATTTGTGAGATATAGACTTAATTGACTGGTCTTTAGACTGGGACTGTTTCATAAGATCAATTAACTATTTTTTTTCTTTCACATGCCTTTATATTAATATAATTATTAAGAAAAAATGTAATACAGCATAATTATGATCCTATCAAATTATCTACTAACTGAAGGAAAAACTCACCTTAATTGATTTGCATTGACCGAAGATTGAAATCCAATGTCTGCTTAAGTTTCTTATTTAAAGACTAATAATACTGTATGTAGGATTCACATACTAATTAAAAGTGCAGTGATATTATTAGGCACATATTTAAAGTTCTATCTTTTTGTATAATTGCATTCATCCTTCTTGAATATGAAAGTCCATCTTAAACAATGTTTCTATACACTCTTGTATGTGCTGCCAAAGTAGGAAAGCTGCTTAATCCTGATAAATAAATACATATTTTAATTATGAATTAGTCAGCATAAAAATTAAAGGAATATGGCTTTATTCCATATCATTAAAATTGTAATGATATTTACAATTATAAATGATTCACGAAAAGATCCAAAATTTATAAAACAAAAGGAATAGACAACAAAACTACTATAATATGGAGCTCTTTCTTTCAGGACTTCAGCCATTCATTTTTTGTCCCTATTCTCAGTTTTCATTTCTTACCCCCTTTTCCACCCCCTTAATAGTTAGCGTTCCAAGACCATTGTATAAAGGACCATAGGTTGCTTTGGGTTCTCTCTGTCTTTCCATAGTGCCACAATCAATTTGCTCTATAATATTTTTGGAAAGTGATAGAAACCAATGATTTACAACAGAAAATAGGTCTCATCTGAAATAGATTTTAGTAAGACCTTTAATACATTTCCCCCTATTAAGTCTAGCAGAATTGCATTTATATCAACCATTGCTCTCTCTCACAATTATCTTCATAGCAGAGCATCAGAAAATGCTTTCCCCCCCTTGGCTGGGCACATTTTGCAATCATCACACAATGGAGTTGAGGTAAAAGTAGGTATGTGAAGGGATCTCATGCATATTGGACTCCCTAGACAATAAATGTTGGAGAAATTCAGGAAACAGTTGCATTTTCTTTCCTCCAGTGAAGCGACTGAATATTTTTTTTTACTCTAGTGGAATGCAAATTTGATCAATAAATAATTATCCTTTAAACTGGCAAAACTTCATTAAATTCAGTGCTAGAATTCTAATTTAAATAAGAGAAAATAATAACATATACACTGTTTAGGTTCTTTAGTTCTGAACCTTAATAGTTTTAAATATTTTAACAGCCCAACAAATGTCATCTTTGGGGTGGTTTATAAGTTCTTTTAATGATTAAAATAAAGTATAGTAGCAATAATAATAATAATAATAATAATAATAATAATAATAATAATAATAATAATAATAATAATAATAATAATATTTCTATACCGCCCTTCTCCTGAAGGACTCGGGGCGGTGCATAGCCTAATTAAAAGCACAAGACAAACTACAATTTAAAAATTAAAAATATTAAATAATTTGGCTCAATATAAAACCCCAAATTTAAAATCTCAGATTAAAACCAATTTAAAAATCTTCACATCAATAGCCCGGCCTGGCGGAACAAAAAGGTTTTGAGGGCACAGCGGACACAGAGGAATACACGGAGGTCAGAGATCTTACGTAATTCTGGGGGCAGTTCATTCCAGAGAGTAGGATACTATCTAAGATTTTATATTTCTAGATACTTGATATTTTTATGTTATTGAGTATGGTGAAACATGTTTTCAGATTGTATACAAAAATTAGGAAAGAGTCAAACTGAAATCTAAAGTTCTCTTCTTAGAAGAGGAGAGGAAAAGGGAGAACAGTTAGAGTCTAATATTTGTTTGGACTTACAGACGGCTAATATCACATTTAATTCTGATTCAGTGTTAGGTAGAAGCTCAATTAGTTTCATCAACTTCTTTTTCCTCCTCCTTCCCACCCCCTTCCCAGACAGTCAAAAATTATATTAAAATAATTGCCAGCAATACAAATCAACTTGCTAAAGGATAAATGATAGGGAACAAGATCTTTCAGAAAAGTCAAAATGTTTTATATAGTTTCAGAGAAGAATGACATTACTTTAAGTGAATCTCTGATAATAAAACAAAGAATTCATATGACTAAAATTATTATTTTTGCTTGATCAGTTTCTAATCTTAGATACATCATTCCCTCCCACCCCAAAAGTCATTAAAATTATATAAAAGAGTGAACTCAAGATGTATAATTTTAAAAGTGTTACATAAAAAACATTTTGCATGGTACCACCTGGTACAAAGTGAAACTAAATATTCCCTTCAATGTCTATATAATTACACCGAACATCCTACCTGATGATCCTTTATTTTTAGTTTTCAGTACTGTAATTTCTAGGAAGTCATTGGAGAAAACCTATATACAGGTTGACCTCAACTTACAACACTTCATTTAATGACTGTTTGAAGTTACAACAGCACTGAAAAAACTGATTTATGACCATTTTTCATACTTAAGAGCGCTGCGGTATCTCCATGGTCACATGATCAAAATTCAGGAGCTTGGCAACTGACTCACATTTATGACGGTCGTGGTGTCCTGGTGTCATGTGACCATCTTTTGCAACCTCCTGACAAGCAAAGTCAATGGGGAAGCCAGATTCACTTAACAACCATGTAGCCAACTTAACTGCAGTGATTCACTTAACAAATGTAGCAAGAAAAGCCATAAAATGAGGCAAAACTCACTTAACATATTTCTAATTTAGCAACATAGATTGTGCTTGTAAATTGAGGACTGTATTAAAAAACAATAAAGAATAACAGTTCGATGGAACAAGAAAGTGCCACTGAAACTTCATTTGCATCTTTTTAATTTTTTGACTTTCTTGAACCTTGAGAGGAATTGTGCTTGTTAATTAAGCCTGTCAGGATATATTCTTTGCAAGTGGCTTTAACAGTGTTTTCATGTTTACATTTTAAAATACATATAAGCCATGGGCTAAGTTTCTGACTTACAGTTTTGGGAGGCTAGGCTGAAAGTCTTTTCATTTTTAAAAGGAACTTCTCACCAATTTCCACTGTGGTGTAGTCACATAGGGTAACCAGTCTAATACCTTCAGCAGCAGATTGGCTTTAAAAAACCCTAGTAGAGTCAATACTGGAAACCAATCTTTCTCTCCCCCTCCTCCTTATTAATACTTTAGGATCTTTACTACCAAGTAAATATCTCCAAAATGCAAATATTGCTTTGCAAATATAAGTCTGCAATGGCCAACACATCTATGTAGACTCAAAACACCTGGAGTCACCAGATTGCAGAAGGCTGATTTATTCTCTACACCGAAGGAAGAGCTAAGAAATGCTTTGCTTGGAAGATCTGTCCTGTGGCATACATGGGCCATTTACTACAATCTTCTCATCTAAGTCACAGCACAGAATTATAATGAATTTTGCAGGCATCAAAACCATTCCTATCCTGCTTGGAGGATTAAATAATTAATCCTGTCTTTAAAAGAGTTAGCATTTTTCAGAAGGCAACATTATTTCTTACAATACTGCTATTATTCTGACTCGCCTAGCACCAAGGAGAGACCAAACTCTGAATTTCGTTTCTCTCAAGTTCTCATTAGTGCAGTCTTGAATTTTGTTTCATCACATTTCTGTATCAGGTAAAGAAATT
Organism: Masticophis lateralis; assembly: GCA_030761175.1. Taxonomy (NCBI): domain Eukaryota; kingdom Metazoa; phylum Chordata; class Lepidosauria; order Squamata; family Colubridae; genus Masticophis; species Masticophis lateralis. Next base: position 221,045,511 of record JAUDYJ010000002.1, read on the forward strand.
TAGAAGCAAATTAATGTGACCATTATTGAAGACCTTTAAAAAAAAATTATTCTTTTGTCCTTCCAAATTCCTACACGAATTAAATTTTTCCCTTATTGCATGGAATGTTAGCTGGAAATTAGCTTTTTTGCAAGTGTGGAATGTTTTTCCATTATGCAATAATTTAATTTTCATTGTATTAATATATTTTGTTCTATTTCATCTAAAAAACTTTTCATATTTACTACATTAAAAATATTCCCATATCTATTAAAATCTTTGTATTTCATTAAAAATAGCTTCCTTTTTCAGATTTAAAGATGCACACAGAACCCACAAACAATGACAGATCAGAAGCATCAGAAAAAGCTAGGGAATTTCAGTTGTGTCAGACAGTCATGAATATTTATACAGCTTTTCTACAGACATCTCCATTTTGTCTAGTATTCTGTCCCATAGTACATATGAGTGTAGCTTCTCTCCCTCCCTTTAAAGATCTGCACATCTCTTCTGTTATTTCCCATAATCTTCATTCTGACTTCATGTACTACAGTCCTAAACAAGTCATATAGCAACGTGGCAAATAAGTAGATAGAATTGAACAGTGTGTTCCTAAATCTTTGCAAATTGTAATCGTATGTGTTTAGCTTTTTTAGCAGACACACACAATTTTTTTATAATGCTTAAAGAAAATAAATATGTTCTTTCTCTTAGAAGATTATGGAACACCAACAAATGATTTTGAAGACACTACAAATAATAGTAACCAAGTTACTTCTACGGATGTGTCAAACAAAGACAACGAAGATAGCATCACTGTAAGTATAAACATCATTTCCTGGTTTGTAATCACAATAGACTTTCCGACTAAGAATCTAGTTGGTCGAGGATATTTTAGCTTGCAACAAGACATTATTTTGCATGTACCCTGGAGCTTTTAGCTTTTGTAACGTGAAGCAATTTTTTAAGGACAAACTGGTCAAATTTAGACATAACATTATTTACATAATTTGATTCATGCATTTCAGCTGATACTAGGAAATGGTGGCTCCCAAACCACAAGAATGCAGCTTTCATTTACACGTTGAACTTGTTTTCTTTAGCATGAAAAAAAAAGTATAATGCTAACTAAAAGGCTGCAGTGCACTCTGAAATAATGACTAGAAAGTTGGTGCATCGTGGTTTAAAATCATGTTCACATTTCCTTCATTTAATTTTCTGTAGCATTGTGTCTTCCTCCTGAGCTTGGATTACAATCTCCAGATGTTTATGCTTTGATTTTGCTAGTAAGCTCGGAGTTCTGGTACTTGTACTCCAAGCATATTTAGAAGATGCCAAGTTAGAGAAACTATGTAAGCACTAAAGTTCTAGTCCTGCCTTAGGCACAATAATAGCAGGATGTCCTTGGGCCAGTCACTTTCTCTTAGCCCTAGGAAGGAGGCAATGGCAAACCACTTCTGAAAAATCTTGCCAAGAAAACTGCAGGGACTTGTCAAGGTAGTGTTTAATATTCAAACATGATTGAATGGAAGAAATGCCCCACAAACCCACTGATACTATATGTTTAAGAATGTTGCCAATATATTATATTAATACCTAATAATCTAATTAATATTTTTAGGACAGTGAAAATTGGAAAAAATGTGCAGTTTGATTTATTGTTGCTTGTTTTTTTCTTAGGTGTATGTTGTAGTGGGGATTGCTGCATTGGTGTGCACTGGCTTAGTTATTATGCTCATTATTCTCAAGTTTGGAAGACATTCTAAGTTTGGAATGAAAGGTAAGACCACTGCTTTTAATTCTTCTTTCCATAAGTTTCTCTGCTGGTTGTTTTACATAATTATTTAGACAATTACAAGTATACATTTTCGTTCTCTTATTCAAAATGATTATTCAAATTGTTTAAACATGTAAAGGTAACAGTGCAACATTTCTATTGAATTCCATGATTTACAGTAGATTGATGTATGGTAATTGATTCTGACATACAGAAATTAATTTACATGCAATGCAGGTTCCACCTCACTTGATATATAGTAATAGGTTTTGCAAGAAATATTACAGTTATTTTATTTTTGAATAATTTTTCATATGAAGTCTGGGGATTTCAGATGGGACAAGCTCCTTTACCTCAACATTTCTTCCACACCTCCCCCACTCCTTCAATATATTTTCCTCACTGACCAACCTGGCACCATGTTTCTTCTCCTTGCTAACCAGCATTAGTTTTTATCCATGGATCCTTAAGATAAGAGCATGAAGTCCTATCTTCAGTTGTAAATGACTATACAATTCTGATCTGATTACATTCCTCCAAGTAGGTACTGTTTATTCTTAAAATAGACTTAATTGCTATGAATTCTCCCACTGTAAAAGAACCAGCATAAATATAGATAAAGGAAGTAGCTTCTCTTTATATGCAAAGAATATACAGGAATCTGTTTTAAGTTCTTCTTTCACCAGTTTTCTTATCATAATGAGCTGTTTTGCCTGACTTTTATATCAAGTAAGTTTTAGATTAAATATATATATATATATATATTTATTCTCAAGGCTGCAATGAAAGTCAAACTACCCTGACATTCCTGTGTTGGTAAAATCAGCTGAAAACCCACATTGTTGTTCATGCAAGTTCTTTATTTAAAATGGTTGTACCCAGAACAGAGCAGCAGTGCTCTGCATGATAGATGGTCCAGTGAAAATTGGCTTTAATCCATGGACTACAGAAGAAATTACTGAGGAAACGGGGTGTAGAAAAGCTGCAGACATCACATCTAATGTCAAGGTCTTAGCCTAGCTCAGTGGATCTTAAACTGGGGTATATTCTGGGGGTAATTTGCAATTGCTAATTGCTAATTTTTAAGTCAAGGATCCAATTTGGGACTACCATTGCTATGATGCTTGTGAAAATAATAAGAGTTTTTCCCCCTATGGTAATGATATGATTCAAGCCCCAGGAAAAAGGTATTTGACTGAAACAGTTTAAGAAACACTGTTCTATGTAATTAGTATTCTTTCAGGAATCTGTAATATATATGTAGTAAAACTATATTTGTGAATGTTGAAGTTAACAACATAATGTTACATCTGGAAAGATTTACAGTATTTTGTCCACCGAGCAGATGTGGGCTAACTGTTAAAGGTTAAATATTCTAAATGTTAAATATTCTGATGCAAAAATGGCATTTTGTAGGGCATAGAATCCTATTCCTTTTTCATTTTTCTCCATGGCTGATTCCTTTCCCTTTAATGCTTCAGGTTCATTTCACAGCATTTCACTTTTTAGCCCATTGTGGTTACTTTGAAAAAATAAGAAGTGAAATAGAACTTTGAGTAGATGCTTCAGAAGGCAGACTCTTGAGTATTATGTCACCTGAGCACATTCCAATTCTGTGTCTTTTCTAAGTGTTCCTTGACTCTGTCTCTGTCTCTGTCTCTTTCTCCCCCCCCCCCATACCCATACATTAACACATATTGCAAGGATATTTATTTGCATAGGGACTGGATCTTGGCCTCAGTGAATATGAAATTATATACATATATGTTCTTATATACGTATATCTTAGAACTTTATGTTAGAAAAACAGATGGAAATGGGTAAGTGAATTATATATTTTTCTTAATAAAAATAATGATTTTGCATTTCCATGTATACGGCTTTCATTCCAACATTTCCAGTGAGCAAGTTTATAATTAAGCCTTTGCTATTGTTTCAGAAGGGTTTGGAATGTGTGAGAACACAGAAAAAAGGGTCTTTTCAGATCCTTATAGCATCCCTATCTTTTTTCCAGGCTTGAATGGCTGTTAGTGAAGTTGCTTTGGAGCAGTTTTCAGAACAGCCGCATGATCCTAGAAGAAGAGACATGGCTGCTTTAACAATATGAAAAGTGGTGCTTGGCATGTGCTCACTTATTCCAAAGCACCTTTTACCAAAGAATTGAACAGCTCGAGTTGTAAAATCACATTTATTAGGTTATATGGAATAGGTTTTTTTGGGGTTTCTCTGATTTGAATATAAAGGAAAAATACACCTTAATATAAACTCCAATTCTTTAGATAAAAGTATGCCATGAATCACTTTTTTGTCTAATTCTAAGATCAGTACAAGACAGAAGTGACAATAGTTACATAGAAGGAAAAGATTATTTAAGAAGTTGTATTTCTCAGATTTTTTATTTTAGTTTCTTAATTAGTTTTAAAGGATGACTGAGAATAAAATTGCTCACTCTCACTATCTATCTATCTATCTATCTATCTATCTATCTATCTATCTATCTATCTATCCATCCATCCATCCATCCATCCATCCATCCATCCATCCATCCATCCATCCATCATCTACCCACCTAACTACCTAAAGTAGTTTAAAAATGTTTTACCCTATGCTTATAGTTTTAAAGTTTTTTAAAATATGGGTTATATATTAGAAGTAAACAAAATGAATAATATATGATGATGAACATGAAGAAAATAATGAAGAAGAAGAAAGTCTATCAAGCTAACAAAAGTGTAAAGTTGAAGGTTAATTTATAAGACAGACATGTTACCTTGTTTTGGAATATTTCTTCTTCAGAGTGTAAAACCTATTTAAGATAAATTTTGTAGAAAAGACCCATTTGGGAAAGCAGCTAAGGTAACCAGGAAACTATAATCCCTTGGGCCTGAAGCTGGCTGGGGGATCTTGGGCCAGTCACTCTCTTTCAGCCCTAGGAAGGGGGCAACAGCAAACTACTGCTGAAATCTTGCCAAGTAAGCTAGAGACTAGTTTAGGCCTTCACTGAGAGCTAGTATTGACTCGGAGGCAACCCATGCCCTAATTGTAGAAAATGCTTTAAAATATCCTGTATCAGATGGAGAGCTATATTTGACTTCTAATCAGTGTGAGTGTACTTCCCTTTTGGCTCACCTATTTGAGGGGATGGATATTGGAGAGAGTCCTTCATATGTATAGGTAAATGCTTAAACACAGCTCATGTAATTAAGCTTGTTGCCTAACAAAGAGTTAATAGGTTTACTCTTGGGTAAATGTGCATAGGAGTGTGACAGGAATTTGAATGTACAGAGTTCTTATTTGCAAACTTTGCTTTGTTTACTTCTGCAAATAATATGGATCCATCCTTCATTTCTTATTATGTGTAGAGGTGAAATGTCTGTCGTTACCAATGGAGCATATCTTGCAGTTAGCAGAGTTTCTGCTGCCCTTTATAATATACACATATATTTGTAGTTTCGAATATTCTCTACTTTCTAGATAGCAGATAAGCAAATCTGGTAAAATTCCTGGACCTGCTTTGACACCCCCCCTCCGCCCCCACTTCTCCACCCCTGACAATGCCTTGCTTACCTTCCTGAGATCTAGAGCTGGTAGTTTCATATTACTATAGGAAGGCAGGAATTGAACACCATGTATAGTAATACTCACAGCTGTCAATTCCAATACACTGTCCTTGGAGCAGAGGTTAAATGAATATGGACAGCCTCTGTTTATTAGAATTTGATGGTGTACCAGTGAATCAGCAGTAATATTTTTCTCTGAATGGTAGAGAAAATGCTAAGTCTTTTACCTAATTACTTTCAGTACCATGCAAGATTTATAGTAACTTACATCCAATAATAAACCCATAACACGCTAAAAGGTTCTGTCCTTCTATAAAAATAATCCTTCACATGTGCTATCATTTCATTGAATAACACTGCTTGGTGGGCATCTTACATATTTCCTTACTAATATGGATACCCAATGTCCTATCTCAGATGTGTACACATGCCCACACTTAACACATTATCATTTGCAAAAGCTTTTATTCTGGATAGTATAACTATAAGTAGTGGCAGGCAAGACATGTATGTAGTTGCATGCATAGTTTTGAACAGTCCCAACTCTAAAAATGTGTCTGTAGGTAAGTTTTCAGTAACTAGGTCTGAAGAAATGGGCAGGAGCATTTTAGATGCATGGTCCAAGGATCTCAGTATGATGGGTAGGTCAGCTGGTCCAGATTCAAAGGAACAATTTCTATGTAGAGTAGAGTAGAGTAGAGTAGAGTAGAGTAGAGTAGAGTAGAGTAGAGTAGAGTAGAGTAGAGTAGAGTAGAACGGAACGGAACGGAACGGAACGGAACAGCTTAGAGTTGGAAGGGACCTTGGAGGTCTTCTAGTCCAACCCCCTGCTTAGGCAGGAAATCCTATATCATTTCAGACAAATGGTTATCCAATCTCTTCCTTAAAACTTCCAGCGTTGGAGCATTTACAACTTCTGGAAGCAAATTGTTCCACTGATTAATTGTTCTAACTGTCAGGAAATTTCTCCTTAGTTCTAGGTTGCTTCTCTCCTTGATTAATTTCCACCTATTTCTTCTTGTCTTTCCCTCAGGTGCTTTGGAGAATAGCTTGACTCCCTCTTCTTTGTGACTGAAGTCTTTATATATAAGATTTCAGGGTGCAAAGAGGCAGAGTTTTCATCAAACAGAGCAGTTGTTCTTAGTTTGTTTGCTAAGAGTGGCTCTAAATTAGTGGGGGGTGTGTGTGTGCATACGATCACTGCTAAGAATGCCCTTGCCTTGGTCTTCCTTCTGCCCCTCACTTATCCCTATGAGCTTTAGTGCTGGGAGGTGGTCCTGGATCAGGTCCCACATCCTAATGTTTCCAGCTGCTACTCTCTAGCTTTGCTGCCATCTGAGCGTCCTCTGAAATGACCACATCTCAGAGTAAGAGCTGGCCCGGATACTCAAGAGATGGTCCAGTTTTTCAAGAAACTGTAGCTCAAGTTCTTTAGCTTCCTTTTACAAAGACATATTTTTATAATAAACAAAAAGATCCAAGCAATTTAATCTTAAACTTAAATGGCTCATAGTATTTTGATTTAATACAGTTACAAATTGCCCATAATAAATATAATACTATCCTTGGGGGAAACAGTTTATTCCTTTTATTCAGCCATTATTGCTGACATGGATGTAAATCGTTTTCATATACAAAAAAAAAAGTGATTTCAGAGTTCTTACACTGAAGAATACAATCCAGAAAAAAAAAAACCTTTAAAATGTTAAATAAAGATGGTCTGAGTTAAGAAAGGCATGTATACAGATATTTTGGAAGAATTCTAAGAGAACTTGCTTTTTCTTTTTTCAAAGATAAATTAAGTTCAGAGTACCTAGTTATAATTCATTAATGATTCAGAATGGTTGGTTTCCAATTTCACTCTTCCAGTCACTAGACAAATTTCTGTGCCGAGGTCACCTTTTTTACCTTTTCTTCCTTTTTCTGAAAGTTCCCCTTTCTGGTTCAGTCCATCTTCTCTTACATTTTGGAAGCATTTAATTATGGAACAAAAATAAAGAGGATTTTTTATTTTGAGTAAAGAACCAATAGAACTGTTTGTATTAAAATAATCAATTAATACAAGTTACGTATGGAAATTTTCTCTTTTATGCCTGGGGTGAGAAAAAACTTACCTTAAATCAGTCATACAGAGAATAGATAATTGAGATTTGGGCCTGATGCAGTTAGCCAGATAAATTGATAGGAAAAATCTAAGCTTGGCAGCTAGTTGGTAAGAGGAACTGGAATTAATTTAGAACTTTTAGTAAATGAAATTGTATGTCCATTAGCTACATATTATCTGTTTTCAGATGAATGACATTTTGTATAATGTCATTTGAGCTGCTTTTAATTTAAAAAAAATAATGTTAAACTTGGGCTACTTACAAATATGATGCAGAAGTTGGATTTTTTGATTGTGATGGACCAAATTATATCAAGGAATCCTAATTTTATTTTTATTTTAAAATTTGTGCTGTTGCAAAATCAGTTTGCTTTTCCTGCAGCATCCACCAATCTTCTCATATGGGAAATCTGTTGCAGCGGCAACATAATTGTTTCAGAAGAAAGAAGTAAAATGCATTAACAATGTATGGTTAATGCATTTAAGTGTAAAACCTGACTTTTGGAAACATAAAAGCACTAGGTATTTGGCTCCAATGAAAGCTACCAAACATTTTTTTCAAGTTTATTAGGAAGTTACTGAAGCAGTTTCTTCAGAGTTGTTACATGTGCATGATAGCAGTAGGATTTATCTGCTACTCCATAGTGTTTTCCACAGTTTCTGAGTGGTTTACAAATGTTAGCATATTGCTCCAAACAGAATGGGTCCTCATTTTACCGTCCTCAGAAGAATGGAAGGCTGAGTGAACCTTGAGCTGGTCAGGATCGAACTCCTGGCAGTGAGCAGAAATTCAACAAGCAATCAGAAGCTAAGAACAGGAGAACAAAAGACCAGAGTTGGATAGGCATTTTGCTTTTATAAAAAAATAATAAAAAAGGAGATAAATTACTGTAGAATCAAGGAGTGAATCTTTCAACAGGGGTTCAATATTAAGAGATTTAAATTTAAGAGATTTAAATCTTAAATTCTCTTTATGTGACAGTGCCATTGATGGAGAGCACATGCACCGAGATTTGATAGCTCTTACATATGATCTCAGGCTGTTTACTTGTCTTAGTCCCAAAATTTTCTGTTTCACAATTTTATCCGTATTCTTTTTAAAAATCTATAACCAGTACCTATGCTATAAAGGGCTTTATAACTTGTATTAGAATGGTAAAGTTCTTGGTGCTCTCTAAACTTGGTTGTTTGCCAACCATAACCATAATTAGATACCATAATCCATATGAGTATGGTATTTGCTCAGGGGTGAAATGCTCCTGGTTCAAACTGGATCACCCGATCCTGTAGCGATGGAGGCAGGTGGTTCAGAGAACGGTAGCAAAAATCCCCCCCCCCTTGCCCAACGGAGCCATACAATCATCAGAGGCTTTTTTTTTTCATTTTTAAAAGCATTTTTTCTACAACCTAATGAAAAGCTGAAAAAATGCTTTTAAAAGTAAAAAAAAAAGCCTCTGCTGATTGGGCGGCTCATCTAGGATCATCAGAGGCTTTTAAAAGCATTTTTTCTACAACCTCTTCGGCTGAAGAGGTTATAGAAAAAATGTTTTTAAAAGGAAAAAAAGCCTTTGCCGATTAAGCAAGTCAGCTGGGGTCATGAGGCTTTAAAAAAAAAGAAAGCCTCTGCCAATCAGGCAAGTCAGCTGGGATCGTCAGAGGCTTTAAAAGTATTTCTTTTACAACCTCTTAAGTCAAAGACATTACAGAAAAAATGGTTTTAAAAGTTAAAAAAAGGAAAAAGTTGGCCACACCCACTCAGTCATATTCCCCCCCCCCACCAAGCCACACCCACAGAACTGGTAGTAACAAATTTTACATTTCATCATTGGATTTGCTGGCTCTGTGTGTGTGTGTGTGTGTGTGTGTGTGTGTGTGTGTGTGTGTGTGTGTATCAGAGGTGGTATTCAGCAGGTTCTGACCAGTTCTGGAGAACCGGTAGCGGAAATTTTGAGTAGTTCGGAGAACTGGTAAATACTACCTCTGACTGGCCCCACCCACATCTATTCTCTGCCTCCTGAGTCCCAGTGGATTGGGAGGAAGTGGGGATTTTGCAGTAATCTTCCCCTGGAGTGGGGAGGGAATGGAGATTTTACAATATCTTCCCCTGCCACACTCATCAAGCCATGCCCAGAGAACTGATAGTAAAAAATGTTGACAGGCAGACAGATGTGTGGTTGGAAGAGAGGAGCTACTATGTTGCTGTATATTCCTCTGTAGTTCTATCTCCCTTCTGATCTGCTTTCCCCCCTTACATTCCTGCTGCAAGATAGATTGCCTTAAACACAATGTTTTCATCTTCTTTAACTTCCCAGACTTGTTAACCCCTCCCCCACCCCCACCCCTGTTCATGCTTACTTACTGGAAATCTCATCCCTTTCATCTGGTTATTGCAAGATCGTCCAGGCACTTAAAACAAAAAGCCGTGTGGCATTGTGAAGTAAAGTAAAAACTCAACTTGCCCTTCCAAGACAAAATTCTTTGGTGTTTCCCCTTTTGTTTCTCCTGCCTGCTTATAGACCTGGTCTAAATGCCAGTCCTCCTCCTTCCTTTCCCAATCCAATAGGACCAAGTGGAATGAATGCCCAGGTGGTTGGGTCTTGATCATTAGGCCTGGGAATAATGTTGGCTGCTGGAGCAGAGGCTACTGCTGACAGTAAAATGCTGAAAATCTATTCTACTAAAGGAGTGAGAATCAAGTTTACATGGAGCTTTCCCAAAGCAGCTGACTTGATAAAATGCGTCGGAACCAATTTAAAGAAAAAAATAATTTTTTTTTACTTTAGCTGAATTTTTTTACTCAAGCATACGCTATGTTTACATGTAGAAAAGCCTGTCTTAATATGCTGCCTGAGTGACCGCCCGAAGATGTCATGACATTTTAGACATGCAATTGCTGGACTTAAAACTTAACACTGTTTCAAAAAGCAGGGCATGTTTCAATTTGTCCTGAGCAAAGTTTTTGTTTCCCCTGATTTCTTTCCAAGCTTAAATCATTATTTTTATCCCATCCAATCTCCCCAGCTGCAGCGCAATTAGAATGTGTGCTCATGGTCTTTTTATTCTACCCTTTTCCTTTTCTCCATAAGAGCATAGTTACAGAGGTGGGTGTTCCGTCTGTACAAATAAGAACATCTTTTTATTACCACGCTGTCCTTACTTGCAAGAGGAATATTCAGAGATCCCTGTCATCAAAACTGTCTCTCACTCCAGAAAAGTAGAAAACTGGGAGAGACAAAAGAGATGTTATAGGCCTAAACGTTTGACCTGGTTTACTGATCTACTTCTGAGTCTTGTTGGGTAGAAAGTGATCAATTTAAAATTTAAATAGAAATTCTAAATCATCCCTCTAGTCTAGAATGACAAACATAAACATTGATTTTCTGTTTAAATGCAGAACTAAAAGCAGAAAAAAAAGTTGTGTATGCAGATATAGAATTAAATCTGTTTGTGTGCCCAGGGGTTGTGTACTTCTGTTCCTCAAGCAGAAACTTCTAAACAGACTTTCACCATGTAGCAATGTGCTGGAAAAACGAGGCAATTTTCAAAAGTGGGTTAGGATATGGCACAGGAACAAAAAGACTTGTTAAAATTGATTAAGGCCTTCTTTTGCCCTTGAGGTGACTTTTTTGAATCTGAGAAGGGCTGAAATGGAAAAGAAGCATGATAATTTTGCATTTGTGGTATGCATGCACTTTTAATCAATATTTAATATTTTGTCATCGTTCTTTCTTGGGCTTTTTTTAATCAGTTCTCTTGACAGGACCAAACATGGCATTAATTCTGTGAATGCAATCAACATTCATGATTTTTGTAAAAAAACTATCATTGACTCATAATTACTGAACCAATTTGGTCTAGTGGTTAAAGCACCAGGCAAGAGACCATGAGTTCAGGTCTCAGAGTTTCATGGCCTTAGCCGTGAAAGCTCTGAGTGACCTTGGACTCTCTCTCAGCCCAACTCACTTCACAGGGTTGTTGTCTTCATAAAAATATGCGGAGGTAAGGAGTATTAGATATGTTTGCCCCGTTGAATTATTTACAAAAATAGTAAAGGCAGGATATAAATAAATAATAAATATTTTAAAATAAGCTTGGCATTATGAGAAGGTAATTTATTTAATTCCCTAATAAGCAATTTGGATTGTATCCTATGTATTTCAAATGTAGCTTTCATAACAAACTTCCTCTAAAAGGTAAATGTCAGCATCTGATAATTTTGATTTATTTTATGGCAGGGGGAAAAAACCCTGAAACATTTCATTCCAACCCGTACTTATCACATTATGGTTCAGCTTCTCAAGGACTGCTAATTATCAAATACATGTGCATAAATTACATAGTTTAAGATCTAATTTGCATCATATCTCAGTTGGGAGTCATGTGCCATTATATTATTCCATATTGCTATGAGCACAAAGAAAGTCAGTCTATAACATTTATTTATTGACATGCATAATTTTATTTTATGTATGTCACATACTTCAATACCTTTGTATGTATTTCTCATCTTTTTCCTGGAAATATATTTTAATATTCTAATTTTATCCAGACCCTTATCTGTTTGTATGTTTCTAAGATCAAATCTTATTTAGCTTTTTTCTATTTATTTCAGATTCTTTAAATTCTAAGCTTATGGTTAAAACTTTCTTCCATTCATGGTTGAAGGCAGACTCACAAGGCTCTTTCCATCTTGTCATTCTGAAGGTCTCCGATAACTTAAAATTAATTAATGGGTAAATTCCACAAGTGATTAGAAAGTAAGGTTTACGAACTTAGTGTCTTTTAAAAGGCTCCTCTGTGGCTGCAAGCAAGATGGCTAATCTTAACTATCCTGGGCTTTCAGACCTATTAAAATCACTGTCCTGTGGTCTTCTTGCAAGGAGCAGCTGTCTGGAGCATATGTGAGTGAAAGATAAAAATTAATACAGATGCAAAGCAAGGAAGAAAAAAGAAAATGAAAGATTTAAAGAGGAAGCTATAAGTGCAAGAAAAGAAAAAAAAGAGAAAAATATAAAAATAAGTAACTTCCATTCTTATTTACAACAGTTATAAGCACAATTTTAAATTTACCCTTTTCTCTAAAATTACTACTTCTTTTCTTCTTTTTTAATCCATTCTATCTAATTATCAATTCCTTAAATCATAAGTTCATTTTTTTCTTTTACACAAAAAGTCCATAAAGAGTTTCCAGTCAGATACTCTTTTTCTGTAATCAAAGATGTAAATTTGGCTAGCTCAAAAAATTCCATTATCTTCACCAACTACTCTGTAATTGTGGGTATTGCCACATCTTTCCATCTTTAGGCATACAATAATCTCTCTGCAGTTGTAATATACAAAAATCAAGTCCCATGACTAGAAGGGAGGTTTTTTGGGGGAAATGTACATAAATATAGCTTTGAAGGTTATTCACTCTATATTTATTTACTTTGCAGATTTATTGAATAACACAATAGGAATTCAGTATACAGTTAAAACCATAAAATCCCAAACAAATAAACATGTATAAGAAACACCAGGCCAACTGCATCAGTAATCTCCTTTTTATTTTAACAATTCCTTCATATATATTAGCATGCAAGAGTGTTGAGAAAGATTTTTAAGTGTATGATACCAGCAGTATGATACTACTGAAGAGTAGTGGGTTGCATCTATTACTCTATGTTTGCAGAGGAAAGCTAAAAAGGAACCAGGATTGCAGTTTATTTCAGCCACTAAAGGATATGTGATCTTGCTCAATAATTCACTTAACCTCTCTGTGCATTGATTAAACATTTGCAAAAAAGCTAGTCATTAGGAATTGTCTAAAGTTACTCAGCAAAGGCTCCATATTAAATTTATACCTGTTATTTGGACCTGACTATCAGTGTGAGATAAGAAAATAATCCAGAGTTTTCTTTTCCCCCCTGCTCTTCCCTGTCATTCCCATCTTTAGTGGAGGCTAGCAACCAGCTATAAAAAGAAAGTGCCAACTTAAGTATTTGCCTCTGGTATCTAGATGAGCTATCTGTGATTACAAAATACATGCAGTTAAGAAAAAAAGTGCTTTTAAAAACAACTGTGATAATTTTAGAAACACTGTCAGAAATTTAAAGAACATTTTCAATTGGTTGAAATATTTTAATTTTATTAAGTAGTAACTGAGAAATAAAATTTGAATGTATGTTACAAACCATATAAAATAGTAGACTGAGTATTTTCATGGTAAGGTAATAATGTATTAGCTCCAACTGTGGTTCTTCATAAAATTCTGTATAAAAGATTTTCAAAGTTATCTATTGCCATGGACGTATTTGCTGATGACAGAATATTAATACATTCCTGCCTAGAAAATGGTTTTCAGAAACAAGTAAGCATGTTCTTTTCTTTTCAGTAAATTAAAGGAATAAAATCATGTACAAATGAGAAAGTAGCACTGGGCAACATTACTGCCTAAAATGATCTCGTAGTTCCAAACAGCAAATGAAAAGGATCAGTTGTTCGTTTTTACCCAGTTCTGAACAATTGGATAAGTTTTCTTTTTGGGAGGAATATTGCTGCATTTCTTTCTTTCCCACTTCCCTCCCTCTTTCCCTTTCTTTTAATTTACCAACATTTTAAAAAAGTCTCCCAATAAATTATTACTCATGTAATGGTCTTAATTATTTCCAAATTACTGTATGTGAAAGCAAAGTTTATATGTATAAACTAGTTCTAGTGGTAATCAGCATTGAATAACATATACACACACAAGCATAGTTAACACATACTTGGAATTAGCCTGGTGTGGTCTCCCCTAACTTTATTTATTTGAGCTGAAATGCACCACAACATTCATTGTATTTCTAACAAGGATGGTGGCATTCTAAAACACCTCAAAGGTATCTGGTTGAGGATGTTACTTTTTACAGGAAAAAAATCCACACTTTTTCCTTCAGAGTGACTCCTTGTTTTGTTGTCTAGTTTTCCACTAGATGATAAACTTTCCTATACAAGATTAATTAATCAATGAGTTTACACTGACTTCAGATCTTCAAAGTGCTACCAATGTGCTACTATACCCCAGTGTGCTGAAGGATGTCTGTTCCTACCTGAGCAAGATATAAATAGTTTGCTGAGAAGGTTAACAGTGCCAGTATATTTTATTTCACTGTGGAGTATAAACATAACATGAATGTGGTATTATTCAGAAGCAGTTGGCATTGCAGCAAGTATTACCCCATAAAATTAATCTTTTTAATATCCTAAAGCCTTTTCCTTGAAACAGCTGACTACAGAATCCTGGCAGCCATAATTGATTGCAGTTGCTTTAAGATTATAATTTCTGTGTGCGATTTAGCCAAATCCCTTTTATTCTATCTGTTTTTCTTGGCTTTTTGTGTCAAGTAATAGTGAATGTTTCAACAAAAAGGAATTTAGGCAAGCCCTATTAGAAACATGAAATCACATCTAGTAAGCTTGTTTGGTTTTGCACATCTTCTGTTACCTACAGTGAAGCAGAAAATAATCTGGCTGCCTCAGGTATTTAATTAGCAATCAGATGGAATTCAAATGAGGTAATTGCTGTTTACCCCACTATACATGCCAATTTTTTATATTGATACATATAGTGTGATAAATGGAAAGACAGACAACAAACAGACTCTGTGGCAACTTCAGATGAGAGAAATTTTTTACACGGAATCTTTCTGTGTTAGAAATCTGAAAAGTACTGCAAAAATATACATGTTTATAAGTTGTTAAAGAATTTTGGCAGCTAAAATGTTGAGGAGAAAACTGACGCTAGTTTAAAGCGCTGAGATCAGAATGGTATTCTGCTACCACAATAACTGGACAAATATTGTCTTACATATTTTGTTGTACAAAATATAATTGTATTTATACTGTAATTCTTTCAGTGAAAAAATTGAACAAGAAAGGGTAGCAATGATTTTCTTAGATTTTTTTTATCCTGCCTTTATTATTTTTATAATAATAACTAATGTTCTTTCCTCCTCTTGTTTTTCCCACAACAGCAATCCTGTGAGGTAGTTGGGCTAAGAGAGAATGAGAAAGCCCAAAGTCACCCAGTCAGCTTTCATGCCTAAAGCAGGATTAGGACTCCCAGTCTCGTTTCTTGGCTGGTGCCTTAACCACTAAATCAATTGACTGTCAGGTTTGTCATGTTGCCCAAAAGACAGAATTGTAGCCTACAAAAAACACAAAGATTTGCTCAAAAGTTGCATATGGAATGCAACTTTGTAAATATGTCTGCACAATTAGAAAGGTTAAATATAATGTAAGTAGAAATAAAATAAATGTCATTATAGTGAAGAAGGCTGGGATTTGATAATCTGCGATTCCTGTTCGGTTTACTTCTTGATGCTCCTTTTTGGAAGGGTTCCTACTGTCCATTTGGCTCTTCATCTAGATATGATTTGGACAGATATCCCTTAAATGGATGGCTTCAGAGTTTTAGCCACTGTGTTTTAGCCACTGTGAACTGAAGCAGGATGTCTCATAACCTTAAAGAATATATGGGAATCCAGTTAGATAGGAACTTTTTTTGTAAACAGTGTTCTTACATTTCAGCCATAGTCCTTCTTCAGGACAAAAGGGTTTCATTTATCTTACTCAAAGCTTGTTGAGTGAATTGTTTTTTCTAATACATGGGGGTGTTCTGTCCTTACAGTTTCAGCATAGTTGAGCTTTTCCACATAATAATTGCTTACATTCTAGTACCAACATAAGATCTACCCGTTTTTTTGCCCACGTACTGAGCATGTGAGCAAATTGGCTTCTGCTTCTCTGCATGATCCTTATTATCTTCCCTACTTTAATATAGGTTTCTACAGTTGTTCCTTCACCTCTGGCTAGTTGGAAGTAAAGCAGAGCTTACACTTTTACCCAGAAATGTTTTTAGGGCTGCTTTTGCCTAAATGTATCATATTCAGTTGTGCATGTTATTTTATTTGTAAATTAAACCATACGCGTAAGTCATATTAAATTTTATTAAATTACATGTGCCTTTTTTAATTTGTGTTTTTGACATATGGTTGCATTTCAGATTTATTTGATTTTTAAGAATTTGTGTTTGGATCTTTGTGTTAATTTTTGTTAATTATTATAGGCATTATTTCTCATGTGTTCATTTTGTTTCTTTTAGGTTCTGTTTTGTTTCATAAGATTCCACTGGATGAATAAATGAAATAAAGAAAAAAAGAGGGCTGTTGAGCATGTTTTTTGAACTTCTGTGCTGCACATTAGGCAGTTTATTGTTTTGTCAATTGCTACACTCCTTGGACCTGTTTGGTAGAGTTGGGTTATATTTGAAGGATCTGGAAGTATGCAAAATTTTGGCAACTTCACCACAAATTCAGCCCTAGGCAGCTATAAAACTCAAAGCACAAACATGATGCTATGTTATGTTATGTTACATTAACAATGATCTTCTTCACAAAGCGACGTTTCAACACATTTTTGCTACTTTGATTTTATTGTTTGAATTTAGCTACAAAGATAATTTCATAGCTATTTATTAAAGGTGAACTACAAATATTTTGAGTACTAAAAGTAGTAAATAAATAAAATATTTTATATCATTCTGCAGAATGTTAATTTTTAGCCTTTAGACTAAATCATTGATCTTAGTAGAATAATTGTTTATTTAAACTTGCCCTTCTGTGAGTTGGCAGGCCCTAAATGTGTATTAAAAATAGCTCTGCACAGCTTTTCCATGTGAGTGGTATGTATGGTGTAGAATGGAGTATGCATGGAATAGTAGTATAGAGTATGGAGTAGTAATAGTATGGAGGAGATCATCTGAAGAGAATGTAAGCAGTAAAAAATTTCTATAAAATTAATTAAGGTGTATCTTAGTATTGCTTGACTATGTGCACTGACATGTTGTAAAACTGATCACTTTCCATGCTAAACATCTATGTTAGCAAAGAAGCCATGTAAAAGCAAGTACTCATGTTAATTTGGTCTCTTCCATCACCACCTCCATTAAATTTACTGACTTGCTATCCTTCAATGGATATAGTTCAGATAATCTTAGCATACATGACCTTCTGTAATCCAGCAGAAAGTGCTGCAATTGGTCCCCTAATGTCTGCTAGCTATATTATCTCGAGCCCTAAATAATTTTCTTATTTTCTTAATTTTCTCCCACTTCTTATCTGTCATACTTTCTTACGTATGGTAAGAAAGAAAGTAACTCTGTAATATTGAGATAATCTTAAATTCTGTTATTCTGGAAAATGAAACATTTCACATGCTATCCTTGTAAAAGTTATGAAACAGTTCGTTTCCAGTACAGTAACCCAAGAACTTTGATTATCTTTAAGGAAGAAAAGATGTTTACATTTGTTGTTTCCATTTTAATTCTATTATATGTACCTTTGGAGCATCTTGCTACAAATGAGATGATTTTTTTTCTACTAAAACTTTTCTACTCTTGTTCCACCGCTCCTCCAGTTTTTATATTTCCAAATTGGCTTGTTAGTTTCCCTCAGCCAATGACAGACAAGAATCTTTCAATATTGACAGCCACCTAATTTTAAAAATGTTATTATTAAAATAATAGAATGGTTGACAGAGCTAATGATATTTTTAACTGATTTCAGTCTCCTCCAAGATCCATATTGTAGTTCATCTGCATAGAATCGATAGTTGAAGACTAAATTCCAAATTTAGATTTACCAAACTTCTAGTCAGTCACAAAATTTAATTCTCCCAAAGTACATAAGGTTCCAGATGACCATTCAGCTGCATAATAAGTTTATTTCTCCTGCAATTTTTCAATACTTTATTTTTATAATATTTTTCAGCTCAACTTTACAGCCTCAAGTCTGATTTTTGGACAGTTCTACATATACTGACAGTATATTTTGGAAATGTGTAATTGAGGCATTTGTTTTTAATAAAATAGAATTCTTTTTTGAACCATCAATTTATATATGCACACAGGCAATGCAGAGTAAACTTTTGGATGCTTTTGTATACAAAGTTTGCCACCAAATGTATTGTTCTCATTGTAATTTTTCACAGAGCTTTATGGATTACAGCACATGGCTATTTGTTACTTTTGTTTTGGCAACAACCAAGCCATCTTAAATAATGAATGAAGCTAGCATTGTTAGTTAATTTCCTTTCCTATAGGGGAACAAATAAATCTGACTCAAACCAGATTTTTAAGCTGAAAATTGCACTATGTTGATTTCATTGATTGATGAATGAGTAATAAATTATTCTTGTCTGTCACTAGAGAGATTTTAACCTATCCAAACAGTATTGCTTCACAAATATCATGGTTAATTATAGAATTAATGACCCTTATAAACCATAGTGACAGTCATACTAAGAAATCAGCAGGATCCATTAAGTTTGTTAGACACTTGAGTACTCAGCATTCAAAGTTAAAATGTTCTTTTCTACTTTACTAGGCAATAAAAATTGCTAATGGATTATTTAAAAATTGTTTTGTACTTTTTATGCATTTATAAATCCTGAACAAGGAAGATTTGCCCCTAGTGTTTAAATTGGATTTTATAACCCACATTGTCATTGAGAAGAACAAGGGTTGGTTTACTTAAACACAGAGGGAGGGGGGGAATCATGCTGTGATTTATGATGAAATCAGTTCAGCTGAGCCTTGTGGGAATCTTATGCCCAGATGCTTCCACTGGGACAAGCAACAAAATGCATGCATTTTTAATGCTCTAACATCATCTTGCTTAAAAGGTAAAGTAATTCCTTCCACAAATAATTTCATATAGTGAACTGCTTTGCATCCTTTTTCATTTAACTGGTTTGGAAATTTGTGCTGATATGGCATAGGACTATTAAGAAAAGCTAAATACTTTGATTTAGGTATGAGGGCATTCTTAATTACAGATTGTGCTATTTTTCTGAAATACAGTTAATATAAAAACTGAGTTTGAAAGGAATTAAATTTTATTTGCTGACACTTGACCAAATTCAAGTGCAATTTTGATTTCTCAGGCTATATAACTAATGATTGTCCAGCTAGCACCGGCTTTGAATAAATTTCAGTTTTGGGGTATTGATATAATACTTCTCCTTTTTTCAAACAAAATACGGTAATACTTTAGACAATTGAGAATTTAAAATTATGATCATTTTATGTAATAAATAATCTATTTTTGCAAAAGGAGAACAACCCAAATGCTCATTAATTTCATTTTCAATATGAGAAAATATATGTGTGATTATATCCCTAAAAATAATGTTTTTAATTTAAATTTTTAATAGATTGACAAAATGTAGACATGTCTCACTGACTTCATCATTGCTATGGATAAGAATTTCCATCTGTTCATTGGAAGGTATTACAAATAATCCCTACACCTTGGAAGTCCTGTAAGGAAATTACATAAATATTGATATCCATGAGCAAATTTTTGCTGCATTTTGGTAGGATATCCCAAAAAATAAAATAAGCTTGTTGTACATTCATAACTAATGAGGTCAATAGGATTTAACCTATGTTTTACTCTGCATTTTATTAAGAAAAGAACCAAATGCCGTGGTTCATGACCAATAATTGAATTGTTTCTAGCCTAATTAAAGCATAACACAACTTCAATACAATTATTATCAATTATGATCATTGTTCACATCCAATTTTCTATTTGTGTAGGGATAATTAGCACTGCTATAATCCATTAATCAACTGTAGAATTTTAAATACTCTTTGTCATATTCAGTTTTAAAGGTTTTTTTTCTATTTCTTGTATATAATTGACAATCACTTATTTTATTTCCAAATATGCTCTTGATAATAAGAGCAGATTGTACTTACTGAATTTTCTAAACTTATTTTTAACAGAGTAATAAAGTTTTATAATTTGTTACTGTTGTGTCTCGAATTTTTATAAATTTATCCATTTAGTTTTACAATTTATGGACATGGGATTCTTTCATTTCATTTTGTTCTTCTGAATTCACTATATATTTGTGTAAGATTTATAGATTATTTCTGTGATATGGAGTCAGTTTATTTTGTTTATTTATTTTGTTCACACACACACATATATGAGAGATTTTCATTTCTTCAGAGAATTTAGGTTTCAGGACCTGTTAAGAGAAGTAAGTATCAAATTTTCAAATGTATTTAACAATGGCTAATGACCAAAAGAAAAAGAAGGAAAAAACCCTTAGAAACAACAATCAACTACAGTGTAACAATTACATTAAACTTAAAAATCTTAAACCCTTGTCAGGAAAAAAACATGAATTGAAATACAATATAAAACATGAGGTAAAATAGAAATACAATAAAAGAAAAGGGTGAGTAGAATTCATCAAGATATATCTTATGTCTTTTTATGGAAATTGCTGCAGATACAAACTTAAATACTGGTGGGATTCTGGCCATGAGTAAGAAATAGACTACTATTTCCTACTGTGAGTAGGAAATAGACTACTCATCCCTCATAAAAGATGTAGCCTTTGTTAAGAAATAGAAGTATGTCTGCATGTAAATTGACAGAGAAATGATAAGGGTCTCTTGGTGTCATACTTTATCTCCCATTGAGTACTGCCATGGGTAAATCATTGAAGCAATGAAAAGATTGTATAGTGTCCTAGGCAAACAGGTTTGAATAAGTAGTCTGTAGGTATAAATATTTTCCAAATCCCAAGTTGATTGTAACATTCAGATCTATCTGCTTTGTAATGTTCAAGCCTCTACCATGGATTTTGGCTTTAGCATTCTCTGAATGTAGGAACAGCATAGAGTAAGCAGAAGGTCCCCAATAACTGAAGTTAGCTAAGCTCTTTTCTTTCCACCTTGATGAAAAGCAATGAAGGGAAATTAATAGAGCCAGTGGGCCATTGGAAAAGAGAGTTTTAAGCCAATAGCAGAGTCAACAAAACACCGTCTTGTATCCAGTATAATCACATCAGTTTCCATGTGAATTAAAACATTTGAAATGCTGCACAGAGAAAACAGTTCATCAGAATCTAGACCAGATTCTGGTCCAGGGGTGTCAAACTCATGGCCCGCAGCCCAGATGCGTCACACACAGACTACCCCATCCCCATTTTGGTGAAGGGGAAAAAAGTTGCAATACATCATGTGACAACAATGTGTCATGCGAAGTTTGACACCCCTGATCTAGACTGAATAGAGACTAAAGGTTTTAAACCATTTAGATGCAGGCCTGTGCACCATGTAGCATCTAAAAAGTTTAATAATTGGCAGATATGAATGGAGTGCTAGCTTTTCCCTTGGTGCTTCGTTGGCTTTGGAAAAAATGGCTCTAATCTATTTCCGTCAAACTTTGGAAGAAAAATTAAGCATGGTATTTGAAGATTGAAACTTGTTCAGTGTTATTATTTCTAGTTTGCCACTGGTGTTTATGGTGGCTATGTTTCCTAAGAATGACACATTTGGTCTTAAAAAGATTGGTTCCAGCCCTTTTCCGTTTAAAAAATCCTGTTAAGGTCTACATATTTTTCCTGAGAACCACCTATGCGAGTGAAAGAATCATTGCATCAGCAGCATACAGCAGAAATCTATAAGATTTCATTTCCCCCACCGCCCTGTTAATGGCCAGCATGTAGAGTTTTTGCACTATTTTTTTGTATTGTGCTTTTGTTTTGGTGGGCTGCCATACATATTTTCCTTTCTTTTGGAACGTCCACCTTTCTGAAGGAAAAAATGTCTTTTTTCGTTTGACTGCTAGTGCTGTTGGCTGGTGGTGGCAGAGCCCCAAAACATGTCTCCTCCCACACCAGTGGCAAGGTTGCACTTTTATTGGCAACTCTATTGTCCTATCACACTAGGGGAAAAGGCTCAAATAGAAGGGAAATAAGACAGCACAATTTTGCTAAGCTATCTGCTTTCCCATCTACAGTACATAGTTTACTTGGCACATTTAATAGGCTAATTGGACTGTAGCATTAAGGTTTATGCAATTCTCAGGGATAGGAGCTGTTACAGATTGGATCCAGTCATCTGGCATTTGGAATCTGTTGTTAATGGAAGTAAGCGAAGAAATTTCACTTCCCAATATGATTTCACTTGGATTGGGAATATTTCTGATATTCACAAGATCAAAAGTGGATAAAAACAGATACAGTGATTGGAACTAAATTAAATTTAATAGAATAAAATCAATTTTATGAAGTGCTTTTTTTTCAGCTGCAGCTTATTGGTCACTTGATTTATTGCAACTCAGCATTTTCAGAATTCCCCATGTTTGTTCATTTAATAATCAGGAACCAGGGCCCTCGTACGTAGAACAAATGGGGAAAATTGCATTTATATTTACTAACTATAAGAAAATATAACATTAGCTTATTAAGGAATAGTTACGATAAAGCATTATTATACATGCAGCAATAGTTAAGATAATAGTTAATTAGAGCCAGTCTTTGAGACAGTCTCACTCAGCCTGCAGTGTCTGGTTTAGATGATCAGCTGGTTAGTCAATTCTTATCACAGCCAATGGATCAATACCTGGCTGATCTGAAAAAAGTGGACCTGGCACGTTCAGGAAAACCACTTTAATCATTATCAGTAGCACATAGACTTATATACAGCTTCACGGTGCTTTATAGCCCTCTCTAAGCACTTTTTACAGAATCAGTATATTGCCCCCAACAATCTGGGTCCTCATTTTACTGACCCTGGAAGGACAGAAGGCTGAATCAACCTTGAGCTGGTGAGGATCGACCCTCTGGCAAATTAATCCACAATACTGCATTCTAACCACTGCATCATCACAGCTCAAGAAAACAAGAAAAAGAGTTAACTAGTTACGATAAAATATTATTAGTGTCCATATTCTCTTGATCTCTGTTTGAAGGTATTTATACTTCCCTTTTCTTCTAGTTGTTTCTCTTTGACCCGTCTCTCCAGCTACTTTTTTAATGTGTCATAGTTGTTTCTTATGATGATGATGATAACGTTAGAAATATACTACAGATACAGACAAAAGTGATTCAGTGTGTTCTCCCATCTTATTTTCTTGGATCTGAAACCAAGATTAAGACTGACATGCTGGGGAGAATTGCTTAACTCTTAGGGGACACTTAGAACTGAGCTGGAATATATCTCGGAGGCACCTTATTTAAATATGTCCTGCAACATTCCTTTAAATCAGTCCTGTACAGTATATAGCTTAGTGGATTGTCAGTTTTGCTTTCACCCACATTATGTCATTTGTGGCCTGTTAACTTCACTCTGCATTTTCAGATTCTTGCTCATTTTTAAAAAATGGATCTTTCTCATAGAACTGTGGAACAGCTGCCCCCCTCCAGAACAATCTGAGGAATTGTGCTGCTTTCTTTTCAGAGAAAACATAAAGAAATGCTCTAAAACATTTCTAGGGGATTGTCTGAATGTCAGTGGGCTATTATGCCCAATAGCAGTTTCTGAATTTTCTGAAAGAATGAGGAGAGTAATTTATAAGTATTAAAGCGATGTTGTTATCTTTATCTTTTTTTCCAATTTTTACTGTCGTGTATTTTTTTTTTACCTCATGGATCTGAATACTACAGTTCAAGCAATTTGGTAGATGTAGATTTTATGTTCTGAGTTACTTTCATTTATGGAATGTGAACGTGCATATTTTCACTCGGAGAGAACAGGGGAGCCCTTTCAATAATCAGCCTAATTTGACCAATGGGAATAATGTTAGCTCCTCTCCACATCTTTGGTATCCAAGTGGTCTATAATGAACATTTATGCCAAGGTTCTGCTGCAGGAATTGGAATTTGATGTCAGCAGGTAGTGATATCAATGTCTCCAACCAACTTGAAATCAAAAAGATTTTTATCATGATTCCTAGGACCTCACCCTGCTAATTAAAGGTGAAGAGCTCCTGCTTCATACCTCCAGCGCTATACCATTATCTCCTTTGGTTGTAAGGAGGTAATGTGTAGGAGGAATAGGGACATAGAGCATAGTAGTTGCTCAACCGTGCTAGTTTAGCTTGTGCTTTAGTTCAGATTCCTACCCTTGAAGAATGAAATCAGCTGACATGCTTTATATATCGAATGATTAGCTCCTTATTGCTCATTAAGGGGGCCATTCTCCATAATCATTGTGCTTCTTACTTTGCTTTAGACACTGTCTTTCTGTCCATAGAAAAGTCTAGACAGCACTAACAACATATAAACAGTTAAAATTGCTAGAACATCAAAAATAACTGTTAGTACTGCAAAAATTCAGATTGAGGAAGATGGTCTTAATGCTTTTTTTTTGAAAGGATAAAAAGTGAGGCTGTCTTCCTGAACAATTTTTCCTTAAGATATTGAAGTTCTACATTGGCCAGCAATGGGAGGATGGGCCCGGATACCTATGGGATTGTGTTCTGCCACCAATAGGCTCCCACTGACCAACACGCTCCCACAGAGAGAGGCTCCTCAGGGTGCCGTCGGCTAAACAATGCAGGCTGGTGACCCCCAGGAGGAAAGCCTTCTCTGTGGGGGCACCCGCCTTCTAGAATGAATTACCCCCTGGGATACATTATGATTCTCTGTACCTTTCGCCGGGCCCTTAAGACCCTGCTTTTTCAACAGGCTGGCCTGGCTGAATAAGAATCTGGATGGGGTATTTTAAATTATGGGTTTTAATTGACAGGGCCAAATTTATTTAATCCTGTTTTAAATTGGTTTTTAAATTTTGTATGGTTCATTGTTTTATCATTGTTTTACACCACCCTGAGTCCTTCGGGAGAAGGACGGTATAAAAATCTAATAAAATCAAAATCAAAAAAATCAAAATATTAAAAATTCATTGGAAAATCTAATATGGTAAATCGTGTGAGAGGTTATGTCAGAAGCTTTAACTTCCTTTAGCTTTGATTTGGTTTAGGCTGAGAGGGATTGTTTTAATGCTTATTGTATCACTACGAACTTTCTAGTATTGACTTTGATATTCCACAATCTTTTCAGCAAAAATATATATTTGAAGAAAAATTATTTTTTTATTCTAACTGTGTCTGTTTCCATTCCTGAAAATCTTCCTAAGCACCGGTATATATAAAGTGGGCAAAACCAAAATGAACAGCATTTAAAGTGAGGTACAGGCATAGAAGTAGTCCTGACTTAAGAGCAGTTGGGACCAAAATTTCTGAAATTAAATATCACAGCTGTAAAAACACAATGTCACATGAGCATGCCACGGATTAATAGCCGTTCTGGCACTTCTGGTTGTTGTTGTTAAATAAATCCTGCAATGTTAATAAGCACAGGATCACAGGGTTGCCATTTTTCCTGTCAGGTTCCCCATTGACTTTGCTTGCTGAAAGCTGGCAGTGAAGGTTACAAATAACAATTGTGATTGCAGGATTCTGTGCTGTTGTAATTACAAGCTAGTTGCTGAACACCTGGATTTCAATTGTGACTGTTGAGGATACTGTGACTGTTTTAAGTATGAGGACCAGTCATAGATGCCACTTGTTCAGCACCATCGTAAATCTGAATAATTGCTGAAAAAGTGATCATTAAGTGAGGACCACCTGTTTAACAGTATAATTGTCCAACAAACAATATACTTCAAAGATTGTCTGGTTTGGAATGTAAGGTCAAAGTTAAAGAGAATGGACTGTTAATTTGGGAATTCTTTTTCACACATGTCTATTCAATGTTAATAGCACACATTGTCATTTGAATAAAAGACAAATTAATTATTGTGTGTAAAAATAAATCGTGATTTGTATTTTGGGAACATAAATGCTTTTCAAAATTAGCACCATTAAGTTTTTTAAAACACTCACTTTAGTCACACAACATATATCATTCATTTAAAACTTTCAAAAACATACACATGTCTTTATTTCAGGTTTCCCCCTCTCTAAAAGAACATAAATTAAGTCATGCTACAATAATTGTATAATGAATTCCTAGAACATTTCTAGTGTCAACAACTTGTCAAGCTGTAAATATTCTCTGATGCTTGATTATGCAGTCTTTGATTATAGCTTCTGGAATAAACCTTTATTTACGCTGGAAATAAAAACTTTTTAATGTTTATTTTTTTAGGAAATCCTCTTTAAATGGATATTATTTCTTTTTAAATAGTTCTGTAGAAATTAGCCATCAAATTTTTCTACAGAATTATAAAAAGGTCTTCTTAAAAAGCTACCACCACTGAAATTGAGACTTTTTATGAGGTTTAATTTCTAAAAGGAGCCTGAGTGGCGTAGGAGGCTAATGCCTCCTACTAAAGGCAGCAATTAACACCAGCTGCCTGTAATTTCTCTGAGTTCAATCCTAGCCAGGCTCAAGGTCGACTCAGCCTTCCATCCTTTCTAAGGTGGGTAAATTGAGGACCCAATTTGTGGTGGCAATAAGCTGACTTTGTATAAATATACAAAAGTATGAAGGCTATTGCTTAACGCACTGTAAGCCGCCCTGAGTGTCCGGAGAAGGGCGGCATATAAATCAAATTTTTTTAAAAAAGGGATCTCAGTTATTATGGCTATTATTTAAAACCACTTACCTGGTAATAAAGCTCATTCATTAAGAGACTTTCTTCTGAGT
Organism: Masticophis lateralis; assembly: GCA_030761175.1. Lineage (NCBI taxonomy): Eukaryota > Metazoa > Chordata > Lepidosauria > Squamata > Colubridae > Masticophis > Masticophis lateralis. The sequence continues at coordinate 221,072,410 of JAUDYJ010000002.1, forward strand.
TTAATCAATCATCATCATCTTCTTTTAATGACCCCATAATCCCTTGTGGGGTGGAGTTTGGGCAACTGAATGGGGCTAGCAGAGTGATTTAATGGCCAGATGCCCTTCCTGTTGCCAATGAGGAGTTTTGTTAAGCAGATATATTCTCAGTGTACTCAGAGAGAAACATCTGCCTCTACTTAGAATAGAACTCACAGCCTCCTGATTGTGAGGATTGTGAGAGCTCCAACTCTAGGCCATTGTACCACTTCTGTGTTTAATCAACGTGTATAATTTATCCGCAAACAGATAGTTCTTTAAATTTCCAACTCCAATTGTTTTATTACGTTATGATAGCCTATCATTCCTCCAGTGAACTAATAATTTTTCTATTCTGTGCCTTTCATTCTGTTCTGAACCATTAAATATTTTGTGGCATAGGGTAGGCTATACAACAAGGAAATAATCTAACACCAGGCCATGCCTTGTATACTTGTATCTGTATCTTCCCAGTTCTAACTGGTAATCATATGAACTCCCCCATCTGATCTTTCCATTATTTCCCGTTAATAGAAGCCAGATTCACATTCTGTCATGCCAAATAAATGTGGACTTCTTGCTCGTGATGGGAATGTTTGTACAGCTTTGGTTTCTGGTGTTATTGGTTTCTGTTGCTTTATTATAAACCCCATGTTAAGAATAGATAAAAGGTCTTCCCAGCAGGCAAATGCAACATAATTTATTTTGGAACAGTACTATCATGATCCTTCTCCAAATCCACTGGATCATGTTTGATTTTTAAAAAAGTATCATAATATGCTTTTGTATCATATAATGTTATAATGAAACATCTTATATACATTCTTCAGATAGAAAAATACCACAAAGCTTCTTTCCATGTATAGATTACATGCGTTTCAGCATGAAAGTGCAGGCTTTTTATTTGGCTGATAAAAGGGGACAAGGCTTATAAAATAAAAATAGTGTAAAATGAGTACGCAAGATTCTTCATACCAAACAACAATTAGAAACTGTTTGGGGGAATGGAACAATGGAAGAAACATAAACGTATTAAAGGCTCAGTCATGCAGGCCGATTGCTTTCATAGATGTCTCTGAACATCCCTCAACATACAATGTGGTATTAATGTTTTATCTCAGAGATCGGCAAACCGTCCTGAGTAAACAATATCAACACATGGCCTTAATCTCATCAGGACAGTAAGACAGGATATCTGGCAGAAACCCTAAACCTTATCTCAAATATGCAAGACCCTCACGTAGGCATTGTTTGTTACAGGAAACATGAGGGGGACATGAGGGGTCCACGTGAAAATCATGAGCTTCCTTTAGCCAATGAGAACAAGTAAATGTTTTGCCATGCAGTTGTAAAATGACAATAAAAGGGAGCCTTCTGGATGGAGTCAGGGTGCCTTGTGCCTTGTGCCTTCACCAAGGTACCTTTCACCAAGGTGCCTTCCCACCAAGGCGCCCTTCCACCAAGGGGCCTTCCCATGAACCATCGTTCCTGCCTTCGCGTCTTTGTTCATCGAATCAACAATACAGGAAATTTGTGAAGAACTATATTAGGGTTCTTCTTTATGAAGAACTATGTTAATAAAATAAAATGTTATTATATACAAAAAAATTTATACAGATAACCCACTGCTCTTTCTGTAATGGCTAAGAGATTTGACTTGATTAGGGAAATTCAAATATCTGCTCAGTTTCGGACCTCATCAGATACATTTAGGCTAATCAGCTCAGCTTACTTCACAGACAGATTATTGGGAGGGTAGATGAGGTTATATCCCTCTGTACCAGTTTGACCTCTCACACAATTGAGATCCAAGTATAATAGTAAATAAAATAAAAATTGCCAAAGCATCCAAACTTGGAAATTTATGATAACTTCAGTAAGTCTGTAAACATATCTCTGTTTGCTTCCATGTGCACATATAGGTGGGTTTATTGTACCAAGCTATATCAAGAATGAATCTGAAGATGGACTTTAATTTACAACTTTGTAACTTATAGATTTAGGCAAGAGTTTTGTTTGAAAGATTTGTGGCAAATAACCACAGCTTTCTAAGAAATGCTAAAACAAAGAAATGCTTTGTTTTCTCAGGTTTGTCCCAAGGGTGCTTTTTCAAGAGGCAGCTGGACTTTCTGGTTTTTTTCTTTGAAGATGTTTTGCTTCTCATCCAAGAAGCTTCTTCAGTTCTAAAGAAGCTTCTTGAATGAGAAGCGAAAAGTCTTCAAAGAAAAAACCAGAAAGTTCAGTTGCCTCTTGAAAAAGCACTTTTGGGACAAGCATGATCTGGATGACTGAGATTCTCCATAGACATTTCTCAGGTTTGATTTATACTGCATGCTTTTCAGGGGGAAATAATTTGTTCTTTGTTTGAGTTGATATAAATGGCTGTACGTATCTTATACATGAAATGTTGTTTCCATATTAGGCATATAGGGCATATGGATTCCAGTCTGCAAGATACCCACCTGAGCTTCTGGAAACCTCAGTTAAAATAATCTTGGTTAATAGGGCTAAATAAAATCCTTGAAGAAAATCCTTGAAGAACTATTAGTAATGTAAATCAATAGTTGTGATCTAGATGAGCCAATACACTCTCTGGTATGACTTTCCTGAACATGTTTATATGTTGGTAAATACATAACCAAATGATGCTTTCTAGCCAAGATAGGAAGCAAACTCCTTATATTGGAAGTTCATCCTATCATGCATGCCCTTGGAACAAATAAGAAATCAACTGCAGTTTTATACACAGCCTATGTGGCTCAATGGCTAAGACGCTGAGCTTGTCGATCGAAAGGTTGGCAGTTCAGCGGTTCGAATCCCTAGTGCTGCGTAACGGGGTGAGCTCCCATTATTTGCCAGCTTCTGCCAGTTTGAAAGCACGTAAAAAATGCAAGTAGAAAAATAGAGACCACCTTTGGTGGGAAGGTAACAGAGTTCTGTGTGCCTTTGGGAGTTTAGTCATGCCGGCTACATGACCATGGAGAAGTCTTCGGACAGTGCTGCCTCTTCAGCTTTGAAACAGAGATGAGCACCGCCCCCTAGAGTCGGGAATGACTAGCACATATGTGCGAGGGGAACCTTTACCTTTACACAGCCTATCTTCTCTTTTCCTAGGCATGGATTTTATAAAATGATAGGATCAGAGGAATGGGAAGAAAAAGAGAAAGAGACATAGTGAAATATCTGAGGTAGGATCAGGATTTTTTTTTTTTTTTTTTGGTTTTCATGGGAGAAGACTATTCATCCAGTCTTTAAAGCTCTATACTATAAATTCTTTGCTTTACATCCTGTTTTCTATTTTGGGCTGGTAAGGAGGCAATGTCCTGAGCTTGATGGCCAGATAAAGTATTATTTATTACTTAGAGCATAGTTGTGCAGTCCCCTCAAATGCAAAATTTTTTGCCAAGAGATTTGGCAAAGCCAGGTCCAAGACTTGAATAATGCGTTTTTGGACATAGATAGATAGAGGGAGTAACTCATTTTTCTTTAGTGCTGTGGGCCAAGTCATGCAGATCACTAATATTAAGCTGGCAAAACTCCCATTTGTACTTATGTCTCAGCATGATCAAGGTATTTTCAGGATTTGATCTTACATTTTATTTCTTGAGGACTTAAATAAAGCAGGGATAGATTGCATAGATTTTCAATGAAACATTAGGTAGACATAAAAGTTCTGCCTTTCCAGTATAAATGCTTCCACTTTGTACATCTAGAAGATGCACCAGATGGATGCTTTAATAACATCAAATTACTTAATTTTTTTAGATAAGTGTTACATTTTTTAACACTAAAAATGTAAAAATAAATAAATAACAAGAACTAATATTTTTAAATTCAAAACTAAAATAACCAATAATTAAGGTAACAGAAAGAAAAAGTAAAGAAACAGAAAACAAAGCCAAAAGTGCAGAAAGAAAGGAAAAAGAAAGAGGTATAAAGAAAAGACTTCTGATTTTCTTTTTTTTATAAAAGTTTTTTTTTTAGACAAACACACAAACAAATATACAATATATTTTCTTTGAACAGAGTATTTGGCCGGTTCACAAATTTAAACAATGTTTAGTCATTTCAATTAAGTTTACAATTTCTATATTTCCTTTTTGCCATAGGTATTTCTTATCTATTTTTTTTAAAAAAAACAATATTACCCTTCATTCTCATCTCTAATCTTAATCATAATCAAATTCAATTTTTCCCTTCTATCTATATTATACCCCTTCCCATTGTCATCTTTTTTTATATCTACCCTCACTTTGGTTAGTTATGTAACATTACCATTTTTTAATATAAGTCCAACATTTTAGCATAAATCAGTTAATTATGTAACAATTTTTTTGTATATTAATCAATAGGAACATAAATCATCCAATTAATTCCATGCAATCCAATTTCTTACAAGTCAATTAGTTATATTTACCAATAGTAATAAACCAATTTCCCCCCCATGTTACTCATTAAACTCTCACAATAAACCAAATAGTTTTGCCCATATAATCCTCCAAATCACAACTTAATCATTTCTACTTTCATCACAATATACAATTAAAAGTATTTCAATTGTCATTATCTAGATTTCAAAGATACAAAAACAAATATTCCAAGTATTATTCATTTCATTTTTATGGTCATATGATTTCCCATTTGTTTTTTACTACTATTCATATTTCAATTCAAAATATATATAACATCTTTCTCTTTCATTTCTTTTTCTTTTTCTCCCTTCCCATTTTTATTTTTGCCTTTTTCTTTCTCCTTTTTTTCTTTTGTGTTTTAAAATCTTGAACTCTCCTCTTTTGCCCTAAATTTCCCCTTGTTTCCCATCTCTTTTCTCCTTTTCTTATCTCCCCACTATTTATCCCACTGTTTATTCCAGGATAATCATTCTCTGTATTTCAGAAATCTGGACTCTTCTATTTTGCTGTAAATTTTGTGTTGTTTTCCAACCTTTTCGTCTTTTTTTCCCCTTTTCACTGTTAGTCCCAGTGTAATCATTTAAGGTTTTTGTATTCTTTCTATGCCACCCTTCATTCCTTCTTTGTCTCTTCCCGCCCTTTCTGTTTTCCCGCCCATTGTTAATCCCAATGTAATCTCTAAAAACCGCCTTTTTATTATTACTATTTATATATTCATTTATTTTTCCAAAATTAATCTCATTGTCTTTATCTTCATCTTTATCTTCAGTCTTTGTGTCTTGCTTCTCTGTCTTTGTTCCCTTGTTAGCTTGAGCTTGCTCTATCTCAATTTTTGGATCTTCAAATTTTGATCCTCCATGTAACATTGTAATTATTCCTTTTATTTCCACTTACCACGACGAGTACATCATTTCCATCATTTCTCTAAATTCTCTAATTTTTAACCATGCGACATTTTATTCTTTCTGTGTTAATATTGTTCCAGTTTTAAAAGTTCTATTGTTTTCCCTTTTTTTCTAAAGTCAAGCCGCTTGCAGACAAAGCAATCCCCCCCAAAAGTTCTCACAACTATTATCACTAATGTAGTTCAAAATTTTCTAAAACAAATATTCCAAATTGCAATGCTCTTTTTTCTCCTGAAGATGCCTCTCTACAATCCACAATTCTCTTAATTGTTTAACAAAGTGTCCATTTTGTATCAGTCCTTGTTCACAATCTAGCTTCTTTTCTTCTTCTTTTTAACTTTGAAAATACCAAATCAATTTTATAATCCAGTCCAAATTAAACAATACTTTCTCCCTCTTTCCCCCCCTTTATTTTATCTTTAGGTATACAGCACTTCTGTTGCAAGGCTTAATATCCAATTATCTTTTATTTTTCTTAACCTTCAAAAAGAAAGGATCTATTTATTTTCTTTCCAATCCTTTAGTCAATTTTGGGGTTACTTCTTCTAATTCTTAAAATTTTTCAGATAATTTTATTCAAAAGTCAATGTTCTTTTCAGGTTTTTGTCGTTTTAAATTCCACTTGCATCCTCTTTTTCTCCCCCCATGCCAGTTAGCCACTATTTTTACGTTGGAGGTTTCAGGTTTAAAAATATTTTGTTGTTGTTGTTACTTTGCCTGTAGATTGGCTGTCACTCACTCGGCTTCAAAAACTCTGTTACATTCACTGCTCCTGTTCAATACTTAGTCTGGTTGCCCCAGCTTAGTCTTGACAGCTGCCAATGGCTGCCAGCCCTGCCGCCGAATCGAAAAGAGATTCCTCTGACCTTCGAGGAACTTACCTGTTCCTCTTGGTCTTCCGAGGTGCCTCTCCTTCTTCCCCATTCCTACAGGATGGTTCTGGTCTGAAGACCTCTCAGCAGCAGTTCATCAGTCCGAGTTTTCGCGGAGCTCATCAGAGCCCGTTAATTCCCCGACTGTCTCACTGCGACACTTCCAGTTGAATCCAAGACTTCTGATTTTCTTTTACAACAGTTATAAGTATAAATTTAAATTGACCCCTTTCCCTAACGCTACAGTATTTATTTATTCAATTTTTATAGGTGCCCAACTCAATCAAGTGATTACTTTCATTTTTTTATTTTCTGTTGTTTATAATCATCAAACCAATACATTATAATTTCATTTTTCCCCTATCTCATGCAAAAAGTGACATCAGATTGCTTAATCTGTAACTGTACAGTATAAGCAAACTATTCCCATACATGATAGAACTCCAAAAACAAAAGTAAAACGCACAAAACATTATAGTTCAATTTATTGTAGGCATGGAGGGCATTTACATGTAAAAAGGGAAATGAGATGTCATTGATCGCCCCAGCCACAATATTGTATGGTTAGGTTAATTTCATGCCTGAAGGCTCAGGAGGGTGCATGAAAAAGAAACTGAAGTGAGCTAGGGCTGATCTGCATAACTAATTGCCCTTAGATAATCACTAATCATTTCTTGAAAATAGGAAAGTGTGATGTTGTCCTCTAGATACCATATGGAAATTGAAAAGGTGAACCTTCTTTTTTTAAAATTAACTAAACAAGAGTTCTGCAAGCTTCATAGAGAAGGGAAGAGGAATACAGCTATGGTGTCGTCTTTCCTTTCCATTTGCTGGTGGATGCCCCAAATAGGATAATGTCAAGTACATGAGTGATTGGTTGAAGAAATCATAGCAAGGATCTGTCAGCAGAAACACACATGACCACAAAAACTTTCCCAAGGAAAAGCAAGTAATTGGTGCTTGTTTTCCTGATCCGGGCGAGAAAGGCAAAGAGGCAAGGAAACCTATCAAATAAAGGGTGTCGTAATCTAAAGCAGAAAGGAAGGACTGAAATTTGGAAAGGAATTTCTTAAAATGGCTTCACATCCAGCTGGACTCAAGCAGCTTAAAGCTTCAGAATGAAAAAGACCCTTCTCTCAGATGAATGAACTCATAAATGAACAGAACAGAACAGAATAACAGATTGGGAAAGGACCTTAAAAGTCTTCTAGAATATAGAGAAAAGAGAAGGAACATACATTCTTTTATTCTGCAAAACATTTTCAGAAAAAAAATCTCGCTGTATAATGCTTGTGTGGGAAAGAGAGAAAGAGATAGAAAGAAAAAGATTTTCCTTTCAAGAAAAGTGACTTGAGTGTGCTAAGACAATGGAGAAGTGTATGGATTTACTATCTGCTTATTATAACTACCAGAAGATTTACTATTAACTTCTACTTAGAATTTACTTCTAAGTAAATTCTATTACACTTTTAAATTTGGAAATAAAATGCACATAGATTGCATCACACTTGAATCATAGTTGAACTCTCTTTCCATTTCATCAGCTGACTCAATATTTGCCTTTGAGAGTAATCATACTGTAATGGCTCACAGATAGGTGCAATAGATTTCAGATTGCTCCAGTACTGAAGATCTTAGTTGAATTGGAAAGTGTGATAGCCATGGCCATTCTATGTAGAAGAATAATTGTTTCAACCGAAAGAGAAGAATGAAATCCATTCAGATCAATTATTGGAATCTAGAACAAGGAGGCAAAATTCTGAAAGGGACAGATGAGGAGGCAAAGTTTGTAGTACTTCCTTTCATAGACAAACTGTTCAAACTTGTTCAAACTGAGCAATCAATCTTCTAACTTTTATAGGGCTATCTGGTCTGGTGCTGACTACATTATGACTTGTAGTGGCGCAGTGGTTAGAATGCAGTACTGCAGGCTACTTCTGCTGACTGCCAGCTGCCAGCAGTTCAGCAGTTCAATTTTCACTGGCTCAAGGTTGACTCAGCCTTTCATCTTTCCAAGGTCGGTAAAATGAGGACCCAGGACCCAGGGGGCAATAAATTGACTCTATAAACTGATTAGAGAGGGCTGTAAATCACTGTGAAGCGGTACATAAGACAAAGTGCTATTGCTATTATAATACTATTTTATTGCACAACAAAAATCAAGATGGCCTTGTCTGTTATCATGAGAGCTTCCCTCTTTTTTTTTATTGAAAAAGTTTTACAATACAATTTTTATACCCCTTTCCCCCCCTCCCCCCACCCAACTACCACCCCTCCCTTTCCCCCCTATCCTTCCCCCCTTCCCCCCTGACTTCCACTATTAACCAATCATATATGTCAATCATCATCAAACAACAAAAAAAAAGGTGAGATCCAGCTAAAAATATAACAAATTTAACCTTGAATAATAAAAAAAAATAATCTAGACTTCTAACATCTTTTACCTCCCTAATTCAAATATATAGTAACCATAAATCATTTGTAAAGACTCATGGCAATCTAACAAATATTACAAATATGACAAATATATAAAAAAAACTAATTTTGAGCATATAAATGTTTAACATTAAATATAATTCCCAATATTCAATCTTAGTAATATTATTTTAAAAAATATATAGAGTTCAAATAATACATCATAAATTTCTTTTTAAAATTAGATAAGACTAATCTATCAGATATATAAACTTATTTTTAACATTATAATGTATCTAAATATTAATATTAATATATAGCATAATAAAAATATAAATTCAAATATATAATAAAATAATTAATAGATATAATTATGAGTCAAATGCTAGTTGAAACTTCTTACTTTGATATTTATTCTGCATGTACTCTACCCATTTCTTCCACTCCTTAGCAAAGGCTTCATGGGTCCTGTCTTTTAGGTATGCAGAAATCTTAGCCATTTCTGCAAAATTAGACATCTTCAATATCCATTCCTCTATAGTAGGTACACTATCTTTTTTCCAATATTGACCAATCAGTAGTCTAGCTGCAGTAGTCATATATAAGATCAATCTCGTTTCAGTCAGTGAACAATCCTTAACTATCCCCAACAAAAAAAACTGAGGAGAAAATTCAAGCTTCTTCTTCAAAATGTTCTGCATAACCCACCAAAATTTAATCCAAAATGTTTTCAATTTTCTACAAGTCCACCAAATATGAAAATATGTTTCATCCAATGAGAGCTTCCCTCTTGTTGTAGGAATGAGGCATCTATCTTCCAGGTTCTGGTCTCTTTATATCTAATAAGAAAGTACATTCCATTTTAAAATGAAAATACAGTAATATTTCCAAGTAACTTTTCTCACATTCTTTCATTTCTGGTGTTAAAGACATAACTAAGAGGGAAAAAATGGGGCTATTTCAACTATTTGCACTTCTTAATCCATGCTAGGTCCACAGAGTTTTCTTTGAAAACCTTTATTTTTTAAATTGTCTTTAATTGGTGCAGTACTATGCTATTTGGACAAGAAACTAATATCTCACATGAATGGGTACAAGAATAATTAAGATAACAATGAAGAAGTCTCTGAAAACTACATGAATGCCACTGATTATGGCGAAAGATGGTCCGAAAGGGAGATAGGTTGACCTATGTATAAACTGGTATCAATGATTGGAGTAGGAAAATAGAGACCTCCAAATTTTCCTATAGTTCCTTGTTCTGTTTATTTGATCATTATCAGCAACTGCCTTGCCTCTCCCTGCAGACAGTGCTGCAAATTGGAAAAACTTTGTCTGTTAAATAAGAGAAGATAGGAAAGCACTCCTAGCTAAATAAATAAATAAACTTTATTGTCATTGTATGTGTATACACAGTATATGCATACAATGAAATTTACTTGACACCCAAAGACCAGGTCCCACACACATAATCTCCAGCACACTCCCACCCACCACAATTCCCCACCCCTAAAACCACCCAAACATCTACACAACAGACCAAGTAATACTGTCCAACAGTTCACTGATGGTGGCCCTTTAGTTCATTGTTGAGTGCAATTATAGCTACTGACAGTGGAAATGTAAGTTCATCTCAAAAAAGGACTCCAAGGATTGAATTAAAGGAGAATCTGGTGCTTGCCCAAGAATACAATTTACATAATCCCATCTCAAGGGGTTCATCCTTTTAATTGCAACAGAATATAAATGGAACATAGGAACAATTAACTCTAGATTACCCCCCCCCCCCAAAAGAGTGATCTATTCTCTGGAACCAGAAACACCAGACTGTATCAGTGATCAGTTGTTCACTGTCTTTGGTTCAGAGCTATGATAGGTTTTAACTAAGCATTTTCCCCTAAACTTTGGAAAGCAACATGCATAGGAACCAAAGCAGAACTGTAAATATTTGGATGACCACTACATCTATGCAAGAAGATACTCTTGCCTTCCACTTACTCACTATCTACTTATTTGTTACTCTCACATGGTCATCTTAAGCCAGTTGCCTCCAGGACCAGGTATAATGTAGAACCTGCACTCAGCATCAGACATCAACCACTCAATGCCCTGATGAATGTGATAGTGGCTAAAAAGCAGTGGTGAAATCCAATTTTTTTTTATTACTGGTTCTGTGGCTTGGTGGGCATGGCAGAGGAAGGATACTGCAAAATCCCCATTCCCACCCTACTCCTGGAGGAAGGATATTGCAAAATCTCCATTCCCATCCCACTCTGGGGCCACCAGAGGTGGTATTTCCTGGTTCCCCAAACTACTCAAAATTTCCACTACTGGTTCTCCAGGGATTTCACCCCTGCTAAAAAGCAATAACTAATGTCATACCTTTTGGGTGGAAAACACACTGCACAGCTAACACAGTTTAAAAACTAACAAACAAGCAAGAGATACATTCAAGCAGGGGTGAAATTCAGCAGGTTCTGGAGAACCGGTAGCAGAAATTTTGAGTTGTTCAGATAACCGGCAACCAGTTCAGATAACTGGTCCCAGAGTGGGGTGGGAATGGAGATTTTGCAATATCCTTCCCCCAGGAATGGGGAGGGAATGGGGATTTTGCAATATCCTTCCCCTGGAGTGGGGTAGGAATGGAGATTTTGCAGTATCTTTCCCCTGCCACACCCACCAAACCACGCCCACAGAACCAGTAGTAAAAAAACAATTGAATTTCACCACTGCTTTCAAACCTATATCCATCATACTTGGGAGTGGAGGAGAGACTTGTTTCACCAGATACTTACGGGACCGCCTTCTGCTGCCAATTGCCTCCCACCGGCCGGTTCGCTCCCACAGAGTGGGCCTCCTTAGGGTGCCGTCAGCCAGACAATGCCGGCTGGCGACCCCCAGGGGGAGAGCCTTCTCTGTGGCAGCCCCCACCCTCTGGAATGATCTTCCTCCAGAATTGAGAATTATCTCCGACCTCCGGACATTTCGTCGGGCCCTGAAGACGCATCTTTTTCAACTTGCCGGTTTAGCCTGATCCCTGCCGCATTTTTAGAATTTTTAAAATTTTAAAATTTTTAATGTTTGTAGCGTCGACGCATTTTAATATTTATTTGGTTTTAATTCTCAGCCTAATGTATATGTGTTTTAAGTTTTAACTTTTATGTATTGAATTTTTATTTTGGCTGTTCACCGCCCTGAGTCCGTAAGGAGAAGGGCGGTATACAAATCTAATAAATAAATAAATAAATAAATAAATAAATAAATAAAAGCAAAACATGGTTCTTCCATTTTGCATCATCTCCATGCCAATGGCAGTTCACAGTCTCTCCTGCCTCCTCATCTCCTTTGATCCATTTGAAAAGCAAAGCAATAATAAAATGCAAATAGTTCAAAGGAAATAGCTTCTATTTTTTTCTTTCTCTGTGGAGCGATTATGATAAAGCACCTGTCCCATAGTTAAAGATGTATTTAAATTAGCAGGCGACCCTCTGACATTGTTGCAGGCCATTTGGTATTGAGAAACAAACAAACAAACAAACAAACTGCCTTCTATTATTGACTGCCAACGTTATTAAGAGTGGGGAATGTTTAAAATGTCATCCTGGTGTATTTCCTCTTCATCAAAATCAAATAGCAAAGATATGCCATTGCAGTTCTCTTAAGCTCTAGAGGAATTGATTTTTCTGCCAAGCAAAAAGGTGTAACATGACAGTATCCTGATAGATAAAATGAAAAATGCATGAAGAGGTGTCCCATTCCAACAAGGTTCGCGAAGCCTGTCCTTGTGCTGAGATCCCATTCAGTCCTGGATGACAAAAACCCAGCAGGCTGGTTCTTGAATTTGAATTTTAGGCACCTGCAGCCATCCTGCCCAGCATCAAAAGAGAATGTCTCCTTCCCAGTGTCCTTGAAATAAGCCAGCTGTGTGTAAAACTTAAATAGAAAGACCTAGCATAGTAAACTATTGAGCAAGTCCTCATATCAGTGCAGTTGGATATCAGGGAATGTAGAATTGCTTTATTTATTATTGATTTTATTCAAGTTCTGACTGGGGAAAATGTATTACAAGCTCTGGAACCAAGGCTTGACCCTATAATCCACTGCCGTGACATACAAAAGCAGAGGATTACACACCTTTTATGTCATTATTATTGAAGCCCCATCTGTGCTTCCAGTTATTCATGTTACAGTCACAAACAGTGGTCAAAAATCAGAAACAAGAACTTTAGAGTGATGCATAATGTGAAAAGCCAAGCTCAAGGGAAGCATAGAAAATGCATTGCCTTATTTGAAATTAAAACATCTGGATTTTTACCATTCGTGGGTCATAATATCATTGTATGTGTTCAACTATAAGACAGCCCCAACAATCTATGGTAGGAATTGGGAATTTTAAAAGTCCTTCAGGGCGGCCAAACAGAATTGGGATCTGAACAAGCGTTTAGAGGTTTTTTTAAAAAAATGAAGGTAACAGGATAATTTAAAATGTAAATTAATACATAATAGTTCATTAATACATAATAACACTACAATTATATATAGTAAAAGGAGCAGGGCTGGGTTCTACTTACCTTTACTACCGGTTTATATGGGAGCGTGTGCATGCGCAGAAGCCTCGGCCCATGCGGAGATGACCCATGATGATATTGTGGCAGATGGGCGGAGCCTCCCGCCGGTTTTACTACCGGTTCTATAGAACCGGACAGAACCAGGAGCAACCAACCACTGAAAAGGAGTAATAGTTTTGCTTCTCTGTTATAATACCTTTTCTTCCATGCCACTTGATTTTTTCCTTGTTCCTCACGTGTTTAGTGCTCTGTTGAATACTGTGAGAACACAATGAGTTGCGTTCTGCTGAAAAATAATTCTTCCAGACAGCAGTTCTGTCTCAAAGATGTTGTCCTGTCATTCACAATACTATTCAGTTTTCAGAAATATATGTTTAAAATGCGCATTTGATTCTTAGCCAAATAAATATGGATATTCTTGATGTAACTTGAATAAATGAAAAAATTCCCTGACAATGTAATTGAAGACCATTATGTGTCATTGCATTTAATGCAAAGCTACCTCTTATAAAAGCAGCTTTTATGCTATCAAGTTAAAGTAATATTCAGTGTACTATATACTAGTATACTATACAATATGCTATACTAATAGTAATAGAACTGTATAACTCATCTGTTTCTGAAGAATGAAAATAAAACTAGTCAACACTGTCACCTATCATATTTAGTCATTAACATGAACCTGACTCATATGTTTTTCAGAATTGTCACTATTTCTAAGTAGTGATTCTAAATTAATAAGGGAGAACATCAGCTAGGGCTACTACCTTATTTCCAGGATAATAATTCAACTGAGGAAAAATCTTTATAAATACAGAGATATACTGGATTTTCCTTTGTAAATATCAAATTTATTATCATTTTCTACTACATTCAGAAAAAAAACTACTGTTTTCTAAGTTTCTGTCTTGTTAGACAGCTGCCTATCAGAAATATCTGCAGTTATTAAATATTTGCTAATTCACAGCAGCTTTATTTATCCAAGAGAATAAAAGGGTAAAGGATTTTCAAATGTTCCATTTTTAACATCTTATATTTTTGCTTGTTAGCACATTTCTGGTACCATCTTAAAAATCTGATTTTCATTAAGGTCAACTGGGTAATTTAATAGTAATAATATTACATATTTAATAAGTAATAAAATCATTATTTGCAGCACTTCATTTTATAAGTATCAGTTACAGCCTGCAGGTGATGTTGGACAAATCCTATCCTAACTCAAAATTCTTTTACTAAATTCAGTTAGTTGGATAGGATGTTTCCTCTTCTCTTCTCTTCTCTTCTCTTCTCTTCTCTTCTCTTCTCTTCTCTTCTCTTCTCTTCTCTTCTCTTCTCTTCTTTTCTTTTTTCTTTTTTCTTTTTTCTTTTTTCTTTTCTTTTTTGCCACCATACACTAACAGGTTTCTCCTCATGTTTGAAATATTTCCAGTTATAAATCTATGGATGGAACTTTTCCCCAAAATTGTAATAGTACAACATATTCTATTATATCAGTAGTAGACACAAGCGGTATCAAAGGGGTTTGTGGATTCAGCCCACTTCTCATGTATTTCTATAAAAGAGGAAGAAGGGGAAATATTTGTAATTACTTTTGGAGTCAGGAAGAAAATGGAATAAACATGGGAAGAGAGTGATTTGTAGCCCCTTGCTGTGAGTTACTACTGAAAATATTGAAACAGTTGTAGTAGGGATTCCTGTCCCCTCAGCTTTTCAAGATATGACAGTGGTCCTCGACTTACGACCACAACTGAGCCCAAAATTCCTGTTGCTTAGCGAGACTGTTGTTAAATGAGTTTTGCCCTATTTTATTTCCTTTCTTGCCACATTTGTTAAGCAAATTGCTGCAGTTGTTCAGTTAGTAACATGGCTATGAAGTGAATCTAGTTTCCCCATTGATTTTGCTTGTCAGAAGTTTGCAAAAGATGATGACATGATCCTGGGTACTTGCAGCTATCATAAATATGAGTCTGTTGCCAAGCATTTGAATTTTGATCACATGACCATGAGGCTACAGCAATAGTCATAAGTGTGAAGAACAGACATAAATCACTTTTTTCAATGCTGTTGTAACTTTGACTTTGAATGGTCACTGAATGAACTGTTGTATGTTGCAGACTATCTTTGACATGCAAGTTCTATATCTTCTCCAGTGATACACAGAAACCTTTGGACGATAGGAAAAATATGGTGAGGAGTTAGTGCTGGAAGCATTGAAAGAGTTGTAGTAGGGATTCCTGTCCCCTCAGCTTTCAAGAAATGAGCAATATCAGTTGCTCAATGTCAGAACAATACCAGTATGAATTTAACTGATGTCAAAGAAAATGAGAAGATTCTTTTTCTTAAGGCATATTTATTGTTAAAACATTGAAATTTAAAGTAGAGAAAAACACATACTATAATGAAGCATGAAGAAAGTTAAAAAGGGCAAGATGAAATAAAAATTGTTCTACATTTTTTTTTTAAAATACCACAGTGAGAAAAGGAAAAGTTTAATTACATTTTAGTCCAATTATTTTTCCCTTCCCTTCCTTTTACATCCCCAATTTATAGCCATAGTTATACAACTTGTAACTTGCAGGCTTCATTACTGTCACATGTCGAGGATTATCCCTATCTTTTATTTCTTTATCAATATATAAATATATGTACTAGATAATAATACCATGGAGATCCTAATATGAAGTAATTAATTTCAGACTGAAACTATTGTCAGTTAATTGCTACTTTAATATGAAATGTGGTGATATTTATTTTATTTATTTTATTTTATTCAGCCCATATTGCTGTGAAGTGGCTCTGGGCAGCTTAACAACAGTAAAAACAAGCCCACTTCACGGTATTCAGGATACTGCTTATAAGCGCCATGCGCCAAACTATTGTTAGAGACCCCACACACCCACTTTACAGTCTGTTTCTTCCACCTCTGGGAGGAGGTTTCGAAGTATCTATACTAGATTCTGTAATAGCTTTGTTCCTTATGCCATCCATCTTGCAAATTTACAGGATTCTTTTTTTTTCTTCATTATGTATATGTATACATTTGAACTAGATTGTGGTGTTTCTCTGTGTCATATATGTGTGTGTGTGAGGGTATATCCATAATGGTTATCCTTTGAGAGTTGAATGCAATGAAATTTCATTTTAATGTATGCTGATTACTGTATATTTAAAGTGACAGTAAAGTTCTATTCTATTCTATTTAAAAATACAAATTACAAATTATGACTAAAAGATAGGGTGGGAGGGAGTAGGATAAGTGGGGGGGGGATCTGGGATCTGCTATTGACAGAGATCTTGCCAAAGTAAAGCATCTACTCACCTCATCAAAGATCTACTCTGAGAATTTCTAAGGAGGATCTATCTTGACCCTCTTTATTCCAACTATTCCATCAAAATGTCATTGCCTCTTGGTTCTCTGGAATGCAACCTCTTCCTCCTGGGAATTCAGACTACATTCTCCACAGTGAGTTCTAGTCTCCACAGTGAATTCTAGTAACTGTGAGAGGGATCTTGAAATCCTAGTGGACAACCATTTAAATATGAGCCAGCAATGTGCAGTAGCTGCCAAAAAAGCCAACCCAGTTCTAGGCTGCATAAACAGAGGGATAGAATCAACATCCCGTGAAGTGTTAATACCACTTTATAATGTCTTGGTAAGGCCACACATGGAATACTGCATCCAGTTTTGATTGCCACAATGTAAAAAGATGTTGAGACTCTAGAAAGACTGCCAAGAAGAGCAAGATTAGGGGACTGGAGACTAAAACATATGAAGAACAGTTGCAGGAACTGGGTATGTCTAATTTAATGAAAATAAGAACTAGGGGAGACATGATAGCAGTGTTCCAATATCTCAGGGGCTGCCATAAAGAAGAGAGAGTCAAGGTATTCTCTAAAGCACCTGAGGGCAGGACAAGAAGCAATGGGTGGAAACTGATCAAGGAGAGAAGCAACTTAGAACTAAGGAGAAATTTCCTGACAGTTAGAGCAATTAATCAGTGGAACAACTTGCCTCCAGAACTTGTGAATGCTCCAACACTGGAAGTTTTTAAGAAGATGTTGGATAACCATTTGTCTGAAGTGGTGTAGGGTTTCCTGCCTAAGCAGGGGGTTGGACTAGAAGACCTCCAAGGTCCCTTCCAACTCTCTTATTCTATTCTATTCTATTCTATTCTATTCTATTCTATTCTATTCTATTCTATTCTAGTCCCACTTTAGATTTGAAAGCCAGCTGGGTGACTTTGCATCAGTCACTCTCTTTCAGCCCAAACCTTCTCACAGGGTTGTTGCTATTGTGGGGAACACAGGAGGAGGAAGGAACCTTATGTATGTTTGACGCCTTGAATTACTTATAAAGTAATAAAGGTGAGATAAAAATCTAATAAATAAAAATAAAATAAAAATAAAAGTGAATATCATTCTGTTATTCAAAAAGCTTAAAGTATTGAAAATAGAAACAGATACATTCCAGTATTTAACTTTTCATCCAAAGCTGAATATAAAATAGAAAGAGCCACTGTTAGTGTGATATGAATTGAAATATTTATTTATTTATTTGATTGATTGATCGATTAGATTTGTTTGCACCCATCTCACTTTGAGGCCTTAAATATTTTATTAAATAAAGATCTCAAAATGTTCATAAAACAAAATGGGGGGGGGGGGAAACAAAAACAGAAAAAGCACAGTCAAGAAGATTAAAGTTATATGGTCTAATTTGCTAAACTAGCCCACAGGGAAGGCTTAATTCTGTTTCCAGATTCTATCAAGATTTCAGTTCGAGCCAAAAGTTAACTAAGAATAAATAGAGGATCAGTTTTCTGTCACTGAAAGGTTAGAGGATGACATTGGAGAAGAATAAATAAAGAGAGTATTACAATATAGGGTTTCAGATTTTCAGGATTTGCAACATTTCACCTTTCACAAAAACACTTGTTTTTGACTAGCCATATACAGTATGTGATTGTATTGCCACCCGTGCTACAGTTTCTTAATATAGAACAAAATGAAGTATGTTATTAATGTCCATATTTAAGGGGAAAAAACCCAGCACAATTTTATTTTAACAGCCACATTTTTATTAAGTTCCTCCAATGTTGCTTTGGTGGCATTGGGTGGGAAGCATTGTGCAGATGACAGAATAGAAATTCAGCAGTGCTGGATTTTCAGGGTCAGATTTGCTACTTGTCACAAGAGGCAGCCGTAGAAGTCTTATCACTGAGCTGTGGTGGCGTAGTGGTTAGAATGCAGTACTGCAAGCTATTTCTGCCGGCTGCCAGCAGTTCAACAGTTTGATTCTCACTGGCTCAGGGTTGACTCAGCCTTCCATCCTTCTGAGGCAGTGGTAAAATCCAATTTTTTCTACTACTGGTTCTGTGGGCATCGCTTGGTGGGCATGGTGTGGCTTGGTGGGCATGGCAGGGGAAGGATACTGCAAAATCACCATTCCCATACCACTCCAGGGGAAGGATATTGCAAAATCTCCATTCCCACCCAGCCAGAGATGGTATTTTCCAGTTCTCCAAACTGCTCAAAATTTCCACTATTGGTACTCCAGAACCTGTCAGAACCTGCTGGATTTCACCCATGTTCTGAGATAAAATGATTGTTGGGGGCAATATGCTGATTCTGTAAACGCTTAGAGAGGACTGTAAATCACTGTGAAGCGGTATATACATTTAAGTGTATTGCTATTGCTATATGAAGTATGCCACTAATGTTATTATAAGATATTTTGTGTGGATTTCCCCGAGCATTAGTGTTGTATGTAAAAATTTGATTGGGGGAGAGGGAGCTAATGTGGAGACAGATTATAGGACTGTTTCTATGGTTCGAATGGCTTGTGTAACAGGTGACATTCTTTCCACACAACTTCACACCTACAAAAAGACTAGTCACAATCTGTGCCTTTTCAGAAATGTAACTTCTGATTTTAAAAATCCAAGTTAAGCTCCATGCTAAAACACATATGGTGCACAAGACACAGAGAGGCACAATTCTGACATTTTGAATTTCTCAGAGGAAGAAATCTGTCCTGAACTATTTATTTTCTCTTATTTTCTGATCTCTCTTCATGACAGAGTATTAATTCTTATCTGACTTGGGCTGCCATCTTGTCAACATAGCAAAGGATTGTTTTCTTTAAAAAAATCAGATGAACATACCAAGAAGACATTTCTGCTTTCACAAAACCTTTGTTGTTTTAAGGGTGATTGGCTTGTTTGTTTGTTTTAGTCTTAGTTTAGTCCCCCACTCTCCTACCCTCCACCCCCTGGTAAAATATGGTCATTGTTAGTGAGCTATATTTTTATGTCACATATGGTGGGGGGGGGGGTGCTGTTTCTTTTTAAATTTTAGAGCCTAAAACAAAACTGGATTGGTGAGAGCTAAATCAATAAGACCAATAGTTCCTTTCATTCATCTAAACAATTCATTTATTTATTCATTCCTTTCATTCATCTAAATGATTTAGATGAAGGAATACAAGGGGAAATAATCAAATTTGCTGATGACACTAAACTAGCAAGAATAGCCAATACTCCAGAAGATAGGCTCAAGATCCAGATGGATTTCAACAAATGTGAACACTGGGCCCTATCCAACAAAATGAAATTTAATATAGGTAAAAGTAAGATCTTATACTTAGGAAAGAAAAAACAAAAGTATAGGTACAGATGAGGTGAAACCTGGCTCAATAACAGTAACTGTCCTAATGAAAAATCATTTAAATATGAGCCAGCAGTGTGCAGCAACAGCCAAAAAAGCCAATGCAATCCTAGGATGTATTAACAGAGGGATAGAATCAAGCTAACGTGAAATACTAGTACTGCTTTACAAAGCCTTAGTAAGACCACACCTGGAATACTGCACCCAGTTTTGGTCACCACATTATAAAAAAGATGTGACTTTGGAAAAAGTGCAGAGAAGAGCAACAAAAATAATTAGAGGCCTGTAGACTAAAACATAGGATGAACAGTTGCAGGATTTGTGTATAGCTACTCTAGTGAAAAGAAGGACCAGGGGAGATACGATAACAGTATTCCAGTATTTGAAGAGCTGCCACAAAGAAAGGGGATCAACCTATTGTCCAAAGCATCCGAAGGCATGGCAAGAAACAACAGATGAAAAATAATCAAAGAGAGAACCAACCTAGAACTAAGAAGAAATTTCCTGGTAGTGAGAACAATCAACCAGTGGAACAGCTTGCCTACAAAAGTTGTGGGTGTTCTATCATTGGAGGCTTTTAAGAAGAGACTGGACAGGCACTGGTCTGAAATGGTATAGGGCCTCCTACTTGACCATGGGATTGGATTAGAAGACCTCCAAGGTCCCTTCCACCTTTGATATTTTATGTTCTATATTCTATTTTTATGACAATTATCTGGCCTCCATTTGAGCCTGACATAGTGGCATTTCAGGATTTGAGTAAAGCAAAAAATAAAAAATAAAAATCCCCTTGCCTGGAGGTTCCTGCTGTACATTTCAGCAATCCAGTCCATCAATGGATCCTTGTTTCAGTCCAAAGCCAGTATTATCACATTCTCTCTGGAAAATTGTTCTGTGTTCTTTAAGTTCCACTTATAAATTTGATTGTTCGGCTGAATTTTGGCTGCATAGCATTCGCCTTTGATTGTGGTGTAATTTCAACACTGCATTGAGTAAATTGGGATGTAGCCTTTTGCCTAATAGCTTGCCTGTGAAATCGGCAAGCATTAAAACAGTGTGTGTGGCAGTTTACGCATTTGTCAAGTGTACTGACAAATTAAGCTTTAAATATATGGATATTTAGCAATCTCCTGCCACACAGAGTCTTGCCATCTGTTGCATCACAAAGATAGCAGGCACAAAAAACACCCCGCAGGTACTGCAAGGTTTGAAAACTTATTCCATTCTTGCATTATCCCAGGATTTCTTTCTCTACTTGTGAAACCTTGCAAGACAATAGGTCTTTTGTTTGAAGATTTTCCACTTATATAATTATAGCTTGAGCCCATATAAACCTCCTGTTATCATCAGTGCCGTTCTTTCCCTAGGCAGTAGAGACGGGAACATAAAATCACCAAATAATCCTCTGTATCAGAATTCCGTGTCAAGGAAACACAAGGTGAGGTTGAGTCCTGTAAAGTTTATTATTTAGGAGAAAAATAAATTAAGGACGCTCTTGAGCTGAACTCAATCCTTGGAAATTACATGGAGTTACCATGTAGAACTACCAACTACCGATACAGGTATTTCTTGACTTACAACCGTTCAAAGTTACAATGGCACTGAAAGAAGTGACTTACAGCCATTTTTCACACTTATGACCATTGTAGCATCCCCATGGCCATGTGATTTACAATCGGATGCTTGACGACTGGCTCACATTTATGACCGTTGCAGCATCCCAGAGTTGTGTGATCCCCTTTTACGATCTTCTAACAAGCAGTGTCAATGGGGAAGCCAGATTCACTTCACAGCTGTGTTACTAATTTAAGAACTGCGTGGATTCATTTAACAAATGTGGCGAGAAAAGTCATAAAATGGGGCAAAACTCTCTTTTAACAAATTTCTCACTTAACAACATAAATGTTGGGCTCAATGGTGGTCAGAAATTGAGGATTACTTGTATGATGTTTTCTAGGCAGTGGCAATTTTAAGCTTGGAGGACTTCAACTCCCAGAATTCCCCAGCCAGCAGCGGAATGAAGCTGGCTGAGGAATTCTGGGAATTGAAGTCTACTTAAAGTTGCCAAGGTTGGACACCCCTGGTCTAGGGTACAGCCCTGAGATTCCCTTCAGGAGATCCCTCCGAGTGCTAACTTGAGCTGATCCTGCTCAGACAAGGTCAGCCAACTGCTGTCACCTGCTTGCCGTAGAGCCATGCCAAATGATACAAGCTCGGCAACTTTTTCTCCCCTCAGGCACCCTTTCACTCTAAAACAACCAAGATTCACAATTTCCCTGTATGTCATCAAATTCGCATGAGCTTTCACCAGATCTCATGCTGTAAGCCTAAAATCTCAAGACATCTTTGACAAACGCTTCATGTTTTTGAAGAGTTTAGTCATCTTATAAGATGTAAACACTACTCACTGTATGCTTGTTGGTTTTGAATTTAATACATGGGCTTCAGGCGTATTTCATAGGTGTTATGTAACACATCTTGAGTATATTTTTGCTCTGCAAGGCACACAGGTAACCCTTGACTTGCAACCATTTGTTTAGTGACCGTTCAAAGTTACAATAGCATTGAAAAAAGTGACATATGACTAGATTTCGCACTTATGACCATTGCGGCATCCCCATTGTCACATGATCATATAATTAACATTTGTAAACTTCCAAGCTGGCTGTCGACAAGCAAAATCAATGGGGAAAGCAGATTCGCTTAACAACTGAAGTAATTGACTTAACAACTGTTGTGTCGTATTGGGACCATTCACTTGGAAAAGAAATGATGAATGTTCCCTTACAGCAGGGGTGTCAAACTGGATTTCTTCGAGGGCTGGATCTCCATGGGCTGGTGGGGAGGGACGGCAGGGGGGGAGACGGGATGGATGCCTCCTGCAGCACTTTACCAGCCAAAATGGGTTGTGGGGGGCTGCTTGCACCTCCTGTGCCTCGTTTTCACCCTCTATGATGTCCTGAAGCACTCTGCCAGCTGAAAACGGGCCAAAAATGGGCTATGGGGAGGGGCTTTTCAGCCTCCCCAGCCTCCAGCAGCACTCTGCTGGCCAAAAATGGGCCGCATGGAGGCCTCTCAAGTCTTGAGTTTGACAGTCCTGCCTTACAGTATGTTATCAGATGTCCATGCATATCTTATGGAGAGTTATAAAGAGACAGTATCTCCAATTCTACTTGTTATTCACCTAGAGATTGAGAACATATAAAAACAAATGCATTCTCACAATCTCTTTTGTTCTCTTTCTGTAGTACAAACTTCTGTAGCTCTCTCTTTTTCTCAAGCACACATACATCCAATGATGGGATTCAGCCAGTTCGCACCACTTCAGGAGAACCTGTTGTTAATTTACTTGAATCCCACCACTGCATATATCTATACATTTCCAGCTCAAAGACTATCAAATCTGTCTAGGTCTGAATTCCAGAATAATTCACTCTCTGTGATAGCTCTAAAGCACTATAGTTCTCATCCATGTTTATAACTTGTGGCAATATTGGCCAGTTCCAATAAGTGTTCTTCACTTATCCAGTTCACATGGGAACTTATTCTTGTTTTAAGTACCATTGTTTGTATTGAGAACTGACTGCTATTGAGTAGGAGAACTTTATTCTGATATTTCTACATGTTCCATTAGCTGAAATCTAGAATGAATTTTTACTCCTCTGTGATCTACTTTGGTTGTGTTTAATATATTCCATCTTTGATAAATGTCCATTCATACTTTTTTATGAATACAGGACACAAGATATATGATATATGAACCAAACAATACCAGTCAATAGATATGATAACAATATAATAGTAGCCACTAATAGAGGTAGTCAGTATGGTTTCCTTGCCCAATCTGATGTAGGAATCAAGGTGGTGGATCTCTCTCCTTGGCTGTGGAAGCTCACTAGGTGACTTTTGGTTAGTCCCTCACCCTTTGATCAAGTATCCCAAGGGATTTCTGCAGAAAATCATTAAGAAAGGGATTATTACGCAATTGTTCAGATGGTGATAATTCTGCACGATTATCCACATGCTTTACTGGATTTATTTTATGTCTTGCCATTCCCTCAATGTGTGAAATTTCCGAAAGATGCCCTAACACAATGGCTAACTTGTAATTCTATCCAATTATGGCATGATGAGATTGAGCAAATAATAAAGTATCTTTTAAAGTATTATTTTTATTATATAACTTAGTTTACTGAGCTACAATCATATCTTTATCTTAAAATGGCTAGCCTTGTTTTGGAAGATAAGTAGAGTCAGATCTGTTAGTACTTGGGAATAGACAAGGCCAGCAGAAAACTTCAGGTTTATAGCTTGATTGGCAAGCTTAAAAGAAATAAATAAAATAAATCCTTGCAGAGATGAACATAGAATGGATTTGATAATTTTGCCAAAAAAGTTTTACAGTAAATCATCAGAAACCAGAGTTAATTTCAACCTGGCCTTTAGACACTAGAAAACCTGATTCCTGTTGGATCATCAGTTCAAAGGGATTTCCTTACCTAAAGAGAGAAACAGAATGACCAAGGTTAAGTAAAAAAGCAGTGGGAGTGAGAGCGACTTCTGACTTATTTGTGGCTTCCCCATTGAATTTTTTTATAGGAAGCTGGCAGGAAGCATCAGAAATCCTTCCTTCCTTCCTTCCTTCCTTCCTTCCTTCCTTCCTTCCTTCCTTCCTTCCTTCCTCCGTCCCACCCCCTCCCCTCCCCCCTCCCTCCCTTCCTTCCTTTGTATGTGGGAAGCTTGCAAGGAGAAAGTCAGTGGGGTAGTTAGCAACAAATTGCAAGTCCAAGGCCAGCTGGCAGATAAGTGGTTGCTGCCAGATGGGGAAGGTGTCATCTTTGGAAGCCATATTAACACCAGAAGCTTCCACACTGCCGACTTCTTGGGAAAGTAGGAGGGGGGATTCAGGAGAGAGATTGTAGTTAGACATAATATCATTCTTCCCTTCAGTCAAGATCATGGTGTTTCTGCATCTGGAGGAGGAGTGGTTGCAGTGATGGCTCAGGTTGGGATGGATGATGATTGGGCCATGTGACAGACTGATTGGTGCAGAGGTTGGATTTGGGGTTTTCATTTACTGAGGGAAAATCTGGAACTCTCAGCTTTGGGTTTTCCCAGATATGCCAGTATACCTACTTTAATAAATAGAACTTTGAGAAATGCTTGCCTTAGAATTTTTAATTGGAGTTGGGGCTTTCTGGAATGCTGACAGAAGGGACCAAAGAGGTCCATGGGGCTACCATGGTATGGGGTTGTGTGGTACCGTGTGCAGTGGTGGAATTCAGCCAGTTCGCATCATTTTGGGAGAATCGGTTGTTAACTTTCTGAGCAGTTTGGCAAACTGGTTGTTGGAAGAAATCATTAGAACAGAGAACCAGTTGTTAAATTACTTGAATCCCACCACTGACAGTGTGGGCTGTAAAGGATGTGTGGGTGTGTACCAGAGATGCCACATATGTCGGGGAGGCCAGTGTCATTGCAACGCAACTTTGAAAATATCTAGTTTCAGTGTCAAAAATTACTTGAAGACAAGGTAACATAAG
The DNA here is from genome assembly GCA_030761175.1 of Masticophis lateralis. Classification (NCBI taxonomy): domain Eukaryota; kingdom Metazoa; phylum Chordata; class Lepidosauria; order Squamata; family Colubridae; genus Masticophis; species Masticophis lateralis. Next base: position 221,097,809 of record JAUDYJ010000002.1, read on the forward strand.
AAAAAATAATTTGCATTTCTTTGATTAACCCCCCCCCCTTCCATCTTGTTATGTATTATTGGCACTAAGTTGCAGAATGCCCAATGCACAGCTTTTCCTAGAGGGTTTAAATTATTTAGGAGCATTTCTTCTGTTCCTGAGCATAATTAACACTTGAATATTTATAGACATTACAGTATTAACATGAATAAAGGCTTTGTGATATGAGAAAGGGTCTTAATTTAATGGGTTTAATGAGGATTACATCTGGATTATTGCAACCGGAAGTCTTGAATGTTTCAATCTGAAAATTATAACTCAGTGTTGATGTTCTGATTTTAAATGACACGTTAAATTCTACTACTACATTTTATTTTAACTCCTCAAGAAGCCTTGATTGTTGCAATGTACTAAATGTGCTAAATAAATAAGCATTTTTCATTTTATGGAAATTCTTAGAAATACATTATTAGTGGTGTCATATAGAATTGTCTTTAGAAAGTCGTGTGAGGAAGGTGCTGGTTTGTATGGAACCTCCAATTGTGGACATTGATGATATTTCATATATAATGTGCAATCATCTGGCCCCAATCTATCATTGAAGTCATCCCCCTAGTAAGATCCTGGCTTTTGGATGGTCCATGAGGAGTTTACTAATATAGTGTTCCAACTCCATCCATACTGCAGTGGTTTCAGCTTTTCTTAGCGATGGCGGAAGATAAACATTTATTATTAAAAGCAGGACTGAATCCATCTTAAGGAGAAGGGCCATAGTCATATGTTTTAAAGCGGCAATAAGAGAATGAATCTTGGGAAAGACATACAAGATCTTGTTGATCTTGAGAAATACAAGACTTTTGGCTGAGGATTTCTTTCAAGGAGTTTTCTTATGGAAAGTGCAATATGTTTTCACAAAGCAAAATATTTTTCCCCCAGTGATGTTGTTTCATCTTTGGAACATCTTTCTCAAAGAGATGTACATTGTACCTATTTTCAGCACCTGTTTGAGACATTTTTATTTAGCTATATATTTTAATTTAAATAATTACTCTGTCTCCCTTGTAATTTGTCTGTCTATGTACATATTGCATGTGCGTGCCTGCTATTTTTCTTTATGCGTGCTCAAAAATTGGGAGAAAGCCAGTGGAGTCTATCCAGCAACAAACGGCATCCAAGAAACAAATTCCACATTCCCCCTGCAGTCCCAAAACTTTGCAGGACTGAAAAAAATCCTGTGGGAATTTGTGAGGACATAGGGACAAGGAGGGGAAAAAAAGCAAATATCCTTTTCTTATTCAGTCAATTCCTGTACTTTTGAGATTTGCTCTCCTATTTTTCTGCAATATGTTCCACTTCAAGTCGTTCACCGTCTACACTGGGGTGTCCAACTTAGGCCATTTTTAAGACCCATAAATTTCAATTCTCAAGAGTTCATGCTGGCTGGGGAATTCTAGGAGTTGAGGTCCACAAATCTTAAAGTTGGTAATGTTGGACAATAACTTGTTGTACAATGCTCACATGATGAAAAGTAGTACAGGGATTTAATTATTAATATAAATACCCTTTGTTTTCAGTTCGGTGTGTTATCATCAAAACCTAAAAATAGAAAAGAACTGTTTCAGGCAAAGTACATGTTTCCATTTAGAAAGTCCCACCATGCCAAGAAGGCAGCATGTTGGCTCAGCAGTTAAGATGTAGGGCTTGTTGGCTGGAAAGCCGGCACCCAGGTTCGAGAACCAAGTGCCGCATGACTGGTTGAATTCCCGTCCTCGCTTAGCTCCTGCCAACCTAGCAATTCAAAATCATAAAAATGTGAGTAGATAAATAGGTGTCCCTTCGATATGAAGGTAACAGTGCTCTGTGATGTCATGCTGCCCACGTGACTGTGGAAATGTCTTTGGACAGTGTGGCTCAATGGCCTTGAAATGGAGATGAATACCGCCCCCTATAGTCGGTAATGACTAGCGCAGGGACTCCTTTAGCTTTACCTTGCCAGTAGGACTGAGAAAGATCCTTGTCAGGAAGTATGGAGACATGAATCAGTCAGGACTGCGCTGAATGCTTGAAGGATCTTCTATCACAAGGACTGCATTGCTCTGCCTGGCAGGTGGCACTCTATGCTTGGGTCCTGGGAATTAGAGACAATTAATAACCAGTTCAGTTCAAAATAAAATATCATGAAAGCACTTTTGTAATGTGTTTGATGGAGGTCCAACACAGGAAATTTTCCACAAGTGAGAACTCCTACCTCATCCTGCTCCGTGGCTGCTGACTTTTCCACCGTCCCTTCCATAACAAGAGTGTGAACCTTTTTACCATCTAGACCTGATCTAATGAAAGTTATATCCTGAATACTTACGAAAGTAGTGGTAGTGATGATGATGTTGACAACAACAACAAAAGTATTATTCCAGATATTAAGGATTGGATTAAGGAGATGTGTAATCCATGCATCCAGCATGCAATATGTTTCCTTTTGGTACAGCCTTCATTATATTTTACAACAATAGGGTACAGGTAGTCCTTGACCTACAACCATTTTTTTAGTGACTGTTCAAAGATAGAACAGCACTGAAAAAGTGGCTAATAAACATTTTTCACAAGAGCATTGCAGCATCCCCATAATCATTTGATCAAAATTCAGATGCTTGGCAACTGGTTCCTTATTTTTGATGGTTGCAGTGTCCCAGGGTCATGTGATCCTCTTTTGATAGCTTCTGACCAGCAAAGTCCATGGGGAAGCCAGATTCACTTAACAACGGTGTTATTAACTTAACAACTGCAGCTATTCATTTAACAATTGGGACAAGAAAGGTCATAAAATGGGGCAAAAGTCACCTAACAGCTGTCTCACTTAGCCACAGAAATTTTGGGCTCAGTTGTGGTCATAGGTCAAGGACTACCTATATTGTTATTTTTTTGTCTTTAAATTAGAATTTTTTAATAACCTTAAGATACGATATATATGAAATTGGCTTAGATTGCTGACAGTATTCTTTTCCTTTCTGTTATTATTTACTAACTGTGTATTGGTTTTGTAGCTTCTTTTTTTCTGTCTTTACATCCATCCATCCATCTTTCCCAGTCATAGGGATTGTTTTATTGCTCCACCTCACTGGGCCAATTAGTTTCTCATTTTTTCTTCAGTGCTGAATCACGGTGAGGGAATAAGGAGCCCAGGATCTGCTCAATAACTGGTGGCTATTTATTTATTTATTGCTTTTTTCCATTAGCTCTGGAAAGAGTATTGGGTAGCTCTGTGGGACACCACTGAGGTGGGACAAGCCTCCTCCCAAAATCTGAAAAGGGAGGCCAACAGCTATGCAGAAGTTCTCTCAGTTCCTTTGATAGCCATCCTATCTCAGTGGTGTTGAAAATAAGGTCACAGAGTGTCATTTCTGAGTGCATTGGGCTCTTGACAGCCTAGGAGAGAGTAGAGGGAGGGAAGAATTTTGCCAAGTTACAGGGGAATCTTTGTTTCTAACTTTAGGCCCTTCTTCAGTTATCAGCAATGACGACGATTCGGCAAGTCCCCTTCATCACATCTCTAATGGAAGCAACACGCCATCTTCTTCTGAGGGAGGCCCGGATGCAGTGATTATTGGAATGACAAAGATTCCTGTAATTGAAAATCCTCAGTATTTTGGAATTACAAACAGTCAACTCAAGCCTGACACATGTAAGTACATATTTATATATATTTATGTGTATGTATGTCTATAGGTAAATAGGTGTCTTCCCTATGTGCATGTAATTTATGATTGATTTCCCCCTTTCTGATATTTATTATGAATGCTAAGTAACAGGCTATCCATCTAACCATATACATGTTTCTTCAGATTACAACCTATGGGGCTTAATAAAGCTTATTTTATTAGGTGTGGTTAAGATTGCCCATTGTTAACATTTTCAAATGGAATAAATCTAATATTTATATTCTATTTATCTTTTATTTCTTTGGCCAGAGAACAAATATTGACCTTTAAAGTTTAAAATATGTTTTTTGAATGAATATAATTACAAATTCATCAGGTAAAGTAAGTTTTAGTGATTGTTAAATCTGTTGAACAGTGACGGTCAAATGGTGATCAAACTGTGACACGTTTTGGATGAAATCAGAGATATTTGAGTAGATAAAAAGGATGGTTGATTCCATAGACTTTGAGGTAAAACCAATAGCAGACATACACACATTTCTATCACCTATTCCCTTTCGGGATAAGCAACCTTATTTAAAGCATTAGAAACTGAATAAGAAATTGTTAGCCAAAGAAAGGCATGATAATGAAATAAGAAAATAAATAAAATATTACTAGTTTACATCAATAACACTCTCAAGCATTTTAATATCTTCCTTTCTGGAAAATAATGATTTTTTAAAAAAAAAATTATTATGCATTTTCCTTTATTATACATCACATTTTCATTTTGCAATGACAGTGTACTGGCTATATCAAGTCCTTTTTAAGTATAGATAGTATTATACACCATGAGTATAACCATTATTCTCATAGTCATACAATATGGTCTTTTTTAAATACATAATATTGTACGTCATAGTTATAACCATTATTTTCATAGTTGTACCATAACAGTCTATACATATATCACTCTATATGTTTTAATCTAGAATCACGTGTAGTCCAATAGTACTATTGCTTATGGTATATATTCTTATACATATCTATATAGCTGTATCTATTTCTATTTTGTTGATCTGGAAAATCATGTTTACTTCCATTGCATCCATGCACTAAATCGGACATTGCTTTTTTATTCTTTCAAATTCTTACCTCTCTCTCTTTTTGAGGATTTCATCAGTTCCATTTGACTTCCTCTGTCTTCCCTTTCTCTTTCCCTTTATCTCTAACCTCCCCTTCCTTGTCTTTATTTGTTTGTGTTCATATGTTCTTCTCCACAGCCTATGTCTTCTGCAATGGCAAGTCATTTGTGTATTCAATGCACACCTATTCAGGACTCATTAATTTCTAACCCTATCCCTTCTTTAGCACGCTCCTTCTTTAGACTGCCATGTCCATTGTATTTGCCTTATTCTTACATTATTCCTAACATACAGGTAGTCCTCGACTTACAGCTGTTCATTTAGTAACCATTCAAAGTTACAACGGCACTGAAAACAGTGATTTATGGCCGTTTTTCACACTTACAATTGTTGCAACATCCCCATGGTCACATGTTCAGTATTCAGATACTTGGCAACTGATTCACTGCAACTGGCTGCAGTGTTCCAGGATCATGTCATCAGCTTTTTTGCGAACTTCTGACAAGCAAAGTCAATGGGGAAGCCAGATTCACTTAACAACCGGGTTACTAACTTAACAACTGTAGTAAATTAGAGGCCAGGCATTTGCTCTGATCAAAAATGTCTCTCTCTCTGAGAGCTTTATTTTTTATACAGTTTTACACAGGCAGATAAAAGGCAAGACAGCAACAGTGTTCTAACTGGCAAATCCTCCTCTCTGTTCACCCAATCAGAAGAAGGTCAGATAACACAGACCAGCGCAAGAATGAGATCATACAGGAAGAAGATACATGGCACCAGAAACGGAAGCAGTGTGCTGCATTCGGCCTGACTTCATTCTTCAATCCCTACAAACAACTGCAATGCTTCATTTAAGAACTGTGGCAAGAAAGGTCGTAAAATGGGCAAAACTCACTTAATAAACATAAATTTGGGGCTCAAAAGTCAAGGGCTAGTTGGATTTACTATCATGTCCATGTAACTGAATGGGCTTTCTTTCATGTAATGAATTTAACTTCTTTTGATACACGTTCTTCCCTTATAATAGCTTATTATAAAGCTATTATAGAAATATCTATATTATTAGAAAGCTTATTATCTTTCTACGACCATTTATACATCTTAAAATTTTTCCATTGTTTCTTTTGAATAATCCACTTGCTCAGAATTGGGTTATTTTGCCATTCATCTTTAACCTACAATTCTTCACTCCATATTCTCTGTGGAAAACAACCACCATGATCTCAGACTTAAGCATTTTCAGAGGCATCCCACAGTCTAATGTTGAAAATATCAATCATCAACACTGTATCATGTTGCATACATAAGTACACAAATATTCCCATCCCCAATGAGCACATTTCTACCATCACTGCAAGCATTTCTTTACCCACAAATACATTTGAAATACATTTAAACAACCATGGGAACATTATATATCCTTGTCTTAATCCTTGCTCAGTGCTGCACGTTTACTAAGCGTCCTGTTTATTCTCATACATCCTTTACTTCCAGCACATAATGCCCTTAATGCATTCAGGATCTAACCTTCAACTCCATATTTGCATAAAACATTCCATAGTTTAAGCCTGCTCACTTTATCACACATATTCTATAAATCAACAAAAGTACAAGGCTTGTCACATCTATACAATTCACAGGGTCCTGTGGAAAAGAAAAATCATTTCAGCATGATTTCCCAGATTTTGCTCATGGTCACCTATAGAATTCTGTGTTTGGAAAGAATTCTGTCCAATTCTGTGTTTGGACAGAATTCTGCCAAACACATTTCCAGTCACACTTGGCAAGTCAACAAACTAATTTCCCCTATAATTGTGACGTTTACACAAGTTACCCTACGTTTTGTATAGGGGATGAGTAACAACTTCCTTCCAGAGGCTACCTTTGTGCACACTTGAAACAAGTTGCACTGCCATTCTGTAAGCAAACCACATCTATATTTTAATGTTTTCCATCTTCATTTGCAGTCTTGTCATTTTTCAGCATTTTTCACAGCATTCCTGTGTTACTTTTTATTTACTTTTTTTTTGGTCGCAAGCATACACAGCGTTCAGAGGAATGTCATCCAATTATTGTTTCCATGCGTTCTATCTCTTTGAGTTCATTCCATATCTTTTTTTCATTTGGTTTTTCATTCAATTAAGTTTGCTGCAGGCTTCCAATTTAGCTGTGTTCCATCTAGTCCAGGGGAGTTGAATTCAAGACTCGGGGGCAAGATCCAGTCCACTGGGTGATTAGATATGGCCTGCAGGGCCACCCTGGAAACAGTAAAGGACTTACCTGCAGTACCTCTGGCAGCAAAAACGGAGCTCGGGAGGGCTGCAAGTAGCCCACCCAAACTCTGTTTTTACTGGCAGAGGGTTGCAGAAGGCCATTGCAGCCACAAATGGAGCTTGGGGGCCCATTTTCGCTGGCAGAGCACTCGTGACACCAGAGGCACCCCTGATACATGTGACATCAAGCTGGCCATGCCCACTCTGGCCACGCTTCCCTACCCTCTCCGAGATTAAACACAACCATGATGCGGCCCTTAATGAAATCAAGTTTGGCACCCCTGATCTAGTCCCTCACAACTTCTGGAAGCCAAATAATGACCTCTCTCAATGCAGAATCCATGCAGAATTTAAATGGCATCAGGAGGGCACTCAAGGAGTCAAGGTCTGAACTGCTGGTCCTTAATAAATAATGGCTAAAACTGTCCAATCAGGAAGAAGCAAAAGAGTATCTCCCACCCCATCCTTCACCAGGACAAGAGCATGGCCAATGGTTCTGTACACAGCCAAGAGGTGTAATAGGATTGTTTTTGATCACCCACATCCTTAATAAAGTTACATACCAAAACGAACAGTGCTGTTTCAGTCTATGTTCACGTTTGAACCCTAACTGAAAAAGCATGTTCTTTATGTCAGTATCTATGACCCACCACACAATCTTGGTTGCCCACGATTTTCAAATATTAATAAAGGATAGATTATAGCTTCGGTCATGCCCATCGTATTTGCATCATTTCCTTATAACGGTATGAACAATACTGATACGTTTTGCCACATTTGGGGCAATAGGCCACAAGTGTAACCAAAGCCCACTTTAATCCCAAGTGTGCTCACACTTGTTGATGCACACCGAATCTCTCTCTCTCTTTTTTTAAAAATTTTTATTAGTTTAAGAAACCACAAAATACATTTACAAATACAAGTAAAACAATGCACACCGAATCTCTAATCTAAACACTAACCTAGATTTTACTGACATTCCACTAAAATGGAACCATATGCAACATACCGGTGCACGCTCAGGCAATCTCTAGTAAACTTTTAATTTATTTCAGTGATATAAATTTACAACTTCATAAAATAAAAACAAAACATCTATTGAACTGTACAGTATATCTTTACAGTTACCCCCATGCTGGCAGAGATGTTACAGTTGTGCTTATATTTCCAAGAGAAATTGGATCAGTGGCATCTGCAGCTCAAAACAGGCAAGATGGTGGTTTTGAAACACAACTGAAGCCCTGCCGTTCTGTATATTTGTGTAAATAAATGTACATCCCAAAGGATTGGATTGGAATGCCACAACTGGCATCGTTCCTGTTTTGACCACCCTGGTGGATGTTGCTAAGTTGCACCAACCTAACTGTAAGCAATGTCAGTGGATCCCCAATATTCAGTAATAGTGTTAGTTTATGTGATCAATAGGTGTTAGTTGTCATTTTTGAAGAAATGAATGTTTTGCCTATTTCAACTGTGTTAAAAATCCTAACTCACAAAATACATTACACTGGAAACAGAACAAATTACAAAAACTGTATCGGTATGACAGATTTTTGACACATGCACTTAAACAGTTGTAAAATAAATACACAGTAAGTTCACTTCATAATAAAGACAGCTTATTCTATAGTCATATATAATAATTTAAAGAGTACAATGTTGTTGCTTGATTTGGAACTTGTACGCCCTTGCTATGCATGTAGAAACAGGTGTACATGCTTACTTGGACTTAGAAGTCTAAGCTTGACTCCCATAGCTAAGTCATATTTTTTTTCAAAAAATTGCAACTGTCCTCTAAATTGTGGCCCTAGCTTTATGCCAATAAAAATACTACTACTACTACTTAAACCAAAAGAGGAAGAAACCTAAGAAAATAATTTAAAAGGAGTATCATTAAAACCATTAAATAATATCATATTGGATAACCCTATCAAAGTTCATTTTTTTAACATGTAATCTTGAACAGTAATCAGTCAGTGTAGTCCTTTCCTTTCCTTTCCTTTCCTTTCCTTTCCTTTCCTTTCCTTTCCTTTCCTTTCCTTTCCTTTCCTTTCCTTTCCTTTCCTTTCCTTTCCTTTCCTTTCCTTTCCTTTCCTCTCCTTCCCCTACCCCACCCTACTCTACTCTCCCCTCTCCTTCTTTCCTTTCTTTCCCACCCACAAAGAATGGCTTTTAATGAACATCAGAAGCTGGGAAGGCAGCGAATTGTGCAGATAAATTTGAGTCCGAAGTATGTAACTAACCTTCTTTTAAAGTCTCTTGTCCAACATGTACAGGTTTATCACACAATAAGCTAGATTTTTCCAAAAACAAATCCAAGCATCTGCTCTCCATCTCTAAACTTCTAATTACTTTAATGTTATTACTTAATTACATTAATCCAACCAGAGTACATATTTCTACACATTGAAATCTGTTCCTACAACTGGTTTTTTGTGATCTTGTTTAAGGGAGATGAAATGTTTGTCCTCAGCACAGACAAAAACAAGCACCAGAGGTGGAGGAGAAATTCATTCCATTCAAATTCCTAGATCATTTAATCAAATAAACTTCCAAAACTGAAGCACAAATTACAAAGCAATTCCATGCCAATTGTGTATTCCTGAGGAATTTTGCAATGCAGTGACCACCTCAGTTATACGCAAAATCCGTCCACTCAGATTGTGCATTGTGTATTGTGTATACTAGACAATGGCTCCAATTTATGCAGATAAACTCCTTCAGCCCGTTCTTTTAGAGTTACTCTAGCATCTAATATGTGGCAGCTGCCAACATTTTCCAATAAATGGAATCTCTGGTCCTTCTTGGCGAACGTGTTGAGTCAAATATATACAGGTGGTCCTCAATTTACGACCATAGCTGAGCCTAAAATTTCCATTGCTAAGCGAGACAGTTGTTAAGCGAGTTTTGCCCCATTTTACAACCTTTCTCAACACCGTGAAGAAGTGAAGCAGTGCAGTTGTGAAGTTAGTGATGCAGTTGGGAAGTGGATCTGGCTTGCCCATTGACTTTGCTTGTCAGAAGATTGCAAAAGGTGTATTGTGTGACTCTGGGACCCTGCAACCGTCATAAATATGAGCCAGTTGCCAAGCGTCCGAATTTTGATCACAAGGATGCTACAATGGCTGTCAATGTGAAAAATGGTCACAAGTCATTTTTTCAATGCCGTTATAGCTTCAAACGGTCGCTAAATGAAAAGTTGTAAGTCGAGGACTACCTATACATTACCCATCGATCTAGAATCCATTTCATTGCCATTGTTATTACAGTTGCCACTGTGATGTTTACTATTTCTATATGTTTCAGATGGACCCTAGTGCAATTCTGATGAAGCTTTTCATGCTTTCAGTGAACAAGAGGAGGAAGGGAACAGGACTGTGCTCTGCCTCTAGCGCTTGTGCGTCCTGCTGGCCATGCCCCCCCTCCCATGAACTGAGTTCATTTCCTCCAAGGGGGGATCCTACACAAATTCACCTATATGTGCATAGGGACTTTCATGCAGTCTGGCATTCAGTGTGTGACCAGGGTTTTAGCCTCGTGCTAGCCTTTGTGCATTCTGCTGCACTCCTACAGGTATCCGTTTTATGTGTTAAGCACATAAGGTGTACTTTGTCTGTTTGTATGCTTGATCCAGTTTAACGCATAAAATGAGACTATTATTCAAGTTGTTCTAATATCCATTATTTGATGCAATTACTTTATTTGGAATTTTACTTTAATGGCAAGTGTCAGCTGAAAGGAAGAAAAAGAAGTCTGCAAACTGTACTGGGGGGAGGGGGGGAGAAACAGTTTTAATTTTTAATTCCTAGTGAATTTGTGTTTGTGTTTGTTGTTATTATCTCTGGATTAAAATATCTCAGAACCATTAAGGTAAGAATGCTAGGAGTAAATTAAAAGAACTATTCATGAATCAGTCGAACTTCTCTCTAATTTGTTATTAAATGATCATGTAATTAATCAAGTGTCTGTACTTGCATTATGTTCCTTGCCTCTGGCAAGAGTTCCAGAGGAGAGTCTGGAATAAAAGCAATTGTTGATTCAACAGACTTGTTGTTGACAAGCTGGTGTTCAATTATAATAGTAATGTTGTTGCTTCCAAAGGATTGTTTCCACAGTGATACAATCAGAAGCAACATAATGAGTGCTAATGAGTGGGATACTCTGTTGGCTTCTCCTCCTTCTCCTTCTCCTTCTCCTTCTCCTTCTCCTTCTCCTTCTCCTTCTCCTTCTCCTTCTCCTTCTCCTTCTCCTTCTCCTCCTTCTTCTCTTCCTTTTCCTTCTCTTCCCCCAACACTTCGCCTTCATAACTATTCCATGTCCTCCTCCTCCTCCTCCTCCTCCTCCTCCTCCTCCTCCTCCTCCTCCTCCTCCTCCTCCTCCTCCTCCTCCTCCTCCTCCTCCTGGTCATAAAGTATCTTTCAATTTCTTCAAAACTCTTTATCAGATTGGACTTTTCAAACAATTGGGAAAGAATCTGAATAAGAAAACAATATCACTGTTCTCCAGTTTTACAAGTTCTAACAGTTTTGAGCTGGAATCCTAGGGAATTTTTATGGACATAATTAAATTAATGTCCCAAAATTCAAGACAGATAACAGAACTGTTGGATGTTGCTGTTATCGAAATATATGCAAACACTGTTTCCAACCCCTTTTTGGAACCCAAAGATCCTTTGACGCACTATCAGAGAACGAATATGAAAAGCGGAACTGAGGGTTAATTTGAAGGTGGTCTACTAAATTTAAAAAAAAAAAACACAACCCTATAAATTCCAAAGTTTAATGTTCTGTTTTCAGATGGGCTCCAGATCCTGCAATTTCAAGAGAAATGTATATCCGATATTTCAACCTATTAGATTATTTCACACAATACAGAGATCTGAACAAATTATTCTATGTTATCCCACACTTTACTATTCCAGATTGGAGAGGCAGGATCAGGGTTTTTTTTAAAAAAATCAAAACAAAACATAATAAAAACATAATAAAAGTGTGCCTATTTCTAATACAGGTGGTTCTCAACTTACAACCATTCGTTTATTGACTGTTCAAAGTTACAACGGGACTGAAAAAAAATGACTTATGACCAGTTTTCAGACCTGCAATCATTATAACATTCCCCATGGTCACGTGATCAAAATTTGCATGTATTTATAGCAATACCAATAGCACCTAGACTTATATATTGTTTCATAGTGCTTTTACAGCCCTTTCTAAGCAGTTTACAGAGTCAGCATATTGACCCCAACAATCTGGGTTCTCATTTTACTGACCTCAGAAGGATGGAAGGCTAAGTCAACCTTGAGCCTGGTGAGATTCAATCTGCCAAACTGCTGGCAGACAGTGATTAGCACAAATAGCCTGTAATACTGCACTCTAACCACTGCGCCATCGCGGCTGATATTTATGATAGTTGCATTGTCTTGGGGTGATGGGATCACCATTTTTAACCTTCCCAGCCAGCTTCCAACAAGCAAAGTTAATGGGGGGAGGAACCAGATTCATTTAACAACTGCATAGTTCATCTAACAACTACAGTGATTCGTTTAACAACTGTGGCAACAAAAACCCCTTGTAAAATGGGGTACAATTGACTTAACAACTGCCTTGCTTAGTAATGGGAATTTTGGGCTCAATTGTGATTGTAAATTGAAGACTATCCCTACTTACAAGGTGGATAAGAGGTCTTTAATTTTCTTTTTATGATTCAGTGGCATGGGACTTTCTCTTCACCAGTATTTTCCAGAAATTTATAGAATGCCAAAGCAGTCATGCATGCCCTATGGACATTCTAGGAAACAACACTGCTGATGCATATCAGGAGAACAGTGTGCACCCAGAAAATACTTCTGTGATTGTATCAATGTTTGAGTCAAAGAGGTGTTAAGACTGCTCAGTTTGTTTACTGAGAACAATGTATCAAAAATCCTTAACGGTAGCCAAGTTTGCCCATGCACATTTGAAAGAAATGTCATCATTAGAGTATGAAATTATATAAAGAATTCTTCAATGGGGCCTAAGAAAAGTACTCGGGGTGGGGGTGGGGGGAAGGAAGATGGAGATTTACTTCTGAGTATGGTTTGTTTGATGGGTTCATTGTCACATCCTGGCTGCTGCAGTAGAAAACTCTTTGCTGTGTTTGAGGGACATATCATCTAAGTCTCATCCCCAACCACTGCTAAGCCAGCTGCTTTTCCAATTTAAAAGTGGCCCTTTCCTTCTTTTCCCAAGAAACATTTCATGAAGCATGGATGACACAAGAGATTATGGGCAGGGGTGGGCTGCTGGGGGTTTGCAGGGGTTCGGGAGAACCTCTAGCTAAGATTATGTGCAGTTTGGAGAACCCCCAAATCCCACTCCTGGCTGGCCCTGCCCCACCCACCCTGCCCCACCCCTCCCAGGAGTCCCCAACAGCCCATTTTGGATGCAGGTAAGTGCAGGGCACGCACGGAGCCTCAGGGAGGGCAAAAATAGACCTAGCAGAAGTTTGGGAGCCTATGGACTCATTTTCATCCTTTAGAGGGCCTCCAGAGCCTGGGGAGTCCATTTTTGCCCTCCCGGAGGCTCGAAGAAAGCCTCCAGAGCCCAGGGAGGGCAAAAATGCCCCCCTGCCAGGGTGCAGGAGGCCGATTAGGCTACACCCACCTTGGCCACGCCCACCCAGCAACAGGGCAGAGAACCCCTTGCTAAAAGTTTTGAAGCCACCCTTGATTATGGGGATGTAAGAAATGTTCCAGATGGTTCGACAAGTGCTGCTGAAACACATCTCCCCTATCAAGTTGCTGGTCCTTGGCGTTGACTATTTTGCCCTTAGTTGGAAGAGAGACTGAACACCTTTTGTCTCTTAACCTTGAATCACTGAATTCTAAGGAGATCAATAGATTCATCGCACAAGAATCCAGTTGTGGGTTAAGTTTTGTGTGAGACTCTGTATGGGTCTGTGTGCAGGGCAAGATCATAAAGTAGTCAAAGTGGATGATAAATACATATTCACAAACACAAAGGGGGAATGAAGGTTTGTGAGAGAGGAGGCTGCTTCTCTGACTAACATAGATTCATGGGAGAAATTGGTTTCAGCTGATGGAAGCTCTAGAACAGGGCTCTCCAACCTTGACAACTTTAAGCCTGGCGGACTTCAACTCTCAGAATTCCCCAGCTATGTTTCTGTGCACATGGGCATCTGTTTATTCAGACAGGATGAAGCAACATTAATAATCATAACGGTATCTTTAGAAGACCTTTATTCTCAGTGGGCAACTATCTGATTTTTCACAAAACCCCTGGAGCCATTTTTGAAGCACTGGGTAGATCAAAGCGATAGCTTGGAAGTGGAATGGTAGCCATCAATGCTACAAGAACCCCATAGGCTCCCAAATCTTGCCTCAGAATGCTAAGTTGGGGTTGTAGCTGGGGAATTCTGGGAGTTGAAGTCCGCCTGGCTTAAAGTTGTCAAGGTTGGAGAGACCTCTGCTCTAGAAACACAGTAGCTGTGACTGCTTTCCAATTCCACCTTCTCTGCCTTATATTTCAAACCAACTCTTCTAAACATTTAGGCAGACTTCTGGGATAGGGGTGCTTTGACCTAAGTATAAATATCTTCTGAATAGGTTGATTTCAAGAAGGCTTCATTTTATGGGATGATAGACCTTCTGCCAGTAGACAGAAGGATAGAGGAAACCCACCAGTCACTGCCTTGAAACTGCCTGATATGAAATTTTGCAAAGGCAGCAAAATTGCCCAGCTCCTTGCTAAGGTACAAAATCCCCCAGATGTGAATGGAAACTATTTGCCGGTGAATTAAATTGCAGATTTATATCTTGTGCATTGCAGTAATCATGCTGCTGACCAGAGCACCAATTCCCGGTCATCATCTTCTCAATATAGCGAACACTTTTTATAGGAGCTACAATATAAGCATCCTATGTGCCTTTATTCGTTCATTTAATAGGCTTAGCAAATCACTGACATGGCAGTAGCTAACCAAATTTACCGTTGCTCATTCAGTGTTTACCTCTGTGCTTAGCATACCATTTGAGGTAGCACAGTAAGCAAGGCTCACTCATATTTCTAAAGTCCTTAACACTTTAGGTTCTAACTGCTTTTATAGCCACATGCAATTCATTATAATTGAGTGCTTTTTGACCCAAGCTTTCCTTTGAAAAAGAAATAGGATTTGTAGATAATCAGCTGGCTGGTTTTGCTAAGGCAGAGGAAGCAGAATGCTTAAAATAGTCACGCTGTTAAACTCTTGATGAAAAATATTAGTCTTGAAAAGTTGCAGGGAGAGAGAGAGAGTGGTGAGAGGCAGATGAAAAGGAAGACTGACCAATGTCTAGCAGCTGTTTGCTTTTATTAACTGATGGCTTAGAATCATAGGGTTGGATGGGACCTTGGAGGTCTTTTAGTCCATCCCCCTGCCCATGTCAGGAGACCTTATCTCATTTTGGACAAATGATTGTCCGTGGAAGTTGAGCACCCACAAGTCTGGAAGGCAAGCTGTTCCATTGATTAGTTGGTCTCACTGTCAAGAAATTTCTCCTTAATTCCAGGTTGGATCTCTCTTTAATGAGTTTTCACCATTGCTTCTTATCCTATTCTCAGGAACTTTGAAGAATAAGTTGATCTCCACTTTTTGTAGTAGCCCCTTGTGAACTGAAGACAGGTATCATGTCATCCCCAATTCTTCTCTTCTTTAGAATAGACATAAATAGTTCCCTTAATCATTCCTTGTATGATTTATCCTGCAGACACCACCATCAGCCCTTTATCATCTTCGTTGTTTTTCTCTGCACTCTTTCTAGGGTTTCAGTGCCTTTTTTTTATTGTGGTGACCAGAATTGGATGCAGTATTCCAAGTGTGGCCTCACTAGTGCAGTATAAAGCTGTACTATTGCTACCTGTGATCTTGATTCTACCCCCCTTTGTTGATGCAGCCTAAATACTGCATCGGCTTTTTTTGCAACTGCAGCACACTGCTGGTTCATACTGGAGTGGTGGTCCACTAGGACACATAAATCTCTCCCACAGTTACTATTCTTCAGCCAGGTATTTACTATTCTATTCCTGTGCATTTGATTTTGCCTTCCTAAATGCAGGAGTTTTCTTTTCTCACTGCTAAATTGCATCTTGTTAGCTAGGTCCCAATGCTCAAGTCTGCCAAGTTCTTCTGAATCTTCTCTCAGGTGTTAGTAGTGCTCCTTAACTTGGTGTCACCTGTAAATTTGATGAGTTCTCCTTCTATTCCCCCATCTAGATCATTCATGAACATGTTGAAGAGCACTAGTCCTAAAAGAGTAATTGTTCTCTCTCGCCAAAAGTAGGTTGTGGTCTATTTTATATTCAAACAAAATTCAATCAATCAATCAAAAAATTCAATATTTTGCTGGGCTACATCTCAGGCAATTAAAGCTCTCAAGGAGTCCTTTCTTCATACCAGGTGTGTAAATCTGCAGAACTTGAGTTAAAGCACAGAAGGTGTTTGAATCTGTGACAGTATATTTTATTACTCTCTCTGATTAGTGACTTTCATTGAGGAAGTGCATTCATATGCATGAGGTGTGGTGAGTCAGGTTTTAGAATGTTAGCTTTTTATGTTGCTGACCATGCACTTATAATGTTACTATTTTAAAACTCATCCAATTTGAGAGCCAGTGCACTAGCATCCATAGGAAGGGGATAAAAAAATCAAGATGTCCCTTTTGTATATGCATTGGTGTCACATTCACATACAGAGGTACAAAGGGATAGGACCTCAACTTTACCTCTGTGTCCCCATGGATGTAGTTGAGATGGTGGCTTATATATTTTCAAGTTGATAAGCTGCAGTTTCCATACTTCAAGAGTAAACCTGACCTCAATAGAAACTGGCAACTCTATTGCTAAGTGGCATGGTTGTTAAGCCTAACCATGCCGATTTATGACCTCAGTTTTGCCAGTTCCTGCTGCAGTCATTAAGTGAATCACCATGGATCATTAAGTGTGATGTCATATGACTGTGACTTGCAACTCCCTGACTTTGACTTCTCATTGACTTTGTCAGAAGATGGCTGAAAATATTGCAAATGGCGATCATATGACTGTAAGACACTGTGACTACCATAAATACAAGCTAGTTGCCAAGTACCCAAATCACAATTATATGATAGCAGGGACACTGCAACAGCCACAATTTCAAGATCAGTCATAAACCTCATTTTTAGCACTGTTGTAACTTTGAACAGTCGATGAATGTCCTGGCAAGGACTACCTGTAGCTCAAGTGAATCTGACACTTACACAAGTCTTTTCTAAAATCCATCCTTGTGCTATTAATATTTGCATGTATGCACCAGATAATTAAGACCCCATGATATTCCATGTGCATATAGGGAAGAGGAAATGGAGTTAGGCACAATCGAACTTTTGTTATTATTTCATACCTAGTTTGAGAAGTGGGTGTGTTGAAAGGAACACATTGAAAATCCATGCATACAATTCAAACATCTCTTCTAGTTAAATAAGTCAATAACCTGGTGAGAGTTAGGATGCCCAATAACAAGGAATTAAATGCCTGGGGTCACTGAGAGTTGGGAGGCTTATAAATGTAATATAATATTATGATTGCTTGCACAGTCATCCAGATGTTTAGACTGGATTTGGCATTGCATGCACAAATATAATGGACAATTTCTCACTGAGCAACCGATAGACCTACTAAAAAGCTCTTTTTCAAAACAAATGTTTGGCCAGTTGGTAAACAGGTGCTCTAGGCTGTCTTAAGATAAATTAATTTAAATTAATAGTCGCTAAAACGCTTAACCAGGAAAATAGGAAGAAAATCTGATTAAAGCAGCAAATCAACTGAGGTCTGGAGATTTTCTTTGATGCACAGCAGGTATGCTGTATACCTTTTTATTCTGACTAAAGTTTATTATGAATTTATCTCATTTATTTGGAACCAATTGGAAAAAAATTCACACACAGCAAAAGCTATTTTAGAAAGCCAGCATCTTGAGTATTACTTAGAAAGAAATTAGTAATGGTTGGAGTTTCAGTAAGAACTATGGTGTTGGTCTTCTAACATGGTTTTTAGTTACCTTGTAGGGAGATGGGTAGCATAAGAAATAGATAGATAGATAGATAGATAGATAGATAGATAGATAGATAGATAGATAGATAGATAATGATTTCCCAAGCAGGTCATGGCTTCTTAGATCTAGCCATGCACATATCAAACATAATTCTTAGTAAGTTTGTTACCTGGACTCTTGGGCATAAAATTAGTCCTATGCATCATGCCTTAATCCTTACAATTTGGGGAGTCTGGTTGGTAAAGGGCTATGGTAGTATCAGGTCCAATTATTTTGGATGCCTTTCTATTCTCAGTTTGAGAATGTGATCAAAGGTGCTTGGTACAGTTCATTCACTCAGCTGTTTTCTTTCCCCTGACTTTCCTTGTTTATTACATCTAAGGCAGGGATGGGGAACTATAGCAAAACTTTACAACTTGTGGATTTCACCTCCCAGAATTTCTGAGCCAGCAGTTGCCATAGATGCACACTCCTGATTTAAGGGAATGGGCTGTGCTCTGCTGGGCAAGAAATATATACATATGTCTCTTTATGACTCTTAAAAAGACGCCATTGTGACACCACTCTTGGGGAAAAAAAATATTCAGGAGATCTGAATAACTTTTCTCTTATGACTAAGCTGCCTTTCTTTTTTTTCTGTTAATTTTTTAAATTTATATATAAGTATTTTGAATACATTATATTGTCCGGGCATACCATTTTACTAAGGTGCCTTTCTTAATTAGGTTAAAAAGGTAAAGGTTTCACTGTCCAGTTGTGTCTGACTCTAGAGCATGGTGCTCATCTCTGTTGCTCAGCCAAGGGAGCCAGCATTGTCCGAAGACAGTTCCCCTGGTCATATGGCCAGCATGGCTATATGCCAAAGGCGATGGAACACTGAAGTGGTGGTACCTATTAATCTACTCACATTTGCATGATTTAGAACTGCTAGGTAGGCAGGAGTTGGGCCAGGAACAGGAGCTCGCCCATTGTGCAGTGCTTGGGTCTTGAACTTGGGCTCACCCCTTTGTGCAGCACTCAAGTCTTGAATCCAGGCTATGATCTTTCCAGCTGTCTTTAATTGCTGAGCCATTGTGCTTCCCTTTCTTAAGTAAAGTTTCTGAAAAGTACTGGTGAATCTGATCAGATCCATTCATGACTGAAACTAGGTTTCCAGAACTCTTTTAATTAGAATTTAGCTTGGTTTTGATACTGAAACTGTTTTGGTCATGCTATAGGATGAATTATGCTGGGAAGGAAGGAATTTTATGATCTTCTTAGTTTTTCTTGAATTTCTCAGCAGTCTTGGGTGCCATCCTTCAATAACAAATGAAAGATTTTCTGAACAAAGGATTTGTTGACACAGCTTTGTAGTAATCCCACTTAGAGCTGGATAGCCTTTTCTAGGAGGCACTAGGGAGTTTTTGCGCTACTCTGTGGTGTTTATATTGTGCAGTTCTTCAAGGCTCACTTTTCTTCTCCATGCTGTTTAAGATTTATATGAAGTTACTGAGCAAAATCATTCAGAGATTTAGAGTGACATCATCAGTATGCTGATGACATTAAGCTCTATTTCTCCTTTTCATCAGATTCTAATCAGAGAGTAGAAATGCCGAATTAGTGCCTGAGCACAGTAATGAACTAGATGGGATCAAGAAACTGAAGTTTAATCTGGACAAGGTACAAATGCCAATAGTGGAAGGTTTATTTGTCCAGGTGAGTGATGTTCAGCTAGTTTGGAAGACATAGTATTCCTCCAAAAGGGCCAAAGCTTGTAGGTTGAGGGTGTTTAGAGATCCATCTTTATAATTGGAGACTCATGTTCTGTGCCATGAAGTATCTTTTACCAGGTATGGTCTTATTTAAATGAAAATAGCTTTGCTACAGTTATCTTTTTTGAGGGGGGGGGACATCTTATGAGGCTGCTTTGGAGGATGATCTGGAAGCTTCATTTAGTACAAAATGCTTGAAGCAAGAATATTGGCTGAGATGATGAAAACACTACACCAATTTGATCCAATTTTCACAAGCTCTCATTTGTTTCCTCTCCCAATTCAAAGTGTTGATATTAAGTTTATAAAGCCCTTCAGGGCTCAGGATTATAATATCTGAAGAAGCCTCTTCCAGGATATTCCTATCTATAACTCAAGATCATTTTCAGGGAGCAGTGGTTGAATCACCCATGTGGAGATAAGATGACTTTGTGCCCCGTCATCTCTGGAAGGCCTTCCTTGTGAGCTATACCTGACACTACTTTCTTTTTGGTGCCAGGCAAGGATTTTCTTCTTCCCACAGACATTTTAATCATTTCAATACATAGGTTGATTTTTAGAAGCCTACTCTTCAAGTATATTTTTTCCCCTATCTGCTGTTTTTATTGTAGTGTTTCATTGTACTATATTTCAATGGTGTTTTACTTTATATTAGAAAGTACTAGTATATGAAATCTGCTTTCAAAGGACAAATGTTAAAATGCCTGTCTTTATAATAGTTCCTAGAATCAGCCACAAACTCTGTCCCATTTTGGCTGAACTGTAGTTTCTTACTGTTTTTCAAGAATAGCCCTTATAGAAAAGATTATTATTAACTAAAAAGCCAGAAGAATGAGTCAGCTTGATCATATCAGAATGATCTAGAAATATTTGCTGTTGGTGAATCAACCAAAACTGAAAAAAATAACTTATTTACCAGAAGAGCGTCCTAAGTTTCCAGAGGACAATTCAGTAATGCTTATTTCTCCCATTTTCCTCCCTCTGGGGTTTAAAAGTGGAAATGGGATTCCCAGTTTAAGGAATGGGATATTCCTACTTTTTAAAAAAAAAAAAAAAAACCCAAATGCTGAAAAAACCCTGAACAGGTTCTTTTTGGGATGGGTTTGTGTGTACTTGTGCATGCACAGGTGTGTTGAATAGATATTCCCTAGTTTCAAATTTTGAGAACTTAACTATTATGTCCTGCCTTAGACATGACAGCCAGCTGGGTGACCTTAAACCAGTTACTCATTGCTCAACCCAGCTCATTGGGTTGTTGTTTTTGTGGGAAAAATAGAGAAGGAAGGTATGTCAGATAGGTTGACTGCCTTGTGTTATTTGTAAAAATAATAAAGGCATGATACAAACAAATATATTAATAAATACAACCCATACAACTATTCCCCTCAGTATAAAGGTAATGGTTCCCCTCACACATATGTGCTAGTCATTCCCAACTCTAGGGGCCTGTGCTCATCTCTGTTTCTAAGCCACAGAGCCAGCACTGTCCAAAGACGTCTCCATGGTTATGTGGCCGGCATGACTAAACGCCAAAGGAGGACAGAACACTGATACCTTCCCACCAAAGGTGGTCCCTATTTTTCTACTTGCATTTTTAATGTACTTTTGAACTGCTAGGTTGGCAGAAAGCTGGGACAAGTAACAGGAGCTCACCCCATTACGTGGCACTAGGGATTTGAACCGCTGAACTCATTTTAGCCACTGAGCCACCGCATCCCTCTCCCCTCAGTATATGCATGGAAAATAGGCCAGAAAAATAGTATGAACTAATGATATTGAAAATTTCTGAAAAATTCATGCCCTTTTCCAGTTCCAAAACAGACCAACAGGTTTTCAGTTCTGTACTAAATTAGCCTGAATCCAGATTAGAATGTATTATGGCAAACTGTTTCCTCCATAGTTCTCCTGCCTCTGCAAAGATATGGTGCCTCATTGAATCTCAACTCAGTCAAGTAATATTTTTATTTTCAACATAATGAATAAAAAGGTGACCTCTACCTTTAAAATGTTCTCCAATCTAATAGCAAAAAGCAGATGAAATGTATGCATAGGATATATGTAGAGCCAGTGGTTAACCCAGAGAGGTCCACAAAATGTTTCCATTCCAGAGACAGCCACATATTCATGCATACTTAAATCCACCTCGGCTAAAAGCTGAAGAACCTCTGTGCAGCACATGCCTCCAGCAAGCCCACTCAGGAAGCGAGATGGTCAGTTGAGCTACAGCGTTTCCATTTCGCTCTGTTGCTAACTCTTATCAACAGATTATTGCTTTCTGGCTATTGCACTAAGAGAATTGTGAATAGTGTTGCTGTTATTTCAAAGCAGAAAATACAGTGATTCTGGGTCCCTGTCACTGCTGATAAACCCAGTGGAGAATTCTGTAATCTGGAGTGCAAGCTGTGATATGCGGATCTCCACGTCACACAACCAAGTTTCAGGATCATGCCAGGATCATGTTATGCCAGTGATCCAGATTTTAATTTTAAAAAATATCAGAAAAGAAGTATCCAGCTTCCCCATTCTGGATCAGATCTGAGATGATAGTTAAGTAATAAAGATCCACTTTGTCATTAACAAGAGTAATTTACTTTGCAGGATCTGTCCAAATCTTGTCTGTTGGGGAAACAAAGCTTTCAATAATGTGGTGATAATAGCTTATGCCAGGGGTGAAATGCTCCCAGTTCGGACCGGTTCGGGCGATCCGGTAGCGATTGTGGCAGGTGGTTCAGAGAACCGGTAGCGATGGTGGTGCAAGGCTCCGCCCACCCTTCTGGGTGTCATTACTTCCTGCTTTTAAAAGGTTAAAAAAAGGCTCTGACAATCGCACGCCACAGCTGTGATCATCAGAGCCTTTTTTTTACTTTTAAAAGCAGTTTTTACAACCTATTCTCCTGAATAGCTTGTAAAAAAATGCTTTTAAAAAGTTTTTTTTAAGTTGGCCACACCCAGCCAGTCACATTACCACCACCGCCACCAAGCCATGCCACAGAACCAGTAGTAACAAATTTTACATTTCACCACTGTCTTATGCTCTCTTAGAAAGTTCAGGCCACCTTTTCTAGTTTCACAAACTGATTGTTTCAAGTATCACCTTTTTAATTCTTTAGACTACATCCATAAGATTACTGGGGAAGGGAGGGGAGTTGTTTAATTTTTTGACCAGAAAGAGGGGGTTGCTAATCAGCTGATACTCAGAAAGAGACCAAATAACTAGCTTTCCTAAAGGAAGGCACTATTCATACAGCGAAGAAATGGCTGTGAGGACAGTCTTCCTGGCCTTGTCTTTTCGTAGTCTTCCACTTATTTCGTTGCCCAAGTCCTCTTTCCAGTGCTTCCATTCTTGCTGAGGACAACCAGACACTCCTGGGTTGAGTCTACATCTATGCCATTGACTTCTCACCACACTGAACGTCTACTTTTATGAAGTGAAAAAGGAGTGCTGTTTTCATATTCTAGTATCTGTGTCCTAACTCGGTGCTGCCTCTACCATAATAATTAGGTTTCCGCTGTCAGCAGTATTTTACACCAGTAAACAAAAGAGGGCAGAAAATTGGATAGACTTAGAGGCAAGTTATAGTCTTCAGGCGCTCTTTCCCGCCTTATTATCAACTCGAAGGCAAAATAAATATTTTTGGTAGGAAAGCATATTCCTGTAGCCATCTCATTTGCCAGAGAAGCAGAAGTAAAGGATCCACTTATTTTTCCCTTCAAACAAAAGCATCCAAGCAGAAATTAAACACACTCTGTCATACAGCTGACTCAGCAAAATAATAGCATCTTCCATCACTGTGCATTACCATTGCTGGCTCCACATTGCTGAAAGTTAAGGCTAGACCTGAGGAATTTCCCTTCAGTGAAGATAGATTACTCAAGCAGCAAGAGCGATACCACTCTGAATAGTGTTTAGAATTTCATAAAACAGAACACAAAGGGGAACTGCAACAACTTGATGTTGTCTCCATCCTGCTACCGTCCATGGCCTTATTCATGTCACAACTAGAGGCTGTTTCAAATGGAATAGCAAACTGTCCTATGGCTTGGGGCTCTCACCGTAGAACAGCCATGTTTTCAAGGTAAATGAATTGCCTTAAATCTTCAGGTTCCACTGATTTTTTGACAAAGCTACCACAGTGAGTTCTAGACTATATCCACATCAAGCCTTCCTGAGTCTTCAAAGGTATCTTCAAAGGCTATATCAGCATGGATTTTGACTAGCGTTGGATCTTCACTACATTAACTGTTTATGAGAAACTGTCATTTGAAGACAGAAAGAGATATGTTTTACACCAATAATTTGCAGGAAGCAAGCTTCAAGATATCCAGTATGATTACCCCTTCCTTTGTTTCACAACAGATTAATTTATTTAACCATTGTAACATTTTGCCTTATGGGTTACCAAGGACCCCAAACCTTTTATGTAAATATACAACACATGTAATTGGTTCTATGTCTCCAAAGAATCATTTTGTTTCCTTATTTAAATGTGTGCTTCAGCAGTGGGTTTCAAATCTTGGCGCTACCGGTTCGCTATTGGTAGCGCACAGATGTGAAGCACTTCTGCGCATGTGCAGAGCATTTTTGATGACATCTGGGTGGGTGGGCGGAGCCTCCCACCGCCACCACTACCAGTTTGCCTGAACTGGGGCAAACGGGGAGCAACCCACCACTGGTTTGCTTCCCTGTCATATATTCTCACTAAAACTAATCCTGCTCCTAGAATCTCAGCCCATGGATTAATTATGAGAATACCTCTCTTCTTCCTCAAAGATTACCCAATTCCTATAAGCAAGTGTAGATACTAACAGAGGAGAAACTCTGTTTGGTGCCAGTGTGTACTTTGGGTGTTTCCACACAATATTTCGTCTTTAACAAACTGACCCTTTAACAACTGCAGGACCCTAGGGCAACTGCTCCTTCAAATGTCTGTTTCATTTATCTGATTGTGCTCACTCCAGGTATGGTCCGTCCACTCCACTTTTCATGAACTTGGATGTGACATCTCCTCTTCTCCATTCCACTCTATATCTAGGAATCCCTCCACTGGTGGCTGTTGTCTTTTTGGAGATGTTCCCTTTATGACTTTCTTCATGATGCATGTCTTCACTACAGTAGGAGACCACTTTGATACAGTGGTCTCTGCATCAAAGGTGTAAAACACTGAAAGTGTAGAGGGCAACTTTAGCTTTCCAAGACTGTCTATATGGCCAACTGTCCAGATTGCAAACCTGGAAATGGTCTCAATCAAATATTCCATCAGAAACATACCTTCTGAAATCCAGCAGGGACATTTATTTGCAATACGGGACAACAGAAAAATCCTCACTTTTTTCCTCAGGAGGGCAGAATAAATCTTCAGGGCCTTGGATGATGCTTTCATTACCTCTTAAAATGTACCCCTGTTTCATATTTCCTCTGATTGCTGTCGAGAGTTGGATGAAGATTGACAAACATTTTTTTTTCCAAATGCCTTCTTATCACACTTTTGTGGTCTTGGCAACCATGGATTCAGAGTGGATACGGTGAATATTGGAACTGTCTATCGTTTGTACTGTTGATTGCTGAATAATACCAAAAGTAGATTTATTGGAAAAAAGGGGGGAATAAGGCTACTGAAATTTCAAAAATTAGACAGTGCTGATTTCAGATGTAACTTTATACAAACAAGAAACAATGGTTGGAAACTAACCAAGAAGAGAAGCCATCTAGAACTAAGGAGAAATTTCCTAATGGTGAGAACAATTAACTAATGGAATAACTTGCCTTAGAAGTTCTGGGTACACCATCACTGAAGACCTTCTAAAAGAGACTGGACATCCATTTATTTGTTGGACTAGAAAACCTCCAAGGTCCCTTCCAATTCTATTATTCTTTGTTCTATGTTCATCTCCCAGCCTACTGAAGCAGAAACTTTTTCAGTCCCTTAGCCATGACCTTTGTGTGAACAGGTGAAGAGCTTGTTCTTTGGATTAGTAAGTAAGCAATGCCCAAGTGTCCAAAATCAGAATCTCTCTCAACATTGAATGTACAATGTACTACCTCCTCTCTATGTTGCTACCCACCCCCACCTTCTGGGAATATGTCTGCCTTCTAAACTGATCCAACAAATTTTCTATCCATCAAGAGGAAGTTTTCCTTGCAGATTTCAATTTCCTTTGCCTTACAGCTTTGAAGATTTGGTTCCCAAATCCTTTTGAGAGCAAGCAGAAAGGATTATATTTCACAAGGGCTCCCTAGGTGGCTGAAGAGAATTAATTTGAAGAATTCACCTGGAAACAACAATTTAATCCCATCCCATATCAGATCCATCTTATGTTGACTTTTCTGCTGCACCTGAAACAACAAGATTTGTTGTCTTTTTTATAAAGTAATATCTTGTGGTATTTTCTTGTTTCCTTTATCAGGAATTACTTCTCTCTCTTTTAAAATTGCTTATAAAGCATTTCATGAAGGCCTTGTGTATTTCTATCGTCCAGCATTCCTCACATTTCAAGCCTGGAACCTCTTCTTCTCATCATGCTAAGACTGGAATAATTTAATTCCCATTGCTACATCCTGATTCACTTCTTCTCACAGAAAGCAGGGGTTTTGATAGCCATGTATTTCTTTCCTGACTTGGAGAACTGTGCAATTTATAAGGGATTCTCTCAATCTCTATTTTCATTGAACAAAGTTGTTTCTTACACAGCTATTCCTTTATTTTCAAAACCAGTTGCAGTCTTCTACTTGAATCAAAACATTTAATTGCCCACAAAGATTGCCCATCTTTTTTCTAACTGCTCAACCACATTGAAAACATCATTTCATCCTTGGATGACTTTCAACTTCTTATTTTTTTTTAATCTCTAGTATACAGCCCTGTTCACTATAACCAGCTTTTATGACTATTATGACTTTAATGCATCTAAAGGGTATGGTTTTCTCCCTGCTCATTTTGCTGTGATCTGACCAGATATCAGTGCCTCCTTCTGATTTGCCCTTATTTTACAAAGAAATAAGGGAAAATCAGGACAAATTATTGTGAAAGAAACATCAGCAGCTTTCTTCCAGGTGGTCCCTTGCAGAAGCTTGTGCCAAGTTGCCCCATGGGTTCCACCTTTCCCAACTGACCATCTCTACATACTGGACTTCCCACTTCCACATAGATGCAACTTTTGGAAGAGGCATCCTCTTTTCTGTCACTTTTTGATGCCCAAACAAAATTTCAGAATCGTGTTACTCACCAACGGCCCTTTACACTCAGTTTTATCTGTGTATCAAAGAGACTAGCATGAAGAAAAACTGGTTATCTGCCTATCTGCAGTTCTTTAATTGGTCATAAGTGAAATCACCTGTTCAGTTCATTCTACCTGTTTTGGCATCAGATGAAGCACCTGGATTGCCTTTGGCAGTAAAGGCATTTGGCAGAAACATACCATGTATGAGGTGGGATTGCCTCCATAATCTGGGTAGATGCATAATCAATGAGTGTAAGAAACCAGTTCATA
Source organism: Masticophis lateralis (assembly GCA_030761175.1). NCBI lineage: Eukaryota > Metazoa > Chordata > Lepidosauria > Squamata > Colubridae > Masticophis > Masticophis lateralis. Next base: position 221,125,150 of record JAUDYJ010000002.1, read on the forward strand.
GATGCATATCCATAAATAGTTCCTGAAGCCCAGACATCATTGTCAGCTGTAATCTTCCATACAGCTTTCAAGTCATCTACCTTTTTTCTGTTTCCATCATTTTTTGTGACAATGGAACTGGTTGTGTCTAGTTCATTTGGATACAATGCAATTTCAATCTGAATCAATGAAGATCAGATTGCTTAGGGAGTTCTGGCATGTAGTTGAAGTACATTACAGATTGTTATTCTTAGTATGTGTAATCTATGGTGTTTGATCTCTCAACCAAATGTAATGAAAATTCTGCAGTCTCAGAATCAATAATCAATAATTGCTTAATCATTTGATTTCTTTTTCAACACTTAAGGTTGGAAGAACCTTAATTATAGTCAGTAGCATCCTAATAAAATGTATTGATTGCAAAGGATAATTTAAAGGTTAGCAAAACAACTAAACACTTTCAAGCTAATCATTTTTAAAAACTCAGTTTATTACCATTCAGAAGGAAGACTTCTTAAATAATAATCGCTCATTCACTTATTGACATGTATTCTGAAGAGAAAGCATCTTTATTTAAGCCACAGTGGCACAGTGGTTGGAAAGCAGTACTTCTGCTGCTTGCCAGCTGCCTGAAATTTGGCAGTTTGAATCTCACCAGGCTCAAGGTTGACTCAGCCTTCTATCTTTCTGGGGTGGGTAAAATGAGGACCCAAATTGTTGGGGGCAATATGCTGACTCTGTAAAACGCTTAGAGAGAGGGTTGAAAAGCACTGTGAAGCTGAATATAAATCTAAGTTCTATTGCTGTTTGTACCTTCATGGCTTTCATCCAGAATATGCTTTGGATCTGGACTGATCTTGCATCACTTTCCGAAAATCATTTCCCTGACTACTGTACAGGTAGTCCTTGACTTACAACCATCTGTTTAGCAACCATTCGAAGTTACAACAATACTGAAAAAAGAGACTAATAACAAGTCCTTGCACTTACAACCATCACAGCCTCCTCACAGTCACATGATCAAAATTGGGCACTTGGAAACTGGCATGTATTTGCAATGCTTGCAGTGTCCTGGAGTAATATGGTTATCATTAGTTACATTCCTAGCCAGCTTCTGATAAGAAAAGTCAATACAGAAAGCTGTATTCGCTTAACAACCACATTATTCATTTAACATGCATGGCAAAATAGAATGTAAACTTAGACACGACTCAATTAGCAATGGAAATTCTGGTCCCAAGTGTGGTCACTGATGATCAAGGACTACCTGTATGTTCTTAATGCATATATGGGGCCTCTTCAGGAATAAAGTGAGAATATGTTATCATTTTTATCAGAAACCTGGTGATCAGCCTAGTGCCAGATTAAGAAAAGCTCCACAATGAAATTTATTCTTCTAAAAATAAAAATAAACATGAAGTAACGCATCTTTTAGCCTTCAGAATAAATTCACAGATGCAAAAGCATAGAACTTTCAATATATTAGCTTGTGAGTAACGTCTGTTGAGTAAATATTGTTAAGTTTGTGCCATACAACCTATAATACTTGAACATCTTTTTTAAAAATACGTTTTATTAAAAATTGTCGTAGTTAAACGTATCACTTAGTTATGTAGCCCTCAACTGTTTCATGCAGCTGTACCAATGTTTATTATTCCTTTGAACTATAAAATCATTTTTAATTTTCTAGGCTATAAATCTTCAGATTGCTTGGATTGGTGACTCCAAGGATTAGGTTACATTGTAAACGATATCTGAACCTTTTCTCCTTCCATTATAATTCTAGAACTTCAACTCATACAGTCAGAATGTGCAAGAAAATAAGAACAAAAGTAAAATAAATACTTCATAGGGTGGATCGTTAAATTATGAAAATTGTTTCCATAAGCTGTTGTAATTCTATTAAATGAGCAGAATTTTTAAAAAGGAGATTAGAAAAATCCTTGACATTAAAATTCTCCCTAGGGACTAATAAAGTTACTGTACTGATGTAAAAGAATTTGGTTATCCCAGTGGATCCCTGGTAGGATCTATTATTTTCCAAGAAAAAGATTCATCTCATTTTGATGATTTCTGAGATGCATAGAAGGAGATCTTTCTTTTTCAACATGGTTAGATTAACCATGTTGCCATAGTGCATTTGTATATAATGTACTGAGTTCTGGATCGATCAGCTGATATTAGGAGCCATTGACTTCTATTAGAAGCCATTGACTTCTAATTAGCCATTAGTGTCATAACCCTTATAGGAAACACATCCATTGGAGTGATTGGGAGGAAAGTACTGGGCCAGCAGAGCAAGCATTGGAGACCATCAGATCCGCAAAACCCGTCTTTGAGCCAAATTACTCAGAACGTCTCAGAGGAGCAATGGAGTTACTGGATGTAACCAAGAGGCACAAAAGCTCATGATGGCAAAGTGTGTGTGAAAACAATGACCTCCTTGGGTATCACTGTGACACATTTGCATTCTGAGCTGAATTAGAGGCATTCCTGTTTGTTGTCAGAGGAGTTCTAAGAGCTTTTGCATAAAATTTACCTTACGTTTAAAATTTACCTCAGTAATGTAGCACCGAAAACATTGTCTATGCCTTTTGCCTAGTGCATTGTTTCTCAACTTTTTAAGATGTGTAGACGTCAACTCTCAGAGCCCCCCAGAGTTTTGGGAATTGAAGTCCACACATCTTTATAATAGCTATTTATTTTTTTTTTTACAAAATTAACAGATAAACACAAAATAACATAGGGAAAAAGTTCCAGTTGGTGCAAAATGCAGCGGTCTGCATGGTTTTGTGCAGACCTCGATATGCACATGTATCACTTTCCTGCGGGAGCTGCATTGGTTGCCGATTCGTTTCTTGATGCAATTGAAGGTGCTGGTTGTCACCTTTAAAGCTCTTCATGGCTTGGGACCAGGTTATCTGAGGTCTCTTGCTGGTCACATCTACCCAACCCACCAGAGCAGGGAGGCAAGGAATGTTGCAGGTCCCACTGGTGGGACCCAGAAGAAGGGCCTTCTACCTGGTGGCTCCCTCGCTCTAGAACAGTGATGCAAAAGTTTTTCAGCACTGAGTGCCCAAACTGGAACATGCGTGCACATGCATGCGCATGCACACACACGTGCCAGAACCCCAGGAACTCGAAGACCAGGTGGCCAGTGAGCGCATGTGCACTGGCCAGCTGGTCTTTGGGTTTCCGGTGTTCCAGCATGTGCAAATATCAGCTGGCTGGAACGTATGTGCATGCCAGAAACCAGAACAGCAGCTGGCGGCAACATGCATGCCCACAGAGATGGCTCTGTGTACCACCTCTGGCATGTGTGCAGTAGGTTCGCCATCACAGCTCTGGAGCATCATCCCTCCAGAGATTAGACTGGCCCCTACTGTAACACTCTTCCAGAAGGCACTGAAGATCTGGTTCTGCCAGCGGGCCTGGGGAATGCAGAGTGGGTTGGAGCCCATTAAATGGGTCATGTGATGTGTTGTCACCAGGGCGTGGGGTGGGAGATTATTACATTATTACAATCTTTTATTATGAGATTATTCTCTTTTATTGGTTTTATTGTTTATATGAGATTTTTATATTCCTGTAAACTGCCTTGAGTTGTCATGTGCAAATAGGTGGCAATATAAATTTCCTAAAATAAAAATAAATTTTTAAAAAATAAAAAAGTAAGAAATACTTACTTCGAAAAAAGCTATAAAGCAAAGCAAAAAAACCAAACAGGCGACTTCTGATCTTCTTTATAGTAGTTATCAACATACAAATTCTACACCTCTTAAAGATGTCAAAGTTAAGAAACACTGGCCTACTGATCAGCTATTGAAATCCTTGGACTTTGACTTTTCATTTCTGGTGCTTTTAGACTGAAGCAAGCAATGTGCCTTGGAGAAGGAACGTTTAGTTGTGTGAGGGGTGGACCTATTCTCCAAAGCACCTGAGGGCAGGACAAGAAGTAACAGGTAGAAGATCATAAAAGGGAAATGCAACCTAGAAGTAAGGAGAAAATTCCTGACAGTGAGAACAATTAATCAGGGACAATTTGCCTCCAGAAGTTGTGGGTGCTCCATCACTGGAGATTTTCAAGAAGAGCTGGGCAATAATTTCTCTGGAATGTTATAGCTAGAGCAGGCGGTTGGACTAGAAGATCTTCCCTTCCAATCCTATTATTGTATGTTCTGAGTGGTCACGTGTTCCACATACATAAATCTCCCTTTCCTGATATTAAGTTATGCTCATTTCATTTGATTCAAGTGGTACCCTCTAAACCTGGGTGCTTCATGTTGCTCAAGTGGTTTCTTCAGAACTGTTTGCTTCAGCTATGAAGCTGTATGGTGCCCATAACTACAAGAGACTTCAGATTGATTGCCTGACTCATTTAAATCAAATGTCACCCCACTCCACAATGGGGAGAGGCCACCCCACTCCACAATCATTGTGGAGAGGCCACCCCACTCCACAATGATAAAATTTCATTTTAATGTGTACCATTGTGTGTACAGGACAGTGACAATAAAAGTTACCTTATCTTAAAGGTTATCTTATCTAATAGAAGGGTCCTCGTAATCACCATGTCTCCAAGGTCTGGGACAACAGCCAGGTCTTCAATTGTTTCTGTCCAAGTAGTTGCTTCCTTGGTCTTCCCTGCAGGGGTGAAATCCAGCAGGTTCTGACTTGTTCTGGGGAACCAGTAGCAGAAATTTTGAGCAGTTCAGAGAACCGGTAGTGGAAATTTTGCATAGTTCGGAGAACCAGCAAATACCACCTCTGGCTGGCACCAGAGTGGGGTGGGAATGGAGATTTTGAAATATCCTTCCCCCAGGAGTGGGGAGGGAATGGGGATTCTGCAGTATCCTTCCCTTGCCATGCCCACCAAGCCACACAACTAAGCTACGCCCACTAAGCTACGCCCATAGAAACAGTAGTAAAAAAAATTGGATTTCACCACTGCTTCTCTGGTTTTCTTCATCTATTTGTGCCTGCACAGAAAATATTCCAGATCAAACAGCATATCTGATAGAAGTGAGACATTGGCAGAATTGAGGAAGAGCATTTTATTTTTTTGAGTTGGGGCACTTTTTTTAAGCAGGCCCTTCCAGTGATAGAATCAAGGCATGTGCCTGGAAGCAATGGGGTGGCATTTTACACAGGCTTAATGGTATAAACATCAGAGGGTTTTTAATAAACCCTGATTAAAGAATGTTTTTAAAAAGGTAAATTATAGCAACATATTGCTATGAAGTAAGGGGGGGAAAGTCAGATACTTTGTTTATCTGAAGATGACATTTTCAGTTTCAGTTAATAGGAGATTCAAATGCTATAGTGAGTAGAGAGTCAGGAAAGCGTGATTTGTATAATGTTTGCATGCCTCTTTTAGTTAAAACTACAAAATTAAGGATTCCTAATTCATCAGAATGTCATCTTGGTCTTCTTAACAGAGCAGTTGGCCTTAAGTTTCAAGTTTCCTCAAGGACTGTAGAAGGCCTATGGTGTTGGGAGATGAATAATCAGAGATGCTAGGCTAGATCAATCTCTTCTCCCCCTATCAAAATTTCTAAGCCCTGTGTAGGATGAATTTGTGCTCCTCTGACTCATCCACATTAGATATGTGTGTATGGATTTTCCCCAATTATTATAAGTGTAGTGCAGGTCCTTGATTTTCTTCATACTTGTTGTTTCTTGCTGGCACTATGCCGGCAATATGATATCCAGTATAGAGAATTGCTTAAAATCAGTGGTGGGTTGCTCCTGGTTCTGTCTGGTTCTATAGAACCAGAAGTAAAACCGGTGAGAAGCTCTGCCCACCTGCTATGACATCATCATGGGTCATCTGCGCATGTGCACAAGTGCACACGTGCAAGTGAAAGAAGCACGCATGTGTGCTGCCACTGCGAACCGGTAGTAAAGGTAAGTAGAACCCACCCCTGGTTAGAATGTTGGATTCTGGCTGAGGAAGACTATGCTCAAAAATACCTTTTGAAACAAAAGGTTGTAGAGTAACCATGGTCTCTTTCCTATCTCTTTGTTTAGGATAAAAAAAAAAGGAAGGGTTGGAATTTATACACTAAGCTTCTTGGAGAGAAACGGGATTTTAAACTATGGAACTAGACAAAAGTTAGAGTAAATTTAGATGTTCCAAAAGATTGATGCCTGCTATTTGAAGGTCAGATTCATTAGACTAAGCAAGTGAAAGTTGGAATAAAGCTGAAATAGCCATTCAGTCAATCAGTCTCTCTCTCTCGCTCTCTCCCCACCCCACCCCATGTGAGTGTGTGACTTTCTCATTGGCCATGGGCATAATTATTCAGCAGCACCTTACATCTGTCAGAAGACTACATCCGTTACCCTTCTGACAATCAGAGGCACCCTTGGATGTTTTCCGGATGCTCACTATTTAAGCAAGGGTGAGCTGAACGTAAGGGACAATTGTGAGTACAGATTCTCCCAATTGTTTCCTCTCCTTTCAAATGCATCGGAACAAAATGTCCAAGCTTGTAGACTATGTTTCACTGTGTCCCATGCTATGGATGGAAGGAAGCCAGTGGGAGAGTTCATTATAGTGCACTAAATTAGCCAATAAGCCTGCATGCATTGTGCAGCGGAAGTATTTGGGCAGCTCCTGTTCCTCAGTGACAGCTGCTTGGCATCAAATGTTGTAATTATCAACTCAGAAAGAGAGAGGCATTTGAAGAGAGAGAGAGAGAGAATAAGAACAGCAGCTAGCACAGAAAAGGATGTGATCTGTTTGCCATTGGACTTAACATCAGATTAAGAATTATCCTGTCTGTTGAGATTCAGGTAGATTCCTTGTCACTGCATCATTGGAGCAAATAGTAGCCTTCCTGTACAATAAATCCAGCACTTCTGTATTTTTGCTAGATGGTCTTTCCTTGGCCCTTAGCAGAAAAGTCAGTATCTTGCACTTACAGCCTGCTGCTCCTTCAGTTCACAAGACCTACTATTCACTCATATGTGGGCATGTGTAGAAAGTCCAGTGTCAAGATCTTCCAGTTAAGGGCAAAGATGTTTGTCTAGATATTGTGGAGCAACTAACAGTAAAGTTTATCAGCCTTCCCCTACCTGATGTGGTCTAGATATTTTGGGACTGCAACTTTCTGGGAATTAAATCCTGGAAGGTACTGAAAGTTATAGAAAAGTCAGCCAGCTATATCAATGTATAAGATTGGTTCAGGTCTTCATAGAAATTAATTCAGCAAAGCTTAGCCTCAATTAAATTGGAAAGCCTGAGTTTACAACTGGAGATTTAGTTTGCTTTGTGATTAGGCTCCCTTATTCAGTTTAAATGCAGGGTGTTGGATTTTGGAACCATTTTTACAAAGATCATGTTATGATTATGAATAAACCAATACACTAGCTTTTCTTATCTTATTATTGCAGCATCCTTTGCACTAGTATAGACTCTTCCCGTCATCTCAAGAGGTTATGAAACAGGCAGAGTTATTATGAAGAATTAGCAGCACTCAGCAATAGCCAGGAGACAACAATGACTGGAAGGCACAGAAAAACAAAACAAAAGAACAGAACCAAGGAGCATCTCTAGTTCTCCTAAATCTTATTTATTTTCAAAAAAGAGACTTCAAGGAAAACACCTGTGGAACCGAAGATTAAGTCTATTAGCAATAAATTCCTTTAGCAGCCTATTATACAAACTCCTTTAGAAATATTGGTCCATCTTCTTTCTAATCTCTCTCTCTCTTGTTTTTACCTTGACCACAATTGTAAATCATGTTTGTTAGAATGCCTTCTTTGTCCTGCTTGTTGAATGAAACAGACAGAATAAGTGGTGGTTTAATTTAAGAAGAGCAAGAGATCGGGGCCACAGAGAAAGCTGGATTCCATTAAAAGAGGACATACTTTGTCTTCTCAGGTTATGTGAAATTCCTCTCCCCTTCCCACCCACCCCCCAGTTAATAAAGGGAAACAGTTGTTAAAGGAACTTAATAATGATTGTGACATGAGACAAATGTGCTTTGTTTTCCTTCTTTTAATTTATTTCCTGAAGTCCACAGGATCAGAGAAATCCCCAGATGACTGACAGCCTTGATCCTGTGAAAAATGAATGCCTTTCTATAAAATTATTCCAGATATTTTTAAAGAATGATTTCAACACCACAACTGTCTCCTTTATCGACAAGAAGAAAAATGTTAGTGCTGTGATGGTGAGCACAGAGCCATCTCTCCAGGCACATGAGCCATTGCTCATTGCTCTTCTGGGTTTCAGCACACCGGCCAGCTGGTCTTCATGTGTCTGGGAGTGCCAGAAACCAGAAGAGCAGCTGCCCGGTGTGCATGCACATGCCAGAAACCAGAAGATTATCTTCACCAGCCAGCTGGTCTTCATGTGCGCAGAAGCACCGGAAACGGGAAGAGCAGCTGCCCGATGCACATGCGTGCACCGGCCACCTGTTCTTCTGGTTTCTGGCAAGCATGCATGTGCAAAGACCACCTGGCTAATGCGCATGCACATGCCGGAAACTGGAAGGTCATCTTCCCATGCACACCAGGCAGCTCCTTTTCCAGTTTCCAGTGCTCCCATGCACATGAAGACCAGCTGGGCAGTGGAAACCGAAAGAGTAATGGGCAATGGCTCACATGCCCAAAGACTCAGAGTAGCTTCCCAGGGGAGCAGAACTGCCTGCCATGACTGGCGGGCCAGGCCTTCCCTCCCTTCCCGCCTGAGCGGGCTTCTTGCGCAGCCCCAGATCTCCAGCCCGCAGCACCGATGTGGGTCCACAGTCTGTAGTGCCTGGCCAGCTCAGGTACACAGGGCAGCAGGGCAGCATTTACTTGCTGGGTGGCTGCCCACCCCGCCCACTGCTTCTGCCACTGTTGGACAGGAGGGCAAGAGGCAAGGGGGCAGTGGCGGTTCTCACGCTACCGCTTCCAGATGGGATGCTGAAGGATGAGGAGGAAGAGGAACCGCCATCAGGGAGGCGAGTGCCCCAGGAGGGCCAGAGGAGAGCACAGTTCCTCACGCATGGAGATGCTGCCGAGAGCCTGGCTCGCCTCCAGGGGAGCAGCTGCAGGGGCTGGGCAGTCACTCCTGCCCCTTGCCCTGTGGCTGCCGCTGCTGCTGCTACTCTTCTGGGGCTGTGCAGGAACTGAGTCCACACGGAAGGAATGTCTGTCCGGCGCTGGGGTAAAAGGCATGCAGGCCGGGAAGCAGTTGCGCTCCCTTGGCAGAAGTGGCAGGGAGGCTGCACTGGCTTGTTCTTGGTGGAGGGCTGGTGGGGCACTTCATTGACACCCAGTTTCCAGCGCATGCATGCTCACCGGCCAGCTAGTCTTTGCACGCACATGTGTGCCAGAAACTGGAAGACCAGGTGACCAGTGCACATGTGTGCACCAGAAACCAGAAGATCATCTTCCCGGCACATGACTGCGCGCCAGGTGGCTGTTCTTTTGGTTTCCAGCATGTGGGTGCTCACGGGCTTTCATTTTGGCACTCAGTGCCGAAAAGGTTCGCCAACACTGCAGTAGAGCAATTAATACTAGTTGAACAATGCTGGTTGTACTAAAGACCAATCTATTCACATTCCCCATCCTCTGCTGTGCCCATAATAAGCCCAGAAGAATATGGGGCAGCCCCTTTTTCCTACTTTTATTTTCCAGCAACCAGTATTCAGAAATATGGTTTCTTTGATTCTTAAAGTATCATAGACATGAGGACTACCTGCCCTTGGTTCTTTTGTCCTTGATTAATTTATCTAATTCTTGTTGTAAATCATCTGAGTTGGTGGTCATCACCACATTTTGTATTAACTAGAAGAAATCCAGTTGGGGTTCAGGTCAACATATGCTTGAAAGTTTTGGATGAAGATTACAGCAGATGATCTATATTATATATTTCTATAGATTCTATACAAGTATATCGTGTGTAAAATAGTTTTACAATTATGTGCTTATTTTATCACTTTGTTTCCTGTGTTGTAAGTTTGAGTTTCCCAGTTAAAATTATTTTTATTAACTATTGCTTTGGCACTCTTTGCTTTGATTGAATAATTGGGAAGGTTTGTTTCAAGGTGGTGGGATATATGTTAGTGATTGATGTTATGCTATTTGTTATTTTTATGGTTCTTGGTCATTTTGATTTGATTTTGAAGAAACGCAAATTAAATCTGAGCAAAAAACAACATACAATGCATGCTGTCCTTGGCAGATAGGAAATAACTCTTTCTGTCACAGTTTTCCTAACCCAGCATGACCCAGGTTGTAGCACATGTTTAGGATCTTTGCAAGATTTCCAATACACATTCAACTCTGTGAAATCTCCCTCCCTGACCACCCAAGGAGTTCAGAAAGACTCAATCTGGCAATGTACCATTAAATATCAATACAAATACTCTTAAGTACTTGTTACTAGAAGTTGCCCTAGTGGTATATATGAGTATAAATTCTGATGAATAAGGAAGTAAAGCAAATTACCTGGAAAGATTATAAGGTCTTATGCTCCAGTAATGTTAATAAAAAGATGGCCAGGGAGCTGTACGAAATTGAATGGATGGATGGATGGATGGATACTTTATTTTGCCAAGTGTGATCAGAAACACAAGAAATTTGTCTCCAGTGCAGAAGCTTTCAGTGCAAAGCAACAATCATCATCATCATCCCAATAAGAGGAGAGAATAAAGAAGATAATAAGGATAATAATATTATAGCCATATTACAAATTATTTGAATACAGCCTGTTTTGGAGCAGGAAGCCAAGCTAAGATGTCACATTGGCAACAGGCTAAATTGCAGACTTCTGTAAAGATGGACAAAGTTGCCTGTTTCGTTTGATATGAAATTAGTATATATATATATATTTTCTAACCACAAAAGTTTCTATCCTGATTTGGCATCTGTTTGCAGCATGCATTCTTATGCGTATTCATTCTCAGTATGTGCATTTCTTTGCAAGCAATTTCCCCCAGTATAGGTATTTTCATATGCCATCTTCTATGCTATTTTTAGATACTTTTCTTGGTCAAAGTACTACACTGCAAAAGATAAAAGACCATTGTGTTGGCCTTTTAATTTGTCCATTATCTGTTGTGGGAGCAAAAATTAATTCAAATTGTATCAGGAACCAACCAATTTCTTCACCAATTCTAGTCACATTGCTCTCTACTTGGCCTGATTACTGAAGGGTTTTCACCTTTTCATTTTGAAAACATTCAAGCTTACTAACATTACAATTTTGCTCTTTCAACATATTAATAAAGATAAAGAAATCAAGGTACTTGTACCCAAATGAAAATTTATGTTTGCTTTTTATGGTGCTAGGAGAGAGAAAGATGATTATTCAAAATACTTGGGATCATTTTCAGTATATAAATGCAATTTTATCCTGAACGTATTTACAGCCACAATTCATTTGTTTGTAGAAGATTATCTCTATCTTTGCAATATGGCAAAGCTCAATATAAGCTCTGATCCTTTTTATTTTATCATAATATTTTTAATCATGAGAAAGGGCAAAACCAAGACATCTCACTTTCTATGACCCCCTCAATAGGGCTTCGAAAACCCTCATAGCAAACTTCATTCAACAAGCTGTAAGATTCCGCTGTTGACAGTCTAACTAGAAACGGATGACTGATTTTCATTTTTTTACATTACAGTTGTCCAGCATATCAAGCGCCACAATATTGTCCTCAAGAGGGAGCTGGGAGAAGGAGCATTTGGCAAAGTCTTCTTGGCTGAATGTTATAACCTATGTCATGAACAGGATAAGATCTTGGTTGCTGTAAAGGTAATATATAAATATATATATATATACTAAAGACTTGTGTTATACATCAGTCATTTCTGTTTCTCCAGAATAAGCTATTTCTTTCTGAGATTATTACTCCCATTATTGTTTAGATTGATCCACATTTGGATTTCAACTGTAATACTCCTTTCTCTATTTATTTACAAAGTTATGTTAATTGCTGTTGTTTTAAGGCAGGCACCTATAATCCGAAGTCCAAGAGTTACATCCAACTCTGCACCATTTTTGATTCTGGTGCCCCACAAGTTTCTCTAAGGACTGCTAGTAGCTGTAATGGTTATTGTGATGAAGGGAAGAGCTATTAAATATATAAAGAGTCTTCTTGCTACTTGTGTTGAATAAATTCAATGCAATGTTAATGATGCATGTAAACAAATGCAATCTAGTTGAAGTTTTTGTCCTGGTCCTACCCAGTTGGGAGATTCTGGCCCCTCCAGCACACCCAACAGAGGAAAGGTGAAGCTTTAAACAGAAAATGTTCTGTGCCCCTGTGGCAAATCATGATGAGCTCTACAATGAATCCCATTGCATCGCATCTACAGATAGACAGACCTTGACTCGTGACCACAATAGGGAGCAGAACTTCTGTCACTATGTGATGCAATTGTTAAGTGAATTTACAACAGTGGTGAAATTCAATTTTTTTTACTACCAGTTCTGTGGGCATGGCTTGGTGGGTGGGTGTGGCTTGGTGGGCGTGCCTTGGTGGGCATGGCAGGGAAAGGATACCATAAAATATACATTCCCGTCCCTCTCCTGGGGGAAGAATATTGCAAAATCTCCATTCCCACCCCACTCTGGGGCCAGCCAGAGATGGTATTTGCCAGTTTTCTGAACTACTCAAAATTTCTGCTACTGGTTCTCCAGAACCTGTCAGAATCTGCTGAATAGTAACCCTGCTTTACAACCTTTTTTGCTGCGCTATTAAGCGAATCATGTGGCCCTTAAACGACCACATAGCTTCTTGGAAGCCACCTTGGGAAGATTGTAAATGGTGATCATATGATCCCAGAATGTTGCAATCTTTGTAAATACATGCTTTGTAAATACATTTGCAAGTGCCCAAATTTTGATCATGTGACAGCGAGAATGCTGCGATGATCATAAATATGAGAACTGGTCGTAAGTGACATTTTTCAGCATTTTTGTAAGAGTTGTTAAATGAATGGTTGTAAGTCATGGACTACCTGTTTGGTCCCAGTCTTAGCTTTGTACATTTAACACAAGCTGTAAATGCAGGAAGCTTGTAAACTCTACTTGCAAAGTAAGAGTCCAAATCTTTTCCCAGTTATGGAACAGCCTATGCTATTACAGCTGTATTCTTAGCTAGTTCTATTTACTCCAGGGTTAGGCAATTATGGCCTCTTTACGATCTCTGGACTTCAACTCCCAGAATTCCTGAGCCAACCATGTTAGCTCAGGATTTCTGGGAGTTGAAGTCCACAGGTCAGAAAGGATCCATAGTTGCCCAACCTTGGTTTACTCTGTCAGAAGAATACAAGGATTGTGAGCAGCCCCAGTGTATGTAACCTTATTCTCTTCCTCAACTGCTTTCATGCATTTAACAAATATGCACAAAATAAGTCACTTTTTGACAGGTCTGGGGATTTGACTTCACAGCTAAGCACTAGCTTTCATTTGGGTTCACTTTGTTTTTCTAACCCCATGATTGTCTCTGTGACAAGAAGATGAAATAGACAAGCACAATTCATGCAAGAAGAAATCCAGAAACAAGCACAGTAAGGATATGTTCTGGAGACTGGTAAAACCACCTCCAGAATAAGTGCAGAGTTGCACTGACCATCAGCTTTGCAAAATGGTTTCTAGTTTCTCCAGTTGAGATGGAGTACTTTGTGACTGATATGTCCATTTCAGAAGAAATGTAGATTGGGGAATAGCAAAACAAGCAGTACATATCTTTGTTAACGTTCAAGCACTGTCACATTTTCTTTTCATTCATTGGATCTTTGACATGCCTGCTCACTGGTTGCTGAGCAACCCAGAACAGCATTGTGTACTGTATGCATGTGAAGAAATAGCTACTGTTGTTGCTTGTGGGAAGTCTATAGCTGAAAATGAAGTGCTTGGCAAGGAAAGGGGGAGAACGAAAAAATTCAGCCGATATTCTGATCTTGTAACCATAAATAATTTGAAAAGAATAGGTATTCCAAGGTCTTATATAGAAATAGGATCAATAAATATGCACACGTTCACACATTGAAAAGAAAACCACGGTTAACTTTTTTGAAAGGAGAAAGAGAAGGTCCCAAGTGTGCTGTTCAAAAGATAACTGGACTTTCTTGGAATTTTCCTTCAAAATATTTCGCTTTTCATCCAAGAAGCTTCTTCGGTTCTGAAATGAAGTAGCTTCTTAGATGAGAAGCAAACTGCTTTCAAAGAAAATATCAAGAAAGTCCAGTTCAGTGGTGAAATCCTGCCCAGTTTGCCACCCGTTTGCTGCCTGTGCAGGCGTGGTGTGCACCAAGCATGTGCTGTGTAAGCGCATGTGCAGTGCACACCAAACACATACTGTGTGCACATGCGCAGTGCACACCAAACACACACTGCACCCATATGTGCAGTGCACACCAAATGCAAGCCAAACGCGCTGTGAACTGAAAAAGGAGGCTTGGGAAGGTAAGTAAAACAACAAGAGGGGAACAGCTGTGCCGCGCAATTTAGATTCACTAGAAAGCAGGCTTTCTAGTGATTTTAAATTGTGCGGCACAGCTGATCTTTGAAAATAATGGTTCGGACCAACCAGTAGCTTTTTTTTACTACTGGTTCTCTGAACCAGTAGCTTTTATCATTAGCGGTTCACCCGAACTGGTAGGATTCCACGACTGGTCCAGTTGCCTTTTGAACAGCACCTTTGAGACAATCATGACTAGAGGACTGAGAATCTCCATAGAGAAGGAGAAGGAAAAGGAACAGGAGCAACAGGCTTATTTTTACTTTCAATTTGTTTGTAGAGAGTTTGATTTGTAGGTGCCCACTTGTCAGTGAGCTTCTGTGCAGAAGGACTTAAGTGAGATTTAAATGGCATGCTGGCTCCATAAGCTTTCTAAAAGCTATGTGATGAGGGGTTATGCTGAATGGAAATAGCATTTTTCTATCTTGTTTGAAAGTTGACTTGTGTTGCATTGCTTTTATCGAGAAATGGAGTGATCTTATTCTAAGAGGACACACTGGCAACAGGCTAAATTGCAGACTTCTGTAAAGATAGTCAAAATGGCCTGTTTCGTTTGATATGAAATTAGTATTTTTTTCCCCTAACCACAAAATTGTCTATCCCAATTTGGCATGTGTTTGCAGCATGCATTCTTATGCCTTTTTGTTCTTAATATGTGCATTTTTTTACAAGCAATTTCCTCTAATACAGGTATTTTCATATGCCATCTTCTATGGTATTTTTAGATACTTTTCTTGATCGAAGTAGTACTGTACGCTGCAAAAGATAAAACACAATTGTGTTGGCATTCTAATTTGCCTATTATAAATTTTGGAGCAACAATTAATTCAAATTGTATCAATATGTGGAACTGACTAATTTCTTCTACAATTCTAGTCACCAGTACACATTGCTCTTCATGGTTTCCATGTTTTCATTTTGAAAACATTTAAGCTACTAACATTAGAATTTTATTGTTTAAAAATATCAGTAAAGATAAAGAAATCAAGGGAATAGAATAGAATAGAATTCTTTATTGGCCAAGTGTGATTTGACACACAAGGAATTTGTCTTGGTAGATAAGCTCTCGGTGTACATAAAAGAAAAGATACATTTATCAAGAATCATAAGGTACAACACTTAATGATAGTCTTAGGGAACAAGTAAGTTCACTTATACAAATAATTGTATGTCTTCAAATGAAAATTTATATTTATTTTTTTATGGTACTAGCAAGATTAGGATGAGTATTCAAAATAGTAGGGATCATTTTCAGTATATAAATGCAATTTTATCTTGAATATATCTACAGCTATAACTTAGTTGTTTCTAGAAGATTATCTCTTTCTTTGTTTATAAGCTCAGTATAAGCTCTGAGCCTCTCTACTTTATCATAATATTTCCCAAAACCTTACAATATTATTTTAGGCTCACAAGAAATGACAGTAATGTGGGAAAATTGCCCAAAATTGTTTTCTCCATAAACAGATTTGCCTCCAATTTTGAATTCATTATTCTTTTTCCTGGCTTCTGCCATGTATAGAATTTGGTCCAATTCTATTCAGTGTTTAGGGAGTTATCCTTCAGATGGACCAACAAATAAATGAAGTTGATTTGAGAAGGTAAGTTGATTGAGAAACATTTTAGGAAGATAATTGTTTACTATCTTTCCTAAGGAGAGCTAGTTTGGTCTAGTGGTTAACGCAGCAGGCTTGAGACCAGGAGGCTATGAATTCAAGTCTTGCGTTAGCCGGCTGGGTAACCTTGGGCCAGTCACTCTCTCTCAGCCCAACTCACCTCACAGAGTGTTGTTGTAGAGAAAATAGTAGGAGGAAGCAGTATTAAGTAGATCCACCGCCTTGAGGTTTTTCTAAAAATCATTAAAGCGGGATACAAATAAACAAACTCCTAAAATTAATAAAGAAAATAAAATGTTCTTCTGGGCACAGCAATGATCCAGACAAAGACATCTATTCCATTTCGAGAAAAGTAAACATTCATCTGAGGAAAAGCTTTATGGCAACCCTACTGTTGTCTGTATTAGAACATGTACATGGGACCTGTCCTTAGAGTTTCCAGTAAATTCATGGAGATAGGAGAATGTGGTGGCCACTGAAAGGTCCTCCCTTCCTTCCATTGCATTCTCCTTAATCCTGCAAAAGACACCTGGGAAGTGCTGAGGTCAGAGAGGGATGGAGAGGGCAAGGAGAAAAAAAATATTTTTTTTTATTAAGTGAGTTTCTAGTCTTATGAGAACTGCACTGAGGACACCAGCATTAGAGGATGTCATAAAAAATGTTCCCTCAAGAGTAATTCTGAGACAAAAGAAACCTATCTTGGATTAAGAGAAATTGTTCATTTGGCTGTTTCACAAGGCAGTGTATAGTTACCACAGCAACCGTTCCATCATAGAACTCAGCAGCTTCTTGGAGATCAAAAGCAAAAGCTCAGTGGGCTCCTTAGAGGTTCCATAGCAAAGGCTTAATAGCACTATAGATGCAACATGTTCTACCAAATGAAGTTTTATAGTTATCACTGTAACACTCCTGGGAGAAATAAGGGTGGGTATATTCAGGCTACTAGGGCTGCCTTTCTGCATAAATACCATTTTGCCTGTATGTAGATATGGTTATGACAGTAGTTCCTCAGAAATGTATCTCCATCTTTGCGGTACTACAAAGTTCAGCAAAAACTCTGAGTCTCGGCATTTTACGGCAGTGTTTCCAAAAATCTCACAATATTATTTTGAGTTCCATCAGGAACAACAATAATGTGGGGAGATGTAGCCCAAGACAAAAATGAAGCTTCTTTTTTCAGCTCAGTCTTCTGGACTGGTTTCAATAACAAATGTGATCTCATTCAATACAGGTAATCCTCAACTTATGAACTTATTTGAGCCCAAAATTTCTGTTATTAAGTGAGACATTAGTTAAGTGATTTTACAATCTTTCTTGCCATGGTTGTTAAGTGAATCACTGCAGTTGATAAATAAGTAATCGGGCTGTTAAATGAACCTGGCTTCCCCATGGACTTTGCTTGTCAGAAGGTCACAAAAGTGATCACATGACCTTGGGACATAGTACCGGTCATAAATATGAACCAGTTGCCAAGCATCTGAATTTTGATCACATGCTGCGAAGGCCATAACTTTGAAAAATGGTCCTAAGTCACTTTTTTCAGTGCCGTTGTAACTTTGAATGGTTTCTAAATGAAGTAAGTTGAGGACTAGATGTACAGGTTTGAGAGAGTTGTCTTGCTGATGGACAGACAGATGAATGGACAGAGTGCAAAGCATTGGCATAATTTCTTCCCAATATTCCAAATTTTGGAAAAAAATTAAAAGATGGATCAAAAACTTGGATATTAGAGTCACTGAGTTCAGAGTTGCGAATCCCCAGAACAGAACAGAACAGAACAGAACAGAACAGAACAGAACAGAACAGAACAGAATATTTTATTGGCCAAATGTGATTAGACACACATGAGCCGCGATAGCGCAGTGGTTAGAATGCAGTACTGCAGGCTACTTTGCTGATCACTGGCTGCCAGCAGTCTGGCAGATTGAATTTCACCAGTCTCAAGGTTGACTCAGCCTTCCATCCTTAGAGAGGGCTGTAAAGCACTATGCAGCGGTATATAAGTCTAAGTGCTAGTGCTAAACACACAAGGAATTTGTCTCCGGTAAAGAAGCTACCAACAGTACTGTATCAGGAATATATACACCAAAGGACCTTATCCTTGTGGCCTAACTCCTTCCAATTTCATGATCCCCCCTCCCCCAAGACAACAAGATACAGAAGTTGTTAACCATCTACCTTTCTTTCAACTTTTGATTCTTTCTTTGTAGACTCTGAAGGATGCCAGTGACAATGCCCGCAAAGACTTCCATCGAGAAGCAGAACTACTGACTAATCTACAGCATGAACATATTGTCAAGTTTTATGGAGTGTGTGTAGAAGGAGATCCTCTCATCATGGTCTTTGAATACATGAAACATGGAGATCTCAACAAATTCCTTAGGTGAATTAAGAAATATTTGTGTTTTTTCCCCCACGTTCTATGTTCAAATCTGAATTTGCCTGAGCACCCCAGAAGTTTCATTAAGTTAGAGTCAAAAACCTCCACACAGTGTTTCAATATCTATATTTTTTCCTCTCAGCATTTTATATGCACTTTGGTCCTCTAGATATTGCTGAACTATAATTCCCAGAAGCCACAACAAACAAGGATAGAGGTATTCTCCGAGTTGCAGTTCACCAGTATTTGATGGGATATATCTCTGATATAAGAAGAAAAATTCAAGGTGTAGAGAAAATGAAGCAATCATATGCTTTCAGCTTTGTACTATTTTTACAATGAAAATAAAAACAGTTCATCATTTTACTAAGATTCTCCAATGGTATTTCAGACAAGAGAGTTTGAAACAGGTAGTCCTCAACTTATGACCACAGTTGAGCCTCACATTTATGTTGCTAAGTGAGAAATTTGTTAAGTGTGTTTTGTCCCATTTTACAACTTTTCTTGCCATGTTGTTAAATGAATCACTGTAAATTAATAACACGGATGTTGGTTTTTTTTATTAAAAATTTTTATTTCACAATCAACATACAAATATCTGGCATATAAACACAACATAGTCAGTCATCAGAATATCTCTAATACATCATAACCTGGAAAAAAAATTTTTTTGATTTCCCCCCCCTCCACCCTCCTATCCCAACCCCTACCCCCCCCTCTCCCGACTTCCCAGTAACACGGTTGTTAAGTGAATCTGGTTTCCCCATTGATTTTCCTGGTCAGAAGGTTGCAAAAAGGGATCACATGACTCCAGGACACTGCAACCGTCATAAATGTGAGTTAATTGTCAAACATCTGAATGTAAATTATGTGACCATGCTGTGGGGAAGCCGCAGCAGTCATAAGTGTGAAAAATGGTCATAAGTCACTTTTTTCAGTCCTGTTGTAACTTCAAATGGTCACTAAATGAACTGTTGTATGTTGAGGACTACCTGTATAATAGAACCAGTGGTGTCTGGTTGGCCTTATTTGGGTGCAGAAACTAAGGAGTGTTGTGATTGACAGTGAAAAGGTATAGCTCCAAGGAATATTGGTAATATAGACAGTGAAAAGGTATAGCTCCAAGGAATATTGGTAATATAATATAGGTAATATACTGGAAAATATACGTTGAAGAAGACAATGGCAAACGACACTCATATTGCCAACAAATAAGTGGCATGGAGATATGAGAGATGTAGTCTCAAAACTCAAAACTGACAGTTGTTCACATTGGAAATGCATTTCTTTTTCAGAATCTCACTTTCCTGTAAATGCACAACACATTTAAAAGTTTGGCCTTAAAGAAAAATCCCTGAAGCTATTCATCTTGAATTTGGCAGCTCTGATCCACTCAGAAGGGGCAACTATGCTTCTCACATTTCATCTAATTTTGTCCAAGTTACTTTCTGAAACTTGGTAGACTTCTCCCTCTTGTAAAATTCTGCCATACATACGCATTTAATAGACCTCTGTTAAAAAAGAAAAGAAAAGGAAGGTAAACAGTTATAGTCGTGTGTCAATTCTCCGTGAAAGTCAGAGAGTGCGCAAAGATTCACATTTCCATCTCTTAATTTGTATTTGGCTCTGCAATCAATCCGAATAGCTTTCCAATGGATCTAAGATGAAATTGGGCTATTTTCCAAATTGCTGAGTTGTGGTCCAAATGGAATAATTTGATTGGTACGCATTCCTGCGTAAGAATAGTCTTGCTAGATCAGGCCAAAAACCCTTCCTTTAGTCCAGCATTTTATTTCTCATAGTGGCCTTCCAGATGTCCCTATGCCATGTGGTAATGAATTCCACAGGCTAATTATGCACTATATGGAGAAATACTTCCTATTGTCTGTTTTAAATCATCCAACAAGTTTTATTGCATGGCCTTGGTCTTAATGTTTGAGAGAGGAAGGGGAAAAAAACCTCCCACCTACTTTCTCCAGCCTGTGCATGATTTTATAAGCTTTAGGCATGTTCTCAGTCAATTGCCTTTCTATCAAGCTTTGTCCCATAAATGGGGATTACAGTACAATGCTGGCATTTTAAAATATATTTTTAGTCCCTTTCCTGATGATCTTTTGCTGTATTTTACACAGTTGCCTCACATTGAAACCACTTCTTTTAGTGTTATTCTGTCACCCCAAGATCTTTGTCCCAGTTAGTTACAATGCTTAGACCATATCAAATTCTATATGAGGAAGATAGTATGTCCCAAACACATATAGCCTCACAGTTACTTAAATTGGACTACATTTGTCACCTTGTTGATCATTCATCCAATTTAAAGACATAATTCTTTAGTGTTATTTTTGTTGTTTATCAGCCCAAATATTTTATTATCATCCCCATACTTGGGCAGTTTGCTGTTTAACATCATTTCTGAATAAGCTGAATAGATTCCCAATAAAGGGTTTTAAGGGCCTCTACTTTGTACTTCCCTCCACTGAGATAATTGCTGCTTTATTTCCACTCTCTCCTCTCTGTTCTTTTTAACCTGTTACCAATCTATAAAAAGACCTGGGCTCTTATCCCATGGATGCTAAATTTACTCAAGACCCTTTGATGAGTAACTTTTAAAAACACCATACAAGAATGTTGAATGTTTTAGCTTCTTTGTCATCTAATGCCTCAGTTGCTCTGAATGTCTTTCCTGCTTCTAATATATTTTTATATATATAAAGGAGTTCTTACTATTCCCTTTTTGTTTTTGTTTTTTCATATTCTGCTGCCCCCCCTCCACATTATCTAGCAAAGCTTATTCTCCTTTGGTACTCTTAATTATGACAGGAGGGGGCACGATGGCTCAGTGGTTAAAGATGCTGAGCTTTTCTGCTGGAAAGCTGACAAACCTGGGTTCAAGACCCAAGTGTATGATAGCTGAGCTCCCATTATTTCTCCCAGCTCCTGCCAACCTAGCAGTTTGAAAGCATGCAAATGCGAGTAGATAAATAGTTACCATTTTTATGGGAAGATAACAGTGTTCCATGTGCTTCCATGTATAATCATGCTGGCCACAAGAAAATAGAAGTGTCTTCAGACAATGCTGGTTCTCTTGGCTAAGAAATGAAGATGAGAACTGCCCCCTAGAGACCGACATGACTGGACAGGGAAACCTATAGCTTAAATTATGACAGACTTTTCATTCATTACATCTTACAGTTACCTGGATAGTATTCCAAACCCATGCTGGCCTCTTGGGCTTGGTGGTCTTTTTTTTTTTTTTACATTGCTAATGTATTTAGTTGAGCTTCAGTTATTAAGGCTTTAAATAATTTGGCGCTTTGTTTTTCATCCATCCCTTCACTTTGATAAATAACCCCCTTTGTACTCAAATGTGTTAGACCCCACAGGCAGTTCCTCAACTGAATGCATGCTAAATATAAAAATAATATAGTCAATGTGTCAGGGTTCCAAGTAACACCCCCCCAAAAAGAAAACTCCGAGCCTCCAGTTGCAACACTGACACAGTGTCCCCTATTTTTTTCTTTTTTGTACACTGAGAGCATATGCACCTTGTGTGTCCAATCACACTTGGCCAATAAAAAATTCTATTCTATTCTATTCTATTCTATTCTATTCTATTCTATTCTGTTCTGTTCTGTTCTGTTCTGTTCTGTTCTGTTCTGTTCTGTTCTGTTCTGTTCTGTTTTTTTTAAAAATTAGATTTATATGCCGCCCTTCTCCAAAGACTCAGGGCGGCTTACAATGCGTTAAGCAATAGTCTTCATACTTTTGTATATTTTATACGAAGTCAGCTTATTGCCCCCACAAACTGGGTCCTCAATTTACCTACCTTAGAAAGGATGGAAGGCTGAGTCAACCTTGCAGACAGGTGCAATTGCAGACAGCTGGATGTTAAGAACAGGCTTTAGTCTGCTTATTAGCCTGTTGAGCTATCCAGGCTGTTCTGTTCTATTCTGTTCTGTTCTGTTCTGTTCTGTTCTGTTCTGTTCTATAGATTCTGCAATAGTTACCATTCCCACAAGATCACCGTCATACTTTAGTATCACTGATTTCTTTGTCACAGCCTAAGCTCTGTCTATGTCAGAGTAATAGAAGTCTTCAATTATTATAAAACGTCTATTTTTCTACATAAGTTTTGCATATCTATAGATCTAATCTATATTTGGGGCCAGGTATTAGTTCGCATTGTGATTCTTTGGGAGAATCTGTTCTTCAACATTGTCCATATCTTATGTTCTCTGAATTAATTTATCTTATTTTCTACTTTTTCTGAAAAGCATTATGATTAAAATTTGGCCATGTCCCCTTGATTAAAAATGAATGATAATTAGGTTATCAAGGTAAAAAATACATATACATATATTTACAAACCATGATTCAAATATGTAAACAGAATGTGTCATTACTTGAAAATAGTATTATAACTCAGGTTTCATGATCGACATGTTTAAATGTGTCGATAAAGCATTTTCTACTAGAAATATCTGTGGTTCTCTACTGCAAAGCTTTTATTTTCTAAGTTGAAAAAATCTGAAGAATATTTTTTATTTTTATAAATTAATATGTTTACGATATAAATATATTATAATTTAGTTTGGGTAAAGGATAGACTACATACCACTTTTATAGTGCATACAGTACACAAACACATTATACCTCATTTCACAAGCAAAAATCTTTCAAACTACTCTGAATTTTGCTTCAGGAAAAACACAGGTTCATGTTAAAAATGGCTTCACCTACTTACACACATTAAAAGTCCTAAAGATTAGTACATTTATTATAGAATTAGAAGTTTGAATCAAAGCTATTGCAACAAATGCCAAAATGCATTTTTTAAAATTAAAATGAAAACCTTTGGTTTATTAATGCATGCACAGCATTCCCCTTAGGAAAGATAAAATATTTCAAATAAGGAGAAACAAACAAATAAAAGTGTCTAGTCTTGTTCTGAAAGTAAGAATCCCTCTGCAAAGGAGAGGCCAAGTATAATGATAAATATATCATCATCATTGTATATATAAAGTTCATGTTCAAGACTAGATGTTCTTAATTAGGAAAGTAGTTTTGCCTTAATAACCTGAAAAATTGCTGCTGGGCATTGGTATAGCTGTACTAGTAGTCGTAGTATAATTTATTTGGATTGGGCTAGCATGTTCTATTAATCTAGCCAGTGTCATTTGCAAGCAACTTTTTAGGGTTTAGTTGTGTGAACCCAGCTGGGTTATTCACATCCCCAAAATGTAGTTTAGCTGAAGGAGTCAATAATCTGTCCTAGTATAACTCAGTTTATTATTTTACATAAATGTTTCTTTATGAAATATTTTTAATATAGAATTTTCTTCTATAAAATGTTGCAGATTAATATGTATGGAATAAAGCCTTGAATCAAGAATTTTGATACTTGGGGGTACTTGGTTTTTCCCCCCAGTATTCATCCCTGTTTGACCTCCTAATGATATTTGGATTATTCTATCCATTTTTATGACTTTTTTAAAAAAAAATAGTTTCCACTAAAGCAGGGGTGGGAAACTATGGCAATTTTACAACCTCTGGACTTCAACTCTCATGGCTGGCTCAGGAATTCTGGGAGCTGAATTCCACTGATTGTGAAGCTTCAATAGTTGGGCATCCCTGCACTAAAGTCTGTACAGTTGCCCAATTTTTCTTAGACTGTTAGTATGCAGACATTTAAAAAAAAAGCTTCATGTACTGCAGATGGCTAGATTGAAATTGTGAGCAAGTAGATAAGGACAATCCTGTTTTAGCAACATTGTCAGGTCATCTTCACTCACCTCCTATTTGTTTTCCTCCCCCCCCCCCACCCCATAAGCCTGATTTTCTTTGTTTTTACATTGCTTTGTCTTGCTATTTTGCTTTCCATTTTTTTGTCTATCTGTTGCAGTTGGTAAGTGAAGAATGGTATTACATCATGCCACAAACTGTTTTGCCTAAGAAAATTTTTAATGAGAAAAGCCACTAACCACAAGCAAGGAGTGTCTTTTTGCTTTATTTTGTGGAATAAATAAATAGCCTCCCTGGATGGCAAGTGCTGGGATATACATATATCTGTTATTTGCTTGCTTATAAAGATGCTCATCAGTCTTAGAAGGTTCGGAAAACCAGTCTACTGATAGAGATTTGCTATCTAATGCATGACTTGGAAATTATTGGAAAGAGACAGCCTCCCACAATTGAATGCATGCATTAAACATTAGTTATAATTACATGGCTTTAATAGCAACTCAAGCACCCATTCATTTATATATTATGGTATGGCTTGCCTTTTACCTGTTGCATTTTGAGTTGAAGCAATCTGATGGTAATATATCTTCTTTTTTGAAAAGTTTGTTATTTGTCATCTGTAGCATCCATAAGGGTTCAGTGAAAAAGAGACTCTCTTACACGAAATTAAAATTTAGCATTCTTCTCTCATTTGACACTACTTACAATAGGAGAGAAAATTTGCATGTAATCATGCTTTATTTCTTACCCTGCAGCGCCCCCCAAGGCCACCAAGAAAAAAAATGATCTCACAATTTGTAGACAGACACACACAGTCAAACAGAGGCAGATAGACAATCGCAAGCCAGGACCTGAAGATTGAAAAGGATTCCTGAGTGTGAAATGCAATACTTCAAATGTTTCAGGAGCAAACACTGACAAAAGTAAATCTAATTCTAGAGGAGATGGAACAGTGATTAGAGAGTGCAACTCAGGAAGGAAGGAAGGAAGGAAGGAAGGAAGGAAGGAAGGAAGGAAGGAAGGAAGGAAGGAAGGAAGGAAGGAAGGAAGGAAGGAACTCTAGAAGCGACACAATCAGAATTTGTATCTTTTGGCCTTATTCTAAACAGACCAAATATGTTATGGCAGCAGGAGGTTATACAATAGAAAGAGGTTCTCATTCTTGTATCCCTTGAATAGTTTTGATATATGACTACAGAAAATTATATTGAATTGAGATAGATAGACTTGACTTTTTGGGGGAGGGATAAGAATGGGGCAAAAGGACAACATGACTAGATCACAGAGCCCTGTTAAAAGCTGGTGATATTTCAGCTTCTCAAAAGTCTTCTGTTATGTTCAATTTTACACTCCTATTTGGTCACAGGCAAGAATATGATTGTATCTGATTTTCAGCGCGGTGTTCTTTGAGCTTCAAAGTATTCAGTAGCTCTGAAGTGCATGTACTTCATGGCCTTTAATTTGAGCAACCTTGATCTGTGCTTCTTCTATCTGAAAAGAGTTGATTCGCAGCTCTACAGTTCAGAAATAGAAATAGCAAGCGCATCATCCAGTAATGATATGGCACATTTTGAATTCTCACATTATATTGAGGAAGAAGAAGCAGAACAAGTCCCTGAAAAGTAGCATGAAAATGAAGTGTAGGGATTGAGTGATTCTTGCATAAGCAGGAAAAGAAAGGTATTTGATTGGGGTTGTATATTACAGTTGTTTTGGATTGGCATTAAGTGGAAATAGTAGGAAAATACAATGACTTATTAAAAAAAATAACAAAATATGTTCAGAACATGGTGGGGCGGTGCTTTAATACCGGTATCGGGAAAAAGAAAAATTGTTTGCTCTTCACTGAGAAATCAAGTCAATTCATTTTCAATATGTAAATAAAGAGTATACAGATAATTTTTGAGTTATGACCATTGTGGAACCTCTTTTATCACCATCACAAGTCATAACGGTTGTCGAAAGACTGACTCAATTTTACAATGCTTTTTGTGGCACTCTTTAAGAGAAATCAATGGTTGTAAATGTAAATGCCACAATTGTGAAGTGAATGCTGTGGTTATAAATGCAGACCCATTGTTCACTATGGTAGGGTGCTGCCAAAACCCAGAAGTTTCAGCAAAACTGTTATTTACCTATTGCAGCTCATTTAAGGTGCAGTTCTTTGCTTCTGAATGTTGTTTGCTGTTAATTGTCAGGGAGGCAGCCTCTGCTTAGAGCTCTGCTTTAAGTATTTCATACTGAGCAGAGGTTTCAAAACCTTAGGTTTGCTGACATACCCTGAGATCTTCCCAACCCCCAACCTCCCCAATGTCCTCTCAACTCTTAATAGCCAGGAGGAAGCTTGGTGGTTATTCTCATGTTCCTTGGCAAATATAAATAAGGCGATAGATAGATAGATAGATAGATGATAGATAGATAGATAGATAGATAGATAGATAGATAGATAGATAGATAGATAGATGTAGGTAGGTAGGTAGGTAGGTAGGTAGGAAGGTAGGTAGGTAGGTAGTTTTCAGAGGTGGGATGTCACTATTTAAAGCTGCTCCATCCTTTGCATTTCAACAATGTCCTGTATGTCCACATGCACACATACACTTACATACTGTTGTGGTTCTTTCTTTCTTATGAATTTACAGTGTCTGCACATGCAATAATACAGAAACTAAACTGAATGTATACAACTCTATTTGAGTTTATAAATTACTCCCAGTCAATACATTTGTATTTTTTTAAACACAGCTGTATTTAGAGTAGATTTCTACCATAGACTTCTCCCAAAATAAATATAAAGGCAAGTGTACAAAGTGCAGTTCGTACAAGTGCACAATGTCAGAGTAAGAAGATCAGAGAGGATACATTTTCTTTTCATCTTTCTTTCTAATTTTTACTTTGCATCTAGGAAAAAAGAAGAATCATGTTATTGAGCATATTTTTCCTAGACAGGGACAATTGCTGTTACTTCAGACAAAAGTCTACAACAGTAATAGCACTAATTTTTATATACTTGTATCCTGCCTTCATTAGTTTTACAAAAAAAAAGCTTTTTTTAAAATTAATTTATATACAGACAAACATTTAATACATCAGTTATCTCTTCCCTGTGACATCTCGGTGTTATCTTCCAAAGTTTCTTTCTTCTTCTGTATATGTGTTATTTCTTTTATGTTGACCCTTGTCCAATCCATAATATCAATTCATCACTAACATAATATTCTACTCATCACATATTTATGCATACTTATATAATCAATCATGTATATCTCTACTCCAACCAGTGATAAAAATAATTCCATATTTTAAAATATTCTGAGTCTTCTCTATCCTTAATCATCAAAGTTAATCTATTCATTTCTGCACAATCTAAAAAAAATTACTTGATTAAGTAATAAATTATTTTATTTATTTATTTTATTTATTTATAAAAAAATTATTTTATTAAACTTTTACAAAAAAATTTAAGGTGACAAACCTATCCAACACACCTTCCTTCCTTCTATTTTCCCCACAACAACAAACCTGTGAGGTAGCTCAAAGTCGCCCAGCTGGCTTTCATGGCTAAGATGGCATTGAAACCATGAGCTCCTGTTTTCTAGCTTGGTGCCTTAACCACTAGACCAAATTGGATTAAATTGGAACACTTGATCAAACTAACATGATATGCAATACAGAGTTATCCTGTTGTTGTCCTGTGGTTTGCTTTATTATAAAAGTAAATAATAATAAAAGTACTTTATTATATAAAGTAAAAGCAAAGGAAATTCGTAAGTGTGAATTTCAATGTGTTATATCATAGAGCAGAACTTCCTTCACCTCAAATTAAATAAAATGATGGCATCTTAAATCTATGCCTCTAAATAGAGCTTCAAAAAGCAATAACTGGTAATAGTAATAAAATTTACTAATTTATATGTCATTTTTCTTTCACATATGGAATCTCTAGGTAGCTTTCTGGATGGGCAACTATGGCAACTTTATTTATTTATTTATTTATTTTATTTCTATACTGCCCTTCTCCCATTGGACTCAGGGCGGTGTACAGCCAAGATAAAAACACAGAACACAAAACATCATAAAAATCGCAATTTAAAATTATTAAACCGTTTGGCCCAATTAAATAAAACCCAGAATTTAAAATAACAGATTAAGAATCATTTAAATGGTCAGCCCCACCTGTTGGAACATCAGGGTCTTGAGGGCACGGCGGAAAGTACGAAGGTCAGGGATCTCTGGGGGCAATTCATTCCAAAGGGCTGGAGCCCTCACAGAGAAGGCCCTCCCTCTGGGGGTCGTCAGTCGGCATAACTTGACTGATGGCACCCTGAGGAATCCCTCTCCGTGAGAGCGAACCAGTTAGTGGGAGGCTATTGGTGGCAGAAGGCGGTCTCGTAGATACTCAGGTGCTAAGCCATGGAGCGCTTTAAAGATGGTGACCAACACCTTGAATCGCACCCGGAAGACCACTGGGAGCCAGTGCAGCTCGTGCAGGAGAGGTGTTTATGAGTTGCACCCATAATCACCCGCATGGCTGCATTCTGGACCAGTTGGAGCTTCCGGGTACTCTTCAAGGGGAGCCCCATGTAGAGAGCATTACAGTACTCCAGACAGGAGGTGACGAGGGCATGGGTGACCCTGAGGCAGCTAGCTCAGGAATTCTGGGAGTTGAACTCCACAGGTCATAAAATTGTCATAGTTGCCCACCCCTGATCTATAACTAGCCAATTATTTGCTTGTTTCCTAGATTTGCATCCTGCCTTTTGTTCAGGAGCTCAAAGTGGCATATAAAGTGGTCTCTCCTTTCATTTTCCCTCACAGTAGCAACCCTGGCTGGGCTGAGGGAGAGTAAATTGAGGAATTCTGGTGTTGATGCTTCCATCATGCCTCCTTCCCACCCTCCTACTTTCTTCTGTAAGACCATTGATTGGAAAGGTGTCATTAGATGTCCTACATTTCTTCTGTGTTCCACGCAGGGCGCATGGACCTGATGCAGTTCTGATGGCCGAAGGGAATCGTTTGGCTGAACTAACCCAATCCCAGATGCTGCACATTGCTCAGCAGATTGCAGCTGGTATGGTTTACTTAGCATCACAGCACTTTGTGCACCGTGACCTGGCTACTCGGAACTGCCTGGTTGGGGAGAACCTACTGGTGAAGATTGGAGATTTTGGGATGTCAAGAGATGTATATAGCACAGATTACTACAGGGTAAGTATTGCTGTACCTTGCTTTTAGGGGGAAGGGCCTATTTTCAGAATTTCTTCTAGTGAGACTCTGTAAGAAAAAAAGATCACTTGAACACTATGCTTGGTATAATGAGGAAATTAAAGTCACTGCTGATAAACTGATTTATTAAATATCCACAGAGTATTGCAAAAAAAAAACAACCAAAACCCCTAAAGCTCCTGTGCAAACAAATTATTTATTACTGTCCTCACTGAAACTTTCTTTAATGAGACAAGTGGCTGTGGTTATTGTAAAGCAGGGGTGTCAAACTCGATTTCACTGAGGGCTGCATCAGGGTTGTGTTTGACCCTGGGGGCCGGGTGGGCATTGCCAGCTTGACATCACTCGTGTCGGTGGTGCCTGTGGTGGCCTGAGCGCTCTGCCAGTGAAAACAAAGCTTGGGAGGCTGTGACAGCCTCCTGCAACCCTCTGCCAATGAAAACAGAGCTCGGGACGGCAAAAATGGAGCTTGGGAGGGCTGCACGCTGGCAGGGGGTTGCAAGAGGCCATCACAGCCTCCTGAACTCTGTTTTCACTGGCAGACAAGGGGCCGGTCCTTAGCTGTTTCCAGGATGGCCCTGCAGGCCAGATTTAAGCACCCTGAAGGCTGGATTCAGCAATGGCCCTTGAGTTTGATACCCCTGTTGTAAAGTGACAAGTTTGGGGAGAACAGAAGGTGGTTGTGATCCCATAAAAAAGAAAAGGCCACATTTATGTTACATTTGGATCAAAGTGTTTTGCTGTCCCAGCGAATTCATTCTTTATTTCAGCAGCATTACTTTGACTGGATAGAAGCCCTTTTGAGCAACTCTACCGTCTTGAGAGTTTGCTTCAAAAGTGAATGGTTTCATATGATTAGAAAAACTGAAGTAGTTACACATAAAGACATTATTTATATTCATGCAGCTGTTTTCATTATGAGCAGAGAAGAACATTTTTATTTCGGTTTGTGCTATTTCTTCCTTTAGTGATCCAGACTCAGCAATTAGTTGACATCTGAACTAGATTTCTGTCTTTTGGAATAGTTGCTTTCCATGCTCTTTCATTCTCACAATACAAGAATGACATTACATCATATGAGTGAACATGGGATAAAAAGAAGGATTATGGGGCAGATGTACAAGCTCAGCATGGAAAAAAGCTGTCATCAGCCAGCCTCTATTCATAAGGTTGCAGCAGTTTCCATCATGGTTGGTTTAGCATGCATGTTTTGGTCCTTGGATCCTACAAAGCATGTGTTGCTGGGAGAAACCATGGTACCCAAAATAGCTTCATAATTCCATAATTGGTGATAAGAAGCAGGAGAATAGTGGGATATTTGGGGTTGAATCAGTAGAGGGAAGTCAAGCAACTGTAGGATTTACCCAAAAGTATTTGCTTTTTAAAAATCATCATAAAATTGCACACTGTTGTGGAGCAAAGCACTAGACAATCACACTATCATCTTCATTTCCCAAAGTGACGGGAGGACCAGGTTCTATAGTAACAATTATCAAATCCCAAGAGGCTATTGGAAATGGGGACCTTAGCTTCCCTGAATCAGAAGGGCCTTTTTTGTTGTCTTCATTTCTGTTTTACTATGGGAAGAAGAGGGAGCTTAGAGTTCTCCCATCATTGATAGTTCCATTGCAGGAGAAAGAATTAATGTGAATGAAGGTAGATATATGAGCCCTAGGATAATGTTGCAGGATCCAATTTGAGTCAATCACTGGGACCAAAGGTTTATTTTTCCAAGCTTTCAGGCTCGTGCTAGAAACCATCATCAGGGATTTTCTCTCTCCAGAATATATGCACTGGGCTCTTCTCTGTGTTGCATTTATATGGTTCCTGGTTGTGTGTAGTTTTTAGTTGTTCATTAAGGTGTTGGTGGTTAGCTATTAACTTCTTAATTGTTGTTTCTTGTGACAGTATGCCCTTGGCTTCTAAGTACCTGATAGGCTGGTGGTAAATCAGCATTCCTATTGATTGATAAAGGCCCATTTCACAGGCTTCAATGATTTCTCTGGCTATTTTTGTTCCTGCTCGGCCAACAATTAGTAACTGCAAAATTGAATGCATTCAATGTGATACTATTAATGAGTTTGGGTCTCCTCATCTAACCACAGACTCATGTTCTCACAATCTGGTAATTAGCTTCCTCTCTGTCTCACATAATCATAGGGGCAATTCATGCAGGGAATCTGGTAAACTACATTCAAAGTTTCTCCGGCTCCAAACAATCTTTGTATGATTTGTCCACATTTGGTAGCCTCTGGATGGTGGATGATGCCCATTTGCAAATTTCAGAAGTTGGATTCTACTGCTTCTGAAATATTTTTAATATATGGCAGGGTCTGTCATGTAGTTGGTTTTTTGTCTTTTTTCTTCTTTCTCTTCCCAGCATATTGCACAGGCACCTTATGATAAATGTTTGTGGACACACATTCTGCCTAAATTGTTCATGTAGGTACCTGCTCCTGGATGTTTTGCCTGCTGGGTAGAACAGTGTGTTCATACCCTGCCTTACAGTGCTTTGATGCAGTTCTTTTTATGTGACCGTGGATGGTTACCGTTGAAAGTAGAATGCATGGAGTGTTGGTAGCCTTGCAATACACTATGGTTTCTAGGCTTCCATCTTCCCATCTGTTGACAAGCAGGTCTAAGCCTGTGTTTCTTCCTCCACTGTGAATTGCATGTCCAGGAAGATGGCATTTAGTAGGGTATGTAAGTCTTCCAGCGCATTTCTTTGATAACCACAAATGTGTCATCCATGTAGTGATACCAAGCTTTAGGTGTTTTAAAATGCACTGTGTTCCAGTTATATGGGACTGTTTCTGCAATGGCTCCTGATATTGAGGATCCCATGGTTGTTCCTTTTATTTGCTCATTTCCCTTTTAAACATGAAGTAGTTTAAATGGAGTAGATTCATGATTTGTGTCCTGGTTAGGTTGTTTTTTCTGTGTTGTAATCTTCTAGTTTATTATTTGTCACTCTGTACGCTAAGTGGGGAGGGATGGATGTAAATAGGGCCACTACATCAAAAGAGACCATGATTTCATAAAGATCCTCGTAGCTGTGTCAAAAATTATGGAGATGATGTGATTGTGGTGTTTGAAGGTGAAGTCAGGAAGCTTAATCATTGTGCCAGCCATTTAGCCAAGTTGTAGGTGGGAATATCCCCTAGTGCTACAATAGGTCTGAGCCTGAGGGTGACCCCTAGTTTGTGTATTTTGGGGAGTCCATAAAATCTCACTGGGATGGCGTTCTCTCATTTTCCACTGTTCCTTTTCTGTTATACAGTTGCTTTGTTTAAGTTGGCTGAGATAAGTACTCAAGTGTTAGCCCCTTTTCTTTCTATCTCTTTGCTTGGCTTCTGGATCTCTGGGAGCTACAATACCCCTTTTCTTTTTCTGGCAGTCATAGTATTCATCATTCATGTGTTGAGCACAGTCATTTGTAAAGAAGTATCTTATTCAGGAGCCAAGGGATTTGGGCATTTGATCAATTCCTTTGCAAACTGGATCCCCCAACCTGTGGATGCAGAGAGGAACTGTCAGGGATGGCACTAAAAGCAAAGCCGTGTTCTTGTTTCAACTTGGCAGGACCTCATATAGTCCCGTAAACAAGCTTACGCATCCTGTGTTCCTGACTCAGTGCCACATTTTTAAATATATTTATTTACATAAAATTAAAATATAAAACTCTAGAGGCCTGGCTGGCTGGGGAATTCTGGGAGTTGTGTCCACACTAGTGGGACCCTTGAGATAATTTTCAGGTGTCAGGGAACTCCTACATAAAAATGATTGAATCAGTAGCTCACGGTATATTAGCACGTTGGGTAAGTTGTGGTGTGGTACATAAACTTTCCCACCGCTTGGAGTGCTAGCCTTGCAATTAAAAAGGGAGGGGTTTTTTTTTGTTTATGGTCCCTTGTATAACTGTAGGGTTCAATTAGAACTCCAGATGTGAAAGGCTGTTCTCGGTAGTTCACAAAACCAATGATAAAACTGCAAATCCTCCAAAGTCCCATGGGTAAAGCAAAGCTAAAAAAACCTTAGTTATTTACCCATGTTCCTGCTCTTTCCTAACATCCTCTGCCCTCCAATGCAAGCATCAATTGTTGCCTTCTCAAATACCAAGCTGATGATATCTGGCTGACCCAGGTTTAGCCAGATATCTTCAGCCAGATATGATTACTTCTAGCTGTACTATGCAAGATGTCAGCATTTCACGCTGCACTTACTCCAATGCTGACATAAGAAGAAGAAGTGGAGGCATCTGGAAAGAGACATTTGACACTTCACCTACTTATTTTCCCTGGAGAGAATATCACCTAGGAGATGAGATGGGAGGGGGGAAATTCCTTTGAGTGGGAGCAGTAGATTTGGGGCAGAGTGAGGGGAAAATGGCCAATGAGTGCAGAGGAGCGGGGAGAGGAAAAGGAGGGTTTTGCCTGAGGAAGCCAGAGTTGGCTGCAATGAATCAGAGCTAGAATGTTCATACTTAATAAATTAGAATTTTTTTTTCAAAGACTTTGTTTGAAATGCAATTTATTTAAGACGACTTCAAAACTTGACACAAGAGGTATTAATAGATGAGATTCATCGGCATATTGAAGAAAATGTGGAGACTGACCATTATAAAGCAACTATAAAAAGCATTGGAACACATTGTTACTCCTTAATTGTGTGCTCTGTTACTAATTATTGTATCACTTTGCCTTGCCTGTGAGTCTCTTTCGGCTGCAAAACACGATGAAAAGGAGGATGAAGAATAGCAGTGTCCACAAAATAATTTTCACTGACACTTTAGAACCTGGGTCATGTTTCAGGAGGATATTAATTTGCCTCCAAATTTTTGGTCTTCTGTTGTCCCATTACCACAACAAAAAAATAGGACCAACCTTTTCCTTTGGTGTCCAATTGTCAATAATGTTCTGCACTGTGTCAGCACAGCTATAAAGGGATACTGCAGAGATGACTGCAGAGAGAGATAACCTTTGGATAATTGGCACAGTGCACGCTGGTGATGGTGTTAGCTACATGGGTGCTGTTTGTTTGTTCAGAGCCTGAATGGTAGTACAGATAGAATGGGAAAATAGTTATTCAGTTTCGGAAGCTCGGTCTGCAAGGAAAGGATCTTTTGTTTGAAAAGCTAAAAGTAAAGGTAAAGGTTCCTTTTGACATATGTGCTAGTCGTTCCCGATTCTAGGGAGTGGTGCTCATCTCCATTTCAAAGCCGAAGAGCTAATGCTATCCGAAGATGTCTCCATGGTCATGTGGCCAGCATGACTAAATGCCAAAGGCACACGGAACACTGTTACCTTCCTACCAAAAGTGGTTTCTATTTTTCTACTTGCATTTTTTACATGCTTTCGAACTTCTAGGTTGGCAGAAGTTGGGAGAAGTAACAGGTGCTCACCCCATTACACGGCACTAGGGATTTGTACTGCTGAACTGCCAACCTTTCAATCGACAAGCTCAGTGTCTTAGTCACTGAGCCACTGCATCCCTTTTTTAAAAAGCTAAGCCCTTCCCCAAAAGCCTTAGACTTTAAATGACCTATTATATCCCACATTTCCCTTCCTAAACCAAATTGCTGAATTTGGTTAACCGAGATACCCGTTTCATTCAGATGAAGCTTTTTTCGAACAACTCTTTTTTACCACTTGCGGAGGATCCAATGAAGAAACAATCCATTTGTCACCATCTTGTCTTTTTTTCCCCCACTGGTACAGCCATGAGAAACCACAAAAACCTACCACAAAATATGGCTATGAGGTGCAGTACCATTTTTTCCAGCAAAGGTAGAATGAAGAATGTCGCTTCCACAGGATAGAATATAAAGCCAGGTGGGAGGATCTGGCTCAGAGGAAGGAGACAAATTGGTTTGGAAGCTGTGCCCTGGATATTTCAGAGTTCCAAAGGTTATTTAGGGTCCTGCAAAGTGAGTTCTTGCCCTTTGGTTTCAATCAGCTTACAAAACAGAAAGAGGGCCGTATTTTTATTTGATATGCATTTGCATCTGCATAAACTTCAAGACCTCTTGTTTTCCACCAGTACGATCTTGTGAGTTAGGTAGGGTTCAGAGAGAGTGACTGGCCTGAAGTCATCCAGTGAACTGAGTAAAATCAAACTCTCTCTTTTCTTAACCTAAGACTTTTAATCACTATACTATATTGGCTCTCAGTAAATGTGCATTCACATGAGTAGCATCTGGCTGTAAGAGTGCAATCCTTTTAAATGCTTGAGCAAAACAAAGCACAAATTTCCCTGGACTGTAAAGGAATGCTATGAAACAGAATTCATGTATTTTGTCAATTCCCTTTTGCTATATAAAGACTCCCTCCATTTGCAAATAGTGAATGGAAGGTGATTCAGTTTTAGAAGAGAGCTTAGTTTTCAAAAAATGCAGGCAATTTCAACAGTTCCGTGTAGCAATCAGTCCCAGGGGAGGGGGGGAAAAATCACACATGTAATCTCTCAAATAATAATATTAACTTTATTGTCATTGTACATATATACACAGTATACCCATACAACGAAATTCACTTAACACCCAAAGACCAGATCCAACACACATAACAATCCCCAAACATACCCCCACCCACCACTAATTCCCCACCCCTAAACCATCCAAACATCCACACAACAGACCAAGTAATGCTGTCCAACAGTTCACTGATGGTGGCCCTTTAGTTCATTGTTGAGTGCAATTATATACCTCTGGGATAAAAACTATTCAGAAAACGTGTGGTCCGAGTTTTAATTGTTCTGTATCTTTTGCCAGAAGGCAACAGTCCAAAAAGATTGTAAGCAGGATAGGAAGAGTCTCTGAGAATGTTATGCAACTTCCTCAAACAGCGAGATTCAAAGATGTCGTCCAGGGCTGGTAGGTGGAGCCCGGTGATATTCTGGTATATATCAGAGGCATCTCTTGCAGCGGGATTCCAAAAGTCAGCAAGGCAGCCATGACCGTGTGATTAAAATCCCGCCCATTTTGCTGCAGTGTGTGTGTGTGTGTGTGTGTGTGTGTGTTGTGTGTGTGTTGTGTAAAAAAGGATGGGGATTTGGTCCCTGCATGATTATAGCTGTCCCCCCCCTTTTTTTTTTACCTGCCCTGCAGGTGCCCTGTGCTCTATGGTGCAGAGAAGCATCTCTTTCCAAACGTCAGGCTGAAATGTAAGAAAAATGTATTACGATTAATAAAGGCAGAAAAGATGCCATTTGGCGATGTCTGCTATGCACAGCTCCCTGCCCTGTGGACAGGCTGTA
Source organism: Masticophis lateralis (assembly GCA_030761175.1). Taxonomy (NCBI): domain Eukaryota; kingdom Metazoa; phylum Chordata; class Lepidosauria; order Squamata; family Colubridae; genus Masticophis; species Masticophis lateralis. Next base: position 221,161,818 of record JAUDYJ010000002.1, read on the forward strand.
GAAGGCTGCTAGTTGCTTACTCCTAAGAGGAAGAACAAAGATGTGAGCAGCCTTCTGTCTGGCAGCCCAAAAGGATAAAAATATACCACCATTAAAACAAAATTACTAGACTAAAAGCTAGTCAAAAGCAAAAAGTACAGAGAGCCAGAACAAACAATAAACAAGTTAAATTAAGCAACAACAGAATCATGAGCTTGTTTAAGAAGAAACATTTGTTATTGCTGGCAGAAGAGACTGAGAGAAAAATATCTTAAGATCTCTCAGGAGGGAGCTCTGCAGATGGGGTCCTGCCTGCCACAAAATAATCCTCATCATGAACCACCCTTAGAAGGAAGTGTAGCAAGTGACTGAATCATAGGTCTTAAAGGACAAATAGTTTGAGAGTTGCCGCCTATTGATTTCACTCTTCCGTTCTACACAGATGTTGAAATCCAAAATTGTTAGCTCTCTTTCTTTCCTGTGCCCTGTGTTCTTTTGGCACCCATTGTTTCATATCCGTAATATTTGAGTTTCTCCATTTTGCAACATGGATCCTAAATTGAACAACTTGTGAATGTATCTGCCAAACAGACTTAACACAGCACATTTGCACAGCACATCTTTTAATACTATATCCAGGATCAAATATAAGCAATTGAACTTTATTTCTTGTATGCAGTCATTCTTCAAGGATAAAATAAACCATTAGCTGAAGACTAAATACGTTTAATAAAGAGATAGACACTTGTGAGTTGGAGGTGATTTAAGGTGGAAGTAAAATCTGGTAGAAGATGTTATAATTTATCCTTGTAGAGTTGACTAAATAATATCTCCCATGGTTGGCCATATTGTTAAGGACTTCTGTTGTATCATTTTTTTTAATAAAATAATTTTGATTGAGTATTTTACATTTTAAAACCAAACACACAATAGCTCAAGAAACAAAAACAAAAAGCAAAAACACACATACACCAGAATTAAAATGCAATACTAACAACAGATATATACAATTTTACAACTTTCTACATCGACTTTTGTCTTTACTCTTAGCTTTTATCCTTCCACTCCTTCTCTTTATTTTTAAATATTCATAATTAACTATTTTGTTAGCAGGATAATTATTTACATTTATATCCAATTTCTAATTAATATCTAATATCTAATTTCACTTTATAGTCTTATTTCTTAATTTGATTTCTGTTTTCCAACCATGTATAAAACCTATTCCACACTTTATAATAATCCGAGTCTTCTCTTACTTTGATCTCCATTGTTAATTTATCCATTTTGGTGCATTCGAGGATTTTCTTTATTATTGTTTCTTCCGATGGTGTATTGGTCGACTTCCACATTTGCGCTAGACTAATTCTTGTCGCTGTTAGAATATTGAATATAATATAATAGAGACTTTTTTTCCATTTTTCTATCAACCATTCCTAGGAGGAACATCTCTGGTTTAAAATCTATCTTTTGGAGTGTAATCTCTTCCAACCTCCCTTTAATTTTATGCCAAAATTTCCTCACCTTAGGGCACATCCACCACATGTGGTAGTATGTCCCTAATTTGTGACCACATCTCCAACATTGAGGTGATAAATTGGGGTACATTTTTGCCAGTCTCACTGGTGCTAAATGCCACCTATAAAACATTTGTTTGGATCATTTTTAACTGTAATATCCATTAGCTGAATCCAGAACTTTTGTAAATAAAATAATGTGCCTTGAGAAATGGTTGTTTAAAAATGTTTTTTACAATGCCATTGGTGTATACACAACTGGTGCATATACAGTTGTGTGGTTTGATCTGGTTTTGCTAAATCTAAATGTGTCTATCAGATTCTGCATTTTTTACTCTTGCACTGATTGTTGTTAACTTTCGAAAGATCCGCCCATTTTTAAAAAGATCCCAGTAATTTAAAGCATTTAGGCTACTGGGATTGGGATACAAACTTCTTTTTTAATCTTTCCTGTCTTTCATACCATTGGCATGATTTAGTCTTTCTGTCCATTGCTTTCATTTTGGAATGCCAATTAGCAGTAACCCAGCTGCTTCCTAGTTGCACTTATTTTAAAATTGTCTTTGATTTGATTTTCACAAAATCCCAAGATTTGGGTGCATAGTCCCACTCACAGAATCCATAGCTACATCTGTACAGATGTATAGTCTGTTCCACAGTGAAGTTTCCTAGGGCAGCAGGACTCCCCACCCCACTTGTTGGCCTTTCCAAAGCAGATTTTGGGAAGGATCTGAAGATCACATGGGCCCACATCTCATAGTGGACAGATCCAGCTGGATGCAGCTCAAGGACAATTTTGCACACATGATAAGGATGATGATGCCATCTATTCAGCTGTGTCCAGTTCTCAGCGATTCTATGGGTCACCTCTGTCCACATTTTCCAATCTTGTATAGCTTCTTTCAGTTATTTTGTACTCTGGCTGACATCGGTTTTGATGGTATCTAACCACCGTACAATTCTACACTGTATAATACTGTCTAGCTACATGATAACACTAAGAGCTAAATGGAAATTAATTTGTCAGAATCATGCCCATAATTCTGCCAAAATGCCATAGTATTATGCCATAATATTTCTATTTAAATGTATTTCTGAAAGAAAGAGGAGTCGAATCAAGTAGCAACACTAGAACAGGAAGTACAGTATATCTTTGCTGTCTCCTCAATTTAACTTCTTTCCACACCAGAGGCTGCTATTTATCTCAATATAGAAAATACAGATGCTGATATGGGATCGTAATATGTTTCTTATGATAAGCTAATTGTTGTTATTTCTTCAGGAGCTTTGTGAATTTAGCAAGGCAGCCTCTTTCAATGGGGTTTTAATGGAAGGGCTCCATGAGAAATTGGTAGAGGATCAGGAAAGGATATAGGAAAAAGAGCATTGTCTGGACTTCATGTGCTGCCTGATGCTAGGATGCTGCTTTCACTTGTAGTTCTGCAACAGATGACTACAAAAAAACCCACCTTTTTTGAAATTTTAATGCTACACAATGCTGGCAGTAGACATAATATTTTTGTGCAGGGGTTCCCTGAAACATGTGCATTATTTCAAGGATTTCTCCACGATAAAAATATTAAGAAAGAATTAGTGCTGCAGTAACAGAGTTTAATCTTTCTGTATCTCTTTGTTGCTATCTATGAGTTGTATGGTGTTTTGCAACCCAGATTTGATAGCCTACAACAAGTACTGTAACTTTAGGATCATGGGAAAATAATATTACATAGAGTCAGAGGGTTCATCTAACATAACATTAATTTAACCAGGAATAGAATCTTTGTCTAATGGATCTAATCCAACCTGTTGTTGATCCACTGATTCTGGAGTGTATCAAAATTGGATTCTCCCTCTTCCCTGAAGCTCTTCCCTGCATAACCAACCCAGCCAAGCTTGGCATTTGAAGATACTCCAGTTTGAAATACACATTTCTGTGCGTTTTCTCAAAGGAAATAGGATGAAGCAGCTGAAAAGTAGGAGTGCCAGCTCTCTTTTAGCCATCTACCATGTTCTTGGTGCAGAACAGCTAAAACATCACTGGCATTTACTACAGTTTACAGCTGGAATCCTCTAGTATCCTAGAGCAGTGATGGCTAACCTTTTTGCTATCGTGTGCCAAAAGTGGGGATCATGTGGGGGGGGGATCATGCATGCGTGTGCCCATACCCATAATTCAATATGCCCTACCCCCTGCACATGCACGCGTGACCCCCCCCCACTACCCCCACTTTTGGCACGCAATGGCATGGTGGGCCTGGTAGGCCTTTATTCCGCCCTCCCCAAGCTCTAGGGGCTTTCTTGGAGCCTGGGGATGGTGAAAACAGCCTTCCCTTCCCCACCTGGGAGGCCCTCCAGAGGCCGGAAACAGCCCATTTCCTGACTTCAGGTGGGCCCAGAAGGCCCAAAAATTAGCTGGGTGGTGCGCATATGCGCGCTGGAGCTGAGTAGGGCAACGCTCGCGTGCCCACAGATATGGCTCTGCATGGTCCAGAGCTGGAAATCAGGTAAGACAGCAAGAGGAGCCCCATCTTGCTCCACATGCCCCAAAATAATAAGACCTCCCCGAAAATAAGACCAAGCTCTTATTTTGAGCTTCAAAAAAATATTAGACCGGGTCTTATTTTTGGGAAAACACTGGGTAAGTCATTGATATCTAACCCAGAGAGTGAAAATCTTCTCCTGCTCCAGGAAGTCTCTCCTAATATGCCATACTGACTATAGTTTGGTAACAGCTGATTTAGATAGTTCTTGAGGGCCTGTAGTTGTTAAAAACATAGCTGCCCCTTTGTATTGGGGAGAAAGTATGCATCTTCCCTATACCACTTTGATTTGCAATTATAGCTGTTGTTTCCTTTCACACACTAAGGTCCTTGCCTGATAACAGCAATATGCTGCAATGTAATGCAGAAGACCAGCAGATTGTGTTTGTTTTATGCTGGGGTTGGTTTGTTTCTCCAGTGAACTATTGTGATAGGACACAGCTCATTGATCCTATCTCCAGTACCCTATGACTTCTGATCCTTTGGCAACCATGGTGGTTCAGGATATTTTAGAGGAGAAATGTTGTTCTATAGTCAATGAGCAGCGAATGCCTATATATAAAGTCCTTTCTGAATGGCAGAGTCCTTTCCTGAGTTCCTGGACCTCAAAACAGGGTTGATATTGGTAGCTTAGTGCTGAGGGACTCCATGCCATGGGGCCCCTGGAAAGAAATGTCCTCCAAAGCAAGTATGGCCTTGTTCTGGGTAACTTTAGCTTGAGTCATAAAGATAGGCACTTTATAGGGTGGTTAGTATGTGATCATTGTTAATTCTTTCCTGGTCCAGGTAAAGCTATCAAGCTACTGAAGATGGGTGTGGGCATTGCTAATTATTGTCCTAGATGATTTATGCATCCAGAGGTGATTCTGACAGGCAATTGGAAAATTTCCCAACCATTTGGTCAACCTCTGGAATTCAGTGGTTGCTAGAGTCCTGGATGAGATAACCCCCAAGTAGGCCATTGCAGGCCATTGATCCCAAGAAGCCATGTATATTAACAAGAAATTCTAGGACATGAAATAATAGAAGATATGCCTGGCATGCTGTGGAAGGAAGAGAATTAGAAATGAACTTGACTAAATATGTATAACTGTAGGTAGAGCAAAGGGAGTTTGAGTTAGAGGTAGGGCTAAGGCTAATGGTAACCTTATAGTGGGACCAGCGCAAAGATTTGTTTTAATTCAATTTAATTCAGCTCAATTCTAATTGTAATTAAAATTACATTCAATTAATTGCTCAGTCTCTGTCAAGGGACACTACTCTACTCCAGTGTGGTGAAGCATCAAGATACGACCAATTAGCCTCTCTTTCTGCTTCTTTTAAAGACTCACTTGATAAGCAAAGTTTTGCTGCTGCTACACTGTTTAGAAGGGACATGCTGTGCTGCACAAGGCTTTTCTCCAATCAGCCCCAAATGATTATAGACATGGTGGTGGCACTCAACACTAATAGGAGATAATATATGTAGTTCAAGGTTGAACTTTGAGCTTGGTGCTCTATGAGCTTCATTGTTTTCTTGCAGACATTTTATTACCCAGCTAGGTAACATCATCACACCTCATGAGTGTGCTCTCCTTATTTATATACTTAGCTTACCCAGCCAATCTTGGTGGGGTGTGCATTTTTTTCCTTAGCAGTTCCTGATTAGGGTTTTGTTTTTTCTTGATTGTTTGTCTCCTTAATAGCTCCTAGATAATGGTACTGTTTTCTGCTTGTTTGATTGTTTGTCTAGTGTTAATTCCTGCTTCTTTGCTGGTATTGGCTGCTGAATGAGGATGTATTCTGGCTTTAGTTTGCTTTTTAGGGTTTTTTTATCGTCATTTTTGAATAGTGTGTACTTGTGGTTTATCTCTAAAGTGATGGCTGATGTGCCTGAGTGCCAAGCTTCCAGGAATTTCAAAAAGACTTTGAGTTCTAAAAATGAGAAGATGGCATAATACGCTATATACACTAGTTTAGATTTAATGAGAAGTTTATCAACTAAATAAAATCCACATGTATATCCATACTTACATGGATTCTGCTTTGGATCAGAGGAAGGTGATTTTTTTTTTCCTCCACCCTATAATCACTTTATAATATAGATTCATTATTTTAATATTTTTTTAAAAAAATAAAAAATTAAATTAAGCAAAAATTAACATTTAAAAAAAACTTTAAAAGTGCTGGAGTTGTTTCTTGTGTATCATATTGACAAAAAGTGCTTCTCAACTCTGCACAGCCCTATTAATTAAACACTGTTCATCTGATTAGTCCCAATGCGTTGAATTATTTGCCCCTTCTTTCACATTAAACTGAAAACTTGGTGACATCTGTTGATGCTACAAGCTCTCGTGGGGGCTGGAATCTTGGTATCTCTGAAGCAAAGACATCAGAATCCTCTTTCTCCTCCACTTATCCAAAGTTACTTGCAGCTGCTTCACATCTGGAAATCTAGAAAGCCCTCAGGAAAAGCATTCAAATTTAACCTGAGCAGTGGTGCTTTCTTATCACATGTAAATGTATTATAAAGTAAATGTCACAAAGTCCAATATTCTAGGTTCATGTATTATGCAATACAAATATTAGATTAATGGAAAAGTCTGCATAGTAATAAGAAGAAACCCAACTTCTTTTTTTTAATTTTGATTAAAGGCGAAATAAAAATTCAGATAAATAAATCTATGTATCTATGCTAGAAACAATCACAAATACCATCATTCTGGTATTTTCTTCTTTCCTCATTCCCCCATATTTTTCCTACTGAATTATATTCATTGCCTGTCCCAATACCACAGAAAACTACCTTGCGTGTCAGGAAATAGCCATGAATATTTACCAAGAAGGTGGAGTAAACTGACTGTTCAGCTCTTGAATACTTTCTCTGCCCTTCTTGGGCATTTAGAAGTTGCCTTGTTGGAGTGACTGCAATTGTGTTTTTTAATTTTGTCTCTAAACTATGACAGCATGCTAATTTTTCATCAATATATGGCTATGCAACTTTTTATACTAACAGATTTGTCTTAGTTTCTCAAGTGTAACATTCACTTTTCCTCTTCTTTGTGGAATGATACACATTGTGAAACAATGTTATAGTCCAGAGCCTCAACAGCTTTGCGTCTTCTGAGTATTTGGGACCATAGTACATTAGTACAACTTCTACTTATTGGATATACCGGCCAAAGTTAACTAGTACTGAACTCCCAAACAGCTGGGAGACAGTCGTTATCAGGAAAGGCTACAACAAGAACAAATAACACAAGCATCAATTTCCATGTGGCTGTTATTCAAAATCCTACTTTCATTCATTGTAGATTTTCCTTGTGGAATCTAGAATAATAGAGTTGGACCTTGGAGGGACCTTGGAGGTCTTCTAGTATATAGTCCAACCCCCTACTTAGGCAGGAAACCCTACAGCACTTCAGACAAATGGTTATCCAACATCTTCTTTAAAACTTCCAGTATTGGAGCATTCACAACTTCTGGAGGCAAGTTGTTCCACTGATTAATTGTTCTAACTGTCAGGAAAATTCTCCTTAGTTCTAAGTTGCTTCTCTCCTTAATTAGTTTCCACCCATTGCTTCTTGTCCTGCCCTCAGGTGCTTCGGAGAATAGCTTGACTCCCTCTTCTTTGTGGCAGCCCCTGAGATATTGGAACACTGCTATCATGTCTCCCTTAGTCCTTCTTTTCATTAAACTAGACATACCCAGTTCCTACAACCGTTCTTATTGTGACCCTCTTAAGAATTATTAATGGCGTTGTAAGAAGCCCAGAACGTTATTTTGCTTTACTTACGTCTAGTAAAAATATGTATTCATTTGAAAATCAACACAGCAGATTTTTTTTCCCTTTTCAAATAATAATGGAAGGGGGGGGGGGTGTTTAACTGCCAGTACCCGTACATGCACCATAGTACAAATGTTCAACGCCAGGGATAAGTTGTCTTTCTCTCTTCCTCCATCGCTTCAGAAATGGCAATACTAGCAAACACTTGCAGGTTTCAGCTGTCACTGCACAGCTGTATACCTGTGTGGGCGAGTTGTGTTGAGGTCTTCCACAGGAAAAGTGAGAGTGAGCTGGTGACAGTCAAGATGCTTGCCAGGAGTGCTTGTGGGTGTTTGTATTGAACTATCACAGTTGAAGGCATTTTATTAGATGCTATTTTGGCAACTGGTGCTCAAATGAAATTAGCTTCTTCCCCACGTTTGCTTTTCAGCTCAGCTGCTACATCACTGCCAGGGCTGTCCATTGCGTCACACTGCGATCTGGAGGATGACGAATGTGTTTTTCAGGGCTACAAGTGGGTGCCAAAATGATCACAGCAGCTGGCTTTATTTTTAGCCTCCTTTCAATGGGATTTTTAAAATATGCAATCCTTAATTCTTTTGCCCCAGAGTAAGCCTACATAAAAATGATTTGTGAATCAAAAATTATTTGCCAGATTGCGTGGATGTCTCTGGTAGCAAATAAATGGGGGAGGTGAGAAAAAAAAATCTTCTCAGTTGGTTCAGGTCCTGATTGGTCCTGCTAAGTATTCGAACCAATTTTAGCACAATGCTTTTTACAAAACTAGAAAATGTGAATGAGGATGAAATGGATCCTTGCATGGAATTCTTAAAAGCTATTTGGCTCCATCAGAGTAGAATTGTTGTTTATTTGTTTGCCTGAGTCTATAGCACTACTGAGGGACATGTTGGCTCAGTGGCTAAGACACTGAGCTTGTCGATCAAAAGGTTGGCAGTTCAGCGGTTCGAATCTCTAGTGCAAAGTAACAGGGTGAGGTCCCGTTACTTGTCCCAGCTTCTGCCAACCTAGCAGTTCGAAAGCACGTAAAAAATGCAAGTAGAAAAATAGGGTCCACCTTTGGTGGGAAGGTAACAGTGTTCGGTGTTTAGTCATGCCAGCCACTTGACCACGGAGACGTCTTTGGACAGCGCTGGCTCTAGGGGGCGTTGCTCATCTGAAACGGAGATGAGCACCGCCCCCTAGAGTCAGGAATGACTAAAATATGTGCAAGAGGAACCTTTACCTTACCCTCTGGGTCCTGAAACATCACTATCTGTTCCTAATTGTCATAAGGAAGAATGTGGAGAAAAATGAGATATAATTAAGATGATGTGATACAATTAATGATATAAGTTGTTAACTAAGGTAAATGTAGTAGATGACCAGGCAAAACCCAAGGGCAGTTTACAGTTGTTACATTGTTACATTCCCACAAGAAATCTATGTCCAGTACCCCATGGATTGAGTTGATCCTTATCTAGCACCAATTTGGCTTGACTGTTAGTAGATCAGATTCTTGTGTATAGGTAGCATGAAATAAACTTTTAGTGCTTTGAACTCTACTCCTATTTCTGGTTTCTTGTGTCTGACAGTAAAGAAACCATTAGATCAAGATAGACTCCTTTTGACTGCAATAATGAAGTTTTCTGACAGAATTACTGAAGTAATTTGCCATTTTTATTATCGTTGTTATTGTTAATCTTAAATTCTATTCACAGTCTGGGACTGTGTTGCTATCATGTGTTTGACTTGTTATTGTAAGATATAAGATTCAGAATCCAAGGTTATACTGAAGAGTTTTGAACAATAAGGTAGAATTTGATAGGAAAGAGATCTATGATATTGTGTGTTTCTGGTTGTCAATGCATTAACGTGTATTATTTGTTTGTAGGAAATAATCAATATGGAGTAAGGTATCATAGTGCTATCAATGGATTTACCTTTTATGTGCTACTGAGATTAAATACTTGAACCAAACTACAGTAGTTCCTGCCCAGCAATAGCTATGTTGTATGAATATTGTGATGTATTTTATGAATGCTAAATTGTGAGATTGGCACAAGAGACATAGTGATCCCACCTCTATCCTGTTTATCTATTGGTCCTTTGTATCTAGTTTGTTGTTAATTTTAATGTCTTAACTTTTAATTTCTTAATGTTTTTAGTGCTGAACTTGTTTTATATTCTTATTTTATGATGTTCTAAGCTGCCCAGACTTGCTTCATCATGAAATGGGCAGCATATCTATTTAATTAATTAAAAAATGAAAAAAATATAATAAAATAAATAATAAAATAAAATAAAAATAAAATAATAAAATAAAATAAAATAAAATAAAAATTAAAAAATAATAAAAAATGAAATGAAATGAAATGAACAAATATCTCCAATTTGACAAGACCTCACTAGTGACTTTGCAATTGTTAAATTCACTCATAATTTGAACATATACATGCTGAAGATTTTTCTATTTGGGGAATCCCATTAACTGTCTTGGTTATAGAATTCCTGTTTTCAAATAATGCTATTCTTGTTCTTCATATTGAATGCAAATTCTTTTGAAGGCCTTTTGCTTTGAAAAGTAGGAGAAAAGTATTTGAATACAGAAAGCATATATGCTGCTTGTGTGATTCAAATGCTGGATCAGATAAAAAAGATGCTTTTCTTTTATTTTTCTATTGCATGATATTCTGTTTTTTTCTCAGAAAATATATACACAGAATATATATGAAGGGGAAGAATATTTGGTAGATTCCTGAAAACCATCTGATTTACAATTCAAGTCCTTTTAAAGTCATCCATGAGAGAGAGAGAGAGAGAGAGAGAGAGAGAGAGAGAGAGAGAGAGAGAGAGAGAGAGAGAGAGAGAATGTATATGTATATGTGTATGTGTATGTATATGTGCCACTTCTCATATGAAGGAAGAGATTTTTCAAGTTAGAAAGCTTGTTTTACGTTGAGATTTAAAACAAGAATCCCTGCCAATCAGATTTTTTTTTACTTTTATTCATTCAAAATTAAAACTCTTTTTCCATTTCTTTTGCAAATGTTGTTGCCTTTATTTTTGTCAAAATTATTAATATACATTTTCAGTATTCAGTATATATTTTCAGTATACTCAATATTCAATATACATTTTCTTTCCTGTTCCCTGCATTCTGAAAACATTTCGGTTTTCAAACAAGGAATTCGGATAGTTTTAGCGGATTTATGTTATTTGTCCTGAATTAAAACTGATTAAGAAAGATGTATTTCTTAAGACAAGTATCTTTATTAGTTGACAATTATTTATATAGTGCCCAATCATATTGATTCAAGATGCTTTATCAAAGTCAAAAACATAAAATACATATAAAGCAGCTTTCCCTTAAATCCCCAAACACCAAATTAGCAAAACGCAAAACAAATAAAAGCAGCAACAGAAAACTCAACTCTACCAAGTGACTCAACACCACAATTAGCAACCCATACTTCCTGGATGAGACTCATCTTCAATATTTTCTAAAAAGCCAATAAGGAGATACACTTCAGACCTTGCGTAAACTGATGCTTAAGCCTCAGGCAACCCCTAAGAACTACTCATAGGGCAGAGTTTTCTAGCTAAAGAGACAGTGGAGGAAAGAAAACCACTGAGTGATGTAAAGATGTATAACAGGAAACTAGCTAATGTTAAAAAATGGATTTTCTGACACATCACAGCAATAAAGTCCCTCAAGCAATATTCAGAGGTCTCCTTAAAATATGACAGGAAAGCAGATGCCGCCTTTGCATGAATAAAAAATATTTGAAGACCACATCTGGGGGCATCTTTTTAAAGGGTTTGTTTGGAAAATGTGTTCTGACCTAGGCTTCCTGAGTCAGTCCCAAAAACCTCTTTTATTGAAACAGCTGTGAAGTCTGTCCATTCACAGATGAGTCCCAAATAGTTGCAAAGAGTCCTTTGGGATAAGGCTGATAATCACCCACCTTTATCTCCTTTGTCACACTGCCAAAACCTAATTGGCAAAGCCACACAGAGTCCAGAATCAAACAGAACTTCAGACTTTAAACTACACAGAATTAACAACGTTCCTTCCTGCAAAGGCCCACATGCCTTTGCTCCTCTTTTAAGTCTTATGGGAGGGGCCAATCATCTCCAAGTCCTACCCCCAAGTCATCCCTTTTGTTTTAACTCCTCTTGCCTTCTGGCAGCTCTGCAGATGTGTGCACTGGGAACAGGCTCCCTATTCCTCTGCCTCTCTGAGGTCCAACTCTGGAGGCTCCAGAGGCAGTACATACCTCCCAGATGGCCCTTTCTCTGCCTGTGATGCAGAGCCCTCATTCAAGCCTTCCCCAGACTCCAGGACTGCCCATGTTCCTCCCCAGCCTCCTCACTGTCAACTCAGCTCCGCAGGCTGCCGGCGGACCACAACAAAATGTCTGATGCAGTGAGAATCAGTTTTAGAGAAAGAGAATGGTGTCCAGATGAGTATATCTGGGAATCCTATTTTGTGATAGAGAATAAGGACAAAGATAATTTGATTTTGAAGGGCTTCCTTTTCCCATTTTCCATCTCAGATCCAAGCTACCCTACTTCCACCTCTGATCTTCTGAATGCATATTTTGAAGGGGGAACTATAGTGAAAGCACTGTATGTTAAGGAAACCATTTTGAGCTGGCAAAGATGATCTAGGGAAGTGAGTGAGCATCTTTCTCCAAACCATTTCCCATGTACCCCATATATGTAAAATTATTTCCTCCAAATCTATCTGGACCCATGGCTAAGGGCTTTACTTGGCATAATGTCTATGGAGCTTCTCCATCATCAGATCATGGTTGTCCTAAAGGTGCTTTTTTCAAAAGGCAACTGGACTTTCTTTCGTTTTTTCTCCCTCCCTTGAAAATGTTTCACTTCTCATCCAGAATTGAAGAAACTTCAATGAGAAGTGAAACATTTTCAGAGGAGGGGAGGTGGGAGTCCAGTTCCTTTTTGGAAAAAAGCACCTTTGGGGATGGCCTTATATTTTTTTGGTATACTACAGTTGCTGCAGTCCAAAATGAGAGTGAGTCAGGGATTTAAAAAATGCATGGAATGATGATATTACTCCTTCTGTATTAAATATTTAAAATTATAATACATTGGCAATTTGGGAGGGTCTTTGGGAAAGACAAATGGGCAACTTCCTTTTGATCTCAGCTTGTAAAACTCACATTAGCCTTCTTAGATACATCCTCTTGAAGGAACAGTTTTCTTTTCACCTGGCTCCACTACAAATCCATATATTGCTAAAGCTTTCTGAGTTCTGAAGCCTCCCTAAATTATGCATACACTCACACGTAAAATGTAGTCCCATCGCTAAGATCACCTTGTGAATTAGGAAGTAAACAAACTGAAGAGATACATGAGATAATATGAACAAAGCATACTCTATCTCTATCTATCTATCTATCTATCTATCTATCTATCTATCTATCTATCTATCTATCTCTCTCTCTCTCTCTCTCTCTCTCTCTCTCTCTCTATCTATCTATCTATCTATCTATCTATCTATCTATCTATCTATCTATCTATCTATCGTAAATCTATAAATAAGAATGACTATGAAAGCAAGAAGGAATTTTCAAGGAGTTCCAGACTGATGTCCTGAGATATTTTAGGATTGATCACAAATGCATCTATTCTTTTCTTTTTGAGATGTTGAATTTAATTTTTTTTCTTATTCTTCTCCAGTCAATTGGAACCTGCAGCTATGTCATTCTGAGCCTAATTTTCCTTTAAATTCTAATATTTTTAGAAAGCTGTTGTTTTGCAGCCTATGTTATGAGCCCATTTTCCTATTGGAGACTGTGATAATGCATGTCTCTTTTGAGCTTCATGTTGCCAGGGACATATCAGTGATTACACAGTAGATACAGTGAGGATTTTCCCCTCAGTACTATTTTGCAAGAGCTTTCTCTTTGCATTTACATTGATTAGAATCTTCCTTTATTCCTCCTTCTCCACTTCTGTTTATAAGCAACTGTGATCATAACGATTGGGGAAAACATTTAGTTGGCAAATTGGTAGCATGTAATCATCATGTCATTCTTACAAGTCCCAAGAATCCTTTAATACAATCATGAATTGGTGCCACAGTGAATGGACACTTTGCGAGAAGTGTTCAGTGGACTAGTTGATATTTTTTACAATCTAATTTTCTCTGCATTGTGTCTTCTCACAGCAACACCTTGGATTTTTTTAAAAAATCACCAGAAAAGTAAAGAAAAAATATGGAAGAGTTTGAAGGACTAATTATTTTATTTACTTTATATTTCTATTTCTTAATGATTAGTAGCTCAGAGGACAGGCTTTCTTCATATTATTCATTTGGCAGTTCAAATCTCACCAGGTTCAAGGTTGACTCAGCCTTCCAACCTTCCGAGGTCAGTAAAATGATGACCCAGATTGTTGGGAGCAATATGCTGACTCTGTAAACTGCTTAGAGAGGGCTGTAAAACACTGTGAAGTGGTATATACTGTATTTTTCAGAGTATAAGACGCACAGGAGTATAAGATGCACCTACCTTTTTTGGTTGTTGTTGTTTTTAAAGTTTTTTTTTAGTTTTTAGACAAACACACATACAAACATACAATGTATTTTCTTTGAACAGAGTATTTGGCTGGTTCACAAATTTAAACAGTGTTTAGTCATTTCAATTAAATTTACAATTTCTATATTTCCTTTTTGCCATATTTATTCCTCATCTATTTCTTTTAAAAAACCAATATTACCCTTCATTCTCATCTCTAATTTTAATCAAATTCAATTTTTCCCTTCTATTCTATATTATACCCCTTTTCATTGTCATCTATTTTTATAGCCATCCTCACATTGGTTAATTATTTAATATTACAATTGTTTAATACAAATTCAACATTTTTATATAAATCAATTAGTTATAACTATCTTTTTTGTATATTAATCAATATGAACATGACTATTCCAATTATCTCCATGCACTTTAATTTCTTACAAATCAATTAATTATATTTACCAATAATAATAAACCAAATAATTTTCCCCATATATTCCTCCAAACCACAACTTAACCATTTCTGCTTTCAACACAATATACAATTAATAGTATCTCAGTTATTACAATTCCCTAGTTAAATAGAGCTTTTTTTCTTTTGTGTTTTAAAATCTTAAACTCTCCCATTGTTTGCACCTACTTTTTTTGGTGAGGAAAAAGAAAAAGAAATCTCTCTCTGCCTCATTTTGTCACGTTGCAGCAGAGCCTGCTTTACTTTCAGTTTTGTTTTTTCAGCATAGCTAGGGGAAAAACAATCTGCTCCAGCACTCTGCAGCAAGCAGCAGAGCCCTGCAGAAAACAGTTAAGAGCAAATCAGCTGAGAGTCGGGTGGCCAATCTAAGCAATTTATACTAATTAACCTATGCTGAAGCTGAAAGGGGCTTTTTCTTGCTGTTTGCTTGCAAGGAGGTAACTGCTGCGAGGCATAGGCCAAAGGGTAGGGGCCAGTGGGTGGGCAGGGCTACATTGGGTGTATAAGATGCACCTAAATTTTCACCCCCTTTTCGGGTGTAAAAAGGTGCTTCTTATATTCCAAAAAATACAATAAGTCTAAGTGCTATTGCTATTGTTCTTGCTGTTTTGTTGGTTGACTGGAAGCTTATAGTATTCCCTTTAAGCGGTAAATGCTCAGGCACATAGATAGGACAATACTCAGTGTATTTTGATCAGTATATCATGAATAAAGTTTGATTTTAATGATTTATAAGAGGTTGGGAGGTAGAAATCCTGGTGATGTGAAGTACTATCAATCAGCTGCTCAAGGATTTAGGAGCTCATTTTGCATTTGTTGGTAGTCCTCATATTAAGTATTATACAGGTAGATAACAGAAGGTTTGTTGTTCTGATTTCAGCCAAATTCTCTTCTTCTTATGCTGTGAGATTAATGGAATACACACAAACACACACACACACACACACACACACAGACAGACTATATAAATGCAACACACTATATAAATACAATTACAAAGATAGACATTCTCTATCTGGGTGAAGGAAAAAGAAAATATAGCATAGTACAAAACCAGCAAGGGAAAAGAGAATCCTAGATGTGACCCCTCTTAATTCTTGGGCAGTTGTGGGGGCTGTAATTTTATTATTACTCTATACTGTGAGATTTATTTTCCAGTGTCATGGATTTCAAGGGGCTGCCCTCACAATTATAAACATTGTTTTTGGCACCAAGATTTGAAAGCTCAGTGAAGAGTTATTCTGCAGATGTAATTTTAATTACATAGAGATGCTCCTTGCCTTCCGTGAAGTAGCATCCCAGAGCCTTAAAGGAATCTGAAGACTGCTGAGTATGAGCAGATTAAATTACAGTTATTAAAAGGAAAGTTATTTAAAGATTAAAGTTGACTTATCCCTGAGGAGCTATAATATGAGATTCCACTGAAATAAAAACTTTTCCAGGCTTCGTGCTCATTACAGTTTGCCCAGGTTTTCCAGAACATTATTTTGTCATTGCCTTCTCTACAGAAACAACATGCTTCAGTGTGGATTTTTCTCCCTTTTTAAAAAAATGTATTCTTCCCTACCCACATTGTCAAAGGCTGGTTCCAAGATCTACAAGGAATCTCACCCGTTTGTGTTGGTAGTGGGTGGGGGTGAATATCCAGTTTTATTAAACTTTTAGATAACAGATGCACTGTTTCCTCGTAGATAAAATTAAAGTTTACACCTGAACCTGAGTCATATACTCTCTCTGTTATGGAGGACATTTTCCTTCCTTCCTTCCTTCCTTCCTTCCTTCCTCCCTCCCTCCCTCCCTCCCTTCCTTCCTCAGTTATAGCAATTACATAACCATGTAATCAAAGAATTGACAGGTTTTTCAAGAAGAAGCTAGAAAGACATTTGCTGGTAATTCTATAATTTTGAATTTTCTGAATTAAGCAGCATATTGGATTAAGGTTCAAAATTCTGCCTTGCTCTATGAATCTCTGGTTCATATCAACAGATTTTAATTTCCTCTCTCTTTAGCACATATATACCACACATAAGTAGGAGGGAGAGAGGGAGGGAGGAAGGAAGGAAGGAAGGCTTCCATTAACCCAGGGACATCTTTAAAAAAAACTCTTGATTTTGCTGCCACCACCTATCTGGAACATCTTTTTATTTCCCATTTCTTTGTATAAATCTGAGGTAACATACCTAGATAGAAAGGAAGGAAAATGTAGGCGAGCAGCCAATTTATTAATGATTAATAATTAACTCTGATTAAATAACCTATATAGTCAACAGGTTCCCTTAACATTACAATGTATATAAAGGTTGTCAATACTTCCCTTTCCTGGCATTAAATATATACTCACAAAGCTTGATCATTTTTACAAAGATGTGAAATACTGAGGCAGAATTTAGTTACTGATGAAAGTTATGTTGGAACAGAAGAAGGATTCACTTACAGGTTCTAAAAACAGGTTCTAAAAATGTCTTTCAAAGAGAACAGGAGAAACTGTGGAGGAAGTCAAGAAAAAGAGCAAGAGACAATGGTGGGAAAGAGACTTAAATATCTGTGGGAACTGGATTTTGGTTTCTTGAAGAAATGTTTTCAAAGAGGAAACAGATTTATAAAAATAATATTGCACTGACTGTGAACACATGTTATGTTTAACTGTTGGATTAAATCTATATTTACTTTTCACTGATAAATTTTGTTAATTTTGCTCTATTGATCACACATAATAGCTTCAGATCCTATACTGAGCAGGAAGGTGTACTTCCAAGGTCCATTCTAATTCTGCAATTTTATGACTTCAGAGCTCCATTTATAAGGAAACTGCTACATACAGAAAAAGAGAGGTAAATGAAAGTATAGGGAGTACTTTTAAGTAACCTGACCTTTAAAGCATTAGAATATAAGCGATCAATGAATTAAAATAATCCTTGGATACTTCATGCTAGCATTCAACTCCAAAAGTACCAAGTAGAAGTTCCACAATTGAAGGAATAGCGTTACTGGGATATCAATGTTTTGTCACGTCTGCACCTGAAGTTTGATGTCATTTCAAGACTAACTCAAAAAGAAAACAAAGAAAAAGAAGGGAGAGGGAGAGGGAGAGGGATTTTGCTACCATGGTATAGGAACAGGAGGCAAGTTAGCTGCTGCTTTTGAACTCTGATGGGGGTTTTTGTATTGTAATTTATTGGTGTACAAGCATGGTTGCTAGGATGCTAGATACTACATTCAGTGCTAAATAGTGTTTATTAGTAGAATGCATGTGCAAGCTTTTATCCTCTAGAAAATAAATCTGTCAGGATTAGAGCGCCATGCCTGTAAAGGCAATCACTCTCCTCGTGGCCATCTCCACATCTATTGTATCTTTTGGAAATTCACCAGCAGTTTGCTCCAAAGGTTGATGTGGTGGGTTTTGTGCATTTAGAGACTTGGTTTCCATGGTTGCGAGTCGCACATGCTTGAAAGCAGCAATTTAGAGAAGGAGGTGGGCAAAGAGGGAGTAAGAGAAGGCAGTCATTAAAATGTGTCAATTAGTATGCAGCAGCGTTCTCCTCGCTGTCTTTCTTATGCACTCCACAAAAGCAGGCAGTGTTTATTGTCACCATGGCCCTAAAGTGAGCATGAATGAAATAGTAAGCAGGGAGAAGGGGTTTATATTATAAACAGGTAGCCCCTCCCCCCCCTTTTTTTTTGCAATATGAGTGTGCCTTACAACAAGCTGAAAGATGCATGTTTAAGGAGCGTAGGAGTCCCACCGATTAGCATGAGAATGGTGGAAGGAAGGAACAGTGCAATGATCGTAGTGGTATGATCCTATGTACTCTTGCCATCCCCAACCAGAGCTCTCACCATTGGCTTTTGCTCGTCTGTATATGTGTGTGGGGGGTGGAATGAACAGCTCAATTCCTGTCTATGGAGATTCCCACTCATCCAGGTCATGGTTGCCCCAGAGATGTATTTTTCCAGAAGGCAACTGGACTTTCTTGGTTTTTTTCTTTGAAAATACTTCACTTCTCATCCAAGAAGCTTCTTCAATTCAGTCCAATTACCTTTTGGAAAAAAAGCACCTTGGGACAGCCCAGTCCCTGTTGCTCCTTTACAGTTTTCTTGCCAACTGAGTGAGGCAGGTGATCACTATGCCAGCATCTCCCCTATGTTTCTTTCTACCTTTAATTCCTCTGCAAGCCCTTGATGAGATGGGCCTAACCGAATCCATACTTTGTATATAGTTAGCCTCGATCTTTGTGAAATGTCACAACATAGAGACTTGAAATCAAAGCCAGCTAGAGATGAAAGCATAAGAATTGCACAAGGGTTATAATTTGCAATTAGGTTATAGACTTGGGGAGCTCTTAATTTTTGCTTTGCCATAAAGATAGAAAGTTCATCTTCAGCAAGTTATTTCACAGGAATGAAAGGTACAGAAATAAAAACAATTCCGATATTAAGTTGGCTAAGTTGGTTAATTAATCATTATGAGCCGCAGTGGAGCAGTGGTTAGAGTGCAGTACTACAGGCTACTTCTGCTGACTGCTGGCTGCCTGCAATTTGGCAGTTCAAATCTCACCAGGCTCAAGGTTGACTTAGCTTTCCATCCTTCCGAGGTGGGTAAAATGAGGACCCAAATTGTTGGGGGCAATATGCTGACTCTGTAAACTGCTTAGAGAGGACCGTAAAGCACTGTAAAGCAGTATATAAGTCTAAGTGTTATTGCTATTAAATATTTTTAATATAATTATTTTTTTCTCACCATCCCACCCATTGTTAGGTGCATATAATCTTAACAGTCACGTGATGTTCTTACATTTCTTTCTGTTATTGAGCTACATTATCTAATATAACAGGCTAATAGGAAGGAACATTGCTTCACTGACTTGTAGGCTTTTACATTTCTTATAGCTGGGGAAAAACATAAATCCTAGAGAAATCTCAATAAAAGAAAAAAATATGTTTTACAGTGGCCATTTTCATTAATTTTTTAAAGACTGTGCCATAAAACCCATTGAATGGGTTTGCAGCTATAGATGCAACATGATGAACAGATTTAAAAGCCACTGAATATTTAATGAGCCCCATGCCTCTAACAACTAATAATGTTCTAATGACACTTGCCCTATGCTCCTTGTGTGCAACCACATATTTCTGTGAGTTTAATTTTTTTTAAAAAAAACTTTCTAATAAAGTGAATGCAACCACCAAGTAAATGAAAAAGCTGTTTGCCATCCCAGCTCTTCTTAGAGCAAAGGTCAGAAGTGAAATCTGTGTTTATGTCTGGTATGCATGCTGACAATACATTATTAATGCTCTCTTTTTCATATGTAGCCATAGATCATATTGATTCGGTTAAGGGATTTTTTTACACATCCTGGCTCTGACAGCCCATGATAAGCAACTTGTAATGTGCTCTAGAAACCAAAACAAATCTCTAGAGTAACAGAGAACACCAGGAGTGCTTCACACATAGATCCCAGATGTGTAAAGTAAAGGCTAAGCCCTTACGAAGCTATTACAAATACAGTAGCAGCAAATGATGGAAGCTCATTTATGAGATGTTGAATTCTGAGCACTGTGACTCAGTAATTTAGCTTTGTTTATGGTATATGCATGCATGTATGTGATGCTGCTTAGTTCAGGAAACCCAGAATTATAGGATCATCAACAAGTGGCTTTCCAGTTTCTTGAGAAGCTTATCAGTCCTTTGACTATTATTTGTTTGTTTATTTGTTTATGGTGACTTTGAGTCTAAATTGACTCCTGGCGATTATCTGGGTAACTCCCTGCAGTTTTTATGGCAAGGTTGTTTGGAAGTGGAAGTGTTTGGAAGTGCCAATGCCTGCTTCTTATGGCTGAGAGAGAGTGACTAGAGAGAGAGTGACGCAGGACTAGAACTCACAGTCTTCTGGTTTCTAGTCTGATGCCTTCATCGCTACACTAAACTGACTCACTTACACTATAGGATTATGTAATTGTTGTAATCCAGCACAACTAAATGTGAGAAAGCAAGCCATAAATAAAATATGTGTTTGCTTCCCCACTTCGGACTAGTAGGTACTGCTGTGGCTGTTTCAGAATCAGTTTTTGCAGGCCAAGATAGGAGTTTTATTGTGGTCCAGAATTGTGGCAAGACATTCACATATTCGGGCCTAGAAAAAAGAAAACCTGTTCCTAATTACCCAGCTTCCTGCCAAAATCTGACATTTAGGCAAATACAATGTCCACCTTTAGTTGTTTATTGTATTCCATGTATTCTGGTCAGGAAGAAGGGATTATCTGAAAAATATCAATTTTCACTGTACCTCATGTTCCCTGGAGAACATAAAACAAAAGGGCAGCTGACTCTTCTTTTGGGGGGGGCGTAGGGAGATCAGAAATCAATAGTAACTTGTGACAGAAAATACTTTTTGATTCTTTTAAATTTCCCCCACGGTATTTTCCACATGGAGATCAGTTCTAGTATAGCAGCAGAATTCTCTAAATATAGTAATATGTTGCACACAGCTGGAAGAAAATGCTTGATAACTCTAGTTGAACTTGTAATCATTACACATAATATGTCAAATCCAAATAATATAATATCATGCCACTTTCGGTATTTCATTACTCCTCCAGACTCTTAAGCTTCTTTCTTTTTCACCAGGTTGGTGGCCATACTATGTTACCTATTCGTTGGATGCCACCTGAAAGCATCATGTATAGAAAGTTCACCACGGAAAGTGATGTCTGGAGCCTTGGCGTTGTTCTCTGGGAAATCTTTACCTATGGCAAACAGCCGTGGTATCAGCTCTCAAACAATGAGGTATGTGGATATTGTCCTATGTTACCATTCCGTAAGGTAAAGGTAAAGGTTCCCCTCGTACATATGTGCTAGTCGTTCCTGATTCTAGGGAGCAGTGCTTATCTCCGTTTCAAAGCCGAAGAGACAGTGCTGTCCGAAGACGTCTCCGTGGTCATGTGGCTGGCATGACTAAACACCAAAGGTATACGGAACGCTGTTACTTTCCCATCAAAGGTGGTCCTATTTTTCTACTTTCATTTTTTACGTACTTCCAAACTGCTAGGTTGGCAGAAGCTCGGACAAGTAACAGGAGCTCATCCCATTACATGGCACTAGGGATTCAAACCGCTGAACTGCCAACCTTTCTATTGATATGCTCAGTGTCTTAGCCACTAAGCCACCAAGTCCCTAAACTATAGTGAAGGTCAGTGCCAGGCATCAATGCCAGTCCAAAACCCCTATATAAAGCCAATCAAACTGCAGTTCATACTGGAAGTTTGAAAAGATTTAATTTGATTTTGCAAACTGAGAAGAAACCACCTTGATTCAATCTCCTTTGAAACTTTCCTTGAAACACCATTTGTTCATAGTCTAAAATGAGGAAATATCAAAATGTTGGCAGCTGCTTCATCTTTGTCAAAATGGGATGAAAATATAATGATAGCAAGCTCTTTAGAGGACATGAAACCAATCTACAGTAGTTTCCACAGAATATCTTTAAGGGTTTCACTGTAAGAAAATTTGGAAATTAATTTTTCCTCCATTAATTTAAGTCAGAGATTGCAGGGATGAGGAAGGGATTGACAGCAACTTCCAAGTTGTTCAGCCAAGAATAGGTTGTGCTACAGCAGTGCTGCCAGCATCCTGTCAGGGAATTGCGCAGCAGGTGTCCAAATGAAGTCAGAGACGCTGACACAAACTTCTAATTTTATATAAATAATATGTTTAACATCTATATTTACTACAAATAAGACAGTCAGGCAAACAGGAGCTTCATGAGGTAAATCATAGAGCACATAGAAGAAAAAGGCGGGGGGGAGGGGAAATCCCCCCTCCAACCCAAGCAACCAATCACAGTGCCGATTGCCTCATGCAGGAGCCAGCACTCTCCAACCAATCAACTATAACTGAATCATTGTCCAACTTCATTGTTCCAGCTACTAAATTTAAATATCTTAACACATCCTAACCCCAAAATCAAAATATTCAAAAGTGTTTAAGCTATAAACTCTTATTTTAAACTTCCCAGGGTCCCTGGGAGTTAGGCTGCATATAAATTTAATAAATTACTATTACAAGAAAAGGAGGAGAGAAATATTGAAAGATCTTCCTTGTGTACCAGTATAGATCATTTTTCCCAATGATCAATGAAATGGAATGACTTTATTTTTTTTTATGCCTTGCCTTGCCTTTCTATCATTATTGGGCATTTCTGGTGCAAATGAAAAATGGTATTTTTAAAAGTAAATAAATAGGAATAAGAGTACAAAAGTGTTAGATAAACATGTTGGGAGATTATCTTTGCATGCATTGGCCAATGATGTATCGCCAACAAAAGAAACAAATCAACGGGCTCTCTTCTTGTCCTTTCTTCAGGTAATTGAGTGTATTACTCAAGGCCGCGTCCTACAGCGACCTCGTACCTGCCCAAAGGAAGTATATGACCTGATGCTTGGGTGCTGGCAGCGGGAGCCTCATATGAGACTCAATATCAAAGAAATCTACTCTCTCCTTCAGAACTTGGCCAAGGCCTCTCCAGTCTACCTGGATATTCTAGGGTAGAAACTCCTAGCACTTCCTTGTATGAAGTGTGTGAATGAATGTTTCCGTTGCAACTAAACTCCATTACAATGTGTTATTAACTCTGGCAGTATTAAATACAAAGATACGGAGAAGCTTTCAAAGGGCAAGCTGTGTGCATCTCTTCCTCTGTATACACAGTATTGACATTGTGACTTTACTGACATATATCTCTTCTCCCCATCTGTTCTCTTTCCCCCCAATTTCTATTCAACCAGGCTTCTGCATTATTATAACTCTGCATAGACAAAGGCCTTAACAACCTGATCTGTTTTATCAGCAGATACTCGGTTTTGCTCATCACAGCTTAAATGCCTTGTTGTCCTTTTGCCTTTGATCTGGATAAAAAAGGGAAAAAAAGACTCATACCTTGTGACTTCTGCTGTATGGATATCTGGAACATCTATGGAATTGCCTCTACTTTATTTGCTTTGACATCTGTTTTGAAAATGGAAGTGTCAAGTGCAGTACACTGGCATTAGCTATGGGAATAATTATTTTATTTCTAGTTGAGGTCAAGCTGAAGGGGAAAAAAATCAGTTGGCATTTTATGTAAACTTCTCTTTTGAAAAACGATCAGATCAGATGGCATCCAATGTAACATTTTACAGAATAATGTAATTATTTCACAAAAGAGTAGGAACCTGGTGCTTTGCTTTGGGAGACGTACAGGAAAGTAAAGGCATTGTTCCCGTTGCAAACTTTTTTTATATTGAAAGGGGCTAACTAGACTTGTAAAGATCTTGTTCACATTTCCCAGAATTGTATCACTTTATGCACAATTAGGAGCCCCCAACTTCACCTTGCCATAGTTTCTCCTGCTGTCACTACTACAATTCCCTAGTTAGTTTTTGATAATGCAAGTGCATGGTTGGGAATATTAAAGAATATACCCAGAATAGTTTCTAGGGCTCTTTTGAAAACAGGGCTGTAATACAGCGGCATTAGTCAAATATATTATGCCTCAAATCTGATGTCTCTGGTTGGGTTGGGTTGGAATGGAATTGAAACTCCACATCTGGATGGTATTAGCTTAGGATGCCCAAAATGTGGGAAAAGCTAGACATGGATAATATAGAGGTTACAACATGATGTTTTATCAGCACTTACTGATCCTTCTCCTCCTATTCAACTTCTGTTTATCCTTGTCAGGCACAAGCAACCAGAACCACTCATA
The DNA here is from genome assembly GCA_030761175.1 of Masticophis lateralis. NCBI lineage: Eukaryota > Metazoa > Chordata > Lepidosauria > Squamata > Colubridae > Masticophis > Masticophis lateralis. Next base: position 221,186,383 of record JAUDYJ010000002.1, read on the forward strand.
AATAGCTGGAGTAAACAACTTTATTGATTTCTACATATATTACAAGATTTTCCTCAGACTGCCTTCCCCTGGGAATGACCAGAGCTTCGTGAAACTTGGGTGGAGGTCAAGCTTATGCCTCTCGTGGCTGTACAAGGACCCTAAGCTAGGCCCTTGCTTGATCTCTCCTTCCAGCCTACCTGTCAATTTCCCAACAATCTTTTCCCCAAACTCAGCATACATTTTATCAGTTATTACTCCACTATTCATTCTGAAACAAGTCCCACATCTCATTGCACAGTCAAGTAAGCATAATAAATTCCTATATTTAGTTGTAATAAAATTGCTGCTGTGAAACATATATATTGTTACAGGTGCAATGGGATCATGCAACAGTATTGAATATTTATTACTGATGTGATGTAGGACATATTTAAGAAACTCTGGAGAAAAGTCAGCAAAAATAAGGAGAAACAGTTACTGGTTGATCAGATAATTGGATATTGAATGTTGAGAATGGCCATCCTTTCATTTAGGAGTAACAAGTATTATACTATATGGCTAACAAAAACATATTACATATAGACGTGGAAGGTTTAGGATATACATGTCAAGTTATTTTTATTATAAGATATTATGATGAAATAAATTCAAAACTGCTGCAAAAATGTGGAGGGGATATTTTAAATCACTAAAGGAGATTTGAATATAGAACTCCTAAATGTTTTGTAATTGTAATTTTATTTTAAAGAGTTGATACTTATTTTTCTAATTGTTTCCAGAATCATTTTAAATGTGTTTGACTTACATTTCTTCTTTTGAAGCACCTTTCTGCAATCTAGAAAGATGCTGATCTTGTTTCAAAAGCTGAACTAAAATTAGAAATGTGAATAGTGGTGAAATTGGATTCTATTATGTCAATTTTAGAAGTTGCTAAGTTATACATATAACAATGTATGTCTAAAGCCATATGTATATGTATGTATGTGTGTGTGTGTATATATACACATACACACACACACAAATACACCCATATTAGTTCCTATATACGTTTCAACAGGTTTTTGTTTAAATGTCAGGATGATTAATATGAAATAGATTTTGAAGATTATTTAAGTGATGGCTGAAAAGTAATACATAAAGACAAAAGAAAAAGAAAAATATTGAATGTTCACTTTTGCATACTGACTTTAAAACCAATTTTGTTTATACAGTGTCATTCTAGTTTAATCTTCTCAAGTTTGATGCCCTCAGTTATGCTAAAACTGCAATTCCCATTAGAACCTAACTGGAAATTCTGTAGTTTGCAGTCCTGAAAAACATTAAGGGTGACAGATTGGGATACACTGCTCTGATTTGAATGAAGTAAAAAGATATATAGAAAACAAAATTTGATGTGTCATAGATTGCCAAAAAGCACATCTATCCATGGACTATGCACTTTCATAATTTCTGAAAAAGTGCAATTCCGACGGAATTTCCTACTTTTGATGACCAGTGTGGCAAAGTTGGAATTAAAAGGGATGCTACTCACAACGCTTCTGATGGTAGTGGGTTTTCAGCTCTGTTCTTTTCTATATTCCAGATCTTTCTGTAGTCCATAATGTTTAGTCACAAGTAGAGATTCTCAGCAAGCCCTTTGCCAATTAATGTTCATTAAGATCTTCCACTTTGCATGTCCCATCAGTTTCTCTCTTCTGATGGAGAATGAGAAGCCTTAATGATTGTTTCTCTTGGAAATTTATTTTTTAATAAGGAAATGTTATTTCATTATTCAAAATAAACTTAACCAATAAACTCCACCAAGCAAATTGTGGTGAAGGCTTTCCTCATCAGGGACAATAGAAGCTGGCATAAGGTCCTTAAGAAAGGCCATTCAAGGGATAATTAAGAAGATATTTATCATTAATCATTCAGCCTTGAACACAGGGAACCAATAAAACAGGTATGACCTATAAACAACAAGAACCTAGTTTAAAATGTGCTGAGTGTTCTGGGGAGCCTTAATAGCACTTTGCCTTTCCACACTGGACAAATTGATGTTGCATTTGTGTCTTGGGGTGGGTGGGAGTGCTACAAATCAAAATTGAAAATATGTGGAACATAAGCTTGATTTGATAACAGCTGGATTAGCAGACAGACGTTAGTGTGGAAAACAGCTTCATTAAAATGTATCAATTTGAAGATGGCTTTAGTCTGAGAATAATAAGCATGTGTATTATATGATTGCTGAAGGATTGTATACCAAAATGGATGTAATTTTTTACTAGATGGTATCCTTTTTTTTTTCCTTTCTGGAAAAGAATAATAGAGTAATTAAAAGTACTGTGTTATAATGTAGTGTGCAGTAGCATAACCACATATCCTTTTTAAAGGACCAAATGCTCTATACAGTCAGCATTCTGTACAGTGTGGCTAAAATTTGGGTTGTGCTGTATATGTGGACCTGTGAATAGAAGCTACTGTCTTGTAGGAATTATATTAACTTATTTGCATTTAGTCATTCAAGTGAAGACAAGTATTAATATATATATATATATATATATTATATTATATATTATATATATATTCTGTGTGTGTATACACATGTATGCAGATATACATGTACACACATGTACATACCCAGAGGAAAGAAAGGTTTTAATAAATATTGTGTATAGCATATATTTGTCATGCTTAACGTGTCAGCTAACATTCTACATTGAACAAATGTGACAATCACGCTTATTAAGGAGAATGTCTTTCTTCCCTATGCTGCAAATGTAAGTGTATAAAGACACACATACACTAATATATATAAATATGTGTGTGTGTGTGTTTACATAAACTCTGTATATATCAAGAACAGAGACATACCTGAATATGTGTCTTATAAATATTTGATCTATACATATGCAGACTTTGGTGATTGTGTATAAGCATGTGTAAACTACACATACAATTTTTAATGGTGATGTATAGAAGACAGTAATATGAATAGGCTAAGTATGCTAAATAACCAAAATTTCCATTTCTAAAAGAAATGAATGTATGTTTTTTCTATATTTGGTAGGTCAATTTTAGACTTTCATACAGAGCTACGTAAGAGAGGAAATTCCGAAAAATAGATTATTTGCTCAACCCAAAAATCCCTCAATGTTTTCCTCCCATCTATTTATTTCTTTCAAATCGATTTTAGTTGTTGTCTTTAGGACTAAGAGGTAGATTTGCTACCTGTACTCTACTCCAGTACAGATTTATTTTGAAAATACTGGAAGGATTTTCTTCTGGTTAGACATACATGGAATTGCTTCATCACAGTCAAGGTCTTTTCCTATTATTATTTAATGAACATTCCATTTTCTGGTTGGAACCATGCAGAATTGCCATGCAGTATGAGGGAAATGGGTGCTGCTCAGGAGAGCTCAAGCAGAGTTGGGTTTGACAGAGTTCCCAAATTGTTCACCAATGAGTTTGATTTTTTTCTTCAGAAACAATTTAAGCAAATACCCAAGTCCTAGATAGTATGAAAGTTCATATATAGCTGTTTACCATGCATACACACCCCTTAAATATTGATTAGACTCATGAGAACTATGCACTTTCTGGAGCAGGCTGACTGATTCAGAGAATTCCCCAAACTACAGGATTGGAACAACTGAAGTTTAAAACCTCTACATTTGTTGGACTAAATGGGGAAACATTTCCCATTTCCCAAATGATTTAAAGCTTACGTAGCTTTGTGACTACAGACAGCATTGGACTGTTTTTAGCCAGATAGATTGTAGAAGAGTTTACACGGGGTATAGGTAGTCCTCAACTTACAGTTCATTTAAGTGACCATTCAAAGTTATAACGGCACTGACCTATGACTATTTTTCACGCTTAGCAACATCCCCATGGTCACGTGATCAAAATTTGGCCGCTTGGCAACTGACTCATGATGATTGCAGTGTCCTGGGGTCATGTGATCCCCTTTTGCAACCTTTTGATCAGCAAAGTCAATGGGGAAGCCATAATCACTTAACAATCATGTTACTAACTTAACAACTGTAGCAATTCGCTTAATAACTCTGGCAAGAAAGGTCATAAAATGAGACAAAATTCACTTAACAAAAGTCTCACTTAGCAACATAAATGTTGGGCTGAATTGTGGTAATCATTTGAGAACTACCTGTATTACTGCATTCTTAAAAGAAAATAGTATATAGTTAAACACTATAGCCACTAGCGAAGAGGGGGGGGAAGTCCCGATACGTCACGTGATGATGACGTGACGATGTGAATTTGACACCCCTGGTGTAGGGTCTCCTGCTTGGGCAGGGGGCTGGACTAGATGACCTACAAGGTCCATTCCAACTCTGTTATTCTGTTCTGTTCTATGGCCTGTGTCAGGAAAAGCCCGTCACTCTTTTTCAGAAGGTCCTTGTCAAATAAAGCTGAGGAGGTTCAACATTACTGTGTAAAGCTTTGGGATGGTTTCACTCTGACATGATTTATATGGGTTTCATGGAGACCTTATTTGAGATCTTTTGAATAACTCATGAGTTTCTTTTAGCCAGAGCTCTTCAAATTCATATACCTTGTTTTTAATTGAGTTGTAAGCCTTAAGTGCAGCTGTTTTCATATTACATTTCAATTAAGAGCAGCTATATACAAGGAGAGTAAATATTATCAAAAGTAAAATGCCCAGCAGCATTTGAAAAGAACTTATTAAAAGACTTTCTTCAAACAGCTAATGTCTAGGATTTTTTTTTTAAAAAAAACCCTGAATAATCATGAGGAAACTGAAATGAAATGACCTGTTTGAAGTAGCTGTACTGCTAACTCTTGACTTTTTTGGGGAAGGGAAGGATGTCCAGAAATATGTTTTATGAAACTCTTTAGATTGCTATGAAAATGCAGTCTTGGTAGTGACAAAAATTTCCTGCTGTGGCACGGGGATTTTGTCATTCTTACAGGAATTGTTTACCTTTGATTGTAAATAATCTGAAGATTGTTTACAAATGGTTGCCATTTAGGAGCCACCTGAGTCAAGGTCCTTGATCTACATTTCCTACTTCCTCAGCAATTTGACTCAAATTTTGTTTAATTAATTTTCTTTCTCTTCATTCCTCCACCATGTAGTTGCATCTTTCATTACAGATCCTGTTTTGAGAGGATAGATATTTAGGTGGCAATCTTAATTCCATCCCATCCTAAAATTCATAACTCCTAGACTAAGCGATAAATTGTTGCCTCAGAAAGATGAGTAGCTAGGAAGCTAGTTTATCCTTCTGATCTACAACCTGGAAAAAAGCAAGAGACATTAAGGTAAGCCAGTGCAGCTTTCTTGTCCTTTCCTCCTCTAGGCCAGCAAAGCTGCCTGAGGAATTCTGGGAGTTAAAGTCCACAAGTTTTAAAGTTGCCAAGATTGGGGGCCTCTGCTCTAGGCCTTGTTCCATTGAAAGCTTTCCCTTACAGCACACCATGGAATGAATGAATGAATGTGTATATGTATATGTGAATATGTGTATGTTTGTATATATCTTTTTCAGTTATGTTTTGACTTTTATCATTTAATTCGCACTTACCCAGAAGAAGACTATCCAATTAACTTAGTTTATTAAGAAGATCATGTTGGGTTTGATGCAGCCCGTGAATGACCTGTGAGTGCCACTTTGAAAAATATGCATGAGTTGGGGCTTTCTAGCTAAATTTGAGCCGAGGTGGCGCAGTGGTTAGAGTGCTGTACTGCAGCTACTTCAGCTGATCAGCAGATCAAATCTCACCGGCTCAAGGTTGACTCAGCCTTCCATCCTTCCGAGGTAGGTAAAATGAGGACCCAGATTGTTGGGGGCAATATGCTATTTAGTATACTGTCGATTGTTGTAAGCTGCCCAGAGTCCTCGGAGAGTGGGCGGCATAAAAATATGAATAATAAATAAATAAATAAAAGAAACTTTTAGGATACACACATGGGAGCGTTTTCTTCAGGCCAGAGGGACGGCTGCTCTGATACAAAAGACCCGTATACAGCCATTGTTAATACTAGGATATTTGGATTCCCACTTTGATGGCCACAAAGAGAGATTTCTTCTCAGGATATTGGCAGCCAGATAAGGTATCCTAAAATAAAATCCTTTATTTTAATGTTATACATTCATTGCAAATATGAAGCAAAAAAAGAAAAGAAAAGTATGTTGTAGGGGAAACACTGTGAATTTCATACAAACAACCAAGTGACTAGTTTGCCATCTTTTGAACATATGTCTCAGGAGCAGAACTGGGATCGTTATATGTTATGTTTACTGTCTATGCATTCAAAGCCAGGTCTATGGTTTCACTGCTACGTATGCTGCCTGCTAGAAAAAGATTGAACGATAATTGGCTAACTCTAAGCAGGAACATGTGAGAAACTGTTCATACGGAGAGGGTGCGACAGGAAGGCAGACAAAAATCAAACCTTTTTGTAGACTTACGTGCAGCTTTTAAAAACACATTTCTGTAATTTTAAAAGAATACTTACATGTTGAATGAACAGCTGAGAATGTTTTGTAAATCAGCAAGTAGCCCTACTTACAGTTTGCATCATAAATAAGTTTAATTTCAAAACTGTTCATCCCAGTGCTATGGGGCTACTTAGTAGTGTACCTACATAGATATTATATGTATATAGATAATGGCTCTAGATTTTTCTCTGTGCTTCTCCTGTTTTGGTGTGTGATAAACAAGAGAAAGATCTAGATATCAATAAAAATACCTATAATGTCACTCAAGCTGTGACCTGGTGTTTAGAATTCCTTTAATCCTGTTCAATTTTTAGTTGAATGTGATGTCTCCGTAAAGATATTTAGTAGTTCGTGTTTTGCACTTTGGTATCAACATTCATTGCTTTTTTAAAAAATGAAATAAAATTAAAGACCTGTGGCATCTTGGCTGAAATTAAAGTAAAACCCAAAAAGCAGCATTAGTTTTGTTGATGATGAGTCATGTGATCAGCTTCTCTAAATCCGACATGGAAAGTCTCTTGTACTAAAGTGTATTTAATACAAATTATGTTCCAAAATAAAGAATGACATCCTTTAAAAAAAGAGAGAGATCAGCTACATAATGACTGTTACTTCACAAAGCACCACACTGTAATGAACTGCAGTACCTTGCTTTCTAGGGATCACTGTCTGGTTGTCACAAGTGTGTGATTTTTCTTTTGAGGAGCACATTCTGGATAGGGGGAAGGATAGTCCGTCAGCAGCAAATCTGCAATATAAAAGGATACAATCATTCTTTGTACATCTCTCTCTTACATTATATCTACTTTTCTGCTTTTCCTACACACACTTCTTTTGCAACAAACTGTCAATCAAGACTTGGTTGCAATGACAGCTGTTTCTTTCTTCTCTCTCTCTCCACTCCCCCTCCTCCCTCTCTCCCCCCCTCCCTCTCTCTCCCCCTCTCTCTCACACACACTTTGGAAACAAAATTGAGAGTCATGTATCACCATTCTTGAACCTAAAGCCAAAACTTGAACCTAAAGCCAAAACTTTCCTATATCTGGTTTATTTAGAACCAACCTTTCAGTTATAGTGGTTTTATAGGTTGCAATCAGGGCTTATACTGAAAGGCAGTGCTTGAACAAAATGTATCTCAACTCTCAGCTTGCATTAGTATAATACAGTGTTTCTCAACCTCAGGAACTTTTAATATGTATGGACTTTAACTCCTAGAATTCCCAGTCATCATGCTGTCTGGGGAATTCTGGGAGTTGAAGTCCATACATCTTAAAATTCCCATGGTTGAAAAACACTGGTCTAATGTTTCCACCTCAAGGGGAAAAAATGCCTAAATTTCCCTGCTACATGTCACCATTTCTGTACTCCTTGCTTAGATTGACATTAATTACAACACTCTTGTGTCCATGTTGGTTGCTGAAACATTTTTTGCAAGGCCAAAGTTAAGTGTTTTGAATTCAGTTAGGATTCTTTTGTTTGCTTGTTTGCTTTTGCAGCTCAAGAACATAACCATCTAAAAATAATAAGCTGATGGAAGTGGGCATTAGCCTGGCATGATCAAAGCATTCTCCTTTTAAGGAAAACTTGCAGATGATGGGATTCCGGAATTCTTAATAATAGCTCTGTTTTGGATTATGTGATTGGGGTAGTTGGGTGTGTGGGTCTCTCTGTGTGTAAAATTTGATTTAGACTTGTTCGAAACTGCACATAGGCATGGATGCATACCTATTCAGTGAAGGGGTTGATGGATAAGTGTAGGTTGAAATGGTTGGAGACAGGAGATCATCATCATTATTATCATCATTCACAGAAGTATAAATGCAACAGCTATGTAACCTTCTCTGAATGACAGACATATACATTCAGAGGTGGATTTCAGCAGGTTCTGACCGGTAGTGGAAATTTTAACTAGTTTGGAGAACCAGTAGTAAAAATTCTGACTGCCCCTGCCCCCATCTATTCTCTGCCTCCCAAATCCCAGTTGATCAGGAGGAAATAAGGATTTTGCAGTAACCTTCCCCTGGACTGGGGAGGAAATAGACATTTTACAGTATCCTTCTCCGGGAGTGGGGTGGGAATGGAGATTTTACAGTGTCCTTTCCCTGCCATGCCCACCAAGCCACACCCACCAAGCCATGCCCATAGAACCGGTAGTAAAAAAAGTTTGAAACCCACCACTGGGTACATTCCCTGGCATGCAGTGATGCAGAAGTCTAAGTTGGGCTTCAGATGACTGAGTCAGCCACAATTTTGGGGCTCTGTCTAACTCTATCCTCTACAGGGATGAAGTTGAGGAATTTTTCAGGAAATTTTTCTTTGGAGTCACCAACATGGCTCACCTCACATTCAAACTCTATGTTGCTGGCTTCTCTCCTCACCCCAACTTTTGTCCCATTCTGTTTTCTTTATGGAGAATTATGAGCCATGGTGGCACAGTAGTTAGAGTGGAGCACTGCAGGCTACTTCTGCTGACTGCCAGCTGCCTGCAATTTGGCAGTTCAAATCTCACCAGGCTCAAGGTTGATTCAGCCTTCCATCCTTCCAAGGTGGGTAAAATGAGGGCCCAAATTGTTGGGGGCAATATGCTGACTCTGTAAACCACTTAGAGAGGTCTGCAAAGCACTTGTAAAGTATATAAGTCTAAGTGCTATTGCCAGTGCTATAATGCTGGTGGATAGAATGAGCCCGCTTCCAGCTGCTTTTTCATTATTTTTTCTCCAGCATTAGAAAATTTTAATAATAAATTGTAAACATTGTCAAATAAAGCTCAGTGTTGTTTTCTTGACACAACTATAAAAACTATACCATCCACTGGGATGGTTTTGCAACTTTTCTATCTAGTTTACAGTCATGGAATTTAGCCTTAGTAAATAAGGCTAAATTCCTGTGAATCCTCATTTCTGTGAATTGCCAGGCACAGACAGTGCACAAGATTAAGAGGTTTCTTAATCCTCTTAATCTTAATAAACTGGTTCAAATTAAATTCAGACTCTGCATGTATAAATTGCTTCTCACCAGAGGCACCTATTTTTATGAAGGCCTCATTGTCTCAGATCTAATATGTTATTAGCTGCATGTGGATAAAACCAGAGCCTTGCCTTTCCCTTCCCTTCCCTTCCCTTCCCTTCCCTTCCTTTCCTTTCCTCTCCCGCCCTCCCCTCCCCTCCCCTCCCCTCCCCTCTCCTCTCCTCTTCCTCTTCTCGTCAGCATGCAAAGGGACAAATCATTCTTACTAGAAATCTGATTTTTTCCCCTTAAGTCAAAAGCCATGTGTAATTAACCAATCATTCACTTGCATTAAAAACGCTGTGTGACTTCCAATGAAACTACACGTTTCCATTACAGAGGATAATTTCAACCTTTCAAAACAATGTACTAGTTAATAAAGAAAATATTCCTGCACGCCACTCTTCCACAGTTTGTGACAAAGTATCCCAAATTTATTTTTGAAAGCCATTTTAGAAATAGAGAAGTGCAAGGTCACCAATTTATGTCAAGTTTAAAACTTAAGCATCTCACCAAGCACCATCTGCTGTCTCAGGCAATAGTTCTGCAGAATAAGATAATGATAATCTCTGATCAATTCCTTGAACTGGAATTTCAGGCCTCTGCATGCTGATCACGTGCTGTCTCAGTTCCCTGAGCCTCTGTCCCTCAATTACCATCAAACGCTCAAATATTTTGCTTCTAAAAGCTTTGTTTAGGTTGTTTGAGGTTAAACATTCCATAACTAATCTACTTTTATATTTATTTCAGACAGAAAGCAATTGTTACCCTTTATGCTGGTCCCTGTAGGACAGGGGTGTCAAACTCGATTTCATTGAGGGCAGCATCAGGGTTGTGTTTGACCTCGGGGGGCGGGATGTGTATGGCTAGGATGGGCATGGCTAGCTTGACATTATTTGTGTCAGGGGTGCCTGTGGTGGCTCGAGTGCTCTGGCAGCAAAAATGGGCTCCCAACTTCCGTTTTTGGCTGGGACAGCCTCCTGCAACCTTCTGCCAGTGAAAACAGAGCTTGGAAGGGCTGCATGCGGCCTTCCTCAGCTCCATTTTCGCTGGCAGGGGTTTGCAGGAAGCCATCCCAACCAAAAATAGAGATTGGGAGCCCATTTTTGCTGCCAGAGGTACCGTGGGCTGGTCCTTTACTGTTTCCAGGTTGTCCCCACAGGCCAGATCTAAGTGCCCCGCAGGCTGGATCCAGACCACGGCCCTTGAGTTTGACACTCCTGCTGTAGGAGAAGCACATTTTTCTTAATTCTACCTATTATATACAGAATGGAAATCAAACTTGCATTTTGCTTGTTGGGAAAGGATGTCTGCCCAAATGCTAACAAAGGTAAACCTTGATTGACAACCACAATTGGGGGCAGCATTTTCACTGCCAAACGATGTTGCTAAATGAGTCACACCCAATTTTATGACTATTTCATCACAGTTGTTAAGGAAATCCCTGCAATTGTTAAGTGAATCATGTAGTTGCTAAGTAAATCCGGATTTCCCCATTGCCTTTGTGTGTTGGAAGCCCCCTGGGAAAATCACAAATGGTGATCACATGATCCTGGATTGTTGCAACCATTGTAAATACATGTTGGTTGCTAGGTGCTGGAATTTTGATCATGTGACTGTGATGAGGCTGAGACAGTCGTAAGTGGAGGACCAGTTGCAAGTCACTTTTTTCAATGCTGTTGTAACTTTGAATGGTCACTAAACAAATACTTGCAAGACAAGAAGAACCTATTTGTTGCTTACTATAACCTCAGCAAGTCATGCCTTTAAACTTCTCCTATTTGTCTTAAATACTCTCAAAATGGAATTACTGAAGAATATCCAGAAGTTAAGTCAATACAAAATACCATTTTGTAGCCATTTCTCTTTTTGTTACAAACACATTATTGTTCATATTTTACATAGTTCTTTTATGAATTGCACATAAGTTTGTTTTAGAGAACATTTAAGAAAGGGGGCTTAAACCATAATTGGTTTCAGTTAATTGCCTGAAAATCCACCTTTTCCAAATAAGTTTGTTTCTTAGCAGTTCCCCACAGATTATGGTCCACTTTTGGGGTGATGATCCATTGTTTACATCACTTGGTTGATTCATTGGTTGTGACAGGAATTGATCAACTACCTTGTCGCCCAAGCCTGACATTGTGAGCTTAAGAGAATGGTAGACTAAAGTCACCCAGCCAGCTTTCGTGCCTAGAACAGGACTAGAACTCACACTCTCCTAATTTCTAGCCTGGTGTCTTAACCAGTAGGGCAAACTGGCTCTCTTAGTATAAGAACGGTCTGTTTTTAAAGTTATGTTTTAGAGATCATTCTGAATCTTTTCATTGCCAGGAGAAATTAGATTGGTGGGAGCATACAACTGCTCCTTTCTCTGCACTTTCCCATATTCTTAATCTCTTTCATGAAGATATTTTATTTAGTTTGAGTTAGTTGTTAAGTCATGTTGCTTTTGATACGACTTTTAAAGCATTTAAAAATACATGAGATCTTTTTTTTTGGTAAGGGCTTGGAGGTTTTTTTCTGACCCAATTTTGCTGTATGAGATATTTTACTTTTTGTTTTTATTGCTGAAAGTTTGGATTTTTACATTTTTATGAGAACTCTTCTGGGTAATCAGCAGCTCAAAAATACTTTTTCAAATGGACAAAATATATAATGTGCACTGCATTTGTTATTCAGTTATATCTTTTACAACCATTTTCTCATTGCGTAAACCGAGATAGACAGTAAAAACATCTGTACATTTTCTATATTATACCATAGGGAGAATGAATGTGTGTATGTACATGTGCATGCATCCAGTTATGTGAATCTAAAAGTATGTAGCAAAGCATTTTGCCTTCCTATGAAATCCTAGCATTTTCTCTTATTACAGTCATAGTTACATGTACAATATATCTTTCATTCCATAGAACTGAATGGCAAACATTAATTTATTTAAGTAAAAGCAGATACTTGGAAAAAAGTATCTGCACTCTGCTCAGGGAGGGTAAATCTATTAGTTTACCTGCTCTGGATTTAATATTTTATTCATATTAACTGATTCCCTTGGAGGAAAGCTTTTGTGAAAATGCATCAAGTCTTATAAACACATAGCTGTTTTATTTTGAACATTTGTTTACTGATTTTCCAAGAAGGGTGTGGGCAACTAAATCTTACTAGTCAAGTGTTTATTTGTAACCTTGGCCAAGACAGGGTCTCTGAAGGAAAAATTGGAAAAATTATTCATGTCTCTGATACCACTTCTTAGTTTGATGCTATGGGAATAATATCTAACTCATGCACAGACGCACAGAATTGGTAGAACATGAAAGTTGATCTAATACAGTGATGGGTAGTCCCTAATTGCTGTCCCCTAATTCTGTGTCCCAAGATCACACAAGATCACACCAGTGAACTGAAGGCAACACCATGCTTAAATATATATATAATCTCTGCTGAAGAAGGTGGGCCATCCCTGAGCTAACCCAATTCTCCCTGACTGTACCAGAAGTCAGTGGCCCCCAACATTTTGGGCACCAGGTACCAGTTCTGTGGAGAGAGGTTTTTCTGTGGACTGGAGGGGGTATGGTTTCATGTGCTGCCTGCATCCCATGGATGGGGCTTTACTTTTTTTCACAGACCAGTTGTTGGCATGATGTGGACTAGTTGCAGTCCATGGACCATGTGTTGGGGACCCCTGCCATCGGTGAATTGCTAACCTCTGCTTATAAATCATGGTAAAATATGATTGCTATGATCAAAACCAGCTGTTCAAATTATCAGCTTTCTTCATAATGTTTACTCTAATGACTAGTTTAGTCAGTCTTGTAATTTGGATCTGTAAATTCAGTTCTTATCTTCTGGAGGACCAACATTAAATTTGCTCAGTTGTCTCTGGATTTGGCTTCCTTTCCAATGTACGAAAATGGGATGCAGGGGAAAAAAAGACCACTGGATTATAAAGTTTTCTAGAAAGCTTAGTGTACATGTTCACTAACAACATGGAATGTCAGGACCACAGAGGTGTCCTCGTTTATTGAAAAAAAGGCATTGTTACTATTCAAAGTAAAATCCTATATACATACAGTAGATATAAAAATATGAATAATGATGAATATTTTAAAAAATGAATAATTCTTTTTTTTATAAAGATCAGTTCAAAAATTACAGTCCTTTCTCAGATTCATCTCTTCTCCAAAATCAACATTCTCAAATCCTTGCTGTTCATTCTTCTCTCTCTTTCATGCAGTTTCTTCTTAATACAGTAAATTCCAGACCTTTTGTAAGAGAAGGACAGGCAGAGCCTGGGGATAGAGTCACGGGAGGAGCCTAGAGTCGCTACATTCCAAGTTCAATCTCTCTTGAATTCCCTTAATTTTTATGTAGCAGCACCGATTTAGTGCTGACTATTTATCAACTAGATTCTTGTATATAGGCATGAGCAATAAATCAGCTTACCTAGAACTTAATGTATGGTCCTGATTCTTTGTACCCGACATCTTTGTAGTTTTAGCTAGTTTAACAGTGGTGTTAACTATTCTTATGGAATGCTAAGTGTCATATATACTGTGTGTGTGTGTGTGTGTGTGTGTGTGTGTGTGTGTATTCATTGTTATATTCATTGTTAGCTATCTCAAGTGCCTTATGAGCAGAAATAGGAAATGACTAGCATACAAAGGAAAACAAAACCCTACTCTACAACAAAGAGAAAATTAAAACAAGGAAATGCCCATCCAGCACTATTGGCAATCTCTGCTATATAGATACACACACATGGCAACAGCTTACTTTTGTGTTTTATGACTGTTGTGATTTTGAGATTGAATTACAAAGGTCTATGGCTTGGTCTTATTATCCTGGGTTGCAGGAAGATTCTCAATGTATAAATGTATAAGAAATTCTCAATGTATAAATGTACAATAACCCCATAAATAACTCTCCATAAGAACTCTTGACTCATTTATTTTGTCAAAAAACCCAAATCAAACTTAAAAGCAGAGAAATCAGGTACAACACAAAGCTGTTTCATTTGTAATCTCCAGCTGCTGCTTCTTAATTGTTGTCTTCTTCTTGGATTCATGCAGGGTTAGATTTCACTTATTCCTTCCCATTAGCTTTTCATTAGCTGTTCAGGTTATTCTAGCTTTGATTTTATCTTCCTTCATTTTCTTCTGCAAATGTATTTCTTCAATATTTTGGGAATTGGCATGTATGTGCACATGTTCCTTTGCGTTCACGTGTGTGCACATGCGTGCACACACACACACACACACACACACACACTGGTTGCTTCTCAAGCCAGTAGAAATATAGATGTCCTGTCTCCTAGCAACAGAGTAGGTAAAAATCCCAGAGACCTGGTTGCCGAGCAGTGCTCTCGATGTGAAGCATTTGCGCATTTTGCCTTTGTTGAATTTGATTGCTATTTCTAAAATAGACTTCTTATACATCAAATTATATTTTCATCACCAAAAGTTTCTTATTTAAGAGAATTCCATTAATACCCCCAAATCCTTGAGTCAACTTGTCAGGCAATCATAACTGAAAGTGCGACCTGGTGAGTGACAAAATAAGATGTTCTCAAGAGATAGGCATCTTTTCAGACAAGTTTAAGTAAAGCAAATGCTCCCTTTTAAAGGCAGAATTGTTCCAATTCTGACCAAGGGGCATAAAATTTTAAACTAAACTTCACATTTAAAAAAAGAGAGAGAGATTAGCCTTATTTACCTCTCTAACCACCCTTACATAAATATATTGCTATTTATTATCACATTTTTATAGTTACCATATTGGTGCTTAAATAATCTTGGATGTCAAATCTAGTGCCCTGTTTACTTTTTAAAGCATCAGTGACGCATTTTGAAAGACAACAAACAGCAAATCCATAATTTGGCACAGTTAAAATAGATAGGGGCCATTCTCCTTCCACTGTTTAACCTTTGTTGGCTTGGCGTTCTGATCTATAGTTATTACATATTCAGTTTCCATTCCCCAACCTTTAAAGTGGATTGTGTAGATTCACAATGGATGAGATGTGTTGATGTGTATAAGGAACTGAACTGATTGTGTAATACAAAGGCCATTTTCTGTAACAGAGAGAACAGTGCGCTATTTCACACTTTGAATCATCTGAGCCATTTTGATTTGTTCATTGTTCAGACCGATAAGATCTTACTGTGTAGATAAACAGGATTAAAGCCTCTAACCTTTTGGGGATAGATATAAATTTGGAGAGAGAAAAAACCCCTCTGTTATGCAGTATTTAGTATAAAGAAGCATAAAGTGGCTAATTGATAAAAACATTCCATATTAACAGGCTGTTTTACTTGATTTAGAAGCTAAGGAGGGTCAACTCTGGATTTTACTTAGATGGGGGACCTCCAGGAAGTACAGGGCCATAGAATGGCAAGGAAAATTGAAAAATGTAGCAATGGCAAATCATTTCCATAACATCACCAAGAAAATTACACAACTAAATGGCCATGAAGCCACCACGAGCTGGGGTTGACTTGCAGGAAAATATGTTTGTTTCCCCCTGAATAGACTCTTTACATTTAAAAAAAGTTAAGACTTCCAACTAAGACTCTGCTGTAGGCACCAGAAAGGAAGCTATTTTTAATACTATGCAGAGAGGATATTCCTAATTGCAATCCTAATGCAAATTATCTTTCCCTCCAATAATCACTGTTAGATTTAGATGAACATTTGGATTTGATCTGCTTCTATGAATGCTTTAGTATTACACCTACAGTACAGGGGTGAAATGCTACTGGTTCGCACGAACCAGTTCGGATGAACCAGTAGTAAAAAAAAGCTACCGGTTTGTCCGAATCGGTATTTCCGCCACATGATTTATATTCACTAGAAAGCAGGAAATCTAAATCGCGTGGCACAGCTGTTTCCCACCCTCGCTGTTCTATTTACCTTCAAATGGCTCCTTTTCCCACACAAAGCATGCATTTGGTGCGCACTGTGTGTGTGCGCGCGCAGCCTGTGTTTGGTGCGCACTGTGCATGTGTGTGTCTGGCATGCACCACGCATGTGTGGCCAGTGAACTGGTGGCCACCCGCGTGTTCTAGTCTGAGAACAACATGGGCAAAGACGGAGGTGAGGCAGGTAAACGGTTAACAGCTCTTTATTGGCTAACAATAACAGCTAACAAAGGTCTCGCTCGATGAGCTAACAACAGGGTGAGTGAGCGTCTGTTAGCTCTTTTATACTAGAGCTGTCAGTGGCTGAGCCAATCTGCATGCTCTGCTTTCCAGCCAGTCAGTTGCCGGCTGGCGGCCAATCAGCTGTGAGTCTTCGTCACATGTCGGTCAGTAGGACATAACACTGCGGACGATTTCACCACTGCTACAGTACATGCAAATCTGCCAGGATTAATGAATTTGCATGCCTTGGTGCAGTTTTTTCTCAACCTTAATAACTGTAGGAGGTGTGGACTTCAAATTCCAGAGTTCCTCAGCCAGATAATTGGGGAATTCTGGGATCTGAAGTGCCCCTATCTTAAAGTTGCGAAGGCTGAGAAACATTGACTTAGTGAAAGAACCACTGCAAATGTTTAAGATTTCTTCTCACAGCACATATGGAATGGTTGCAGGCGAAAAAAGAGTTGGACTCAACCACCGAACATAATTTTTAATAACTTAGCTAAATTATTTTTGTGCAGTGAGATGGATTTAAATATCTTAATGCAATCCAATGGGAGATCATTGAAAATTACTATGGGTCATTTCCAGTTTAGTTTGTCTCCAGCTTACTCTCAATCAATTCCTAAATCGAGATCAGAATAAGCACACCCACCACTCAGTAGCAAAAAAAAAAAAAAAAAAAAAGATTGATGTTTAGATATTAAACAACAGTAAACATCAAAAACAGTTAATTAGCAAAACAAGACAAAAAGGATAGGCAGAAACCACGAGAGAAGCAATAGGCAACAATTTATATCTCTACTGGTAGTGCTTGACTTAACAATCATGATTGGGACTGGGACTTCCATCATTAAGTGATGTGGTCCTTAAGTGAATTGCAGTGATTTTAAAGTAAATTGTACTGAATTGAAGTGATTTTATTACCTTTTTGGCCTTAGTTTGTTAAGCAAGCCAGACAGTTGTTAAGTGAATCCACCTCTATCCATTGACTGCTTGTCAGAAACCCCTTGGAAAAATTTTAAATACTGATCATGTGATCCTAGGATGCTGCAGCCTTCATAAATACAGATTGCCCAGATGTTTATTGTGTGACTGCTGTGATTGTAATGCAAAGACCAGTCCTAAGTCACTTGGAAAGGTTGGTACAGTTTTAGTACCATAGTCATTTGGAACGGTTATCAGACGAATGGTTGTAAGTTTAGGACTGTCTACCTGTGTATCAAAATTCTTATTGTTGAGACAATAACCCTAACCCTAACCCTTTTCAAAGCAACTGTAAACAATTCTGTGGGCAATTAGTATGGAGAGTCCCATAGGGTTATTGGTCTTTGCTTACTCCATTCTTCCATGCACGTAAGCAACAAAATGGAAAGTAGAACACCAAGTAATTCCTTCTCTACTTTAGGCATCATTAAAAAAAAGAAACAATTTGATAGTTGGGGATGATGCTTCCAACATAGGTTTTATTCTCAGAGTGTGGTATGGCTTTTATCTTTTCGTGCTCTCATATAATAAAAAAAAATGTGGGAAAAATTGTGGAAAGTTGGAGACAGGCCAACGTTCCCTCTCAGAAGCTAAACAGGCATTGCTAAAACTATAATTGGTAACCATGAATTACGTCTTGCATTCTGTAAGCACATTTTGAAGGGAAGATGATGAGCAATGATAGTTCTAAATATAAGAGTGTTTCTCTCCCTCCCCCCTCTCTCTCCCTCCCTTCCTCCCTCTCTCCCTCCCTCCCCCTTTCCCCTCCCCCTCCCCCCACCCCCCTCTCTCTCTGCAGAAAGAGAGGGAAAGAGAGAAAGAAAAATGTGTAAATCTGCTTTAGGTGAAGCATCAGAAAAAGTGAGGTTCATGAAATTTGCTCTCTGGAGAATATAAGAAGTGAAACCTGAATGGCAAGATTAAACATATTGTGACAGCAATCTGAATCTGACAAAGCCTGTATGATTTGTTCAAATTCCCTAAATTCCCAGGAAAGCAGAACTCAATAGAGAAAGGCTCATGACTGAAGACTGACTTGGCCTTCAATTATCAGGGATGCCCTTTCCGTGATATCTAAGTGCCTGGAGGAGGTACAGGTCTGGATGGGTAGAAACAGGCTCAGGCTCAACACCTCCAAGACAGAGTGGCTGTGAATTCCAGCATCCCATGATCTAACTCCCCCATCACTAGTGATGGGAGGGGAGTGTCTTGCACCCTTGGAAAGGGTTCATAATCTTGGCATCCTCCTTGATTCATGGCTGTCTTTAGTGGACCATCTAACGGCTGTGACAAGGGGGGCATTTGCACAGGTTCACCTGGTGTGCCAGTTACGCCCTTTGCTAGACAGGGATGCCCTCCATACGGTCACTCATGCTCTCATTGTCTCTCGGTTGGATTACTGCAATGCCCTCTACATGGGGTTGCCCTTGGGGTGCACCCAGAGGCTACAACTGGTCCAGAATGTGGCCGCACGAGTAGTTACGGGTGCGTCCCGCTACTCCCATATAACACCACTATTGTATGAGCTGCACTGGTTGCCGGTGGTCCTCCGGATCTGCTTCAAGTTGCTAGTACTCACCTATAAAGTCCTTCATGGCATGGGCCCGGAGTACTTGCAGGATCACCTCCTACCACCTCCCACCACCCAGTGCGCTCACATAGGACTGCCCTCCTCTGGGTCCCCTCTGCCAGACAGTAATGGCTGGCAGTCCCCAGCATGAGGGCATTCTCTGTGGTCACACCAACCCTCTGGAATGGGTTGTCCACCATGCTTCAGATGGCCCCTGACCTCTGCACCTTCTGCACCAACCTAAACACATGGCTCTTTCAGCAACTTCCCTGATCTGTCGTGGATTTTAACTTTGGGATTTGGGGGATTTTAAATTGGCTTTTAATATTATTTAATTCTGTCTATTGTTGGGTTGTTTTATTGCTGTGAGCCGCCCCGAGTCCTACATTAGAAGGGCGGCATATAAATCTGACAAATAAATAAATAAATCATACCATGGGCCATTCCACTCAAAGTGAGCAGGATCAGGAGAAACAGTACATTTGATTGACTTTAATTGGAAGATGCCTTTGATTCAATGCTGACTCATAACTGGACAATTCTCTATAGTTTCAGAAGTGGTCTACAATTGCCTGCTTACTAGAGCTGTGAGAAAATGATTAGCTCATAGTCACTTAACTGTTAATATAAGAGAATATTTGTAGCTCAGAGTTGGACAGTGGAGTCCTTGGTGCTCTCTGAGCTGGGTGGTTTTCTTGTAGACATTTTGTTATCTAACTAGATAACATTCTCATTGCACTGATTACATTACTTAGTTGGGTAACAAAACATCTGCAAGAAAACCACCAAGGGCTTCACCTAACTGACTTTGTGCTTAAGGCAGAAGTAGAACTTGTAGTCTCCTCATCTCTAGTCTGATGTCTTAACCCCTAAACCATATATACAATATTATAATTAGTGATCATTATTGTAGGGGAGGCACCACCAATATTTGAGAGATACTTGCAGCCTTAAAAGCATAGATTATGCAAGCTTAACTGGCAATTTGCCATAATTGGATTCAAATTAACACTGAGTTCCAAATATGGACTCATTTAGAGTTTATGAAACAATAACCACCATCACTACCAAAATCACCCTCTGCCTATCGGTGCCGCAAAGTTATGGCCTTTCCTTTCAGAACAACCGATTCTGTTTTTTAAAGCAACTTTGGACACTAATTCTTCTATTGATAGTTAAGCCATAAAGCACATTGCCCCCATCTGCACTTCCCTCCCACCCCCGAAGTTGCTAAAGTAGCTATAGAAGAATAGGCCTTGAATACATTTTTCAATGACTTAGAATTATTTCTCCCTTTAAAGGGAATGAAAAGTAAATTCTGGATGTAGATTTTGTGTTGCAAGGCAAAGCAAGGAATCTTTACCATGCAGATTAACGGAAGTGAATAGCTAGAGCTAAAGAGCAAAAACCGAATCTCAAGTATACCATCCTCATCACCTTCCGATGCATGTTTTCTTTTCCTAATAGGCTCAATATTAACAAAATGTTTCAGAAACCCTTCTATCTGTGTTCTCAAATTCTTCTTCTGTATTATCTATATATGAAGGCAGGCAGAAATGATGGGATCACTGGAGGAATGAGAAAATATAATTCTCCTTGATTCACTGACAATCCTGCAGTCCCCAGCCAGGAATATATTGTCGAAAGACAAATGCAACTTGTTTTTCCAATGATGTGACTCTTGTGCTAACAGCCTTGATCTCTCCGGCTACCTGAAGTTCAGTCTCTACGTCCTTTAATTTTGCTGTGACATCAGGTTTTTGTCAAGTGAGACTAGTTACCATGGCACTGTTTCAAAAATAGAACAAATCCAATACACATCAATAGCTTATGCAATAAACAGACTAAGGTTACCACTTAAAACATAGCATTCTGTCCTTGTGAGGCTACTTATGAAGTATTTGTGAACACAGAGAAAACTGCACCTAATTCTGAATGTCTTCCTCTTGCTCAGTCTAATTAGAAGAAATAAGTTATGCAGGTCAGAAACTGGATGAAAAGAAAATCAGAGAAGCTTCAAAAATGTGCAGAACATAGCAATACTTATGTCTTTAAATAGCTAGTAAGATTTGTGGATTCTCCCCCCCCCCATATTTTAGTTGCTTCTTTTGGGCAAAAAAATATAGAAGCATATTACTTGATATGGGCCATTCAGAGGTCTTTCCCATATTCAGAAACAACAACATCAACAATAACAACAAAAAGACATGCAAATGAACTACAAGAAAGTTTTATAGAGAACTGGAGTTAATAGTTGGATCATGCTTTCAGAGATATTTTTCTTACCTAAACAGAGAAACAATGATGACAGGTGGGGGGAAAATTTGATTTCTTGCTGGCTTTTGTATTCTTTGCCTTGGGAGCTCGCAGGAAGCATTAGAAATCATGATCATATACTGCAGCTAAGTTCAGTCATGCTGGACAAACCACAAATTTGCAAATACAACTGGTGTGAAGATGCTTGAAATTTCAATTCCACGGGATAATAAGTTCTAGATTTTGAATGCATTCTTTAAATTAGCAGATTTGAGATAACTCAAGTCAAAACTTTTTGTGCTCTGATACACCATTTGGGACAATAAAAAGTCACAAACGGACATGAGGGTTGGAGCATATGGATTAGTGGATGCCTAGAAGGTATTCCTGCTGGTGTGTATACATCCAATGAAGCTCCAACTCTTTTGATAGAACATTTACAGATCAGAAAGAAAAACGCAGTGTAGTGGTTGAAGAGCTGACCTAGTAGTGGTATGCCTGGGTTTTAACCTGGAGGAGGAAGAGGAAGAGGGAACAAGTGATAGAACAAACTATGAATATAAGGATTAAGGAAGAAGCAAACAGAAGTTTTTGCAAATATTTAAACTGGCTAGAAAAATGCATTTTGTTATTGTTATGGTGGTTGTCATTATTATTATTCATTTTTTGAACTGTTTATTTCTTCTTAATTTACTCTGACTTACGCTGACTTGACTTACTGTAAAACTAACTTATACTGTAGTGTGGTTTAGGCAAATCTGCCCAGGTATATTGTGGCTTCTATCTCCTGGTTTCCATTCCATACTCCTGGGGTTATTTTAATATTATTTTAATATTATTTAAGAATTTTCTGGAACAACTTCAGTTTCCATGTGCTGGCTAAATGTTTTAAAGCTTTGGGCATTGCAGCTTCTTGATAAGAGGATTTTGAGTGGCAGAAATGGATGGAGGAGCAGAAAACACCTGTAGAAACAGGCCTGGGGAAGTAGCACTTCCTTGAAGCCATGCAGAGGGTGATGGGATAAACAGCTAATAAGAAGTAAAACTGTATGCATGAACAGAGCATTATGGAGGGGAAGACACCCAGGTGGAGGGAAATCTTTTTTCTTTTCAAGAGGTACATTAAGCAAACAGCAAGGTGACTTCAAATATTCTAAAGCACATATGCTGCATCTCAATTCTTTTTTAGATCTCTTTACTACACACAATCTAAAGTAAATACAGGTAGTCCTCGGCTTACAATCATTCAGAATTAGAAACAGAATAGAACTGGAAGGGACCTTGGACATCTTCTAGTCTAGCCCCCTGCTCAAGCAGATGATTCTATCCCATTTCAGACAAGTGACTATCCAGTCTCTTCTTAAAAACCTCCAGTGATGAAGCACCCGCAATGTCTGAGGGCAAAGTGAATTGTCCTCACTGTTACAAAATGTCTAGGTTAATTCCAGGTTGCTTCTCTCCTTGATTAGTTTCCATCCATTGTTTTTTGTCCTGCCCTCTGGTGCTTTGGAGAATAGTTTGACCCCATCCTCTTTGTGGCAGCCACTCAAATACTGGAATACTGCTATCATGTCTTCCCAGTCCTTCATTTCTTTGAAGTCACAATGGCACTGAATGTATGACCATTTTTTACACTCATGATCTTTGCAACATCCCTATGGTCACATGATCAAAATTTGGATGCTTGGCAGTTTACGATGGATGCATTTATGATGGTTGCAGTGTCCTGGGGTCATGTGATCACCTTTTGCGAACCTCTGACAACCAAAGTCAATGGAAAAACCAGGTTCACTTAACTGTGTTACTAACTTAACAACTGCAGTGATTCACTTAAGAGCTGTGGCAAGAAAGGTTGTAAAATGGGGCAAAAATCACTTATCTGTCTTGCTTATCAGTGGAACGGTTGGGCTCAATCGTGGCTGTAAGTTGAGAACTGCCTGTATCTGAATTAGAAACAAGTACTGAAAGTGCCTACAACTGCCATACCACAGCGTCTTCAAAAAAATGGGGTTTGGCTAGCACCTTCTAATTCTCCTCCCAAATACAACTGTGATGCCTTACAATATGAAAGGTGTAGGCTCTAACCAGGTAGCTGGCCTGCCAATGTGCAGTCACTGCAATCTGTGTCACCCTTGACTGACATGTGACTGAAGTTATTGTGTCCTCTGAAAGCAACATTGTTGTCTTTGTAGGAATTGTACAACATATTATTTACAATGCTTATGATATCTATAATGCATTTGTAGCATTGTATGGCATATACTGTACATATAAAGTATATATGTAGTGGAATATAGAAGTAGCATTATTAGTTACTTGTCAGTGAGATAGGCATATAAATTTAATAGATAGATGATAGAGATAGATAGATGATGGATAGATGATAGATAGATGATAGATAGATAGATAGATAGATAGATAGATAGATAGATAGATAGATAGATAGATAGATAGATAGATGATGGATGGCTAAGAGAGAGAGAGAGAGAATGGATGGAAGATAGATAGTTAGATAGATAGATAGATAGATAGATAGATAGATAGATAGATAGATATGAGAGAGAAAGAGAAGTAAAGATAATCCTTGATTTACAGCCACTCATTCAGCGATTGAAGTTTCAATAGCACTGAAAAGAATGATTTACAACCTGTCCTCAAACCTACAACCAGCACAGCATCCCAACGGTCACATGATCTACATTTGGGTGCTTGGCAACCAGCATGTATTTATGACATGTTTTTTATGATCTTCCCAGTTGACTTCCAACAAGCAAAGTCAATGGGGGAAGCTGGATTCACTTAACAACTGTATGATTCATTAATAACCGCAACGATTGACTTAAAAACCTTGGCTAAAAGCTTATAAAATCAGGCATCACTCACTTAACAACCACTTTGCTTAGCAATGAAAATTCGGTTCCCATGTGTTGTCATAAGTGGAAGATTACCTGTAATGGAATCACATCCTTTGCTAAAATTTGTCACTAATGATTGTATTGACAGTCTGGTTTGTTTGAGGTTCAGTCAAGGCCACATCATACAGTTGAACTTAAACTGGGCTATTACGGAATACAAAGCAGCTCAGATAATTATCCTTCTTCAAACCCATCCTTGCACGTGCCTCCTTGTACATACTGAAGTTTATTTGCATGCATTATTTCATTGGTGGAAATTAATTATAACATGAAGAAAAAGCAGAACAAAACACAGTCCTTTTTTCTCTAGAAAGGGAAGAAACAATTGTGTATCTCATCGTTTTAACAGAGGACAGATCATAGAAGAACTTCTTGGGAAAAATAGAAATAAATAATAATTATAATAACTTAATGAGTGGCTGACTGGGTAAGATAAACATTTTAATAAATATAATCTTGAATCCTTTGAGAACTATACTTGAGATTAATGTGAAAAATTATACCACATAAAGAGTTGAAATGTAGAGGTCAATGTATAGAGACTGACTAAAACAATGTTTCTTCAACTTGGAAACTTTTAAGAGATGTGAACTTCAGCTCCCAGAACTCCCCAACCAGCCACTGATTGGTGAGTTCTGGGAGAAGAAGTCTATACCAAGCAGAAGGAAGACCTCCAGTGAGAGCAAGCTGTACAGTGTCTCTTCTGGAAATCAAATAAACCAAATAAATAAATAAATATCCTTTGTTGCTGTGTCTCTCTTATTTCTTCCCATTCCTTTTTCCAATGGCTCTACTTCTTCTGCTCCCCCATCCCATCCCATCCCACCTCTCTCCCACTTATCTTGTAGGCATCAGAATCACTTCACTTCAGCTCCAGGTAAGGTGGACCTCTCAATCTATTTCAGAAGACCACACTATATTTGGCAGTGCAGATTTTTACTTGCCAGAGCTAGATCTCCAGTAGGATATTTCTGGAATATAGAAGCAACATTTAAGAAAGGAGAGCTGCTTCCCCTTAACTATGATTTAAACTATGACTACAACAGGTTATCTTGGGTATAAAATGAAATAGCCTTAATATAGACTGTAGTCAAGGAGAATTTTTGTACTGATGGTGTCCGAAAGCAGACATGTTGACCTTTCTATGAATTGCATTTGTGCCTGCTTCAATATCTGCTCTTCTCTGTCCTACTCTGAAATCAGATCCTTGTGAAACATCAGTAGTGACATTTGGTTGCCTAGCAACAGCAAAACACGAACAACAATGCTAGGGCCACTAGCAGAAATGTTTTTTTTACTCCTCCTGATGGTAACTGCTATTAACTACAATAATAAAACATCAATTATTCAGAAAGAAAGGAGACAGTTTGAGTTGGTTATTGCGGCTGTGTAACTGCGGTGTTCTGAGGGGATGGTGTGATTGTCAGGATAGTTGGACAATTCGTTTTAGAGCAGCTGGAAGTTGTAAACGGAGAAGAAGAAAAATGGCCCGCAAAAAAGAAGGAAGTGATGCTCACAGAACCTTTCTTGTTTCATCTATCATCCACAAATTTTAAATATTGTTTATAGATTGGAAAAAACAAAGATAACATATATTCCTATGCCATTATTTGTGAAACGATCGACAAAAATGCAACATCTTAAAGAGCATTATTTGCAAAAGCTGTATTGCTCTTGTTGCTTTAATAGAAATTAGAATATAACCCTGGCTGACAGATTTACTCACACCCAGCACAGGATAATTCACTTGAGAGGGATGTATATATTAACTATTCAAAATACATCAAATACTTAATCATTAGCTTGTTTTTTTTAAGATCAAGTTTTAAGTGGAAAGTATAAAATCTTTCATGATATTATAAGCAGCAGTGAAATCCATTTTTTTTTACTACTGGTTCTGTGGGTGTGGCATGGCAGGGGAAGGATACTGCAAAATCCCCATTCCCTCCCCACTCCTGGGGGAAGATATTGCAAAATCTCCATTCCCACCCCACTCTTGGGCCAGTCAGAGGTGGTATATGACGGTTCTCCGAACTGCTCAAAATTTCCGCTACTGGTTATCCAGAACCTGTCAGAACCTGTTGGATTTCACTCCTGATTATAAGCCTCAGTAATTACAAAAAAAAAAAAAAACCTCTATCAAACAAGTTCCTGTTTATGCCTTCAGAATAACATTTTATGCTTTACTCTGGTTTATGCCACCTACATAAAAATATCTATGAGATTTAGCAGTGGTTTTTAATAACCATATATAGATGCATTTTGTTTGTGTGCTGGATAGAATATGCCATTTTGATGTAATTTTTTCAGTAAATGGTAAAATGATTTCATTTTGTACGACATTTTAAGATTTAAAATGTAAGATTTCTCTCTCTCTCTCTCTCTCTCTCTCTCTCTCTTTTAAAAAGTCAGTTTTAAAAAAAAATATAAATAAGGTCCTAAAATTATTTTTTCTGCTTGCCTATTTAATCTTCCAGATTTCCTTGCTTTTATTCTTGGTTTTTAAAATTTTACTGTTAATTAATGATTAGATTTCTCTTTTTTTTTTATTAAATATGCTGTTCTGGGAGGTCTGATTATAGAGTAGACTATAAAAGGAAGAAAGGTAGGCACTAATAGCTGGCCTCAATGAGCATTCATGTATGCCAGAAATTTGGCATTTTGCTTTCCTTCCATTTCACAGGATTACCAGACTAAAGTAGTATAATCCCAGAATTTCCCAACCAGCACATCAGTGTTTTGTGCCCAGAAATGCAGTATTATCTTTTCCAATCGAAAGGAATAAATGGATACCAGCTCTGGTAAATATTAGATTCATTTCCAAATTATTAGATTTGGAAATGAATTACTCTCTCAGAATACTCCTTTGGTCAGTTTTCTCCATACCTTTCTCTCTTTCCAATATGATGTTCAGCACTGGGGAGGAGGGGGGCGGGAAATGATCAGAGGGATTTATAGGACATGGGGAACAGGATTCTAGCACAATATTCCTCTCCAAGAGGGAATCATATAAATATGAAAACTCTTGATATTATTTGAGATGCCTTTCTAGGCATTGTAGAATTACAATTTTACACTAATAGGAGAATTGCAAAAGATATACATATTAATTTGAATCAATATGGTAAGAATATCAGTCTTTCCAGGAATGCTTGCTTATAACAAATACATAACACCTGAATTTAGATAATTAACCTTTCAGACAGCAGATCCTAAACATCTAATAACTAATTCCAATATGTAATCCTTTTGCAGGAAACAATAATAACCATTTAGAGTTTTACATATTGCTGATCTTTTCTTTTCCTTTTCTTTTCTTTGGGGTCATTTTTTTTACATTGAAGTGCACAGTATTATCATGTGAATAGAATTTTTTATATATAAATAAGACATGTTAAAAAGATGAATATAAAATTAAGACAGCTTAATAGGTTATAAAATAGCAAGCCATTATCTAGTTATTCTCTTCTCCTAGTTATTATATTGGTTAGATTTAACTGTAATTCCCCATTCATTAAAGAGCTAACAGTGCAATTCAACTGCTGGGAAAGCTTTAATTCAAAGCACTTGGATCTGAAAGTAAGTCTAAATATTACCAGGGAGACCACTCTCTTCCTGCCTGGCAAGGTTCTTTGGCTCCAGCTCTAAGCTCATCTTTGATTTAGCTTTGTTTTGTTTTTACAACCATAAAACTATTTTACAAATGCAAGTTCAACTATGGCAGTAATTAAAATTGAATGAAAGCGAATAGTTAATTCTTAATAAGTTTGATGCAGTGACGAAATTCAAAATGTTTTACTACTGGTTCTGTGGGCGTGGCTTGGTGGGCATGGCATGGCTTGGTGGGCATGGCAGGGGAAGGATACTGCAAAATCTCCATTCCCACTCCACTCTGGGGCCAGCCAGAGATGGTATTTGCTGGTTTTCTGAACTACTCAAAATTTCCGCTACTGGTTCTCCAGAACCTGTCCGAACCTGCTGGATTTCACCCCTGGTTTGATGACAATCTTTGCTCTGATATTTATAGATCTTGATTGTTGAAAGAAGCCCACCAATAGTTTTTATTGACTATCCTGTGTTTGGATAAGAAAAGAAGAAAAAATACCTTCAAGGCTAGGCACTGCTAGTCCTGGAGAACATCTCAGGCCGTTTAGAAGCTAATGACAATGGAATATATTATTTTTGGCTTCTGACACACATGTTCTGAGATAGGAATAATTTCACAGAATAATTTTTAACTTCTAACGATACATTTATTAAATATTTATTTATTAATACATGGAATAACAAAATGTCTTTATCACAATCAATATTGACCCATTCGATAGATATTTAGCAATAGCAATAGCACTTGGACTTATATGCTACTTTAGCAGTGGTGGGTTCCTCCCAGTTCGACCCAGTTCTCCCAAGCCAGTAGCGGTGACAATATGACATCACTGAACTGGTTCTTCCCCCACCACCACCCCACGCCACACCCACCCACCCCCCGCGCCACCCCTGCGTTATTCTTACCTTTTATTTGGCCCCATCCCCAATCTATTGCTGCCTCCTTAGTCCCAGCTGATGGCTAGAGGGGGAAAAAAACTGTTTAAACTCTTGCTGCAGGGCTTCAAAGGGCCGCCCTACAGTTGATCAGCGTTAAAAGAAAACAAATGAGTAGACCAGTGCCTGCAAAAATACATGAGTTAGATCAGTGCCTGGAAAAATAAATGGGTAGACCAGTGCCTGCAAAAATACATGAGTAGATCAGTGCCTGCAAAAATACATGGGTAGACCAGTGCCTGCAAAAAATAAATGGGTAGATCGGTACAGCTCTGCAAGCAGTTAAAAGCCTGATAAACCAGTACCTCTGCTAAATCCTAAATAATTGTCACATGACCATCAAGCCACACCCACAAAATAAGCCATGCTTACAGAACCGGTAGTAAAAAAAACTTAGAACCCACCCCTGATACTGTACCTTCCTTTCAGAATATCAAAAGCAGTTTTTATTTTTGAAAAGGCAACTGGGCCTATTTTTCTTAAGGAAGATGAAGAAAAAGATGTTTCGCTTCCTTCCTGGAAGCTTCATTAGTTGCATTGGATGGCATGATGAAGCTGATAAAGCTTCCAGGATAAGAAGTGAAATGTCTTTTTTGTCTTCTTCCTTAAAAAAATCAGCCCAGTTGCTTTTTCAAAAATAAAAACTGCTTTTGATACAAGTATGACCTGGATAACTAAGAATCTTCATAGCTTCTTTTCCGAGCTTTATTTATATCTGCAAAGTTTCAGCTGAGGAGAGCTGGATATGAGTGGGCTTACACTACAGTTCATACGTTGCAATGTGCAATGCAAACAAAATTCCTAACCTCACCTCCAACCAAATAATAATTATTATTTTTAACACAAACACAAAATTTATATTCCCTTTTTACAACAATTTCGTAGGGTAGTCTTCTATTATTTACATTTTCCTCTTACACTTCTTTAAATATATTTATCCTTATTGTCCCATTATCCCTTATTTCTTATATATTCCTTCTCATATAATATTATAATTATAAATTATTTTACAGACATTATCCATTTGTGATCTTTCCTCATTCATTCTTATTTGCTATTTCTAATCTCCAGCCAATTATACCATTTGTTCCATATTGCATAATATTCTGTATCTTCCTTTTCTTTTATCTCCTTCGTTAGTTTGTCCATCTCGGCACAGTCCAGAATTTTCCTTATCAGTTCTTCTTCAGTTGGTATCTTATTATTTTTCCAGTTCTGTACATATGATATTCTTGCAGCCATTATTATATATAAAATTAGATATTGTATTTCTTTAATGTATTTCCTAGGAAATATTCCCAACAAAAATGTCTCCGGTTTCCAATCTATGGGTTGGTTATCTCTTCCAACCATTTTCTGATTTTGGCCCAGTACTTTTTTGCAGATGGGCATGTCGGCCATAGATGGACATGCCCCTCATGCCAGTTCCATAAGCCTTTTTGCACTTCCCAGCCAAATTATTTTATAATTCTATTCTGAACTGTTGAAAATACTAAATGAAACTTCAAGTTCTTGCTACTTTCAAGAAACTTTCACAATGATGAGTACTCACCATCTCTATTTTTATACATTGCCATAGGAAGCAAAACACGTCTGCAGCCTGAAACCAGATACAGGAAGTTAGCTACACATGATAGAGAATTTCATCTAATCCATATGTTTAAGCAATTAACCTAATGGCATATATCTCAGGCTAATATTGGACCAGAGCAGCTATTCTTCAGATTATGTTTGTCTCAGAATTTTTCAAGGCAGTTCATGGTCAAAAATTACATATGACCTGTTTGTTAGGACAAGTGGGAAACTGCACATAGCAATTGGAATTCATATTTCAGCTTTTTAAACTTTGTTAGAGAAATTTAGTCAAATACAGGTAGTCCTTGACTTACAACAGTTCATTTAGTGACTGTTTGGTGTTACAACAGCACTGCAAAAGTGACTAATGACCATTTTTTACACATACGACCATTGTAGCATCTCTATGGTCATGGAATGCTTCACAAGCAACTCACATTTATGACGGTTGCAGTGTCCTGGAGCCAGGTGATCCCCTTTTGTAACCTTCTGATAAACAGAGTCAAAGGGGGAAACCAGTTTCACTTAACAACCGTTACTAATTTAACAACTTAATTTAACAAAAATGTGCCAAGAAAAGTTATAAAATGGGGCAAAACTCAGTTAATAAATTTATCACTTAACAACATAAATTTTGGGCTCAGTTGTGATCGTAAATTGAGGATTACCTGTAGAGTTACCTCTGCATACTTGTGAAAAACATACAGATTTTATAGATTCTGGCAAAGAGAAATGCCTATACAAGAAATCTGCCCCAGGAAAAAACTTTGCATATATATTGGTTTTTTTTTTTTTTTTACATTATCAAAATAAAAGGATGTCAGCCTTTCTCATGTCCAGCTAGATGCGCAGAAAACTGCCATTTATGTTCAATATGTTTTCTACATGTTCAAGATAGATCAGATTAAAAACAGGATGTAAACGAAACTGCTTACAATATCTTAAATTTACATTTAAAATCCATAGTAGGATGATAAACTTGCCATTATATGTCCAAATGTAAAGCAAAGTTCACATCATTGAGACTTATCCATTTGTATGAAGATATGTAAACAAAGCAGAACAACAAAAAATTCAGTGACTTCTTACTAATACTGACAAACTTAGAACAGTTTCACAAAATCAAAAAAAAGGATCAAACAAATTGATCAGAATAATATGCAACAATGCATTAAATATAATAAACTTAATATTCTTCATATGCCCTATTTATAGATGAAAAGCTAAAATCAGAAACAATGTATGAGAAAGTATGAAATGTTGTTGCTGATATGCTATTATTAATTTATTTATTAGTATTTTATCATTAATTTACTTCCAGTTGCTGATAAAAAATTCATGTGTTGTCCTTCAAATCTACATTGTCAAGGATATTAGAGTGTACAGTAACTGTCTCGATTTATTGTAAACATTTCTTGTAGGCATTAGCAAGGATTTCTGCAGATATTTATTAGTAAAAATGGGAGAATCGGTTTCTGAATCCATTTCATTTCTTCTTATTCTTCTATAAGAAATGAAAGGGAAAATGTTTTCCATTCAATCCTTTTCTGTGAAAGCCTAAGAATGAAGTGACAAAATTAGTGAAATACAAATTTGGGGCAAAACATGCAGGAAATTATAACTGGAGAAGCGATTACCAAAATTGCCAAAAAATTCAGAATAAACAACAAGTTTATTAAAGACATTTAAATATTATAGCTAAATATTACAAACACATAGCAAGAACCTTACAGATTTGATTTAAGATTTGAGAGCATCCTAGAAAATATTAATTTAATAGGTACTGTGACTATAAAATGTTTTTGCTTTAAAATGCTTACATACATACATGGGTCTATGTATGTAATGCTTGGATTTGTTTTTGGTCTGGATCATAGCTGAATACATACTTGTTCAATTTTGTAGTTTAATTCTGAATTTAAGTCTTCTCACATTGCTATTTCACACCTGAGCTCCGATGGGTGGCTGGGATGATTTTGGTAGAAAACAGATAAACATTGTAAGATTAAAGTCTTCCTATCCCTAATTTAGAAATAGGCAGTGAGGATTTTAAGTAAATTCCATGGAAATCTGGTAAAGGTGGGCTGCAGTCCAAGAATAACAAGGAGCAACACTATACAGTGTAAATAATCTGATAAGAACCAATTTTCCAAAAATCACTTGCATTAATCGTTCCTTCCTTCAAAATTAATGAAGCGCAATAAAATGGTCATTCCTGACGCCTACATATCCTATTAAGAGATTAAGAGATTTCCATGTATAAACCGACAGTAGTTTTCTCCTATACTGTGTAGAATTTTTTAAAAATACACTTTATGATAATATAGGATAGCCATACACTGGAAAGACAACTTTTTAATTATTTTTAGAATGAAAAACAGAAACAAAGTATGTAACAATGGAGTTATTTATTCTATGGAAAAATGTATATTCATTTATTTTCCTGGTGTGTGTGTGTGTGTTTCTGGTCTCCAAAAATTGTAATTACAATTACTTTTTTTGCAATGTTTTGGTCTAATACTTTTTAGGGCTTTGCAAAGCACTGAAAGGTCACGTTATTAGGAACAAATTCTCAATTCCTTCTACCAATGTAGCTTTGCACAAGCCAGCATGTTCAAGATAGAGCAGGAGGAACAGGCTTGCAAGCTAAAGAGGAAAAAAGAAAGAGCTTCTTCAAACATCAAACAACCAATAAAAAAATATTGTAAGAGAATCTGTAGAATAAAGCCACAAGCAGCAATACATCCTTTCCATACATTTCAAAACACAAATCAGAAGATCTTATCCTTAGTATGGATGACTACAGATAGTTCTTGACTTACAACCATTCGTTTAATGGCCAATGGTTGCAATCTCCCAGGGTTCTGAGTTTGTCATTTGCAGCCTTCTTTGAAGTTTCTGACAAGCAAAGTCAATGTGGGAAGCCAAATTCATTTAACAACTATAGTGATTCATTAAATAACGATGCCAAAAAAGGTCATAACATTGGGTGTGTTTCCATGCTTAACAGTAGACATTTTGGCATCAGTTGTGGTTGTAAGTCAAGGACTACTTGAGTTGCCTTTCTAATTAATAAGGACTTGTGAATGTTTTACAGAGAATATAATTTCCATATCCCTTGTTAGTTGGATTAGCTGTTTTTGTGTACCTTTACAAACCAAAAAAGAGCTTGACAGATTAAAGCTATAGTCAACAGATGACATGATTTATTTATTTATTTATTGGTTCGATTTATATGCCGCCCTTCTCCGGAGTCTCAGGGCAGCTTACAATGCGTTAAGTAATAGCCTTCATACTTTTGTATATACCTGCTTAGTAGGGCTTTTGGCCCCCACTAAGTGGTGTTCTTTTTTAATATATACAGAGTCAGCTTATTGCCCCCACAATCTGGGTCCTCATTTTACCTACCTTGGAAGGATGGAAGACTGAATCAACCTTGAGCCTGGTGAGATTTGAACTCGCAGTAATTGCAGGCAGCTGGCAGCTAAGTGCTACTTTAACAGCACTTTAGTCCACTGCTCCACCAAGGCTCCTTATATCAGAAATGGTTAAACATTTTTCAAGCTTTATGGTTGGTGAAGAGCATTTCAGATTCTTTTTCTTTTCCAGTGCTCATATGTGATGATGAAAGAATTTGGTTCGAGCTTTTCAGATCCTGTACTGCAATCATGAGCCATCAGATGATTAATCTTCCTGAAGATCTTAGACAATAAACCACAGGCAATGAAAAACAGCCAGTTGGGAGTGATGAAACGCTAAAAGGCTTCTGCTTATAGGGCTGCCGTATAACCACAATATTAGCCCCAAAGAAACAAAAGCTTCTACTTCCTTTACACTTTGAAGGGTAAAAGGTTGGTAATAGAGAGGGACGTTTACGGTAATTGAGCACAAACTGAAGTCTGTGTGGTTACATAAAACACCTTTGCACCTCACCTCTGAGTATGTATATATCATGTTGGAAAAAACACATGTCCGCATAATAGAGACCTTCAAAACTTTTCCATATGTTGCACTACAGAACTTGAATTACACATTGTTGTGGCTCCGTTGCCTGAGCCTGGGCTATCAACAGATGCGGACTCTGAGAGTGAGGGAGAGGAGTTGGCAAGGCCTCCCTCTCTAGGACCCTCCTCTCTGGCAATGCCTCCGGAGGAAACCGAAGGCCAAGAGATAGGCCCAGAGCCAAGCACGTCCCCGCAGCCAAAGGTGGACAGCGACGAAGGAGATAAGTGCTGGCTGGATCCTTGACAGTAGCGCATGGAGAAGCGTGCGCAGCAGAGGAAGAGGTGTGCCAGAGATTAGCCGAGTCACTGGACCACACCCCAAAGGGTATAAATGTGGGTGTGGTGCCTGGCTCAGTCTGTGATGAGCAAAAAACTAGAAGCAATCCATAGTTTCTGTGTTACTGGAACTCTGCCTGCCTTATTAGACTGCATTCGGAATAATCCTTGTATTGCTGGGACCTTGCCTGCCTTATCGGAATGCTTCCAGTCTAATCTTTGTTTTGTGTGAGTAAAGTCTGAATTGGCAGCCAGCCACTGGGTTGCTGCCAGCTTTATCTTCAAAGATTTTGTCGGGTGGCTTATTAACTCCAGCCCGTCTGTGGGTGTGTGTGTGTGAGACAGGGACAGAACACACATGTATTGTTTCGGTCAAAGTACAGGTGTGTGTTGCCTGAAACTCTGAACAATATAGCCAGGAGGAGACTATGATGGGGGACCTGGATTT
The DNA here is from genome assembly GCA_030761175.1 of Masticophis lateralis. NCBI lineage: Eukaryota > Metazoa > Chordata > Lepidosauria > Squamata > Colubridae > Masticophis > Masticophis lateralis. Next base: position 221,221,550 of record JAUDYJ010000002.1, read on the forward strand.
CCGGTTGGCTCCAGAATTGAACAGGGGCTTCCAGTTAGGACTTTTGTGGCACTTTGAGTGTTTAAGATTGCTGACCCTTGGTCTAAAGTGGTGTTTCTCAGCAACTTTAAGATGGGTAAGATTTCGATTCCCATTCTGACTAGGGGATTGTGGAAATTGGGGCATGTACATCTACAGATCTGAGGTTGGGACACACTGCTCTAGGCCACCCAATAAAATATAATTGCACTGTTTCAAGACTCATACTAATATTCTGGTCCAATCAAGGTTTAGAGATGGTAAGTAGGTAGGTAAACTGTATTATAATCTTTGATCAGCATATATACATACATAACTACAATTCTACATAGTTCATAAAAATAACAATTAAAGAAAGAATGAAAAGAAAAAGAAAGGAAAGAGGTTAAAAGTTGGAAATTATCAAAGAAATACAGTTGTATTAGACAACACAGGTAGTCCTCGACTTATGACTGGTCACTTAATAACCATTCAAAGTTATGACAGACTCTGAAAAAGCTACTTATGAACTGGTTTTAAAGGAATGAGATCTGTCCCTCACCTCAGAGTCACAACTCCGATTTATAATGTTTTTGATAGAAACCAGTGCTTACTTCTGGTTTCTGGCAAAAAAAAATCCCACCATAGCAAATAATAGCATTCTCTTGATAACAACCATATTCATTTCATGACTGCCATAAAAAAAGTCAAAAATTGGGTCTGGTTACTTGGTGACCTGCTTTATGACCATTTTAGGCTCAATGATCATAATTTGAGGACTACCTGTATTTGCCACCTTATCCTCATGGTAGTGAGGCAAAAATTGACTTCATTATGGGTAATAATGATCTTATGATTTGATAGGAGGTAGGAAATGTTGTCGAGAGATATAAAAGAAATAATCCATCCTGCATTTAAATAAATGACATCAGGACAAACCGGCAAAATGGGCACCTTTGAGACATAGATGGGCATTAATTTAATGAATTTGAGGGATATCCTTAATAAATTATCCTGAGGTAAAGTAATGGTCAGTGAAAATCATAAGATTTCTTCCTGTCTTCAAATGGCGATACTAAAGATACCTGAGTCGAATGATTTTGCACACTCTTCTGAACAGTAGTGCAAAGAACCTTCTGCTGCATTTCAGCAGGGAAAAAAATGGACAGATGCCAACAGTGTTCTCACATTACTGCCTTTCCGGTCTAAATTTCACTTGATCATCACCTTTTCTTGCCCTTTTCCAACTAGAGAGTAGTCTCTTTCTGTCTTCAGTTAGACTTCTCTTGACTTTCGCAATTTTTTTTAAAAAACAGTACTTGTCTTTTAAGCATTGTTAGGTGATAAAAATTTCACCTTCAATGAATAAACAAACACCATCTCCTGATTTTCATTCAGCCATTCCATTTGAACATAACCCAGCATCATTTCTATTTCCTTGCTTTCTTTGATTAAAGGAAATGCAGAGACGCACTAATGCTAGGATTTCCGAAAGTATCATAAGGGTTAATATGGTAGAAAAATCCATGCTCTCTCTGGGGAGCTGCAGGAAATCTGAGGCTATGTGAAGCCCAGAGACAATGTCAAAGAACATTCAGAAACTATTAGACCTTCCTAATAGTTCCATACCTCTAGGTGAAAATTTATGAACAGATCAGATTTTGTAAGCAGAATGAACAATTCTGGGACAATGCAAATCTGTCATTCCCCCTTCGGTTCAAATATGTTAAAGAAGCATTTGCAAAGGAAAAGTTTGATTCCCCAACGAAGGGGCTGCTTATGCAATCTTTAAACCAGAACTTTTTCTTTGCAACCTATCCCTAAATTGCTTTTCACTGACAGGGCCCTAAAATATGATTTTTCAAATGAAAGGAGAAAGAAAAATAGAATAAAAGCAAAGAGAGAGGGGGGGAGAGGGGGGGAGAGGGAGAGAGAGGGAGAGAGAGAAAGAGAGAGAGAGAGAGAGAGAGGGAGAGGGAGATGTAAGTAATACCTCACTTCCTTCCCATCATGACTTCTTCTGGGCAAATCTTCTTTTCCATTCCCATAAGGTTTATTACTAGTTGCAAAGCTAAAAAGAAAAGAAAGAAATAGAAACAAAGTCAATACTATTTCTACCTGCAAAATGGGATCAGTATCTAGCACCGAGCTATACAACCTTGGCAACTTTAAGACTTGTGGACTTTAACTCCCAGATTTCCCCAGCTACAACCCCGATTTAGCATTCTGAGGCAAGATTTGGGAGCCTATGGGGTTCTTGTAGCATTGGTGGCTAACATGAGCCATTTCTACCATTCCATTTCCATTTTTTCTATTGCTTTGATCTATCCAGTGCTTCAAAAATGGCTCCAGGGGTTTTGTGAAAAAATCAGATAGCTGCCCACTGAGAAGAAAGGTCTTCTAAAGACACCGTTATAATTATTAATGTTGTTTCATCCCGTCTGAATAAGCAGATGCCCATGTGCACAGAAACAAAACCTGAGCAAATATGAGGGGTCAACTTTAAACATTCCCATGATTATGCTTGCATTGTTGCATGGAGAATAGGCAGAAATCAGGCGAGGCCCTTCTGCAACTTGTAAGGGCTCATCTTAATCACATGAAACTAAAATTAAAACTTTGTAATGGGATTCTAAGGCTATATTGCAATATTTCAACATAGTTTAAAAGGGTCAAAAGCAGTAACAACCCATCATTTTAAAGCTCAGTGTTGACAACGTTGGAGGAGAAGGGAGAATAATAGGTTTGATTAGGCTTTGAGACTGATGCCAAATTGCAATCACTGGCACATAAAAATGAAGTTGGATCCTATATATGTTCTTTAATGTTTCAAGCCACCCCAAAAAACATTTACCAAAAACACAATACTTTTGGGCAAGACATCTGTGTAATAAAAAAACCCCACAATGATCCATTTACAGAATTGTACAGTAGCTAACTCTGCAATAAGCATTGCTCATAAGGAAAACTTCCCTCCGTTAAAAATGGCATAAAAATATACTTTTTCCTTTAGTTTTTGAAGATACTGTGTGTGCATGTTGATGCAATCCAAACGTGCAGGAAATAGACTTGGTGATAATTTGGCCAGGAAGACAATAGTCAAGTACAAGTTTTCAGGATCAGTAAAAACTAAAAAGAAAAAAGCACATGCACATTAATGCACAAAGCAACCCTTTATAAATTTACTAAAGGATGGCCTAATGATTGTCGGTTAACATTTTTTCAGTTTGGGGAGCGGGGGATGAGCAGCCCAACCAAATTGAGGATGTTATTGATTGGACGGATCTCATATTGATTGAATTTTTAGAAGGATGCTCTCTATACATGCTTCGCATGAGGATATACATGGAAAATCCTGCATATACCATTGGTCTAGCCTGGGGTGTAAGTCCAGAAGCAGCAATTGTAGTAGTTTAACCTTTGCCTTAACCACTTTTAGAAGAAAATAAATCATCGCTTCTACGGACTCATTAATTCCAACAGTTCATAAAATACCTTTTCAGTTGACTATACCGGCATGCATTATATTTATTGATCTCTGGCATCTGAATCCTCCATATGATATATAGAAAGCTTACACAATAATGAATAATTAATGTTCAGCTGCAAGGTTTTGTAGCATCACTGATGGCCTTCACTAATTGATTGCCAAGCTAATTGAACTAAAACTGTGGCTATTATTCAACTTTTTTAAAAAAACAAAAAAAAATATCTTCCTCACAAGATTGTCCTTTGCACAATCAAGCTCTCAACAAGCTCATTAGATACTATGTGCATGTTGTAACTAATCAGACAAGGGGCTGTTTTGCTGTTGGAGTACTGAGATCATGCTGCAATTTAATAATGCATCAAGATGTTAATTGTCTTTATTTTATAAACTGTATTTGGCCTTTTGACTAAGATCAAGTGAACAAGGCATTCCTCCCTTGTCTAAGGAAAATGAAGAATTTGTTCATCTTTGCTGTGGCTTTCTTCCCATGGATCACAATCTGATACAATGCTGCTCAAAACTGTCTTCCAAATGCTTTGGGCTGTAATGCTCACAATTGTAGAGAACCCCAAAATAGATCAAATATGAATTGCAGGATTCATGGCATTTCCCAGATTTCTCCAATTGCATTCTCTCTCTCTCTCCCTCCCTCCCTCCCTCCCTCTGTCCTCTTTCTCCCCTTCCTTTACACACACACACACACACACACACACAGAGAGAGAGAGAGAGAGAGAGAGAGAGAGAGAGAGAGAGAGAGAGAGAGAGAGAGAGAGATATTTGTTAAAATTCTAACAGGTACTTTTGCTTTCAAATGAGAAGCCCGTTTATAGGAAAATCAGAGTATAGGTGGTTTTGGTTAGAGGGGATAATGAATCAGACAGAATGGTCACATTATTCAACCACTATTTAAAATAATATTTCCATGGAAAAGAGGGTCATTGGTTTCAACTCAATGAAAATAAGAAAGAAAACATTTAAGAATAACTTTGATATGTTCATTAATGGAATGCTGTATAACATTAAAAGAGGATAAGGTCTAGGACAACTCAGCGTAGCCAACTCACTGTAGCCAGCTTGCTGCAGGATAACTTGCCGCAGGACAAGAATTACACTAATAAAAAAGAAATGATGGAATAGAATAATTTTAAAAGTATGCAAGAGAAGGGACAAAATAATAATAATAGTAATAGTAGTAGTAGTAGTAGTAGTAGTAGTGGTAGTAGTAATAATAATAATAACAATAATAATAATAATAATAATAATAATAATAATAATAATAATAATAATAATTTCAATTTTTATACCACCCTTCTCCCGAAGAACTCAGGGCAGTGATAATGAAATGTGAATGATAGAAATACTTAAATTGAATTGTTGAATTTTCCCACAGTGAGCTCTGTTTTCCCGGGCAGAAGATTGCAGGAGGCTGTTGCAGCCAGAAAAGGAGCTCGCATGTGGCCTTCCCAAGCTCCATTTTCACTAGCAGAGGGTTGCAGGAGGCCATCGCAGCCAGAAACAGAGCTCAGCAACCTGTTTTTGGTGACAGACTGCTCGGGCCACCCCAGGCTCCCCCGACACAAGTGATGTTGAGCTGGCCATGCCCTCCCCCTCCCGAGGTCAAACACAACCCTGATGTGACCCTCAATGGAATTCCAGGGGTGAAATGTTACCAGTTCCGGGCAGTTCTCCCGAACTGGTAGTGAAAATGCTATTGGTTTGCCAGAACCAGTAGTAAAAAAAAGGTTTAAAAAGTTTTTTAAAAAAAGTTCTGATGATCGTGCAGCACAGCTGATTGTCTGAACTTTTTAAAAACTTTTTTAAAGACTTTTTCTACTAACCGTTTGGGCAATAGGTAGTAAAAAAATGCTATTTTTTTTTTAAAAAAAGGTTCCAACAATTAGCTGTGACAATCAGCTGTGCCGTGCAATCCTTGGAACTTTTTTTTTCTTTTTAAAGCATTTTTTTTTACTACCTATTGGGAGGAGTCCATTTTTGCTCCCAAGAGGCTTCCCTGAGACCTGCTAGGCTAAAAATGGAGGGGGGGGGGTGCTGCAAAAGAAAGAAAGAAAGAGAGAGAGAGAGAGAGAGAGAGAGGAAGGGAGGGAAAAAGGAGAGGAAGGAAGTACCACTAACCTCGCACTAGATGCAGCTTCAGAGGATATCTTGAAAAGAGCACAGCAATCCAGAGCTGGAAGGGACCTGGAGGTCATCTAGTCCAACTCCCTGCTCCAGCATTGTTAAAATGGAATGGAAGGCATTCCATTCCTTGAACATCGTGAAACATAAGAAATTAACATAAACCTCCACTCTCTTTTCCTCTTTTCCATGCACCTTTGGGAGTTCAAAAAGAAAGGTGCTACTTGTTGTGCTAGATCTGCTTTGATTTTCTATTGCTGAAGAATAAATAACTCAAGACAACTATCCAACTAGTCCAGTTCAGAGAAAATAAGGACAATGAAGGTATGTTAGCAATGTTTCTTTTGGGGGGGGGGGCGGATAAACAGACTAGAATTCAAGAAGCTCTAAGTCTAACAGCTCTTTCACTCAGTATGTTCCCAGAACACTTCACTATTTACAATTATCTCTGCCTTTTCTTGAAACCAAGAAATAACAAATGAATAACAGATGTCAACTTCTATTGAAGGCTACTTACTGAATGTGAACTGTTCTCACTTATGGGAAATCCTTTTAGAAATATTTCTTTTTCTTACTGTTACCATGACAATATTTAGTTTAATCCCCTGGCTTTTTTTTTTTTTTTTTACATCTATGGAACACTGTGTTGGCAAGATATTATCATTTTATCATTAAAATGAATACTATTCACAATTCAGTATAAATGTTTTTAATGTAACCTACCAGGTAAGGGTACATTGTAAATATAATTTTTATCAACCAAGATACAATAAAGCATAAACATGAATCTGCTCTCCTTCAGGGCAAAGGTTTGACTTTGAGACTGGATTTATAGCTGAGTAGAAATATTAGCTTGATGGTGGAAAACGCAAAAGCATGTTCATTTTTTTTAATGTTTATTTAGTTGGTCCTAATAAAAGTATGACCCAGCTATGGCTTTAGATCAGTGGAGAAATTCAGTTTTTTTTACTACCACTTCTGTGGGCATGGCTTGGTGGGCGTGGTGTGGCTTGGTGGGTCTGGCTTGGTGGGCATGGCAAGGGAAGGCTACTGCAAAATCCCCATTCCCTCCCCACTCCTGGGGGAAGGATAGTGCAAATCTCCATTCCTGGAAAATACCACTTCTGGGACCAGCACTTCTCACTGGATTGGGTTATGACTGCATATTTTGCCTTTTAAAATGTACTTTGTCTTAAGATGTGCTTGCCTTAGATCCATTCAGGAAACTGTTTTGTAGATTTCTTGACTTGATGCTCCCGTATTGGTTATGCATTATGGAAAGATAGTAAATCTGGTTGATACTCAGTTGTACAGAGTAAGAATGATGTGTTTGATGGAGATATGCAGGAGCTGCTATCTAGACAAGAGAGGGTTAAGCATTTTTTTTTTTACATTTAGAATAGTGAGATAACCTCCTTAATTTACTGAGCTATAAAACATAGGAGAGATGTAGGACAATCAAATTTGTAAGATTCTGTTATGTTGATCTCAATAAAAGTGGTTTTAGCTTTCCTGTGGAGTTGAGTTCCTGGTGTGATTCCTCTAGTGGGGCTGACACAGACTGGGAACAATCAGCAGGTTGCATTCCATTTTCTATAAATTGATCTACTTACAATAATGTGGATGCAGCCTATTATTCTTGGAAACCCATCTTCACTTTTATCATTGGTGGGTAGTTAATGCTAGACATTCTTTCAAGAGAATAATCAGACAAACTGCATATATACTGTAAATGCATACAATATACTACATAAACTGGATAGACTAACATTTCCAAACCAGCAGAAAGTGAATAGGAAGTAATAAAAGAAATAAAAAGCAAAAAAAAAAAAAAGACTATCAAACTAGATGTGGTTTATATCAACACCATCTTTCCATATTTTCATATCATTGCAAATTATCCTTTTCTTCTTCTTGCTTCATCAATTTCTTCTTGAACTTTCTCAGTTCCCCTTCTAAGGATGTTATTCAACTCCATCCAACCAGGACTTTCTCAGCTTCCCCATTCCTTCCGATCTTTCATTCTTCTTCATATATGTCTTTTGCATTTAATTCTGTCTAAATCACCAAAACACCTTCTTTCTTAGTGAGTAAGCCGCCACATAATCTGATGATTATGGCAGTTCTTCCTTTTATGGCAGTCCCTTCACTTTTCTGTTGCATCCACATTCATTTTTGAACCCCTTGTCTTTTTTTTTTTTCAACATCCATTTTAAATACTGCAGTCAACATTTATGTTTTTCTTAACTTATCCACTTCTCATTTCCATAGATCAACGTGGGCAGACTTACATGCAATTATTTTGCTTGTTTTTACAGATATTCACTTCTCACAACAGATCACATGCTATACGCTGCCTTCCTACAACATTTGCCTGTCATAAAATCTCTCCTATTTTCCCATCTATGGGAAACATTTTATCAAAGTATACAAATTAATTTACATATTCTTGTTTTTCCAAATTTTCTAGGTTTTCAGTACACTTTCGCTATCAATCCTATATATCTTGATCTTTGATATATTAATTATAAGATCTTTATTTCTCACCGTATTATACAATTTACCCAATACTCTTTGCAAATTATTTGATTCTCAGCTAACAACACAACACTGTTTTCATTCAAAATTCATGTATATTTAAATTTTCAACTTCTAACGGTACATCTATTAAATATTTATTTATTAATACATGGAATAACAAAATGTCTTTACCGCAATCAATATTGACCCATTCGATAAATATTTAGCAATAGCAATAGCACTTGGATTTATATGCCACTTGACCAGTGGTGGGTTCCTCCCAGTTCGGCCCGGTTCTCCCAAGCTGGTAGTGGTGATGATATGACATCACCGAACCGGTTCTGCCACCCTTCCACCCTGCGCCACCCCCACATTATTCTTACCTTTTATTTGGCGCCACCCCCAATTTATTGCTGCCTCCTGAGTCCCAACTGATGGCTAGAGGGAAAAAAACTGTTTAAACTCTTGAAGCAGGGCTTCAAAAGGCCGTCCTATATGTACATTCTACATGTGGTAGAATGTAGCCTAGAGTCCTAGGAGGGAGGAGTTGCTCCCAGAAGGCAAAGGACAATGAAACTTGGGTTATCTGATAGGCAGGAATACAGCTAAACAGCCCCTCCTAGCCCTTTACAGAGTATAACCTTTGTTAAGCAGATAGTTACTTTAGTCTGGCAGGGTTCTGTCTACAGGCCACCCACAATAAAGAAAATACTCTGAAGTAGTTCCGCATGTTGTTGATGGTCCTTGGGGCCTGGTAGTTTGGCTCAAAGTCTCCCAGTTGGCTTCTATGTGTAAAGGGGATTAAAACCTGAGACTCCCTGTTCCTAGTCCAGCACTTTAACTGCAAAACACTTGGTTCTCTCTTCAACACATCCATGCAAAACATTCCATAACACAAATTATTTCTTTGATCACATATTTGCTCCAAATCAACAAAGGAATTATTTTCATGACTCAGGATTCAGATGCTGACTCTGAATGTGAAGAAGCTGCTCCAGCTCCATACAAAGCCAAGAATCACCTGAGGACAATCAAACACAGGCATCACCTGAAAGCTGGAACAGTCAGATGATGATGACATAAGACCTCCCAGTCACCGCATCTGGAGAGTAGAGCTTAGAGGCGAGCAAAGGCATTCTATGAGGCGCTTTGCCAAGCAAAAAAGTCTCTTGATTAAAGACAGCTGACTGCAGCCTGATTTAAGAGGAAGCCCTGATACACAATCCTTCACTGGAATCCACTATCTTATGTATGGCTCTTGTGTGATGTTTGTGTGGATTGTGCTTGTGAAATTCTGACCGCTGGACTTCTAACTGACAACACTCACCTGGCTCCAAGAACTCTGGACTGGATTTTGAATATTTTTCTGTTGCACTCCTGTTAAAAGCAAAACCATTCAGGCAAGCTCCTTTCAGAGGGTTTGTTTTGGTTTGCGTTTCTCGTCTCATATTATCTCCTCTACCTTGAGTAAACTGCTAATTTCCATAGCAATAGTGTGTGCGAGTGTATAATTGAAACTAATCTCCTGAAGACCAAAAATCTGAGCTACACATTCCCTGGCTGGGACTTCCTGAATTTTGTTCACCATTACTTTCAACCATAATTCTGCCAAGCACTTTTCCAGATATACTTAACAAACAAATGCCCCTGTAGTTTTTACAGTTTTGTTAACTTTCCCAGTGTATAAAGAACAATAACAGCTTTCCCCCAATCATCAGGCAAAGATACTATCTTCACACAAGTTAAACAAATTGCACAGCTGCTCCATAAGCAAAATCACATCCATATTTTAACATTTCTTCAGTTACACCATCTGCTCCTGAGCATTACTAGTTTTCATCATTTTCACTGCATTTATGATTCTCTTCCCTTCCTTTTTTTTTCTTGGGAACCAACAGTTATAGTATTTATTTCAGTTCAGTATTTATTTCAGTTATGGCATATCACTATTGTTCCCATACAAATCACTTTCAACATACCATCCTTTCAGTTCCATCACAAATTATTTCACCACTTTTATTTTTAATTCCATTTATTTTATTGGAAACTGTGCTTTCACTCTTTCATTCCCTTCCAAGATCACTTCAACTTACATCAGAACCAGGCTGCATTTTCTCCTTTTTAAATCTTAACCATTCCTTGCACTTTGATTATGTTCTCTGCAATTATCTTTTTATCTAGGTATACTGCATATTATGCATCCTCAGTCTTGTTTTTTGAATTCCCTTAAATGGACTTTTGTTCTAGCCCACCGTCTCTTTCCTTTCACCATTTTGCCATGCATTTTCTTTTCATATTTCCCATACTTTTCGCATACTTTTCCTTGGCATTCTGGAACATAATTCTTTTTGCACTGTTCCAAGCAGTTTCCATATTCTTTTTTCCCTCATTATATTGGGAAGTTTATCTTCTAATGCTTTTACATGCAGACAAAAGCTTTTTGTTCTTGCAGTCTGTCTATTTTCACTCTAGTTTCTTTCCCTTCTTTCCTTTTCTTCCATGCTCTGTTTCCATCCAATCAGCTTTTAACACTGCTGCAAAATGGTCCATGCCATGTGCCGAGCATTTCATCACCTTCACTAATTTTCTCAATGTTTGAACATAAACAACCAGATGAATCATGCTTTGAGATTTATATTCGTTCTCTTGCCATGTGTGCATATGAATACTTGTGCATAGAAGCATGTGTGGAAAAAATGGTTTTCTAGGCAGACTCTCAAGAAATGGGCACCTTCCTTTTTGGTGCCTCTGAATGGCACCATCACTTACAGTAATCTTTCATTCTCTCACATCTATTCATGTCACCTAGCACAATATCCCTCCTGCCCCTGTATTGCATTCATTGGTGTGCCTCTTCTTGTAAAACTCATTCCTGGTTTTTCCATTATCATTGTTCACTGGAACATAACATGCAACTATTATACGTCTATGGATTCCTATACACTAGTTCACATAAATTCATACTTTCTGACATATATTATAGATATCTCATTCATAAATCAACCTATGCTCTCACCTTACTGTCTGTATTAATGAACATTTGATTCACGGAATTAGACTACCTTTCCTCAGATCTGTTATATTTGTCCCCCTTCCTCCCTCCCTTCCTTCCTCCCTCCCTTCCTCCCTCCCTCCCTCCCTTCCTCCTTTCCATATGGTAGGATTCAAATAATTTAACAACCAGTTCTTTGCCTTAATGATTTCTTTCAACAACCAGTTCACTAACTGCTCAGAAAGTTAACAACTGGTTCTCCCGAAGTGGTGCGAATTGGCTGAATCCCACCACTGCATACATCCCATCCCATTCACAAGTACTGACCTACATTCTGGATATGCCCAAACTGGAATTACAAAATTAGCATTGCTATTTGTTTATTTTAATCCTATCTGTTCACCAAGGAATGCAGAACAACCTATATACTTTCTCTTTTGTTCTGCCTTCACAACCACCTGTAAAGTAGCTTCAATCTGAGAGAGAATGATTGGCTCAGCGGTACCAGATCTGCTTTCTTGCTCATTTAGATGTATACCTCTGTCACCCTTGATTTCAACACTAAATCATGATTTCTTTACAGAATTGAAGAGGGTAGACCAGAAATATGAGATTATCATTGCTCAATAATTTATAGTATTCAGCTTCCTGCAAAATTTAATCTCTTCCCACAATGTGCTGGCAGTTAAAATCTCCCCCAAAAGCATAGCATCAATTTCCTTCCTGTGCAAATCTTTGCAATGAATCCCCTAGAAGCATCCTCTACTATGTTTTGTCTAAATTCAAATTGATTAAAAAGAGCTCATAAATTCAACTTTAATATGTTACAAGATATCATTTTTCTCAGAAATTCTCTCTGAATTTAAGAAAGAGAAAATAAATGCCGTGTGTTGTGAATCTTTAGAAATTAACGCAAAGGAGCGGTTTAAGATTGAATATAAATACATTGTATTTTTAACCAAGAAACTGTTGTTCCACCTGTCATTTACCTGAATTAAAGCAGAGGAGAAAACTGTGTAACACAAAAGCACTCCATAGGATGTTATGAGTATTTTTTCTCCTATCTATGTCTTGTTGGCAAGGAGGAGGAGGAGGAGGAGGAGGAGAAGGAGAAGGAGAAGGAGGAGGAGGAGGAGAAGGAGAAGGAGAAGGAGAAGAAGAAGGAGAGGGAGAGGAGGAGGAGGAGGAGGAGGAAGAAGAATCCAAGAACCCAGAAGTCTGGCAGGTTAAATTGAAATGGCTAGCAACCAACTCCTGGAGTTGACGCTATGACTGTTATTAGAACAGAACAAAGTGTTGGGGAAATTGTTTTGAATTAAAGCTGGAAAACATGAGCATGGAATGCATTTGTAATGGTTTGGAAGTGAAAGGAGGATGGAATGACTTCATCCATTCCTGCACTCAGAAAGCAGTGAATGGCCCATACTGAAGATGGAACAAGAAGAAAGGGCAGATCTGCTCTCAGTCTCAATTAGTCCAGATTCAAAACCCAGCTGGTTTAAAACCAAATGGAGTGGGTTTAGACCTCTCTGCTCTGAGTAAATAACCTCTTCCAAATTACCACCTGCTGAACATTTTGGTTTAAGTAATATCTGCAATCACTTAAGAATCATGTATGAGTTTATTAAATTAAATAGCTTCTATCATTTCATTCTATGTCTCACCTATTACTCTGTTTCCGTATTATTTGATAGGGTCACTTCCTGATACCTAACCTTCCCAACCTGTGATACCAAACTGCCCTTCCAATCTGATACTCAAATTCCTCTACATCAGGATGTCAAACTCAAGGCCCGGGCCACGGGGTGCTTAGATATGGCCCATGGGGCCATCCTGGAAACAGCAAGGGATTGGCCCACAGTGCCTCATGTGGCCCTCCCAAGCTCCATTTTCGCTGGCAAAGTATTGCAGGAAGCCGTCACAGCCAGAAATGGGACTCAGGAGCCTGTTTTTGCTGGTAGAGTGCTTGGGCCGCCACAAGTGCCCCTGACATGAATGACATTGAGCTGCCACGCTCACCCTGGCCACTCCCAACCCGGCCCCCCGGGGTCAAACACAACCCTGATGTGGCCCTCAATGAAATCAAGTTTGACACCCCTGCTCTACATATTTATCAACCTCATGATCTATACTAGACTTCTGTGTCAGACACATCCAAGTACTTCCCTAGTGAAAGGATAAACCGGTGACATCTCCGATGCCTGGGGAATGCCCAGTTGGGGGCTCCTTTCATGTCCCTGTTAAGTTGCCCACTGCCTGTTTTTAAACTGCTGGTTTGGCAGGAGCTGGAGCAAGTGACAAGAGGTCACCAGGCAATGCGGCAAAAACCAGCAGCCTGTCAAACATCAGACCAGTGTCCTAACTACAGAGTCACTGCGCTCCCTAACCTCATGATCTGATTTGGTTGTACACCCATAACTGAGTTCTTCATGTAAGCAATATTCATTCAAATAAATTAAATACTACAAACATTTACTTTGGCTCAAAACAATTGTAAATTTGTGATCCAGCTATCAGCATTATTATATTATTTTTTTAAAAAAAGTTTAGCAAAATGTTTAAAACTACTTTTCACAGAGGGTTTTTAAGAAAGTATTTTCAGCAAGTGTTTTCCAGCAATAACATATTTTTGTTAAACAATACTTGACACACATGAAACGTTAAATTTTTGGTCCTTCAGTAAATATTTCCTCTCTTTTCCCACTTATCTACAAGCTCAGTAATGAACTATTCTCAAAAGTAGGGAATGGGTTGTACTATTTCAAACTCAGGCATTTGTATAACTGATTTTAGTGAGCTTTAAAATTGATCTTTGGCAGTTCCTTTTTAAGTCAGTCATCCAGATGTTTCATGTTCTAAGAAAAAGTGAAAGCTGAGAACTCACCTCAGTAATAAACTCAATAGGATTTATTGTTAAATGTTAAATAAATATTACATTAAAATTTTAAATAAATATTAAATACTTTAAATATTTTAAATAATAGCCAGTTTAGAGTAGTGTTTAAAACATCAGGCTAAAATCGAAGAGACTGTGAGTTCTAATCCTGCTTTAGGTGCTGTTAGAAAAATAATTTGGGGCTCCAGTTCAAGCCAGAGTTGGCCAGGAACAAGTCAAAATGAAATCCAGACAAGGTATGAGGAAAGGAAATGTATTTATTCCCAAAACAAGGAGGTTTGCTTTTGCAGTTAGACTACAGAGAAAATGAGGTACAGAGAGTTTGTTTTATAGGAGAGCTGGTCCTTGGTGTGGACTTGGAAGGGGAGGGTGTGGGTATGTGTATGTGCTGGTTCTAATGTGTGACTCTGTCACACGTTAGCCTACTCAATAGCACTAGTTCTAGCTTTATTGTTATCATTATTAGTGTATGGAGTTGTTACATTAGCTAGAAGACCACATTTCTATTGTAGAGTAATCGTTTGGCTACCAATTTACCACTTCTGTTGTAAGACACATTTGTGTGCTTCTCAGGGTGCACCACAGGAAGGTGAGCTGACTTCGCACCATAAAGAAAGACTAGGGTTCCTTTTGCAGTCTCATCAAAGGCCCTCTCTTTCCCAGAGCCACCTCATAAATAGACATCGTAACCAGGAAGGTTCAGAGCTAGCAGGAATCTGACTGCCTGCACCACCTTATCTTTCCATCAAAGTAGTACCTATTTTCTACTCACATAGAACATCCTTTTGAACTGTTAAGTGGACAGAACCTGAGGTGAGTGATGGGAGTTCACTCTGCCATGCAAGGCTAAGACTCAAACTGTTGGAACTAAAACCATTGCTGGCATCATTAAGCCATTGAGCCGCCATGCCTTGAAACTTTATTGTAAGATTACATTACATTAGTTTGATCCAGTGATTAAAGCACCAATCTAGAAGCCAAGAGACTGTGAGTTCAAGTCCTGCCTTAGTCATGAAAGCCAATAAGGTGACTCTCAGACCAACTCACTATACAGAATGGTTATTGTGGAGAAAATAGGAGGAAGAGGTATTAGCAATGTTCACCACCTTAAGTTATTTTTAAAAAAAAATAAAGGTGGGATAATAAAATGACATATATGCGGTGTGTGTGTGTGTGTGTGTGTGTGTGTATGTGTATACATTGCAAATCTGAAAGTCCATCTCTCTCCTCTTGCTTTTACAGTCCAAGAAACTGGGGAGGGTCCCTTCTGAGTGGTTTGCATGCCCAAAATCCTTCTGTAAGCTCACATTGCTGCTTGTCTGACTGTTGTCTAGCCTGTGACTCTTCCACCTGACTCCCAAGGTCATTCCCACACACCATTACATCAAGTGACTAAACTTGTCATGCTAAATATCCATATAAATACGCCATAACTCACTGTACCTTAAGGAAAGTTATGTGGGGGAAAGTTATTTTTCCACTAGAGGGTTTTTCAGAGAGGAAGGGAAAAAAGAAGCTGAGGGAATCCATCAAAACCTTTCTATCACTTAACCTGCAAAAGATAACGACAGCACCATTTGCAACTTTGTTATTAGGGCAGAGTAAAAGGGACAACACATGAAAGCACTTTAACTTGACTGTGAGGAAGAGTCCCAAAGATAATATACATCCGGGAGCAAGGAACATGGAGGGATACAACAGAAATGTGCCTTTTCTTCCCTTCTCCTAATTCAGTGAAATGCTGCCTTCTCCGGGTACTTTCCAACATCTGGGGAGAGCTTTGAATCTCTCGTCACCCTCGATTACTCTTCACTTTTTCCATATGAATCGCCTCTTTTCAACTTTCTCTCCCTCCGCACTCCCTAATTTTAGCCTTGGAAGGTATAGTTCTCCATCTTGACCTCTTGCACTCATAAATTATTTTGTCACTGTGTGATATGCTTGATTAAAACTGGAAGGAATAACAGTTGGAAAAGAGCTTTTTTTTGTTTTGTTTTGTTTAAGAGTTCTGTGCAAAGAAGTGCCAAAGTAAAAGCAAAGACTTGAATGTTTTTCAAAAAGTTTGTGTGAAAAATTCAGGCCATTCTCTTTGCCTTAAATGTTGATGTCTCACAACACCAGTGTTGTGTCTGATCCTAGGTTCCTTACTAGTAATATTTTGCAGACCCCCTAGGCTTATGCATGGACACTCTCTTCTGGATTTAATTTTTGTTTCTGTACTATTACCTTGTTTTCCTGAAAATAAGACATCCCCTGATAATAAGCCCAATTGGAATTTTGAGCCCATGCTCAAAATAAGCCTACCCCCGAAAATAAGCCCTCCCCAAAAATATTTAAACACAGAGCTGGAAATCAGGTAAGACAGCAAGAGGATCCCCATCTTGCTCCATGCACCCCAAAATAATAAGACCTCCCCGAAAATAAGGCCAAGCATTTATTTTGGGGTTCAAAAAATATAAGACAGGATCTTATTTTTGGGGAAACATGGTAGTTGTTTCTAGAGCAGCTGTATATTATCATCTAACATGATGCCAACATGATGGAACATGCATCGTGATGTCATAATGCAAGCTCACTTTTTTGTCCAGGTAATCCTCACTTAGCAACTGCCTCATTTAGCAACCATTTGAAGTTACAATAATATTTTTGAAAGCACTGCTTTGCAAGCAAGCCTTGCCTTTAAAACCATCACAGTTCCTGAGGTCTTGTGATTGCCATTCAGGCATTTCACAACTAGTGCTCATTTACAACCGCAACATCCCAGAGTCACTTGGTCTCCATCTGTGCGCTACCCATTAGCTTGCAACAAACAGAGTTAATAGAGAATGTGGAAATAAAATCACAAGTCCCAGTCACAAAATGTTTCACTTAGTGACTATGGTGATTCATTTAACTTTGAAGGGGTTGTTGTTGTAAGTCCACTGCAGTCATGTGATTTTTCCACTTAGCGATTGGGGTGCTTAGTGACTCAGCTGCTAGTCCCAACTGTGGTTGCTAAGTGAGGACTACTTATACTTGCATCACAATATCAAACATTACATAAAGGGTGGAGTTTGTGTTGCAACATATTGATGCATATTTTACCACTTTGCCACACATACACACACATGACCTTAAGATGCTATGGGCATCAATGGGAAAGTGTGTTGGTTCTTTTATTTTTGATGCTAACTGAAGCATTGTGTATCGTTTTTTTGTCCAGGTGTTGTGATGGCAATTGGCTTAGTTTTGCATTTCATGCAATGCTTCTGGTTTGTCTTTACATAACCTGTGCTTCTTCTGTCAAAAGAATATGAAATATTTATTTTATGCTGTGGATTTCTAATGATGGCAAAGCAAGGGGGAGGATTTTAGCATTCAAGCCACTCAGTTCAACTTAGCAGAGATTCTTAAAACATAAGGCAATTATGTGAACTGCTTCAACTCTGAAATATTTTAAAAAGAGTGTGTTTAACTACTAATGGAGTAAAGTGCCAAGCAAGCCAAGAGAAGAGAGCTTTGTTGAAGAAATGTGAAAGGAATCTTCAGGCTGGATTTTTTCTTCTTCTGTAACCTCTTGAATAAGGAGCCATCCTCACTTTGTCCTTGACTGTTAAGGGTAACATGACACCAATTGTACCTATCAGTGACAAATGCATCTAAAGCACATTAAAATGCCTTTCTGCAAACTGTTAGCCAGCAGGAAACGATACTGCTTTAAAATGTCCCACTTCTACTTTGCCTTGGCCAAAAGACAATTCAATGTTCTACTTGCTAAAGAAGATTGTGGAGAGGGTGTGTCTATGAGAGAGTCAGAATGAGAAATATCCTTTTGATGCCAATCAAAAGTCTTCTGCCATCAGTTATTCTTTACCATGGAATGATCAGTCTGGGGAATTGGAGGACTAAACATGCCCTACCTGTTTCTCTGTTTCTCTTCAACAGAAGAGAAAGGTAAGACTATGTCTTCTTGGTACTTGTCTACACAAATGGTCCACTTTCCCACAAGCTTAACCCATGAAAAGAAGCTTTCCCCCTTTTTTTTCCTCCAGGGAAAAGGAAGTGGGGTGGAAGCATTCCCTTATTATCCACCAATCCTTTGCAGTAAGGCTGTCCACTCCAGGGGTAAGTTCTACTTACCTTTACTACCAGTTCGCATCGTGCCTGTGCGTGCTCTTCTTCACATGTGCAGAAGCTTCTGCATATGTGCAGATCACTTATAATGATGTCCGGGTCAGAGGGCGGAGCCTCCCACCTGTTTTACTACTGGTTCTTGCAAACCGGTGTGAACTGGGGGCAACCCATCACTGATCCACTCCTTCAAGAATTAAGTTCTACACTCTCTTAACCATGGATATCAGAGGATTTGTGTTGGAGTCGCCTGTGGGAAGCAAAGCAAGGGAAAAGGATGAACAGCTCCTTAGATGCCAGTTCTACAAGCTCATGGATTACTGCGTTGGACTGAAGAACCTCCACTAAAGACACACTCTCCCTTACATGAAAGACACCCCCCACCCCAAGTTATGGCCAAGAAACCCAGTCTGTGAATCAGGCACTCCTGACCTATGCTTCTAGGGCTGGGTGGGAAGTTTTGCTATGGGTGGCATTTCCCTCCCCTCAATGTCTTGGCATGTTGTAGATCAGCAGCCAGGTCTGGCAGAATTGTCTGGAGAAATGGGAAAGATGGAATTGGATTGGATTGGACTGGTCCAGTGAAGTGCTGTTACTACCCAAAGAGCCTAGTGAACAATGGCCAATAATTGCTGATGCTAAGAAAGATTTTAAGAAACCCTACTATGGATTTTGGCTTGTTTTCCCCTTGCTGGAGCAATGTGGATCTGATTGTTTTCTATAATCGACACAAATGTGTGTGTAATAAGTGTATTCATTTTTGGAATGGAAATTCTTTTGGAGGGTTATTTTGAGTATTATTCATTTTTTGGTACTGTATCACTTACATAGTGCCTCGTAGGCAAAATTTATCAACAAGTGGATGAGAATATAGGGCGATACTTGATTGAGTCACAAACAGCATTATATATCATGATAACAGGATGTGACTCATTGAAAATTAATGTTGTAGGTGCAAAGTCAGCTGAAATCTATTGCCATTTACAAATAGAGCTGAGCTGCTGTACACAAACTTGAAGACATGAAATTTCCATAATAACATTGCTATTCAGCTACTTCAAGATTCAGAAAATGACTCGATGCATTTTCCCAAAACATGCTTATTTTTGCAAATTCTTCATGAGAGGGTGGCATAAGGACTGAAGACTCCTAAAGAGCAAGAGGGAAATCAAATGGCTGGGGACTTGGACATGGTTCACTTATAACAACAAATAAAATCATTGCCATTTATGTTCTGCTATCTCTCGATCCAGATTTCTTAAATCATTTCTTAAACCTGATTTTCCTTGAGAATGACCCTGAAAGAACATATATTTAGTGACAGGATTTATTTACAGGATCCTGGCACTTGGATTCAGCCACAGTGGTCACATTAGACTGAGAATATAGGCTCCATTTTTCTCTCTTTTCTCTAAAAATCAGTCTTCGGAAACTTAATACATTATGCATGCTCAAAAAGTAGCACATGTCCTATTTATATAGGTGAAGCTAAATGACTAGGCATTGTTAATGTATTAAAGTTGAGTAATGAAAATTCTTCTATTTGACATTACCTATCACTTTCACCTTTATGTATCCATCCACTTTTCTCTGCCCACTTATTTTTATTTTTATTTTTTAATTAGATTTATATGCCGCCCTTCTCCGAAGACTCAGGGCAGCTTACAATGCGTTAAGCAATAGCCTTCATACTTTTGTATATTTTATACAAAGTCAGCTTATTCCCCCACAAACTGGGTCCTCAATTTACCTTAGAAAAGATGGAAGGCTGAGTCAACCTTGAGCCTGGTGCGATTTGAACTGGTGTAATTGCAGGCTGGATAACAGGCTTTAGTCTGCTTTTAGCCTTGAAAAAGCTTTTGGCCCTTTTAACATAGTTGTGATGTAACAGTGAGATAATCTAATGTTAACTCTCCATGAAGGAATTGTGCATCACAATTAGTTGGAGGTGTTACTTGGAACCCTGACATAGTCGTCAATACTCAGTTAAAGATTAATAACTGAGGCCTAGTGAACTTGATGGTTCTAGTCAGCTGTAGAAAAATAGAGTGTCATTGTTTGCTAGGTTATAGAACAGGAAGTAATATATCCAAAACTGAAACCAAAGTTGAGGCAGTTTCTCCTGTTTTATGTAATTGTTCAAAGCAAAAAGACTTTAGTTCTATGAAACTGGCTGAGTTATGAGCACTTGGGCTAAGAGTTGCTCTTCAGATTTCACACAGATATCCAAGTCCTTCACTTGCAGATAGATAATCAAGAAAACATTTAAAAATAGCTATTTCAGCAAGCTATCTCTGATTGTGACCAGCTGGGAATACTTGTCTCCCCTTCCTTTCCCATCTTAACTTTGGTCTCTTTCTCTTCAATAGAGTAGCAATTCAATGGTAGCAATTCTCAGTAGGTCAGGTTTTTCTCAGGCAGAGTTTTCTGGCTCTTGCTGAGACTGTGGGGAAGTCTGATTCAACTTCAAGTCATACAGACAGGATGGAGCACAGAGTAGCTAGATCTCCTATCAAAGGTTTCAAAGGATAGATTGCCCACAAGAAGATCCACAATATATCTGGGCAAAACCAGATCCCAACTTTTGAATGAGAATTTGTAAGGATATAAAATATCTAATTTATACAAAACCATGGTTTAAAATATTGTCAACCTTTCACGTGTGGACTTTCCAGTTGGATTATATAGAACCAAAATGGGCTCAAGAAAAAGCCAAATTAATACTGAGCTCAAGACTTCTGCATATGTCCAGACTTGGTGTCATAGAGAGGATTCTTCATAACATCAGATTTCTATTCCTTCTTCACTCAGCTGGTAGAAAACATGTGCTGTGGATGGTATTAGTTAAGATTAATGAATGGTTCCCAGATTATTCTTCAACTGATTTAGTTTTGAGCAATGTACTCTGAATATATATATATGGTAAAAATAAATCCATCAGCCTGCTTGTCACTTGGCTGTGAGCCTACAAAAAAGCCATAGGCAAGCTATGAAACTTTTTGCATTAGACTTCACTTCTTTCCAGGATTTAGCCCTGATAATATCAAAATCAGGAAACCATGTAAAAGAGTCTTCTGAAACGCAGTATCTTCTCTACATATGTCTTTTTTAAACAAGTGGAATTAGATATATGTCAGCTTGTGGTTCCTATTACAGTCATGCTGCCTTGGGATTACTGTTATCGTAGGCCAATGTATATAGAGAGTGCCAGGTTAGTAAATGTTATTCCACAAAGATCTTTACCCAATCCCATTCTGGTATTCATAACAATAAAATGCAGATACACATAACTCTAAAAGTTTTGTGTATTTATTTTAAATTACTTGTGGACTGTTAAGACTGGAGCGGAATGAAACAACATTGGATCTTGCTGTTATTATACCACTATTTTGTGCTGTTTAAGCATTAGCATGAAAAAAGCATTGTTTCGAATTTTCCGAGAGAAAGGGAATTATTTGTATAAGCCAACTATGTTGCCAGATGAAATTTCACACAAGAGCCTTTCATTTCCTCCTTTACTCAACTGTGTGGGCCATTCTGGGGAAGAAATATGCTTCCCAGTAGATTTGCCTAATTACTTGTGGAGCAGAAGACAGAGGGAAAAGGAGCTACTTTGAGCGAGGAGATTTTCCTTAACAGACCCCGATCTTCATTGTCTGTGAAGTGACTGTGATGTCAAGATACCCAGTGATTCTATTCTAACATTTCATTGCTAACCCATACAAAGCCCTGATCATCTTCTGCAATGACAATTCTAACATTATTGAGTCAGTCTTTATAATAGAAATAAATACGAAGGCTGAGTAAAATAAAATAAGCAAATATTTTCTATATTCACTCAATAAAGTGAAATCCTGCTTTGAGAAATTGTTAGTGAATTTCTCCTTCCTCTGAAGAAATTTGAAAAATAAATGTCCATTCAATTTCTCTACCTACCTACTAGATAG
Organism: Masticophis lateralis; assembly: GCA_030761175.1. NCBI lineage: Eukaryota > Metazoa > Chordata > Lepidosauria > Squamata > Colubridae > Masticophis > Masticophis lateralis. The sequence goes on from JAUDYJ010000002.1 coordinate 221,243,638, forward strand.
AGAATTTCAAAAGCACATTTGTACCACTTCTTCTATTCTACCAGAAGACAATAGCTTCCTATTTTTTTGTGCAATTCCACTAAGAATTTAGAAAGCTAGAGTTAGACAATTTTTGAATGGTCTGAATCTTTAAATCTGCCTCCTCACTTCCTAGAAAAGTATATGAAATCACAATGATGCCATAAAATGGAGCGGGGCCTTTACCAGCGTGGATGGTTTAAGCAAGTTAAAACAGTGCAACTGTGTGTCATTTCACTTGGCATCTTTTCTCCTGAAAAGTATATGTTTCTGAGAAAATATAAATAAAATATATTAAACCATTTTAATTTACATTTAAAAAATTATATCACAGGTTTCAGATAAATATGGAATAGGAAGACATTGTTCTTCAAATACTTTAGAGCAAAGTACTTAAAATCATGTCCATTTTTCACATCTTAAAGATAAACATTGCCACAATCATACTTGCTTTTTTGTTAGAACTTTTGTCACTTCTAGATCAGTGTTTGTCAAACTTGGCAAGTTTAAGATATCTGGACCTCATCTTCCAGAATTCACTAGCTAGCTGGCTAAGGAATTCTTAGAATTGAAATCCACACATCTTAGAGTTGATAAATTTGAGGAATACTGTTCTAGATTGCTTTTTATGTTACTGGATATGTGACAATCCTGAAAATTCTAGTTTTACCACTAATAGGCATTTGCCAATTAGCCCTCGTATCAATTTTCTGCAGAAGGAATGAAAGAAGGGAGGGAGGGAGGGAGGAAATCTTTTTAATTTAAAATGCAAAAAATCCTGAACTAGACAAATGCAGAAAACACAAATAGTTTCAGTCTGAATGTTAGTGAGATTTTTTTGTCTCTGCCATATTTTCCATTTTAACAGCAGCTTGCTTTTCTTGTCAGCAGGAAAAATCTCTTGACTCTAATGCTTTGACTTAAGAAGACCAGAATGAAAGACAAACAAGCTGGTGAAAAGTGGTCTTAATCACTCAATCAGCATGAAAAAATAGAGATCACTTTCCAACCTATTGAGAGCAGGGGGGAAATGGCAGTGTATGTGGGAGAAAAATGAGGTGGGAATGCTACAATAGGAAATAAAAACAGATTATCAGGAAGTCATTTTTACAACATTTTGCTACAGTAAATATAGCCATATTGTTCAATGATAGAAATGTGGCACTTGTTTCAAATATAAAATTTAGAGATGGGCTTTTGTAATGGAGGAAACATTAAAGGCTGTTTTGTCAAAGCTGATGGTAGTTGAAGAGAGTTTGCTCTTTATGGTGTATACACTATGAGAAAATAGCAAAGTATTTTCAATTGTTCAGAAAGAAGTTCTTTGTATGAGCTTTATGCGTTCCAAAACATTTCTTCTTTATATTTATATTGCTGTAAAAACATTTGCAGGAGGCAGAGCTATTTCAGCTTTCAAGAAAATAAGCAAGACAGAAAACATGCCCAACTTTGCTTACAAGGATAGTATTTACTCACCAGAAGTAGGCAACGTGTAACCCCCCCCCCCAGATCAGTAGTACATAAACCTAAATTCCCTTTTTCTGTGACCCTCCGAGCCCCTTCCATTGTTATCATTCTGAAGTTGGAAAACAGATTAAAAGTGCAGCTTAAATGCCAAAATTAAAAAGCAAAAAAGCACCCAATTGGCAACAATAGCAAAAGACAATGTTAAGAGGATCATGCACACCAAAAGATTGCCTACTCTGTACTAAGTTATAAGGCATTTGGCTTGGTTTTGGTTTAATACTTTAGGTGACCCCAGCCATTGTGCATAGCTCACCGTGTTCTGTGAAACCCAGCCAATTGTAGCTTACCCATTAAAAGATCATTAAACGAACAATGACTTATTACAATGAACAAACCCAATCTAAGATGCATTCTTCAGACTTTTCATAAGTGTTTGGAGAACTGTTTATTTGGATCTCACAATTAATTGCACACAAGAGATCTCATGTTACTAAAGATTTATACTGGGCCATGTATAAATTTAGTTGTTCCATGAAGGTCAGTACAGTTTAGGATGTTGGGCTGGGCCTAGAAAATCCCAAGTTTAGCAATCAGCTTGATCAGAGTTCATTAGTTCACTTTGAACCAATCAATTGCCCTCAGTTTTACTTACATTAAAGATTTTTATGCTGGAGATAAAGCAGGCAAGGGATGATTATGTAATTGTCCTTTGATTCATGGAAGTTGTTTCTTCAAACAAACATACATTGTAGGATAGTGCAGAAAGAACATTTGTGAGCACTTGCACTCAGCTTAATAGAAGTCAAATACCATGGCATTTTCAAATTAATTTACCTGAATTTCACTGCTATAAACTACACATCTTAAGGTTGCCAAGTTTGAGAACACTGGTCTAGTCAATTTCATTCCTTGTGGGCATTAACAAAACAATAGATCAAGATTTCAACCAGTAGGTGGCAGCAATAAGTTAACAGTTGTATCTCTTAGTTGCCATCTAATGGTCATTAAGATTTGTGCAGCTAAGATGGAACCATTATAGTGTTGTTGAAGAGCTGCAATGTGAGAAAGAGTTCAGCTGTGGGCATCAGTTTCAACACTTCAAAGTCCCTAGATTGCAGCATAGAAAATCAGTGGGACACTAACAAAGAAATTTCCAGAATGAAGTTGGATCTTTCTCTCTTGAAAGCCATTGGGAGCAGTAGGGGACAAAAGGCTACAGTTATTATATGAAGTTGCAATATTTTAAACAATCTTATATGATTGTGCTTAGACCTGCCAATCCCATGCCAGGCCTGCTTTGCACTCTCATGATTTAAAACATGGGTTGTCTTATACAATCACATAGCAATCCTGTGGCTCTCACTGTTGCTTTGATAGCAACCATTTCTTGTTTTTGGCTTACAAACTAAATTGTAAAAATCAAACTTTTCTATGCTGATCCCTGCCTGGGGAGGGAGGGAGGGAGGGAAAGAAAGAATATTCCAGAGGAATTTAGGCTCCATTGACATCAAAAATGCTAAAAAAAAATACCCTACCTGTTTGAATCTCCATTTTCAGCTCTGAGATTTGTTTTAAATCCTATAACATTCATCATTTTCATTTAAATGACAGTTTGGTTCTATAACGGTTTAACATGCAGCACAGTTCTGTTTTGCAATGCAAGGTGGAATTCAAAACATGAATGCCAAATGTATCTGTTTGGACAAAGAAGGCAAAAATCTCCTTCAGATGAAATTTAAATCCTGGTGACTTCATGGATGTGTTCAAAGAGTTTTCTTGGCAATAGTTTGGAAGTGGTTTGCCATTGTTTTCTTCTGTGCCTTTTCCTTCCTGCCCAGCCTAGTTTATGACCTAAAATTTCCTGATGATCTCTCAAGCAATCATGATTTGGATCCAGCTCTGATTAGTTTATTGAGATCAGCCACATAATTATATTGGGAAATTTGCTTGAAACCACCACCACTGCAAATTAAAAGAAGTGCATACAAAGTATATGCAGTCAAAGAGAGCGATGTAACAACGCTTACCTTATTGTCTTTCACAAACAGATGTGGAAAAGGAACATAATGAACTTAGAACTTAGAATAACTTTATTGTCACTTTGAATGTACACTAATAGGCATACATTAAAATTAAATTTTGTTGCATACAACTCTCAGAAGGTCACCACCTCCAAAATATACTACATAAACATGACAAAATAAATACAAAATAAATACAAAATAAATAAATACAAAATTATGCATATACCCACATATATTATATGAAAGAGAAACAACACAGTCTAGTTCGGATATATACATGGTGAGAAAAATGAATCTTGCAAGTCTACCAGACGGATAGCATAGGGAACAAAGCTGTAACAGAATCTGGTGTATGGGGTCTCTAACAATGCTTCGAGCTCTAAGCACATAACACTTATAAGCAGTATCCTGAATAATGGGAAGCGAGCTTCCTATAATCTTCTCAGCTGTCCTTACTACACTCTGTATGGACTTTCTATAATAGATTGATAGTTGAAACAATGAGGAAGCGTAACAATGATTCTCCCCACTTTCAGGGGTATTTGTACAGTGACCTGCTCCACTCTCAGGATATTCAGGCAGATGCTGCACACATTCCACAAAATGTACAGAGGGAAGGTCACTGTACAGGAGTGTACAGGAGTCCTGAATTCTTTTTGGAAGCCATTACTGTGTCTGTTGTAAGTAGTAGCAAAAGGTTTTTGTTTTGTTTTTTAATCAGGGGCTACATTGTCTTGAGAATTACCCATGTTAAATGTTTACGTTGTTAATCATATCTGTTTTTTCTCTCATTTCTGGTGCCGCCAGATCTTTTTGATCCTTGCTTTTTGTATATTAACATATTTCCCTCCCCCCCTCCCCCGCTGTATTCTTACCTCCCAAGCCTCTCATATAAGAACTGTCCTCTTCTGATAGGACAGACATTTCTTGTTAGAGGACTGAGGTGATGATTTTCAGAATGTAACCTTTAGGTCAAGGTCGATCTATAGCCCTATGATTACAATGTCCAGTACAGTGGTGGGTTCCTCCTGGTTTGGCCCAGTTCTCCCGAGCCAGCAGCAGTGTCATCACTGCTGCTCACCGAAGCGGTTCTGCTGCCCCTCCCCCCACCCCTTATGCTCCCCCACCCCTCACGTTATTTTTACCTTTTATTTGGCCCCACCCCCAATCTATTGCTGCCTCCTGAGATCCAACTGATGGCTAGAGGGAAAAAAAACTCTTTAAACTGTTTAAACTCTTGCCGCAGGGCTTCAAAGGGCCGCCCTACAGCTGATCAGTGTTAAAAGAAAACAAATGAGTAGACCAGTGCCTGCAAAAATACATGAGTAGATCAGTGCCTGCAAAAATAAATGCATAGACCAGTGCCTGCAAAAAATAAATGGGTAGACCAGTACCTCTGCTAAATCCTAAAGAATTGTCACATGACCATCAAGCCACGCCCACAAAATAAGCCATACCCACAGAATCGATAGTAAAAAATTTTAGAACTCACCCCTGGTCCAGTACCAATGTTCACCATAATTGTTTTGCTCATTTCATCCAGTCTTTGTTCCAGGTTCTAAAAATCCCTCTAATTGTGGAATATTGGCTAATCCTGGCCTTATCCTTTGATGTCTGGCTCAAATTTTGACTTAACTATAAAGCTTGCATTTGTGTCCTCAACTCATATTTACTCTCCTAATCCTCACAGATTTATTAGGGAATTAAAATGAGAGGTTGGGAACTATGTCCATCGCCCTCAACTGCATGGAGCACGCATATACAATATGAACGAGATCAAATAAATAAAATAAAATAAATAGCTCACTCGCGCTCTAAATTCCCTTTTTGTCCCTGCATTAGAAGAGAGAGATTGAAGGGCCAACCCCACAGGCTTTATTCAGAGAAACAATGGTGAAATCTTATTCAATCAAAAAGGAGAAAAAAAGGAGAAAAGCTCTAATTATCCCCACATGGCGCCTTTCCCATTAGAAATTATTATTATTATTACGAAATTGTGTGTAAGTTCAAGATAAACATCCTGGTCACTCAACTGATTTTGGCACCTTAATAACTCTTAGGGCGTGGAGAGAAAAGCCTTGCTTCCCATAGTGAATTGTGCTGGCTTGGAAAAAAACAAGATGTCAAGGATAATTTTGCATATGCCTGATGAAAACAAAAGGGGTTTATTCAACCCTGGTTGAATAAAGTAGGAGCCATTCCCAAGGCTGTTTCTGAACCACAGTGCCACTTAGAGAGAGATAAATATCTAGATGCTTTATTTATGATATCTGGGACTACTTCTCTGGACCTCGGCTCCCTTTTACAGACAGGGAGAAAAGCTTGGGGTACAGTGAAATACCTTCTCCTGAGACTATTCTTCCTCCTAGAATATGGGCCATTCACTTTGACTTTCACCAAACCTGAGGAAGGTTTGTTGAATGTGTGTGTGTGTGCAGCTCATTACTTAGGAGTGGATAAATAAGACTATTTCTAGCCTATCTCATGCTTGTATTAATGTTCTTGTAAATGTCTTCCATCAATTGAAACTCTTTTGATTTCCACACATCAATCAATCTGAGCAGCTCATAAAAAATTGAGAGCTAGTATGATTTGCTATTTGCAAACAGGTTAATGCCACTTCTGTACTGGATAAGACCTACTTTGGATGGCTGGAGTCATTTCATCTTAAAAGCAACATAGAGAGACAAGTTTCAACCATTATTCTCTCTCTCTCTCTCTCTCTTGATGGAAAGTGCACCTGGATGACCAACAATCAAGAAGTAAACAATATCCCAATGAAGGAAGTACTGACACAGACAACAAGCTAACAGTAACCAACAAGCATCCATTAAGACCATTCCCACCAACATAGACAGGACAAACTAATAGTATATAAAAATAAGAGCAAACCCCACTCTTTTTAGCACTGATGATGTTACCTAGTTTGGTGATGAAAGGTCTTCAAGAAAACCACCATGCTCAGAGAGCAGCAAGGGACCCACAAAGGGGTAGAGTATTGGCAACACAGTGTTCCCAGAAAAAGGCTCAGATTAAGAAACTGTGCTGGATGGGGGAGAGGGCAAGAGGTTCAGGGCAGCTGCACCCCAGAATCCCTCAGGATATATCTAGTAGAAAATTATAGTTTTAGTTTCAAGATTCTGGCAAGATTCTCTCCATTAGTGGTAAGCAAATAAAAGATTGAACTCAATCTGGGCTTCACTGTGTCATCTCTGACCTTGGACTTGACTTCAGCATCTTATTCTCAAGAAAAAAGACTGGGAGTCTAGGATGAGAAGCAAGATAAATATTTCTACATGTGGGGAATTGACCATAAACAAATTGATGTCATTGTCATAGTACTGCCTTCATATTGATTCCTTGTGTAGCAGCTGCACTGCAAGTTAATGGACTCAATTGCTGCATGCAGATAACAAATCCAGAACTTCAGATCTGAGATCAGTGTGAAGGGAGTGTGGAAGGCAGAGTGAGTGGCCTTAAGGGATGGGAGGAAGAGATGCTGCCATCTGAAATATATGCGCAAATATTTGAGATGAACTCCTCCCTTAAAGATAAAGGATATAACGCAAAGAGGCTTATGTAATATTTTTGACTTCTCCCCACTATTTAATAATGCCATTGTGTACTTAAAACATAAAATGCCAGAAATCTTGACTATATTTCCATGTAAGTTCAATGGACTTTTATGATCTGCCCACTTCCTTTTTAAAGATTCTATAGGATATTAGTTCACTTAGGAATATTTATTGAGCCTCTAAGTCTCTACTCTGATGACATTAAAAACTTCTTAGATTAAATTCAGGCACATAAACATGTTCACTTGGCATAGAATATAATAGGAATGATGAATCATGTGAGCATTAGATTTTTCATTGTAGTTTTGTATTTTGCTGAAATATTAACAAATAAGTACATTGGCCAGCTGTTTCATCCTAAAAAAAGAAGTTGGAGCTATACATATATTTTAAAGTAATTTTTCAAGTATGTTGAATGCACACATTACCGTCTAAACCATAATCTCTTATTAAAGGAACAGAGTTAAAGGAGTGCTGTTGAATTTGATTCTGATGATAATCTTCTGCTTCTGGCGACTGCCTGGATTAGTCCCTGCAGTTTTCTTGGCAAGATTTTCTTTCTTTTTTTAAAAAAAAATTTTTTTTTATTTATACGAATCAACAGTACAATAAGAAACATTTTCGGTTCCGTGGTGCATAAACAGGCAAGACTTTCAAAAGTGGCTTGCCATTGCGGTTTTCCTAGGGCTGAGAAAGGATGACTAATTCATTAGGTGAACCAGTTGATTTTGTGCCTAACGTAGGACTCAGTCTCCAGCCTGTGTCTTAGATCTCTATTTGCCACAACCCCTTTATCTAAAATCATATAGCATACCTTTATTCTTGCCTAATGAATATTTTATGGAATAGGAGAGTAGCATTAGGATATCTAGATGGTATATTCAAGATGATTGCTCACTGAAGCTCTATTTCCAAGAATTGATCCGGTACAAATTATGAACCCATTTTCTTTGAGCAGTTACAAATTCCAAGCTACAAAATATAGCAATAAAATAGTTGACTTTAGCTTCGGATCTCTAACCATAGCACAAATTCCAAACTGATAAGAAGTTCATCAGCCCAGCATGTTATGAACAATCTACAACCATGTTAAAAGGGGCCTGAGTAGCGTAGGGGACTAAAGCCTCCTACTAAAGGCAGCAATTAACATCCAGCTGCCTGTAATTCTGTGAGTTCAATCCTAGCCAGGCTCAAGGTCGACTCAGCCTTCCATCCTTTCTAAGGTGGGTAAATTGAGGATCCAGTTTGTGGGGGCAATAAGATGACTTTGTATCAATATATACAAAAGTATGAAGGCTATTGCTTAATGCATTGTAAGCCGCCCTGAGTCTCCGGAAAAGGGCGGCATATAAATCAAATTAAAAAAAAAAAGATTGAACTGCAATAAAGTGCACTATTATTTCATAATACAATCTCCCAGCCATTGATCTGTAAAATAAGGATTGACCTTCTCCATCTCCCTGAAGTCTTCCATCCTCCATTTTTCATGGCAAAGACAGGGGAATCACCAAAAAATCACAGGCCTTCACTTCTGGATGCAGAAAGATACCATCTGGATTCTATTTGTTGAACTTGAAGCACAAGAAAATTAAATCTGGGTCTTATGCCAGACCACAAGTAGTAGTGGGTGTAAGTGCTTCCCTATTATTTTCTATACTGTTCCTCTTGTTTATTCTAGCATTCCAGATCTCCAGAACTGTAGCTTAATGAGTGAATTTGTTTGCCCCATTTGAACTGGATCTTAATGTGCTTCTTTGAACCCAGCCATGTTGATTATGATTCAGCAATTTTAGAAAATTAAATTAATTGATAAGCACATCATAGGCACCCAGTCACTGAGAGTTCTTAATATCAAAGAGGAGCATTCACACATTAGTTGTTCCATTCATTTACATACAACATAATCCTATGGTAGTGAGGTGTAATAGGAAGTTTCAGGAACTGGCCTCAGATACCAGAAAGGACTTTCAAAATCACAAACACTTGTTCTTCAGATATTATCAGGACAGAGAAATCTGGTTCCTAGGGTCACTTCCAGTGGACACTGTATTGGTATCCATGTTCTGGCTCTAAATTAGATTTTCCGAATGACAATGGATATTCTTAGCTTGATTGTTGTTTATTACATCCTGCTGAATGTAATGGAGAATTTGAACACTGCTTGGCTACTGTTTTAGACATGGCATCCTAGCTCTATAAGAATCCCAGTTACATTTTCCAAGCACCTTATGTGTGTATCATAATGATCTATTTTACAAATTTAGAATGGCAACTCTTAGCAATTAATGTCGATCAGAGCACTTTTCAAATAGCATAATAACAAGAACAACCCCACCCCCCAATGGCTTACAGATAAAATATGTTTGTTCTAGAAAAGGCTTTATTTTTTTGTTAGTGTCCTTTTCACACAGTACTACATAAAAACAGATTGTACGCCAGTTTGGAATTGTTTTAGAAGCTTAAATTAAATAATAGTTTGAAAGCAGGACAACATTTGGAAGACAAAAATAGACACACATGTACACAAAAAAAAAAGAAAGAAAGAAATGGGAGGGTGAGACAAATTCTAGTTGCATCAAAACATTACATTTACCATATTTTTTGGAGTATAAAATGCTCCCGACTATAAGACGCACCTACCTTTTGGGGAGAAAAACAAGAAAAAAAAAATCTGCCTCTGCCTCCCAGCAATTTACCTCCTTGCAGCAAACAGCGGAGGCCCGTGCAGCAATAGGCAATGGCAATCCCTGCAGCCTGAAACAGCTAAGGGTCGGGAGGCCAATCCAACCAACAATCAACTGCTTGTGCTAATCAGGCTGTGCTGAAGCTGAAACGGGCTGTATGCAATTTGCTGCTCACTGCAAGGAGGTAAATTGCTGGGAGGCAGAGGCCAAAGGATGGGGGCCAGTGGGTGGGCAAGGCTACATTCGGTGTATAAGATGCGCCCAAATTTTCACCCTCTTTTAGGGAGGGAAAAAGTGTGTCTTATACTCCGAAAAATATGGTACTTTATGAGTATATTATATCAGCAGATTCCTCTCAATTGTATAGTTCTTCCATTGGGACTGTTTCTTTTATAACCTATAAAGGATGTAATATGCCATTTGTTTAGTGCAAATTCCATACTGCAAATACATTGCTGGAAGAAAGAGCATGATAGGTTAGCCTTGAATTATTTTGTTTTTTTCCTGAACATTAGCCATTGAACTGTTAGAAAATAGGACAACTTTCATCGAGCAGCCTTTTCAGTTTGATCCTTTCACCATGGTACAATTGATGCATGGATTCAGATTCATGTCCAATTGCTTAAAGCAACACATTTTGTTGTTTCTGGTGCCTTCACAGCATACGCAAGGAAAAAACAAAACAGTTGCTACATTTTTAACCCAACTCTTGTATTACTTCTTTTCTCTCTCTCTCTTTCCAGCATCTCTGTTTACACTATTTCTTCCATGAGTTTCAGATGACTCCTTTCTCAGGGAAAGCTCTGAAATGTATAAACAGACCAAAAAATAAAAAAATAATGTTAAAAAATCTTATTCCACTAAGTGAAGCCTCGTTCAAACAGAAATGCTGGAAAGAAAAAAAGAATAAATAAACAATAGGACAAGAACACAGCAGTCCTTGTGTTTCCTTTTTCCTTGTTCTGCTTTTACAGCTGCTTTTTAAGCATTTCTCTTTGGTTTGTCTCACAGCATCTCCACGTTGCAGGTCGGGGCAAGCCAGCAATGTGACCCAGCATATGCAAACTCTGAGAGGCAGGCCATTTCCCCTGCTATGGTGGTAGAGGGATCTTGCATGAGACCTTGGAAAGCTGCTTGGCCATCAACGTGAGCAATACCAGAGCAACGCATAACTCATCGGATGGTGTTAAGAAATTCACTTTGAAGATTTTGAACCAATTATATCATGTGTCACCAATCTGGAGTATGCCATCTGAGCTCCCAGCTCCACATTTTGGTTGAGTAAAACTTCATAAGCTGGTATAATCAGTAAGTCTATTACAGTACATTTGGGCTATAAAAATCTGGACAATCACTTGTGCTTCAACTTCAGCTGAAGGACAGATGCTCTGATATTCTCTTGCATCTTTATATAATACAGAATTTATTCTCCTTCACTGATGACAAGTTACTGTGGCCTGAAGCAGCAAAGCATTCCCAAGCCATGATATTGTCACCTCCAAATATTGCAACTGATGTAAGGCTGTTATTGTGGGATTGGTTTCCACCAACTCTAAGGACACCAATGTAACCCCAAAAGTTCCACTTTTGACTCTACTCTATACAACATATCTCAGAAAGACTAAAGGATTATCTTTCTGATAATCATCAGTGTATTTCTTAGAAAGCAATGCCTTCTGCCTTGTTATTCAGCATAAATCCCATTTTTAAACAGTGCTTTTCTGATGGTAAGAGTTATGAACACTTGCCAAGGAAAAAGAGGACTGTAGATATCTCTTGTTTGTCTGAGGTTCTTTATATCTTACTAAACAATTTTGGGCTGTGTTCTTGCATTGATTCTGATAAAACTGATGGGCTCTATCAAGTTCATTACTGTATCCTTCACTTGCGGATCATTTAAAAAGATTACCATCCATTTCCAGACTAATAAGTATCAATAATTTTGTTTTACATTTATCTTCAAAATATATTTGGGACGTAGCTTTTTGAATCTGTGTCATAAGAAGTTCACAGTGGTGAAGGATGCCAACATTTGAAAAAGATTATATATATTGGACACAAGTTAGTGTTGATTGTTTAATGCTATATTGTAATGGTATGTGAGAATGCATAGGGATGCAACAGCTCAGTGGCTAAGATGCTGAGCTTATCGATCGAAAGGTCAGCAGTTCAGCAGTTCAAATCCCTAGTGCCGTGTAATGGGGTGAGCTCCCATTACTTGTCCCAGCTTCTGCCAACCTAGCAGTTCGAAAGCATGTAAAAAATGCAAGTAGAAAATAGGGACCACCTTTGGCGGGAAGGTAACAGCATTCCGTGTGCCTTTGGCATTTAGTCATGCCAATCACATGACTGTGGAGACGTCTTTGGACAGTGCTGGCTTTTCGGCTTTGAAACGGAGATGAGCCCCACCACCTAGAGTCACGAACGACTAGCATATATGTGCAAGGCAAGGGGAACCTTTACCTTTTATGTGAGAATGATCTTGAGAGACATGTTGAAAACACATAGCCAAGGAAATGGTTGGACAAAAGGCAGCTCAGTTTTTTAGCTGTAAAGGTGACAGGGGAAAAAATGTACTTGCAAGATTCTGTTGAGGCAACCTTACAATAAAGTAGAATTAGTCCATCTAGTCGTGCTTCCTGTCTGAAACATCTCACAAGGCTGACATCCATCTTGCAAGCATCAAGATTAAATTAGGAGGATTGACACATTGTACACATTTTGTATTAGGTTGTTGTATTGGAATATTTCAATTATGAAAGAAATAGGGACATGTGTGTTACTTATTCTTTCAAATATTCTTTTATACACTGTATCAGTATGAACCCACATGAATTTCTGCTAATTCTGAATAGTGATGGGGAAAAAAATCAGAAATTCTAAAAGGGCAAATTCTTTTCAACAAACCTGTATTGGTCTTGAGATCATTGTAGCATTGCCTTATTTTTAACTGGCTCCCAAGGTTAAGTTGTATATGTTAAGACACATCTAGAAAGGGGATCACATTCAGTAAATTGCCCTACTGCTGTCATGGGAGTAATCCAATCCCTCTGGAAATACCAAAGGGCAGCTGTGTCCCCTAAACAACAGGAGGTGGGATTCTAGGTTTTCTTAAATGTTTGCTAAAGGCAAAAATCATGCTGCAAAAATGCTCTAAAATAAAAAACATTAGTATGAAGTTTCACATACCCCAGAAATGACATTAAGTTTGAATTACAAATTTTATAATTTGAAATATACCAAATATACTATAATATAAATATACTGTAATTGGGCTTTCTCTCATTTTCAAATGTAAATTTCAGACTGAGAAAATCCAATTACAGCATATTTAAGAAAGACTATTAAAAAGTCAAAATCTTGATGTTCGCTTCTAATTGGAATGCAACATTTCCAAAGACATAGGAGCAACATTTTCCTTTTGAATGAGTCAGTTCTTGGAGTGTGAGAGTTTTTCCTTCATTTCTTATTACTTTGCTGCTAAGGAAGGTGACTATAAACAAGAAACTACATCCAGGAAATTGCAACAAGCGTCAATGGATTTTGTACAAGTGCCACAGGCCAATACTTAGGAAAGCATTTGTCAGGCTAAATCTCCTTCCCATTTTATGCTTTTAAAAATCTTTCCCTGCTTTTATAGTCGGACACAAGAGCAGTTTATCCCAGTCTAGTGCTCTCAGCTCTCAGTAAATCTGGAGCAGTAAGTTAGAGGTTAAAGCTTCTACTCATACTATTGCAACAGTCTTGGCAACAAACAAACATTCCTGAGGATCTTCCCCATTTTCCATCTAACAGTAATAGCAACGTGTCTGGACAATCTATCTCTTTCTTTTTCTGCTGTGTCCTGATATTGTCTCCAGCTCATCCCCAACCCATACCTGAAATGTGGTTAAAGTAGCCCTTTGTCATTCCTGTGTTAAAATAAGATTTCCCCCTTCCCCCTTCCTACAAGTGATGCAATTTTACCTTAGGTATATATTTATTTATTTGTCAAGCATGTATTTTATAACAGATATAGGTGTAAACATAATTATAAATACATGAAAAGGATACGAATAAAAAAAACATTAGGACAGGGATGGTAGGCACGCTGGAGTGCTTATGCATGCCCCTTACAGACCTCTTAGGAAAGGGGTGAGGTCTACAGTAGACAATCTAAGGTCAAAGTTTTGGGGATTTGGGGAAGAAACCACAGAGTCAGGTAGTGCATTCCAGGCATTGACAATTCTGTTACAAAAGTCGTATTTTCTGCAGCCTAGTTTGGATCGGTTTACCATGAGTTTGTATCTATTGTGTGCTCTTGTGTTGTTTTGGTTGAAGCTGAAGTATTCATTTGTTGGTAGGACATAGTACCTACCATCATAGTTGTAACATAGTTAGAATTCACTGCCCTTTCAGAAGAGCACCAGTCCCAGGTTTAAAATAACCAGACTTACAGACAACAAACACTGGGGATTGCATGCTGAAGTTGGAGGGAGATTTGTTAAGTAAATGGTTGGCTCTCACCACTTTTCTGAGACTTCTCTCAGCTTGGATAGTGAACAGGGAATGGCTTTTGACTGTTGGCTAAACTTAGTAGTTAAACTAGTTAAGGATGCAGGTTGAGTGGTCTTAAGCAGTCTAGTTTTGATAGTTGGCTAGCCCAGGGGTCTCCAACCTTGACAACTTTAAGACCTGTGGACTTCAACTCCCAGAATTGAATTGAAGTCCACAAGTCTTAAAGTTGCCAAGGTTGGAGACCCTTGGATTAGACGTCAGTTAAGAAAGATTGGTGGGTGTTTTCTCATCAGCTGGTGGCATTTTGTGGAAGCAGAGCAAAACAAAGCTGGGGAAATCCACCAATCCCTTTCATTGAAACTGCCTTGCACAAAATACATAAGAATTCCATTCCATGGTCAGAATGGGAAAACTCGATAGAGCCAGCTTGCCACAGTCAACTCACCATGGCCAATTTACCGCAGCCAACTCTTCATGGCCAACTAAGTGTGGGACAACTCACCATGGCCAACTCACCACAGGACAACTCTACAATTCAATTTAATTATTTAAAATAATTTAAAAAGTATTTTAATTTTTGCCATTCACATTTCATTTTGCCCCTCCTTTGGCATCCTTTCTTTAAAGATTCTATTCCACTATTTCTTTGATATTAGTGTAACTCTCATCCTGTTGTGCATTGTCCCCTAGTGAATTGGCCACGGGGAGTTATCCCACGGTGAATTGGATGCAGAAAGTTGGTTGCAGAAAGTTGGCTGTGGAGACCCCTCCATAGTAGCATCCTTCCACTGGCAGGATGAGAATTGGCACAGAGAGTGGCAAATATGGGAGTGGTACAGCTCTTTGCTGGCTGTAAGACTTGTAAATAGCACTTTCAGAAAGCCCTAAGAAACACACTAACAATACTTCCTTTCATAACAAAGTCTCTCTAGTGTATTAATAGTTTTGTTTTAAAATGGTCTTTAAAAGCTCAGTTTATCAACAACAATAATTATTCTCTCATTTGTTTCAGGTTTCTTGGACAGGGTTCCTGGCCTTGCTCTTGTTGTTATTTGTTCCTTTCATCCCTACTGTGTGGTCCCCACTTTAACTTCCTTGTGCTTCCTTTAGCTTTTTAAACTGGAGAGTGGCAAAAAAAAGGAAGTGATTTACACTCTTTACCCCAGAAATCCAGCAGGTTCTGACAGGTTCTTGAGAACTGGTAGCAGAAATTTTGAGTAGTTCAGGGAACTGGCAAATACCACCTCTGGCTGGCCCCAGAATGGGGTGGGAATGGAGATTTTGCAGTAATCTTCCCCTGCCACGCCCATCAAGCCACGCCCACCAAGCCACGCCCACAGAACTGGTAGTAAAAAAAATTGGATTTCACCACTGCTTTACCCCCATGTTCATTCTTCACCACTGTATGTCAGCTTTTTACAGAAAAGAGAGGGCAAAACGGTAAGGAGGTTGTTATTTGAAGAGAGGCTAAGTTGTTTCTTCATTTGGCAGAGAAAGGGAAAGAAGAAAATCATCTGGCACATTTCATCCCAGCTTCTGAAGAGGAGTGGGGTGTCTTTTTCCAGAAACAGGAAAAGAACAGGAGGAAGAGTAGATTCTTGTTCATGAACTGCAATGGCTAGAATAAAGTATTGCAGGCTACTTCTGCTGACTATCGGTTGCCTGCAATTTGGCAGTTCAAATCTCACCAGGCTCAAGGTTCCTCAGATAGAGTCTCAGATAGCTCAACCGGCTGAATAGCCTGTTATTAACATCCAGCTGTCTGCAATTACACCAGTTCAAGGCTCAAGGTTGACTCAGCCTTCCATCCTTTCTAAGGTAGGTAAATTGAGGACCCAGTTTGTGGGGGCAATAAGCTGACTTTGTATAAAAAAATATACAAAAGTATGAAGGCTATTGCTTAACGTCTTGTAAGCCACCCTGAGTCTCCAGAGAAGGGCGGCATATAAATCTAATTAAAAAAAAAAGGTTCCATCCTTCTGAGGTGGATAAAATGAGGACCCAAATTGTTGGGGGCAATATGCTGACTCTGTAAACAGCTTAGAGAGAAGGCTGTAAAGCACTGTGAAGCGGTATAGGAGTCTAAGTGCTATTGCTATTTCTTGCTACTGCACCACAAGACTTCAAAACTCTGTGAAAGTTGCTTTTGAAGCAGAAGCAGAATTCTTTGGCTCAGTTTTCCAAGATGGCGTAAAATCCTGCAGCACTATAGAGGGGAATGTCACAGGGGTGGGATCCTACCGGTTTAACAACCGATTCGCTAAGCGTGCACTTCGCAGTTTGGAGAAAACTTACCTTCCCCATTGCTTCTGGCAAGGAAAACTGCTGAAGCGCAGTAATCCACTCTGCTGCACCTATCAGCTGAGCTTTAGAAACGGAAATATATCTGAGTATAACGCAGGGGCAGGCAGGCGGGTCCACTTTAAAATCGGAGCAAACCGGTTCGCTCAGGGCTGATAGTCAGACCTAATGGTTCACCCAAACCAGTCCGAACCAGTCAAATCCCACCACTGGAATGTCAGCCTCAGAATCCATGCATTCCTTGAGTGTGAAGAGTCAAAGTCCAGGTAAGTGATTTTCTTCCCAGGAAGCAAAAAGCAATTGCAGCACATTCTATGAGCATACCTTTCTTCCCCTTTCTTTACACTTACCTGAGTAAAGTAAAGCCGGTCCATATTTCTTTAAAAAGCTAAGAGAGAGAGAGAGAGAGAGAGAGAGAGAGAGAGAGAGAGAGAGAGAGAGAGAGAGAGAGAGAGAGATTGTCTTCCCACAAAAATATATAAAATTAAGTGGTAGAGACAAAGATAAAAATCAAAGATAACAAGAGAATAGGAGCAAGTGGAATTATTTACTTTTTTACTTCAACATTTTGAATTGGCAATCAAATATGGAATTCAAAATGATTTGAAGAATGACTCCATACATATCTGAAAACATAGCGTTTTCCTGGAAATTCATTCCTCCATTTGCAGGAATACCTTTGTCCTGGATGCTGATGGCCTTTCTCAGAATCCAAGATTACAATAATAAAAGTAGATAAAAGACAATAATCTAATCCCCAAATAAAAGATAGTTAGCCCAATGCAACAGCACAAGTCCCAGCAGGATCTGGCAAGTTCATTGCCTTTTCTTTTCTCCTTTGCCAAAGAGAAATATAGCTCACATCCATATAAAAGAAGTTTGTGAGTGAAATTTGACAGAGCAGTTGGATGGCTGCTGGGGGCCACAAGCACCAGCTTGGATGCAATAGAGAAAAAGTTAAAATGTACGCATGAAAAAAAACTTCAAAATGTTGATTTGGATTGTGAGGGATTAAAGAATATTGGAAAATCATAATGGCTCCTTTAAGAAAAATTCAAAGAAACATCTGAATAGCTTTCTTTAGTTTAAAATTGCTGATTATGTTTAGAATGGAGCCAGAGACTGCTGAAATGCTTTTATTTCTGCAATACTTAGGGATTTTTTTAATGGAATATTCTTCCTGTTATTTCAATTCAAATAGGATGTTCAGTGATCGTAACCAATGGCAAATTTCCACATCTGCATTAAGGATAAGGAAGTCTATAGTTTTTCTGTGCTAGTATGCTGATTCTCAAGTCACTTTATGTCAAAAGCAGATCTAAAATTCAGCGAGGAAGAAGGAGAAGGAGAAGGAGAAGGAGAAGGAGAAGGAGAAGGAGAAGGAGAAGGAGAAGGAGAAGAAGAAGAAGAAGAAGAAGAAGAAGAAGAAGAAGAAGAAGAAGAAGAAGAAGAAGAAGAAGAAGAAGAAGAAGAAGAAGAAGAAGAAGAAGAAGCAGCTCCCAAGGAAATAGGAAGCTGTTTTTAAGTTGCCAGAACCAAAGGGACCTTTTCTGGCAATGGTGAAGATCCTAATCTTTCATCCAAGATTTACCTTTTTCAAAAGGATAGTTCCCCCCAACCTTAAGGGTAGCTGTGGCTGAAATCCATAAAATGCTTCCTTATCCCTACAAGTGCACCTGCTTATCAACTGAACTAGCTTATGAACCTATGAATTCACAGACAATTGTGGCAAACCTTCACCAGAGGGTGCAAGTAGAAAGAATCTGGAATGGCCAAATTCATGACTTCATCAAATGGCAGGGGTGACCATTGTGTGGGATCGCAGGGACTGAAAATAGTACCTTTCTCCTTCATTATGCAGTCCTATACTTTTAAAAATTAGGTAAGGATGGAGGATACTCCATCCTATATTCCATCCTATAGAAGGATGGAGTATCTGTCCTGCAGATAAGTAGGAAATCTGTTAAATGGTTCACAGGAACAACAATAACAAAAGAAAAGGAAAGAAGAGAAAAGAAAACAAGCCATTTTAGAAAATTCACTGTGATTTCTCCTCCCAAGACACATCCTTCAAGATCTCCCTTTAATGCGTAAAGCAGGGCTGTCAAACTTGCGGCCCATGCGTCACACGCTAGCCCTACTCATGCCCGGTTCAGCAAAGGGGGGGAAATCACGATATGTCATGTGACACCTCCATGATGATGCAAGTTTGACATCCCTGGCGTAAAGGGTCAAAACTTCCAATATCTGAACAGAATTTAGAGGCAAGAGTAGAGATCAAAAACCAGGCATTCTTCATCAAACTGTTCAATGGGCTGCTTCTTTCTTTCTTTCCCTTTCTTTCTTTCTTTCTTTCTTTCCTTCCTTCCTTCCTTCCTTCCTTCCTTCCTTCTTCCTTCCTTCCTTCTTTCTTTCTTCCCTTCTTCCTTTTTCTTTTTTTTTTCCTTTGGTTCTTTAGGATATTGTTTGGATTAAACTGAAACCTAGTAAGACAGCACAGCCATTTTTCTCTGAACCTCATATTCTATCAAGTTCTTTTTTGCTTAACTTTCCTCGATGTTAACAGTTAGGAAAGGGTAATATTTCAGTATCCCTCACAGGCAAATATCTATTCCCTGGAACAATCTGAAAGCAACTCCTCCTCCCCCAGCAGCCTCCTTCTTTGCCTCCACTCAGTACTTAAATGGCTTTTCTCTATCTTCACATCCTTCCCCTGATCAGCAGGTGTGCCACTGACTTCCGTTCCCAATCACTGCAATATCAACAAACACATGGAAAGTAGAAATGCTGGAGGCAGCCTGAGAAAGTAGCAGAGCAATCGTCTCGTATTGAAGCCCCACTGTCCTCTGAATATTCAGACCTCCTCCATCTGCTAGAGAGCAATTCAGCGAGCTGAAATCTCCAGCTGTATCTAAATTGCTCAGGAAGATGCAAGCTTTAGCCCTCAAAATTGCCACATCCTGTTTTCTCATTGAATGATGATAGTTGCTTCTGATTTATCATTCAGCTGCATCGATAACCAGGTGACAAAATACATACACAACTCAAAATACTTAAAGGGATCCTCAGTGCGTTTGTTTTGAACTTCACAATCCAACAATGGCATCAATCAACAAGCTCTTTATTGCACTGATTAAGAATCGGTCCGCTAAATTCAGTAATACTCCTGCAGAATGAAAGAATGGAACCAAAGTACAACCAGCTATCAGTTCAAAGCACACCTGCAGACTTCTCTAAAGCACTGTATTGCAGAAATCAACTTAGTAGATCATTTAGCATGCAGTAAACATAAACATAAAATTAATAGAGCCTTTGTTTTGTTTCGAATACATACATTCTTACCAGTAAAGTTGTTCTCCTTTTTTTTTAAAAAAAAATATGAACATTCAGAAAAAGAAGCCAGAAGAAATTTAAAAGTTTAATGGCAAACATTTTAACATTGCCTTTGTGCCTTCTTCTGGTTGTCCATTGAAGTCAGCATAAACTTTGGTCAGAGGGCTGCACTGAACTGTCTGTTAAAGAAACTCCAAAGCTTGTTAAGGAAGAGATGATTGCTTTCTCAAGGCAGTCTTGCTGTCAAGGGAAGGTTTGACAACTCAGAGATGAGATCCATCATTTATTCTACTCAGGGGTGGGCTTCAAAAATTTTAGCAAGGGGTTCTTTGCCCGGTTGCTGGATGGGCGTGGCCATGGTGGGCGTGGCCTAGTCAGACTCCTGCACTATAGCAGGAGTGGTGGGGTGTTTTGCCCTCCCCAGGCTCTGGAGGCTTTCCTTGAGCCTCCGGGTGGGCGAAAACAGCCTCCCCGGGCTTCAGAGGCCCTTTGGATCAGCCCCTTCCCAATCTTCTGGTAGGCCCATTTTTCACCCTCCCTGAACATCTGCATGCACCCAGCCCTTACCTTTATCCAAAATGGCCCTCGTGGAAGGAGAGGGGCGGGGCAGGGTAGGCAGGGCCAGCCAGGAGTGGGATTTGGGGGTTCTCCAAACTGCACAGAACCTTAGCTAGAGGTTCTCTTGAACCCCTGCAAACCCCCAGCAGCCCACCCCTTATTCTACTGAAAAGAACTCCTGAGGATCTGGAAAAGGTCCATCTTCTCTCAACCCAAGAGATCAATGCCTTGTGGTATTATCCTCATGTTAAAGCCAAAATAATTTTCACCAAGTTTGGTGCTAAAGAATGACTAGTCTCTCGAACCCTTTCTCCAAGTTCTTTACTTAACCCGCCACTTATTTTCAAGCTATTCCAATCAGACCAGCAATTCCAAAACAGAACCTTTAAGTGCCAAGGGACACCAAATTATGAATAGCAGCTGAAAATTGATCTTCACCAAGCTTTCCACCCAAATCACCTTCCTAAGCCACTGCAGAAACCTTTGCCTAAGTCTTGCTTTTCCCAAATTGTTGTGTGCCTCTATAATTAAGTTGTAACTAATGATCACAACGAACAGAAAACAATAGCAACATCTATGATTCTGCTTACAATGATTCTGGAATCTTCAAGAACTCAACAGACTGACTCTTGTGTGGCTCTTCAAAATGTCTAAGTCCTCGATTAAAATTTAACCCTATAGGATCAGAAAGGATCCCTAAAGGATCAGACGAGAGGATCTCATCTAATAGATATTCTTATATTAATGTGATAAAATAATTATATATACTTTGGAAGGGTTAATATCCTAAAAGTGGGATACAAATGGTTGCAATAAACGAAGTATAAAGACATAACAAAACAGAACTATGACAACTAAGAGAGTATAATTCTCCTATATTACTTCAGGGATAGCATAGAATAGAATTTCATGCAAAGGCCAAGGGAAAAATCAGTTCCTACACATATAAAGCTCACTGGCTAACTTTTGGCTAGCCAACTCTCTCAGTCCAACCTACCTCACAGAAGAGGACACAGTGGCACAGTGGCTTAATGTTGCTAGAACTGCCGGCCCAAAATGGTCTGCATTCCAGTAGTTCAAGCCCGGCTCTGTGAGACAGAGTGACCTCCCGTCTCTTGATTCCCTAGCTTCTGCCCACTCGACAGTTTGAAAGCATGCAATATTGTGAGTAGATAAATGGGTATCACTTTGGTGGGGAAAACCTAGTGCATTTGTGTGTATGGAGAGAGCAGATGAGAGAGCAGCTGGACCTGGCCGGATGCGAGGCAACGCAACACAAGGCAAAGTGAGGTGAGGCAAGACTGGTGGAGAAGCCTGAAAGAGCCAGCAACCTGAACCCTGCTTGTCAGCTGGTATAAATTACTTCACCCCCTGCAGTTCACCAAGGATAGGCACACAAGCTCTGAACAGAATGAACTAGCAATTTAGGCTGTCAGGACTGCATTGTATCTAGCATTTGTAGATTTCCCTGACATTGTACGCCTACACCAGCAGTTCCCCAACCTTTCTAGCTCTGTGGACTGGTGGCAGCAGCGGTGGTGGCAGGGGGAGGAGCTTAGTTTGGCATGCAAGCCTGCTGCCTGCACAAACGGAGCTTCGTGTACTCATCCGCCACTTGTGCAGCCCAGTTCCCAAAGGACTGGGGACTGGTATCAAGCCATAGACCAGGGATTGGGGACCTCTGTCATACTAAATAAATAAATAACCTCCCAAAATATACCATGGTTATATACCACCTTGAACTTCTGGAAAAATAATTGCAATATTGAATCAAACAAACAAAATTATAAATACACATGTGAATGTTGGGAGGAAAAAATACTTCAAATACATATTATCTGAAACAACAGAGGTGATGATTCACCACAGGGCCAAATCCAGGGCTGGTATTAGCATCTGTCATTCTTGAGTTGTTGCCAAGCTTCCACTTCTGCAGACTTGAATTCTCTGATACAGGAAGCTTCTTGCTCATAGATTATGTCTGAGTTTATGTCCATTGAAACAGTCACTTCTTCTCTTTCTAACAAGCAATTACCACGGCCTGCTTCCAGCCCATGTTTATTATCATTATGCAAACTAATAATAGAAAGTACAACAGCATTAAAGAATCAGTACAAATGGAGAATAAGCACAACAATACAAGTAGTACTCAACTTAAGGTCATTAGTTTAACAACAGCATTGTAAAAACTGACTTATGACTAGTCCCTATACTTACAACTGTCACAGCATCTTTCGTGGTCATGTGATCAAAGTTTGGGTGCTTGGCAACTGGAATGTATTTCCAAAAGTTGCAATGTCCCAAGGGTTTCTGAGAAGTAAAATCAATGTGGGAAGAAAGGATTCACTTAATGCCCATGGGGAAAAAGATTGTAAAATTGGACATAAGTCACTTAATAACCCCGTCACTTAATGATAGAAGTTCCAGTTCCAATTCCATAAGTCAAGGACAAAAAAATATCTTGGAAATTACAGGTAGTCCTTGATTTACAACAGTTGGCTTATGGCCTGTTTCAGGGGTGGGTTCTAAAATTTTTTACTACCGGTTCTGTAGGTGTGGCTTATTTTATAGGTGTGGCTTGATGGTCATGTGACAATTCTTTAGGATTTAGCAGAGGTACTGGTCTACCAGGCTTTTAACTGCTTGCAGAGTTGTACTACTTTACCCATTTATTTTTGCAGGCACCGGTCTACTCATTTGTTTTCTTTTACCACTGATCAGCTGTAGGGGGGCCCTTTGAAGCCCCGCGGCAAGAGTTTAAACAGTTTTTTTTCCCTCTAGCCATCAGCTGGGGCTCACGAGGCAGCAATAGATTGGGGGTGGGGCCAAATAAAAGGTAAGAAAATGCGGGATTGGGTGGGGGGTGAGAGGGTGGGGGACAGCAGAACCGGTTCGTCGACAGAACTGGGCCGAACCGGGAGGAACCCACCACTGGTCTGTTTGAAGTTATAACAGCACTGAAAAAAGTTACTTGTGTCCATTTTTCACATGACCATTGTAGTGTCCCCATGGTCATGTGATCAAAAATTCAGACACTTGGCAACTGATTCACATTTATGACGGTTGCAGTGTCCCGGGGTGATGTGATCACCTTTTGTAAACTTCTGAGTAGCAAAGTCAATGGGGAATCTAGATTCACTTAACAATTGTGTTTACTAACAATTGCAGTGATGCACTTAACACCTGTAGCAAAAGAGGTTGTAAGATGGGGGAAAATTCACTTAACTCATGTCTGGCTTAGCAAACAGAAATATTGGACTCATTGAGGCTGTAAATCAAGGATTACCTGTACATTATAAAGAAAACATCTCCAAAAATTACATTCACATTGTTTGAAATTATTCCTCTTTGTCCCTTTGTCAAAATCATCAGCATTCAAATATTGACCAACAAACCAAATCATATTGCGGCAAACTGTGCAGATTTAGCTTTCCATTGCCAGGGACAATTTTTTAGCCCATCTCGTAATTCCTAAATCTTGAATTCTTGATTGATTCCAAATACTTGAAATACAGCTTGATCGAGAAGCATATACATCTTAATATACAGTGATTGTTCCAGAATTTGGCAGAGGTGGGCAACACGCAGGAGAAATATATGAAAACTATCATTCTAGCTTCAAAAGAGGCCTGTTACTATTAAAAATTAATTAATTAGATTAAATCCTCAAAACTATCATCCCTATCAAATCCAAAGGGTCGCATCTTTGCAATCCTCTGCCCTCCCCTTGCAAATGTTAAGTATGGACTTTGACAACCAAAGTTTTCCCAGTCATGTAATTGTTCTAAAGCCTCTGTGTGGCCCAAAACATGGTGCCTCTGAACTGAATATCTGTTTATATATGCATGAGAATGGGACTTTAGAGATTTGAAATGACGCTGCCACCTAGGAACCCTTCCCATATACTAACTGCTGGGCTCCAAACGTATTGACTCTTTCTCCCTGTTTATTTTATTTATTTATTTATTCATTTATTCATTTATTTATTTATTTTATATAATTTGTATGCCGCCCTATCTCTGTAGACTCAGGGCGGCTCACAACAAATAAAAAACAAACCCAACAAACATAGAATACATACACAAAGTATGCAAATATATAAATATATAATTTAAAGCATATATTAAAACCCACTAAAATAATCAACCTCCTCAGTCTAGGTTGGGTGATGTAAACAACCATGTTTTTAATTTGCAACGGAAGGTGTGAAGGCCAGGAACAAACCGAAGCCCCAGGGGGAGTTGATTCCAAAGAGTGGGAGCACCCACAGAGAAAGCTCTGCCCCTGGAGCATTGTCTAGCCGACGGCACCCAGAGAAGGCCCTCCCTGTGAGAACGTACCGGGCAATGGGCAGCTATTGCTGGCTGCAGATGGTCCGACAAATATCCTGGTCCTAAGCCATGTAGGGCTTTATAGGTCATCACCAGCACCTTGAATCTCACCCCGAGGGCAACCGGTAACCAATGCAAGTCGCGCAGGAGGGATGTAACATGGGAGTATCAGGACCCTCCTATCACAACCCGCGTAGGCACATTCTGCACTAGCTGAAGCCTCCGAGTGGTCCTCAAGGACAGCACCAAGTAGAGAGCATATTGTCCTATCGAGACACTCAGTGTGTAGAGACAGCAGGGAGGGGGTCTTCTTTTCCCCTCTGCTTTCCTCTTTAGCCTGCTTCCTACAGAGAAAAGAGAGTGTTGTTTTCCTTCCATCTTTTCCCATCATACACTTCGGAATGAAGGCTCTCTAGCATGAATGCAACTTCTTTAATGAGTCTTATTTCTCCTTTCAATCTGAAGCATTGATCTTCCGATCCCATTAATGGACTTGGATCCAGTCCCGTAAAGATGCTCTGCTAAATACACACTCTGGTGAATAAATGAAAGATTCATCCCAAGCTATATATATATCTATTCCTCTTACAAAAAGAAATAAACTGATTTGGCTCTGCAAACTAACAAGACAGACACAGACTTCAGAGGAAAAAAACAATTACTAACAACCTGCCTTCCATTGAGGACCTGTATACTGCACGAGTCAAAAAGAGGGCAGTGAAAATATTTACAGACCACCCTCACATTCTGGACATAAACTGTTTCAACTCCTACCATCAAAACGACACTATAGAGCACTGCACACCAGAACAGCTAGACACATGAACAGTTTTTTCCCAAACACCATCATTCTGCTAAACAAATAATTCCTTCAACACTGTCAAACTAGTCTGCATTACTTCTCACTGTAATGTTACTTCTCATATCTTCTCATTATTCCTATCACTCCATCTCCTCCCACTTATGACTGTATGGCTGTAACCTTGCTGCTGGTATTCTTAAGATTTATATTGACTGTTTCCCTATTACTATCGTTAAGTGTTATACCTTATGATTCTTGACGAATGTATCTTTTCTTTTATGTACTCCGAGAGCATATGCATCAAGACAAATTCCTTGTGTGTCCAATCATACTTGGCCAATAAAGAATTCTATTTTAGAATTAAATAGAGAATTAAATAAAGGATTGAATAAAGAATTCTACTTGCAAGTAATTCTACTTGCAAGTAGAAAATAAGCAAAACTGAAGCAAAAGATCTCATCCAGGACTTCCACAGGTCCTTGTTTCATACCTGTTTCACTAAATAATCTTTCTCTATTATTTTGTGTGTGTACAAATGGAATGGCTAGGTATTCAACAAGGGCAGAGCTGGTATTCAGTCGGTTCAGACCGATTTGCCTGAATCAGTAGCAGAAATTGCAGGTGGGCCCGCCCTCCTGCTCCAGCTCCAAGTCGTGTGATTTAGGCATGATTTTTAGGCTGGGCACATGCACAGAAGGCGCGTGCGGCATCAAAGCACATGTACGCATGTTCTCATTCGTGAATCAGTAGCGAAAATAAGTTAATACCACCCCTGAACAAGAGATTCAGTTTATTCTATCTATTGTCCCATATGATTCATCCATATTAAATGTATAGCCCACACTACAAGTATTAAGCTTGTAAAAATGCTTGATAGTTACAGCAGGGATGGAGATCAAGTGACGTTGAGATGCTGACCTATTGGTCCCAAAACCATGGATAGCATGGTCAATACAGTTAGTCCTCAACTTACGACCACAATTGAGCCCAAAATGACTATGACTAAGTGAGACAAGTGTATTTTGCCCTATTACGACCTTTCTTGCCAAATGTGTTAAATGAACCACTGCAGTTGTTAAATTAGTAACCCGGTTATTCAGTGAATCTGGTTTCCCCATTGACTTTGCTTGGACACTGCACCTGTCATAAATGTGAGTCAGTTGCCAAGCATCTGAATTTTGATAATGTGATCCCAGGGATGCTGCAATGGTCGTAAGTGTGAAAAATGACCATAAATCACTTTTTAGTGCCATTATAACTTTGAACAGTCACTAAACGAACTGTTGTAAGTCGAGAACGTCCTGTGGTGGAGAGTTGTGGAAGTATTCTCCACTATTTTTTCCATTCCTGATTTATTATCTTCATATGGAAAGGGGTAGTTGTTACAAGGGTTATGTCTGCAGTCTTGGCAGGATTAGTTTGAGATGTATTCCCTGACTCTCGAGGAGCTGCCTTCAGCTGCGTCTGTGAGGTATTTCCAGTTCCTGTTATATGTAGATATATACATGTAATGATGGCTTGTTTGGGGTTCTTCTGCTACTCATGATTAAACCTACTTGAAACATGGTATCAGAAGTCTGAATCCATGTCTTCCAGATACATTTGAAGCATACTCCCAAAAGCTAAGCAGTGGAAGTATGGCAGCTGCTAACAGTAAACCTCTGCCTGAGCCTATGAGGGTGAGTGGAGACCACCATTAAGAGATGCAAGATGCAGTTTGCACGGTATGGTAATGCAGTATGCACGGTAATGTGATCTCAGATAATGGTCCTCAGTTTACGAGTTTACAATTTAGGAAATTTACCGCCAAGTGGGAGTTCGAGCATGAGACCTCTTCACCACGTCATCCGCAAGCTAACGGCAAAGCTGAATCAGCTATGAAGATCGCTAAGAATCTATGTAGGAAAGCTCACAATGAAGGTAACGACCTATGGAAAGCCATTCTACATTGGAGAAATACCCCATCTGAGGGCATGGATAGTAGTCTGGCACAGAGACTGATGGCAAGGAGATTAAAGACATCACTGCCAGTGGCCGACAGGCTGCTTGAGCCCTCGGTGATACAAGGGGTTCCAGAAAAGTTATAGCTGAAGAGACGAACAGTCAAGGCAAGATATGACAACTCAGCTAGAGACTTACCAGAATTGAAGATTGGGGAACAGATTCGGATGAGACCGCTGCCTGGAGATCAAATAGGTCGCTGGAAAATGGATACTGCTTACAACAAGTGGCTCCACATTCCTATTTAGTGGCCATTGAAGAAATTTTGTATCGTCACAATTGGGTAGCCTTGCGTGTAGCTGAGCGGCCAGACTTTACATATCCTGTGGACAGGCCAGATGTATCTGGTATTACCACGTCACATTTACCTATGGACAATGAGGAATGCACGGGGTTGGGGCCTCAGATTAATTTTAATGAGAGCTCGGAGCAAGCGGGTATACCCGATAGCAGTCGAGCATCAGACACTCCAGTAAGGGGTTCAATTTCCCAAAAGTCAGAATAATGATCAACTAATATTAGATACTCTTTTCCTGCATAGTTGAACAAATCCATACTAATAATCTGCCAAGGACGTGATGGTATCTTGTGTGACGTCATTCAAGAGAAGAAGAAGAGCCCAGCGGTTCCAGTGAGGTCAGAGAAGCCCATAGTGCAAAGAGAACCAGTTGGCGCAAGAGGGCCAGCTGTTACTCACAGCAGCTGATGTTCGCGACCACCTGACAGACTCGACTTGTAGAAAGTGTTGATATGGTTTTTTTCGACAATCTAACAGACTCAATTTGTACGAAGTGTTGATATTGTTCCCTTTTACAATTTGAACTCTTTTGCAATATTTTATAATGTTTTAATATGTGATAATTGTGTTAATATGAAGGGAAGATGTTATAGTTGCTTGCATCGGAACTTTGCATCTTTCACAATGTAGTGTTTGTAGTGTTTTAGTAATACCGTGTTTTATCTCATTTTAATGTATAGATGTAAAGCTTATAGGGTTAGTGGTTTTTTTTAATGTTTTAAAATGTTTTAAAATGTGATAGTTGTATTAATGAAAAAGGGAAGATGTTACAACGATTATGTCTGCAGTCTTGGTAGGATTAGTTTGAGATGTATTCCCTGAGTCTCGAGGAGCTGCCTTCAGCTGCGTCTGTGAGGTATTTCCGGTTCCTGTCATATGTAGATATATACCTGTAATGATGGCTTGTTCGGGGTTCTTCTTCTACTTATGATTAAAACAGTAGTAGGCTCCATTAGATTCCTAGGAGAATGGGATAACCAATGGAGACAGTTGCCAAGATCTAAAACCACATTCCTAGCTCAGTCTGCCACATGTTTAAGCTGTCTATTAAAGAAAGCAGAAGTATGACACATAAATTGCAGCTGCCCAGTCTACTGCTGAAGGCCTTCTCAAATGTCTCTCTAACCAAAGAATTGTATCACCAGATTCTTTCCTGTCCCTATTATATGGGGCTTTTCTTCAACTGATCAGAGAAATGCAATAGGCCACTAATGCAAAATGCCCACTAATATTTGATAATTCCATTATCAAAATACAGGAGAACAAATTTCATTGTTCTCCTGTATTTTGTACTTTCATTGAACTACCATTCCTCAATCCAGGGCATTGCTATGTAGGTGAATAACAGAAGCATCAGTTTATAAATAAATAGCAGTACTTGAGTAAAATATAAAAGAAGTAAGACTTTAAAAGACGGCAACCACTAAAACACTAATAGCAGCAGGATGCCAATGTAAAACAAGCCAGAAGCCCGGTGAAATAAGAAGGTTCTATTTATTTAGAGAAGAAAAGTTTAAGCAGAACTCCTGGCAACTTAATAGACATGTCCATGGAATTTTCTTGGCAACAGCGTCTAGGTAGCTCACCATTGTGTCCCTCCAGGATGCCTTTTTGACTTCATGGTCTAGTTTAAAACCTTAGTGCACTCTAGTAGTTTTCTATCAAAGTCTTAGCCAGGGTGATCCCTGTTTAACTTTTCAAAAGCCAGGGTGATCCCTTGAACACACTGGTGTTACACTTGGATTGTTATACCCTGCCTTGGGATCCAATAAACTATGTTTAATAAGGCAAAATGCAAGAGGAAGCTTTCCAATGACAACAGTAAAAGATAGGGAGACTGGTATGTTAAAGTATTTGTCAAATATTAAGGTCTTAACATATTAGAGGCCTTTTTGCACTTCACATTTTGCAAAAAAATGACATAACCCAATTCACTTGAAACTATACTCAACATATTCCATTAGCAGATTCTAACCAATGTCATGGTAACTGTTCAACTAGGGCCGTGATGGCGAACCTAAGGCATGCGTGCCAGGGGTGGCATGCAGAGCCCTCTCTGTGGGCATGTGCACCATCACCAGCTGCTCTTCTGGTTTCCAACTGGTCTTCATTAGAGAAAATGGCCCCAAAATGGCCTGAAAATGGCCCGACAAACAGGCTATTTTTTCGGCTCTTTTTGGGTCCAAAAACAACCTGAAAACAGATCTGAAAATGGTCCATAAACCGGCCAAAAATGGCCAAAAAACTAGGCATGTGCACTGTGGCCAGCTGGTCTTTGGGTTTCCAGTGCTCCAGTATGTGTGAAGACCAGCTGGCTGGTGCGCATGCGCATGTTGGAAACCCAAAGACCAGCTGGCATGCGCATACATGCATGCCAGCCAGCTGATCTTTGGGTTTCCAGCGCTCCGGCATGCACACATGCACACACATGGTCACACATTCTAGTTTGGGCACTCGGTGCCAAAAAAGTTCACCATCACTGAACAAGGGAATGTACTAGTTACTGTACGTAAGTTACTAAAATGGAATCACAGGCCATATCCACATTAGTTGTTTTATTAGGTTTCAATCCAAGAACTACCCAAAAATTAGACTGCCCTAAATCTCATTTCCCCACTATTCCTCCTTATAGTGTGTACAGGACATGGCTGTGCTGTCCTACTGTCCAGAATGTTTGAAATACAATTTTCTCTGGGCTGCAATTTGTGATTCCCTCAGCTTAAATTCCAGCTCCATCCAATGTTATCCAGCACATGGAAAACCTTCTCCAATCAACAGGATCATTAGACTGGAATGTAGGAAATCTTCTTATCCTATGACTGTATAGTTTGATTAGATAGCTTCTAACATCCCTAACACTGAAAAATTAAGTTACAGAAGGGTGGCTTTTCCTGATAAGAAAAAGTTTCTTAGTGTCAACTGGCATTTGGTTATCTAACTTCAAACAACCTTTGTGGTTGATTTATTGTGCAAAGGAGGGGTTACTTTTATCTTGTCCAACCAACTTTCCCTTTTTGTTTTACTTTGCTGTGTTAACTATAAAAGGGGATGTAAGCTAAGGATTGGGGTTCCCTCTTTGAATGAGAGGAATCCCTTTTGTCTGAGTATTCTGATAAATTGTAATAAAATGATCTTCCTGTCTCGGTCTGTCTCATTGGAAAATATGAGCCGCAGTGGCGCAGTGGTTAGAGTGCAGTACAGTGGTAGGTTGCCCCCAGTTCGGACCGGTTCTATGGAACCAGTAGTAAAACCAGCGGGAGGCTCCACCCACTGACCCTGATGACATCAGAAGCTTCTGTGCATGCGCAGAAGCAAGGCACCATGCGCGAGCAAAGCGAACACATGCACATGATCCCATTGTGAACCAGTAGTAAAGGTAAGTAGAACCCACCCCTGGTCTGCAGTACTGCAGGCTACTTCTGCTGATCACCAGCTGCCAGCAGTTTGGCAGATCGAAACCCACCAGGCTCAAGGTTGACTCAGCCTTCCATCCTTCCAAGATTGGTAAAATGAGGACTCAGATTGTTGGGGGCAATATGCTGACTCTGTAAACCGCTTAGAGAGGGCTGTGAAGCGGTATATAAGTCTAAGTGCTATTGCTATATGTATGCTGAGGCACGAGCCTGAAACAGCCATATTTGGCCTTCGGTAGGGATGGGAAGAGGAACATATCCATATTTCTTCATACTGATTTGTGATGCCAGAAACACCTCTAGGTTTTTATGCCGATTGGTTATAGCACCAGGAAGAAAGAGGCCTTTATGCTTTGGATAGATGCCATATTTGAGTTCTGCTGAATGTACATTACACCACTATCCAAAGTTAATTCTGTTGTTATACTTCTGTTATATATTTAATACAAAAGTCATTTGTCTCACAAATGGAACTCTTTCCCTTTAAACGGGATGGGAAAAAGTCAGCATTCTCTATCAATCACATAGCTGACTAGATATTGTAGATCAGGCCTGTCAAGCTTGTGGCCTGTGGCCCGGATGCAATATGCACTGCCCATGCCCATTCTTGGTTTAGCAAAGGGGGGGAAAGTCCCGATACGTCATGTGACGACACTGTGATGACAAGCGTTTGACACCCCTGTTATAGATGAAAGACTCCAAAAGTGATATTATACCGTCTAAAGTTTAATAGATTATGGAATCACATCACTTCAAAACTGCTAAGTGAGAATCATACTTACACATATCCTTTGAAGCAGCATTTCTCAACAGTAGCAACTTTAAGATGTGTGGACTTCAATTCCCAGAACTCCCAAGCCAGCATAGTGTCTGGAGAATTCTGAGAGTTGAAGTCCCAGAAATTAAAGTTGCCAATGTTGAGAAAATTTGTGTGTGCGGTGTTCACACTCTGCAGGCATGAGATAGTTAGAAGCAACCAGGCTCTGTTCTTGATGGCAGTGTTACTATTGTTCATTTGTTTTGAAACTGAAGTTTATTTATGAGGAAAGTTAACCCGTGATCTCTTTCATATTTCTAACACTGTACTGTTGAGAATAGTCTTAGCTGTTATACTTAATGATATATACCACAATTACTGGCATCTATCAAACTGCAATGTCTTTATTCTTGACTGATCCAATTTATTTAACTATTTTCATTTTTTTCTTATGAGCTTCCCTATTTCTGTTCACTGTTTTACTTACCTGGCTAATAGCAAAATGATTAGATCCACAAACCTTGCTCCTCGGGTTATTTTATTACTTATTGCTATTTTTCCCTATTACATGCTTTGTCTTAGAGTGGTTACTTTTAATAAACAAGCAATTACTGGAAAAGGGCTTTTATATCCGAAATAATCCTTTGGGTCCTGTATTATTATTATTTTTTTTTGCATCCTTCTGCCATCGTCCCCCCCACTCCCCATCGGTGAGGACCAGGATAATGGAAAACAACAGCCCCTCGTTATCAAGAAAATTATGAATCAATTGATCAATTGCCTGAATCAATTGCACTGTTTTGACATTCTGCATTAATCAGTAACTAATTGCCCATTTTAAAATGCTTTTAAAAATGTATTTAGGAAATCAATAATGCAGTAAACCGCTTCTGAAGGAGAAGGAGGGGAAAAAAACATGAGCGTTGAGGGAGGCGAACACCCAGATGCAAAGTATATTTTACAGCACAGCTGTACTCTTTGACAACCTTCCTAACAAATTCATCCATTTGCAGCAAATCAATAATCTGCATAGAAGTTCAGGAACCGAATTCCAGCAGCAGGGATTCACCTCGGCTTCTTTCTTACAGTTTAAAAAACATCGCAGAAACAATGAGGCTTCTATTCATATTGTTGAGATGTTATGAAAGCTATAAAAAAAAAAAACGAGCAGTGTTCAGCGAGTGGTCTTTTTTCTTTTCTTTTCTTTATGACGGACTATTTCAGCCATAAGTCACTAATTGCACTTTGAGGCTCTTTTTCAACACTGTTCCCATTTCTTGTCCCTGAAATGTTGAAAAACATTTTAACAAAAATAATTCTGCATATTTGAGGATGTAGGATTAACTAAAAGCAAATTGAATGTTATTATGCTGTTGGAAGACATATCCATCTGGTTCAGTTCCAAGCAGGGAGAAAAGCACTGGAGACAAAATGGAGGCTGGAGTCTGATTGGAAAGAGGGTCCATTTATTGATGAAGCCAAACCACCAAGCACGTGTGATTCTGGGCAGCTGACCACATGGAGTTGAGAGTGAGGGATTTTTATATCTTCTCTTTGGCTTTGAACTTGAGCTTCCTGTTCTTGTGCAAGAACATGTATTCTATTGGCTTTTGTAGGGGTCATAGCTGGCTCTGTAGGTTGTCTGAGCTACGTTTGGTTGAAGTTTGGAGGGTGATGCAATGTCCTTAGGAGATTGTACAATGGGTGAGCTCTGCTGCTAGATGGTAGTGAGTTAATCCTATATTTGTTCAAACCTGGATGCAGGGGGTAATGGATTACCAAATCTGCATTTCTAAAGCTGCCCCAGCTCAGTATCTACTTGGGGGAGGGGGGTTCAGGGAGCTGGGGCTGAGTTTCTGTCTCCCTTAAGATTTTTATTTATTTCAGGGAAAATATTTTATCCTGCCTTTTTTTTTAATATTTCTCAAAATATTTCATTCTTATAGAAGGGGGGTAGCTTCCCACAATGCTAATTTCCAAAGGAACAGGCATGATTTTTCTATCAGTGGAAAAATAATATCACATGAACAGTTAATTTTACAAATCCTTTTTGAGTGTTCTGCATTTGGCTAGAATTACTTGGACAGAAACTTGCTGTTTGCTTCATCAAAATAACCCAGGAATTTTTCTAAAGAAGAGCATTCTTTATGGTACATACTAAGGTTACAATCACTTGCAACGTGACAATTCTATGGAAACTAAGAAAGAGCACAAGTACAACTGTACAAATACAGTTCTTGCCATTCCTCAATTTTCTTTACTGGAGTTATTCATGGGATGATGCTGATGATCATTCTCTAAAGTAGATTTAGATATATAATTGCTAAGGCTTCTAAAACCTTTTTAAAGATTGACGACGTTCATTCTTCTCCAAAGCCATAATTTTTCATTTATATTTTTATGAGGCAACTACTTTTCTTCACATTGTTTACATGTTTCTTCCTCTTATTACAGAAGTCCTTCCCATAATAAAATGAAAATGGAGGTTGGATTCTCCAAAGCTGTCCTGTAGGACAATTTTAGTAGAATGGTAAATAGAAAAACAAAACACCAGGATTTGCACATATTTATTCAACTGCTTCCTGCAAGCCATGGTGGGGCAGTGGTTAGAATACAGTTTTGCAGGCTAATTCTGCCAACTGCCTGCAGTTTGATCTTCACAGGCTCAAGGTTGACTGAGCCTTCCATCCTTCCGAGGTCAGTAAAATGAGGATACAGATTGTTGGGGACAATATGATAACTCGGTAAACCACTGAGAGAGAGCTATGAAGCACTATGAAGTGATATATAAGTCTAAGTGCTATTGCTATTGCTATTTTTTCATCACATTTCAAAATTGACATTGAGCGGAGAGGGATTTTTATATTGGCCTCATTTCCTACTCAAGAAGAAAAGTTCTTCAACACAGATATTAACTTATGCCAAACTTAAACTCATAACTTCCTGATCTCCTTCATAAAGAAAGTCTGTGCTGTAGCTCAGGGTGGACAACTCATGCACCACATAAGATTTCCATTCTCAGAGGCCTCCTACACCTTTTCTAATACTGAAACCCTTGAAAAAAATGAAATAAAAATATTCAGTTCCTTCTGTTCCAATGTATCAGTATAACATCAGATGGCCTCCTGCGGCCTTTTGGAAGATTGCTGTGTTGAGCTGGGGCTACTGACCCAGCCCAGTTTTACCAAGTAAACAGATCAGAAAACCAAGTCTATTGGATCACTAGAACTACACTTTATCAAGATAGGCTACAGTAACAGAATCACAGCCCTCCCTGTGTTTTCCCATCTTTCCTCTGATATCTCAGAAAGGCAGGGAGGAGTCAGTTTGAGTCTCTTTCAAGTAACTCCTGGCCTCACCCCACAATGCTTAACAGATACTTCTTCTGTACCTATTGTCCTAATGACTTCTGGTTGCTTTTTCCAAATCTTCTCCATGGCTTTTTCCACAACTCCTCAACATTATTCATTGCCTGTGGAAAGTATGAAGGACAATTGTACAAGCATTCTCAGGGCTTCCAGAACCATTTTGGCCAGTGGTGGGTTTCAAAAAAAATCTATGGGTGTGGCTTGGTGGGCATGGCTGGGTAGGCATGGCAGGGGAAGGATACTGTAAAATCTCCATTTCCTCCAGCTGGGACCCAAGAGGCAGAGAATAGATGGGGGGTGGGGCCAATCAGAATGTTTACTACTGATTCTCCAAACTACTCAAAATTTCCGCTATCAGTTCTCCAGAAGTGGTCAGAACCTGCTGAAACCCACCTCTGATTTAGACTCATAAAGTTCTTTGAGATTATTATGTGCTTTGAAAAGACAAGTTTAAATCTCTAGGAGTTATAATGCATTGTGTACCATGAAAAAAGGCACTTCAGGATTTAGATAAACCAGGACTGAGAGGTATTAGATGTCCTAATTTTTCATTGGACCCTCCCTCTCACAACCTGCAATTCACATTCACTCTGGTTATATGAGGTAAATGGAGCCATGCAATATAATGTAATGAGATCAGGAAATGAGGGCTGACATTAAGCCATGGCTAGGATTGCAAATCATTCTACCTCTATTCAAGAGTTCCACAAACAGTTTTCTGCCAATACTAGATATGACACTCGTGTTACAGGAGGGTCACCTACAATTCTATGCAGAGTATCATATATGTAGAGGATATACATTCCTAAAAGCTCACAGGACAACTAAGTTCGGGATAAATATTTGCAGCTGAGAGAGATCATGTGTATTCAGAGTTGTGCTTGTGCATAGAATTTGTGCATATGCTAGGAGACAGACCAGCCTCCCCCTCCCATCAAAAGTGTGATTTGTTGAAAAAGAATAATTGAGAACGAACAGCTGCATACAGTATTTGTGAAGTTTATTTGTTCTTGGGGGAATTAATCATTTTAATTAACACCAAACCAATCTATGAAGATGTCTTAAGAATAGGACTGTTGGAAACCAAAACTAATTTTCTAAACTGAGAAATGTTGGCAGATAGTCTGTAACCCTCAGAAACTACCCTTCCAAAGCAATCAAAGGAATATTTTAGACAAAGGACTTGGCCATATTTAATATAGAAAAATCTCTGTCAGCTGGTTGTTTCCTAAAAAGGATGAGTTATATTCTCATATACAAGAGAAAATTAAAATAATTATTAACTCACCCCAGTAGATTACCCAAGCACTTTTATTTGAATGACAAAATGACATTTGCCTCTGAATCTCTCTCAGCCTTCTCTCTTCTTTCTTCACAGCAAAAAAAAAAAAAGCTTATAAAACAGAGGAGTCCTTAGTCTTGAGAATAGGTTGTAAGAGCATGCCAGAAATTTGACGTTGTAGTTTCAGTGAATGAATGAACAATTATATTTCTATGTAAGAAACATAGAGTGTGTTCCCCTATCCTTCCCCAAACTGTTCTTACTTCCTGTTTTTTGCATGTGTCTCAACAAAATTTTCATCTATTCTGTTTATGAAGAATAATCTGGATAGGAAAGGAATCTCTCTTTTTTTTTGTATTATTAAAAGAGAAACGCTATTACTAGGCTACCAAGTGGCTATAAAACAATTGGGATGTTTAATTCGTAATTCATGTCAGTATTTTTACAATGGCTCAGAAAATACATTGTCATATTTGACTTAAGTTTTTTTATCTGTTTTCACATTTCTGAATCTACTTTGTGCCATTGACGCTTATAAATGAGACTTGGAACAACATTATGCAGTGCTCCAATGGTAATGCAGGGCCAATCTTGACTGAGTTTGGAGGTTGAGTAAGGTTAGGTTAGGTTAATACTTGGATGGGGAATGTAGCAATATAAGGCTGTAGACAAGATTGAGAAGTTGGGAGGGAAAATCTCCCTAAAAGACAATAGCAAATTAATTCCACATGCTTGCTAAGAAAACTAAATGATATGGCCATGTAACTATCAGGAGTCATGTTCAACTTGAATGAAATTTTACCTTTTTAATGAGGTATCAATCCAGGACTTTAAAAATGACAAATCACTGACCTTAACAGTGGCAAGCAGCTTCACACTGACAATCATCATTTGAGGAAAGCCACCCATATTAAAATCTCACAAGTACAACTCAATTAGAGTTTTGGATAGATTCTCTTTTATTGTTGTGAGTTCATTAATTGAGCAAGTGCCTTTTACAGGAACCAGACAGATGTGCACTTCCTAGAGGCAGTAAAAAGGCTCTGAAAAGGGAATAATCCCTAGTGAGTTTCATAAATATTTAACTTCTCACCTAAAAAGAGATGTTTGCAGAGAAAAGAAGGTGAACAAATTACTGTCACACTTTCAAGAAAATACTAATAGATCACAGACACCCTTGAAAAAGATGTGTGATTTTACTCTTCTCTGTGTTAATTGAGAGCATTTGCTATTGTAAGGGCTCAGTTTAAACTCATTCCATAATAGATTCCAAAAAGCCTGTTATGCAAATACTCCCTCTACTTGATTATTTGCAAAGACCATTAATGGATCACTTACTGTTTAAAGCACTAGGCACTGGTTTACGAGCTATTCTAGCTTGCAACAAAAGAAAGTATGCCAAAAGTCAATTTTGGACAAAGTGGATGACAAGGATGATTTAGATGGTTTTTTTAATGACTAGATAGCTTTGTATTGGATCTATTGTTTCTGTATCCCGATAGCTCTACCTATATACTGTATAGATAAATAAGCTCATTGTTAAAGCTTTGGGGGGCAATAATGACCATGGGCTTGGTGGCTCAGTGGCTAAGACATTGAGCTTGTCGATCGAAAGGTTGGCAGTTCAGCGATTCGAATCCCTAGTGCCACATAATGGAGTGAGCTCCCATTACTTGTCCCAGCTTCTGCCAACCTAGCAGTTTGAAAGCACATAAAAAATGCAAATAGAAAAATAAGGACCACCTTTGATGGGAAGGTAACAGCGTTCTGTGCGCCTTTGGTGTTTAATCATGCCAGTCACATGACCACGGAGACGTCTTCAGACAGCGCTGGCTCTTTGGCTTTGAAACAGAGATGAGCATCGCCCCCTAGAGTTGGGAACAACTAGCACATATGTGTGAGGGGAACCTTTACCTTTACCTTTACCTTTTAATGACCTTGAACTGATAATCGTAGTTTAAGATCTTTGGAAGAAAGTTGCCATCACGATGGTCTGGATCATATCACATGCCAAGATTCACCCACCTCATTGCCTCTGCTTACAATACCATCATCTATTTCCACCCATCTACAATTACAAAATTATCATAAGACAACGCAGTTCAACTCTGAAGTTTATCAAATTGAAACCTGGGACCAGCAACGACTCTGCCTCCGTGTATCTTGTACATCTTAGCAGGAAATAAAAACCTACAAAAAAATAAACTGGAAAAGAACAATGCAATAATTGCACACCGAATGGTAAATGCATGCATAATCTGTTTCAAAAGAGCAATACAACTTGGATGCTTTGAAGCCAAAGAGAGTCAGTCCTCGTGCATTATAGCAGGCATCCCCAACTTCCAAGCTGCAGCCCACTCCTGGGTCACAGCCTATCTGGAACTGGGCCGTGGAAGCAGCGGGCCAGCACACATGTGCATGCAGCTCCACATGCGTGAGCAACTTGCAGAAATGGAGCTGTGCATGTGCTTACCCAACGCTCATGTAGAACCATATTCTCTCCCCCTCGCCGGTCCTCAAAGAAAGGTTGGGAACTGCTGCATTGTGGTGCTGAATATTTCAGTTACTGCTGTAAACTAGTTTTAATGCCAAAACAATAAGAAGGAGTGACAATTGACAATTTATAAACTGCAGATTGAATCACACAGCCCTTCAGTATCGTTGCAAGTAGAATGAACACCCGTGGAACAAACATTGATTTTTCCATCATTTTATAATTCAACCCTATGCATGTATAATATTGATTCAATCTATACAGGCTGATAAAAGCTGAGAATTTTTTGCAGTTCTCCAACACTTAATTTTCCAACAGAACAAAGCATTATTTTCCTTCTAGCTATCTGCCAGAGGTCTAAGAGAAGCCACAGATATTAAACTTGTCCTCCCATCACTACCACCAACAACAACACTGATCTCCTAGAGGTTCCATTTGGCACTGTAAAATCTAAAACAAGATCTCTTGTGAATGTGTTTTATTAGTCATGGATGAATCATATTACATTTTTATTTGAGCATAGGCAGATTCCCATTTTAATTAATTGAGCCAAGTTCTAGCCGGAAAAACTTGGAGCAGAAACGTGCTGATGAATGTTTAGCTTTTATCATAAGGCAGCCAGTTTAGATTATTTCTGCCCTCCATTGGAAACAGTGACAAGTTTGAGGGATCCCCAATTTGATTTCCTTTGAAAATAAATTTCTAGAAGCCTGCTGCCATTTTTTACAGATCTACAAATAAACATACAAGCTGGGATTATACAGAGAGGCACATCTTGAGCATTCCAATCCTGTTGCTTAGGAAGCTGCTGGCAGACCAAGTTTAAAATACAATCTGCTAGGTCTGTCAAACTATTATCCATTGCTCTTCTTGAGTTAACTTATTCTGTTTCCTGACTTGAAGGCTTGGAGAACCTTCCATGGCTGGCTGGGGAATTCTGGGAGTTGAAGTCCACAGGTCTTAAAGTTGCCACAGTTGGACACCTCTGCCTTAAATGCATGTGTTAGGCTCATTTCACATTTAACCAATGGTGGATTTTTGTACTACTGGTTCTGTGGGCATGGCTTGGTGGGGCGCGGCTTGGTGAGTGAGGCAGAGAAAGGATACTGCAAAATCTTCATTCCCACCCCACTCCAGGGGAAGGATACTGCAAAATCCCCACTCTCTCCAGTCCTGGGGAGACAATATTGCAAAATGGCCATTCCCTCTCCACTCTGGGGTCAGCCAGAGGTGGTAATAGCCGGTTCTCTGAACTACTCAAAATTTCTGCTACTGATTCTCCAGAACCTGTCAGAACCTGCTGAATAGCACCTCTGCATTTAACCAACTCAATTGCCTATTCAGGCTTTAAGCTAATACTGAGTAATTCTCTGTCCTATGTCACTAAATCTTACCTGGATGCTAATGCCACCTTTCCTTCCAAAAATAAAGGCTATTTTAAAAATGCAAATCATTGCATCAACAGTAGGCAGCACCATCATCAATTTGGTCCAGATGTGGCATACACCCTTGTGCTGGCACTATTCCAATTTGTTACCAGGTATTTTTCCTCACCATAAATTAAGAAATGTAGTATGTTATTATCTTCTCCATTCCTTCCTCTTTGAATGCTTCACAATGAGAACGTTTAAAAGCTTGAAGTCTATTGCCACTAGAGGATTATTTTCATAACGAATGCCAGAATTTTAAAAAACATCTCTTTGGTATTATGTGGTTTAAAGGCTAAGTAAGCTTCCTAGTTCCATTTAGTAAATCTGCGGTCAGCTTGATGGTTTTAATCTAGCAACCAAGGTGGCAGGAAAAGAAAGCAATAAGATTTATTAAAAACCTTCCACTGAAATATAATTGTACCATAAATGAGTTTCCTAATTCCCCAGAGGCCAATTCTTCTTCTTTTTTCTTTTCCCTGAAGCCATGCTAGAAGTTTTTTGCTGTTGTCATTGTTCAAATGATAGAATTGGAGAGTAAATAATAAGCGATAATAATAAACAGATGCCTTGTGCAGAATGGAAAGTGAAGAACAGAACAGCAGTCATTCAGTTTTCCTTGCTCTCGTTGTCTTAGAGGCAAACAGTCTGTTCTACATGGAGATACCCATAGCTTTAGGATGACTTTAAAAATTAAACCCAGCACTTCACAAAAGACACTCTTCAGTATGTGCATGTATGCGTGTAAACTCTGGGGATGTGAAATAGGGGAAAGTGATATTACCAATAGTTCTTTTGCTACAGAATATTTCTCCTCATGGTCAGAAAAGATAACCACCTATCTATTGCTATAAATTACACTAATCTCCATGGTATGTAAGAATAACAAATGTTTATGCATTTTAAAAAAAAGTCTTTCCAGCTATCTGAACATGGATTGACAAATGACCCCTATGTAATGACCTTAGTATCCAATTCTATTTTGATTTGATCGTTGTTAGCATGATCTCTCAAAGAGGCCAAACTTCTTCATCACCAGACTGAAGCTTCCCATCAACTTGACACCACCAGTCTAAACTAAATCCTTATTTTAACTTGACAACGATGGCTATTACAAATGGCTGGACACAAGATTGATTTTCCTGACTTCAGTTCCTCTCTGGATTCAGATATGGCATGTCCTCTTCTGTCATTTCCCCTCTATTGTGGCATGCTAACTTTTCTTCTCCCAACTCAATGTGGAGAGGTAATTTGTCTTACATTCTCTAAGTTCTTGTTTTGGGAAAATCTAGTAGTTGTTAGCAAAACCCCAACAAGACAGCATGTGGTGCATTGTTGTTTCTCTACGATGTTGTCCTATAATAAAACAAAAGGCTTTTGTTTCAAAGTGCTTGTTCAGAATAATACTTAAATATATTCCTGTGGGGAAAGTTTATTCATTTATATGTTTGTCTGTTTATAGGTTGCCTGATTCCCAATGATTCTGGAAAGTTCATAGCAGGGGATGGGTTCTACTTACCTTTACTACTGGTTTGCAACGGGAGCACACTCAGATCACCCGTGATGACGTTGTGGCGGGTGGGCGGAGCCTCCTGCCAGTTTTACTACCAGTTCTATAGAACCAGACCGAACCAGGAGCATCTCACCACTGGTTCATAGGTAAAAAGCAAGGAAAAAGTACCATAATAAACAAAGATAAAGGAATAATAGATGGCCAAGATGACAAAATCAAACAGGAGCAAAAAAGAGCAGACCTACACCATCCCAACAGTCTGAGTGAAGAACTTGCTCTCTGAGTTCCTTTGAAACAACAGCCTCTGGAATATCTATGTTTACATGAAAGATGCAAACTAATGGAATTAGTCAACATATTTTCAGTTATGAATTATACAGATCTTCTGGAACAGTGTTTCTCTTCCTCTTCAACTTTAAGATGTGTAGACTTCAGTTGCCGTAATTCCTTAGCCAGCATGATTAAAGTTGTTGACATTGTTGTCCTAGATCACAATCTTAGAACTTCTTAATTTGGTCCAAGTAAGAGTTAGGAGCATCCCCACAAAGGCTTTTAAAAATCCCCACAAGGTAAAATCATAACGTCTGATTTACCTTGGCCATGTTATTTATGCATGCAAATTCATTGGAGAAGGCAATGATGCTAGGAATGGTTAGTAGACAAAGAAGAAGGGGCAAGCAAAGAACATGTGGGCTCATAACATCAAATCTGATATAATGTTGAATATAGAGCAATGGAAAGAAGTCCTTGACAGGGTAGCATGATTGACAGACAATTTACAGAGCACTTGTCTATAAAGTCACCAAGAGTTGCACACAACTAAATGGTTAAAAACAAACAAACAAGAATTATGTGGTAAAAGATTCTAAACCTAAAATTGGCATACAATCTAGTTATTGCCTAATCTGCTATCTCTCTACCACCACCACCCACAACAAGCACACACACAAAGGAATTTTCATTGCCAAAGAGAGGGCAAAATGAAGCACACATGTTTATCAGATTTGTATATACTGGCATATGTATACATACAGAAATAATTAGTAGCAGGTACCAGCCCATTATCCTTAAAAATCACTCTTATCTACTCTAGGACCAGGGGTGAAATGCTCCCGGTTCGGACCGGATTACCTGATCCGGTAGTGATGGCAGCGGGTGGTTTGGCGAACCGGTAGCAAAAATCCCTGCTCCTCCCACCATGCCCAGCTGAGCCACATAATCATCAGAGGCTTTTTTTTTACTTTTAAAAGCATTTTTTCTACAACCTCTTCAGCCGAAAAAATGCTTTTGAAAGTAAAAAAAAAAGCCTCTGACGACTGTGCGGCTCAGCTGGGATCGTCAAAGGCTTTTAAAAGAAAAAAATCCTTTTTTTCTTTTAAATGCCTCTGACGATCCCAGCTGAGTTGCCTTTTAGGCAACTCAGCTGGGATCATCAGAGCCTTTTGAAAGCCTTTTTTAACAACCTCTTCACTGAAGAGATTGTAGAAAAAATGGTTTTAAAAGTTAAAAAAATATTGCCCACACCCACGCAGTCACACCTTCCCCCACCAAGCCATGCCCATAGAACCAGTAGTAACAAATTTTAGATTTCACCACTGTTTAGGACTAATGCAGAATTAAGCTACCACTGGTTGAAAGAATCTCTTCAGCCCTTTTTTTGTACTCTCCAGAGGCTCATGCCACTAAGAATTGGCAGTGTATTTTCCTACCTAGATTTTACAAGAAATTAAATGATGAATCAATTACCAAGCATCCGAATTTTGATCACATGACTATGGGGATGCTGCAACGGTTGTAAATGTGAAACATGGTTATGTTCCTTTTTTTCAGTGTTGTTGTAACTTTGAATGGTCACTAAAAGAATAGTTGTAAGTTGAGGATACCTGTACATTCTGTTTCCAATTGGTCTAACCTAAATGGAAAAGTTTGTTTCAATAATGGGGTGGGATGGGGGAAAGGGAGGAGGATGCAAAATTTCAGAATATAATCTACTGTTTTGAATGAGGGAGTGCCATTTCTAGTCCTAGAAGGTAGTTAAATGCCCCTGTGACCCTGTCTTTCCAGGAAAATATTCTTCAAGAAAGTCTTTCCCACCTCTTTTCAGCAATGTTGTTTCTCTAGGAAGGTGCAGCACCTGGAACTGGTTAAGCATGTAATGTTACAAAAGAAAAAACAACAGTTGTCATTTGCTAGTCATCAGAGGTTCTGATTATTTTAGAAAGAAAACACCAACCTTTGCCACTAGTAGTAAGACGACTGGTGATCATCTGATCAGAT
The DNA here is from genome assembly GCA_030761175.1 of Masticophis lateralis. NCBI lineage: Eukaryota > Metazoa > Chordata > Lepidosauria > Squamata > Colubridae > Masticophis > Masticophis lateralis. The sequence continues at coordinate 221,288,058 of JAUDYJ010000002.1, forward strand.
AAGGCCTGTCACAAAGAAGAGGGAGTCAACTTATTGTCCAAAGCACCTGAAGGCAAGACAAGAAACAACAATGGAAACTAATCAAAGAGAGCAGCAACCTAGAAATAAGGAGAAATTTCCTGACAGTGAGAACTCTCAACCAGTGGAATGACTTGCCTTCAGAAGTTGTGAGTGCTCCATCACTGGGGGCTTTTATGTCCTTATAAGGACATCGCCGGGGATTGGCTTGGAAATCCTCCGGCGGGAATTTTGAACAGCTTTCTAGTGGGCAGTGCGGCTGCCGGAGCGAATATAAGGAGAGCTCCGGCAGCACAGCACCAGTACTGTTCCTGTTAAATAAATCTTCTCAAATGATTTGAGCTGGTCACGTCTTCATTCCCTGCACCGATCTTACAGGGGCTTTTAAGAAGAAACTGAACAGCCATTTGGAATGGTCTAGGATCTCAGGCCTGAGCAGGGGGTTGAATTAGAAGACCTCCAAGGTCCCTTCGAGCTCTGATATTCTATATTCTAAGAAGTAATGTAACCAATAATTCTGTGCTATAGAAGAAAAGAACCAGGAGTTGTAAATATAGGAATACAATATTGTGCTTTTGTCCAATAAATTCTAACACATACTATATGTAATTTGTAAGCCATTGTGAAAAGGTCCAACTTTTGATAATTATTTTGTCCAAAATCGATAAATGTGATGCTGGAATGAATTTAAATCATATTTTATTGATCAGCAATACAATGTTTTCATTGTGCAACAGACCTATAGGCCTGCAGCTTATTGTCCCTGGCAATTATTATTCCATGTAGAAAGAGATAAATACCATTCTTTGAGTGTTGCTACTGTAAAAGACTCTCATAGCTAACTCAATATCTTTTATTTATTTGTGCATTTCCTACATGTCCACGTCAGTGATTCTTAGCAGTTTACATACAGAGTGAAATTGTTGCTGCGATTTGGCGAGATCCGGCCATGAATGGTGCGAATGGGTTTTAATTGTTTTTAATGGTTTAACTTTTAAAGTTTTATATATGGTTTTTAAATGCATTGTAAGCCACCTTGAGTCTTCGGAGAAAGGCGGCATACAAGTTGAACAAATAAATAAATACAAATAAATAAGACATCCCTAGAAATACAACTGCAAAACAGTAAAACAACATCATCCAAAAAAAAATAAATAAAGAAGAAGAAGAAGCAATAAAAATAGAAAAGAAATCTGGCTTGATAAAAATTAGGAAAACAATTCCAGAACAACTGTCAGTAAAAGCTTAGCCCTAGGTGGAGCTTTATATTAAGTACTAAGGACCAGAGGTGGGTTTCAGTAGGTTCTGACCAGTTCTGGAGAACCAGTAGCGGAAATTTTGAGTAGTTTGGAGAACCGGCAAATACCAGCTCTGACTGGCCCCATTCCCATCTTTTCTCTGCCTCCCAAATTCCAGCTGATCAGGAGGGAATGGGGATTTTGCAGTAACCTTCCCCTGGATTGGGGAGAGAATGGAGATTTTACAGTATCCTTCCCCTGCCATGCCCACCAAGCCATGCCCATCAAGCCATGCCATGCCCACCAAGCCACACCCACAGAACCGATAGTAAAAAAATTTGAAACCCACCACTGCTAAGGAGTGTATTTCCTCATTCTTCTGTTGTTGTTGTCTAATCTAAAATAGTCCCTTGATCCTTAATAGAACACCACCATTGTCATTCAGCATGTCCCATTCAAGGAACAAATGGACAAAAAAGGAATCAAAAGACAAAAGATAAGCAGGAAGAGAGTGACTTTTATCAAAGATTGATTGCGTGGAGAACTCTGTGTTACAGTATGTCAAATGGTAATCTGGTCAGTGGTTTATACAACCTACCATATTTTGGAACACAAATAGTATTAAAGGCATTTGGCAGCAGGATCAGAGATGGGAGGTCATCCCCCACAGAGAGCTATCTTGCCAGAAGACCAAAAGTCTACTTAATAATAACAACATACTTAGACCAGCCTCCCAAGGGTGCTCCAAAGCATTCTTAGTTAATGGTTGTAAAGTGATCTGAAAATGCAGAATGTTTGATTTTGCTGGAGAGATCATAAGGTCTCTCCCAGCACTGCATTTCCAATCAGCCCCTCACTCACTTAGCCATGCCTATAATTAATCAAGGACATTTTTAAGAAAAGAAATTTAGTTTAGCCCTCATGGAAAACCATAAGAAGAAACTGGACCTGAAAGAAGTGGAGAAGCACACAGCCATTTTCCTAAAGTTATGCTGAGCAGTGGAAGGATGAGAGATGGCCAAAGCTCCTCATATGTGCTGCCTCGTATTCCATAAAGAAAAAGAAAGAAAGAAAAACTCAACATCCCCCACCCCAAAAAAATACCTGTATTAGTACAGGTAGTCCTTGATTTATGAACACAATTGAGCCCATTTCTGTTGATAAATGAGACAGTTGTTAAGTGGATTTTGCCCTATTTTATTATCTATTTTGCCACAATTGTTTGGTGAATCTCTGCAGTTGTTAAGTTAGTGACATGGTTGTTAAGTGAGTCTGGCTTCCCCATTGACTTTGCTTGTCAGACGATCACAAAAGGTGATCACATGACCTCGGGACACTGCAACCATCATAAATAGGAGTCAGTTGCCAAGCATTTGAACTGGGGGTGCTGTAAGTGTGGAAAATGGTCATAAGTCACTTCTTTTTCAGTGCTGTTGTAACTTCAGTCACTAATTGAACTGTTGTAAGTTGAGGGCTACCTGTATTTGCAGCAAACACTATCAGTAGGTACCATCAAATTGTGCTATCCCAATGCTCAGTCATTGGATCCTCTGGCCCAGGTGTGCAGTTGCTGTTACTGAAGAAGAGGCAAACATGTAATAAGACTACTTTCATTCAGGATTTGTAGTAGATGATAGGGTCAACTTAGTATCTACTTTATTACAAAAACCTGGTTGGGCACAGAAGACTATCTAATATCCTTTTATATTCAGAGCTCCTATTTGAGTAGTTGGCAGCCATGACCAAAAGGGCCTTTGTTCAATTCCATCCTGCACACCAATCATTCCTGGATTTGGAGGCTCTGCTCATGGCAACTCATCTCCTGATGGACTATTGCAGTGAGCTTCACATAGGGCTGTTATTGAAGACCATCCAGAAGCTATAATTGGTCCTGAATGCAACAGTGTGTGTAGTTATGGGTACATGACAGTATTGTGTGTGTAGTTATGGGTGCATGATAATATAGTACTTCATTTTGTAGCCTTCTGACAGTCTTTTGCATGCAATTCAAAGTGCTGATAAAGCCTTGCATGGGGAAGGAATGCCTATTTCCAATTTTATCAACTTATCCCACAAGATCCAATATAGTGGATATGTTGTGGGTACCTTTTAAAATAGAATTTAGAACTTAGAATATTATTGTCACTTTGAATGTACACTAGTCGGCATACATTAAAATGAAATTTCATTGCATACAGCTCTCAAAGGGTCACCACCTCCAATATACACTACATAAACATGACAAAAAAACCTAAATAAATACAAAATTATGCATATGCCCACATATATTATATGACACAGAGAAATAACACAGTCTAGTTCGGATGTATAGATGATCATGATGAGAAAAACGAATCTTGCGAGTTAACGGGTAGCATAGGGAACAAAGCTGTTACAGATACTGGTAGTCCTGCTAGAAATAGTTCGAAATCTCCTCCCAGAGAGGAGCAACAGAAACAGACTGTAAAGTGAGTGTGTGGGGTCTCTAACAATGCTTCAGGTTCATAGCGCTTATAAGCAGTATCCTGAATAACGGGAAGCGAGCTTCTTATAATCTTCTCTGCTGTCCTTATCATTCTCTGTTTGGACTTTCTATCTGAGGCACTGCAGCCACCAAACCAAACAGTGATGCAGTTTGTTAAAACGCTCTCAGTTGTTCCTCTGTAAAAAGTGGCCAGGACAGAAGAAGAAAGATATGCTGTCCTCATCCGATGCAGGAAATGCAGATGCTGGCTTGTATCCTTCACTAAGGATGACATGTGGAGAGACCAAGTCAGATTTTTAGCTATCAGCACCTCCAGATACTTAATACTGTTGACCACCTCCACAGCTGCAGCCCTGACACTGTGTGGAACATGACTATGCTGGCTCTTTCTAAAATCTACAATGATCTCCTTTGTTTTATTACCATTGAGAACCAGGTTACTTTTATTGCATCAGTCCACCAGAGCCTTCAGCTCTTCGTATAAGCATCTTCATTGCCTTCCCAGATAAAACCCACCACTGCCATGTCATCTGCATACTTCACAATATGATTCATAGCAGATTTGGCACAGCAGTCATGGGTCATCAAGATGAACAGGCACAGCCCTGTGTGATTATTTTATGAAATAATGTTACTGAAGGGATGGATGCAAGGAATGGGTCAGCAAACCCCCAAAATTGTGGATGGCCTTTACCTTTCTATACCCTGTACTCTTGTTGGCCTTCCATAGTTCTTAAAGGCCTCTTCTCCCACCCAAGCATTGGGCGAGGATGTTGAATGAGCCCATTTAGTAAATTGCTTGGGAATGCAAACATGCAAAAATCTGGGTTCAGTTGTGTTTGTATCATGTTTTCTTTCTGTATTTTTAACGTTTATTGGTCCTGTGTTTTTATCCAATGTTAGCCATCCAGAGTGACAATTTGTGAATGGAATAAATTGCACGTTGATGTATAAATTGTATTAATAAATTGAATCAATAAAGACAACTTTATTGCTTGATTTAAGACCTATGAGATGGAAAAGTCATTTTATTTTGAAGAAACTCTAGTCACTGGAAATTATATGTCAAAACATCAGAGGATTTGGAAAGGTTTCTCTAGTTTTCTCCCTCTACTGACTTTGTTAAAAGGGAAATTAATGTCTATACTGGGGTACAAAATTCCTTTCTTTCGATCTGAAAGCTATGAAAGTTGAGACGATAAAGTAGCTACTGGTATCTCTTGGGCATGGTTCTTTCACTCCTGCTTCAAAAACTGCAATCTATACCAGGAATGAGTGTAGCGTTATAGGTACTCCTTGACTTACAACTGTTCACAGTGACTATTCGAAGTTACAATGGCACTGAAAAAAGTGACTTATGACCACTTATGACCATTGCAGCATCTCGGTGGTCACATGATTTACATTTGGATCCTTGACAACTGACTCACATTTTTGAAGTGTTGCAGTGTCCCAGGGTTATGCAATCTTCTGACAAGCAGTCAATGGGGAAACCAGATTCACTTAACTGTGTTTTGGGCTCAAGTGTGGTTGTAAGTTGAGTACTACTTGTATTCCTCCTTCTTAAGTCTTGATACACAGCTAAGCAGCCGAGGAACAAACAAGGCTGAAGCATTTGCTTTGATTCATAGAAGGTGAAGATAAATACAGGATCTGGTTCTATTGTCATTTACTACTCGATCCAATCCACTGCTCAAAATTGCTGCTTTGTTTCTCCTTATATAAGTGATAACCCAGTTCTGAACCCATGGATGAATGTTTTTCCTACAATAAACAGACCTTTTCTGACCACTGAAATCTTATATCCCTGAGAATTCTTTAACTTGGTAATTCTGTTCATACGTATACGTGCATACGTGCATTCTTTAACTTGGTAATTCTGTTCATACGTGCAATAACTTATGGTTAGGCCCTTCCTTGCAATGTGATATTTTTATTTGTTTTATTTTTTAAAATATTTTTATTGTACATTTTCCTTCATTTTACATCACAATTTCAATTTTGCAACAAAGATGTGCTGGTAGTATCAGCACCTTTTAAAATATACAAGATGTCATACATCCTAGTTACGACCATTTTTCTCTTGTTCATACAGTATAGTCCATAGAAGAAAGAATAAAAGCTTGTATTATACAACATATGTATATCTATTATATCCATGGTTATAACATACTTCTCTATACGTTTTTCACTCGATATGTTTTGATTTGCAATTATGTACAATCTAGTACCAATATTGCTTACAACACATATTCTTCTATATAGCTTTATACCTGTATTTGTTGCTAACATGTTGAAATGTGGTATCTTTAATTATCCACCCTAATCTTATACTGTATCTGTCTGTGCTCTCTTTCTAGCTATGCAGCAGTGGTGGGCTGCTACCAGTTTGGACTGGTTAAGGCGAACTGGTAGTTGCGACCTGTGGGTGGGGGGTAGGGGGTGGGTTCTACTTACTTTTACTACCGCTTTGCAACGGGGCCACGTGTGTGCAGACGTCCTGATGACGTCTGGGTCAGTGGGTGGAGCCTCCTGCCGGTTTTACTACTGGTTTTTGCAAACTGGTCCGAAGCGGGAGCAACCCACCACTGGCCCCGGCGCTATGCCATCATATTTAGCCACGTGTCAGGTTTTGAGGTCGTTTTTTAAACCACACACGTGTGCAAGCCGCACATGCAAGCAAAGCGTATGTGCGGAAGGCCACGTACATGCACGCATGCTCACATTTTTGGTGCTGGGCGAATCAGTGGTTAATTCATGTGCCACCCACCTCTGCTGAGTAGGTTAAGACCTTCAGAACCTCACTGCACAAACAGCTATGTCCAACTTAAAAGCTTTCCCTTTTCATTCTGAGCATCTAAGCTTCACTTCCACATTAAAATCATCTACTCTGGAAGCTATTAACATGCTTATTAAAACTAACAAATCCTTTTATGCTGCATCTCCACGAAGGCCATCTCTTAACGTGGAGCAATAAACAGTTAATTTCTTCCCATGCTTCACTTTCGGCAAGTAAATAATTAAACACATTGATATTCTATCAATACATCTTTCTTTTAATGTTTAAACATGTGTTAATAATTCAAATACGTATGGGTGACCCCTCTGCACTCCTGCGATTCTTGAAAGCCTCAGCGCTCTTTGAAAGAAGTCCATCACGTTCATATTCAGGACAAGTTAAAAGCCTTTTGTTTCTTGATATCACTCCCCCCTCTCTACCCCGCTCCTGCCAACATACCATTTCTTGGGTGCCCTGCTGGCCCTACAGCCCCAGTGCAGTTTTTAATGGAACATAAAGTTCAAGGAGTTCGAACCACCAATTCAATTATAATAAACAGGCACAAAGAGACAAGCTGATTGACAAAAGGCAGTGCTGAGAATTTTGTTGCTGTTCAATAACAAGAAGGAAAGGTTTCAAGATGTGTGTGAACCTCTGCTCAGACAGAAACATATTATTTTTTCACTCAGATCTCAGCTAAATATTGATTCATGGAATCCAGCAGATTGATTGATTGATTATGTGCCATCAAGTCAGTGTCAACTGTTAGCAACTACATAGGTTGATTTTCCCTGCAAAGATCTGTTCCTAGCCTTGTCCTATATGTTTTCCAACTTAGACTTAGAATAACTTTATTGTCACTTTGAATATACACTAATCGGCATACTTTAAAATGAAATTTTGTTGTATACAATTCTCAAAGGGTCACTACCTCCAATATACACTACGTAAACATGACAAAATAAATAAATACAAAATTATATATATACCCACCTATATTATATGACACAGAGAAACAACACAGTCTAGTTTGGATATATACATGTACATGGCAAGAAAAATGAATCTTGCAGATGAATGGCATAGGGAACAAAACTGTTACAGAATCTGGAAGTCCTGTTAGACTAACTGAGCCCATCCACCTTGAATCTGATCCTCCTCTTCTTCTCTTTCTTTATGAAAGCATAATTATTAAACATATACTCTCACGGGTAAATGGGGATTGGTTTCGTATCTTCTCTCAAAAGCAGGGCCCATAAATGCTGATTGTTTGAGGTAAAATTGATCCCTGGGCTTCCAAACCAAAAGGATAGAAGCAAAGGAAGCTTTACACTTCTCAACATCATGGTTTCTTTAAGAACAATACACAGGATGGAATTAGCATGCCTAACAGGTTAGGAAGAAAAGTATCAGATAGTATTTCAGTTATGATGGTAATTGAGACTGGGATTACCATCAGTAAGTAATCCAGTTGTAACATGTGAAATTAGATGACTGCATAACTCAGCAACAACAAATCCAGCACTCCCAATTGCCATTATAATCCCAAAATGCAGAGGGAGCAGTTGGAGTCCCAAGTAAGAAGCTTGGGGATGCCTGAAGGAGTGGGCGGCTGGGAGGCCCAGCACAGATCATGCACAAATTGTAGGAAGCTGGACATGGTGCTGCATGACACAAGAAGGCTGTGGGGTTGAGGATGCAATGCAAGTGCAGGAAAGCCAAGGACATTTACTGGAATGACTTCTGACTTTCCCACCAGCGTCCCCATTCATTTTGCAATGGGAAGCTGTTATGGTGATCATGTGATTGCGACTCCCTGTGACATTCTTGTGATCCAAGCATCTGGAACTTCAAAGATCAATCATACATCTGTTTTTTCAGTACTATAGCAACTATGAACAATCATTAAAAACAATGGATATAAACCGAGGATTACCTACATTTCAGATTAGTATGTAAGCCAACACTCTAATTTTATTTTATTGTGTGTTAGCTTTAGAAATGTCTGGATCTCAAGATGTTAGCATGAGAGATTCTGAAAACCTTTATCATAAAAATCTTTCATCATTGATAGGTTGTCTACAATATATGATCAAGAAAAACAGGTGGCGCCTCCCTCGTCGGCGGCGGTCTCTTCATGACCGCTGGCCTCCCAGTGCGTTAAGAGCCGCGGCACAACAGGCAGGCGGCTCGAAAAACCCGCTCTTTATTTTAAAGAGCGGGGAGAGCTTCTGGGGGTGAGGTTGAGCCCCCTGAGTCGCCCCAGGAACGTCTCTTTTGTCCTGGGGAAGGCTCAGAGTGATGGCTCCCTATCCACCCCCAGAGTATGCTCTGCGCCGAGAGGGACCTCCGCTAATTAGTTAATTAGCGGAGCCAGATGTCATGAGCAACACCACGACTAAACTGATAACTTGAACAAGCTGGAAAAGGAAGAAGACAAGTGTAATGCAAGTATGGATTTTTTTCTATTTTTTTTTTTTACTGATTTTTTGGAGGAGAAAGGAAAGAAAGGGGGAAGGAGAGGATGAAGAGTGAAAGTGTTTTAAGATGGCGACCGGCTCTGCTTGAAAGAAAATTGAGAGCGGAAACTGAAAGTAGAGCTTAGTGTTGAAAGACTTTAAAAGAAACATTTTGCTATAGAAAAGAATTAAAGAAACAAAGGTTGATTTAAATAGATTTTTCCTGCTTTTTCTTTTTTTATTGAAGTAAGAAGAAATTTTTCTGGTCTTTTTGAAAAGTAAAGATGACTCCTAAACCTAAAGGAAGGGGGGGCTTCCCCATGAGTCAGCTGAACAAAGCTGAAATGACTCATCTGCAGAAATTTACAGATATGGACTTAAAAGATTTAATAACAAGGTCTCTAGAGAGTGTTGTAGATAAGATAAAAGGATCACAGAAGGATCTTGAGGAGTTGGTCTCTGGGAAATATGACCAGTTAAGTCAAATCATTGCTCAAGTAGCTTCAGATCTTTCAAGTGCGGTGGTTGCAATGGGGAAGAAAGTGACTGAGATTAGTAGTAAATTTGAATCCCAGATACAAGAATTACAAGGAAGACTTCTGGAAGCTGAGGCCAATAATCAGAACATACAGAATGATGTTATTATGCTTCAAATTAAAGCTATGGAATCTGCAATTAGATTAAGAGGTATAAGAGAAAACAAGAGAGAAAATTTAAGAACAATTTGTGCAAAGGCCTTTGCAGAATTATTAAAGCTAGAAGATGAACTAATTTTGGGTTCTATAGAGAAAGTTTACAGAGTCAACTCACGTGTGGCTAAACAAAGGAATTTGCCTAGAGATGTTGTTGTTTATTTTACTGATAAAAGACTGAGAGATGATATTTTACAAAAGTCCTACTCTGACAGAGTGCAGGTAGAAGGTACACAAATTAGTATTTTTAAAGAGTTACCACCGAAGGTTTTAAAGGACAGAAAAGAGTTTGGTTTTTTGGTCAAGGAATTGAAGAGAAGTAATATCCCATTTAGATGGGATTTACCAGTTGGTATTTTTTTTAGATATCAAGTTGTGAGACATTGTCTGAATACCATTGAAAAAGCAGAATATTTTTACCAAAATATTTTTAAGGGCGGCCCGGAATATTTCAAGAATAAAAAACAAAAAAGAGAGTCTACAAAATGCGAACAGAAGGAAGAAATTCAAAGTGTGTTAAAAGAAAAAGGAGTATCAGGTGGTTTTCCAGAGGATTCTACTATGGATCTTTCTGATGAGAAAATTGAGCATCCCAGTGACCATGGAGGGGGAACACAGGACCTTGAACTGCTGGAGGAAGATTCAAAAAATAAAGTTACTCTTCGAGATGAACAGCAGCAGAGGTCCAGTACTCCTCAAGAAATGGGGGGTGATGCTAATTAACAGGAACTAGAAGTTAATGAGGAAATCCGACTGGAAACCACAGATGATAAATTTAAGGAGTATTGTGAATCGTTTGATACTGTAACAGAAAGCATTGAAAGATTTGGAAAAAATGGATTATAAAAATTCTCTAAGAAGTTTATTTTGAAGATTAGTTATTGTATATAGCCGTTAAAACTTTGGAGATATATAACAATTTGTTAAAAGTTCATCCTGAGTTGGACTGACATTAAACTTATATATCAAAATGGATTATAAAAATTTTACCATGAAGTTTATCCTGGATTGGACTTAATATCCTGAGTGTCGATAGATTGCTGCAATATTAGCAGTGATCACTGGTTACCCTATTATACATCTTTTTGTGGAATTCATCATCTAGGAGAAGACAATGAAATTGAAAACATCTTACAACCCGAAGGAACGAATTGCAAAGGGTGGCAGGATTTGAAAGAGTTTTAAAAGGAACATCTGGGAACGCGGTTCCTTGTTGGTTTTTTTTCTTTTCTTCAAGGTTTGAATGTTAAGAGGAGCTGCAAAGGATTTTTCCTATTTTTAGGTGTTACAGTATAAGCTAGTTTGAATGATTCTACCTAGAGGTGTGAATACCTTTGTGGTTGGATATTATTTATATAAAGTCACTCGGGGGGTTGTGTGGAGAAATGTTTTACTTTGCTGATGGGGGCAGCGGGAAGATGAAGTTTATCAAAATTGGATTTATGTTGGAGGAAATATACTCAACTTCAATCAAGACGAAGAGAAAACTGAAATTTGGATTATGGAGACTGAAAAACGAATTAAATAAAAGATAATTTTTTTTATGACATAATTGTATGATTATAATTATATATGCATATATATTCTTCATTTTTTATATTTTTTGCTTTTTAGTTAAGGGGTGTAGTAGGGATAAAATTATAATGGTCATTATTGGTTTTTTTTATTACAACATTGTTTATTTTAGAAATATATTAATATTTATAGGTTTACTGTTTTACTTTTTGGTTATAGTTATTGGGTTTCTTTTGTTTGTTTGTTCTTTTTTTACTTTTTTTTCTTCCTTTCCTTCTTTCTCTTCCTCTTTCGAAATTTTTTTAATTCAGAATTTGAATACTTAATAACTTTTTTCTTTTTCTCTTGTTCTAAATTTTGTTTTTTAAAATTTGTAGCGGAAGTCGGGGGGATGGGGAGGGAAGGGATTGGGGTTGAGGGAGGATGGGAGGGGGTGGGGAGGGGAGATCGGGGAGGGGGGGTGAAAAAAATTTTTGTATTGTAAAACTTTTTCAATAAAAAAAAAGAAACAAAAAAGAAAAACAGGTTGATGGCTACATTTAAACTTTAGAGTTTAAAGCTTTTGCTGTAAACTTCTCAGACTAGAAGCCCTTTGGATCACCAGAAATACTGTCACCAAATTGGATAAGTAATATTTCACACAGGATGTGTTTGTTGAACTGGTACCTTCATATGTTGTCGTAAGAGCTGTGGTGGTACAATGGTTAGAATGCAGGCTACTTCTGTTGACTGCCAGCTGCCAAGAGTTCAGCAATTCGAGTCTCACCAGTTCAAGGTTGACTCAGCCTTCCATCCTTCTGAGGTCGGTAAAATGAGGACCCAGATTGTTTGGACAATATGCTGACTCTGTAAACTGCTTAGAGAGAGCTATAAAGCACTGTGAAGTGGCATATAACTCTAAATTCTATTGTTATTTCACAGAAGAGGACACTAATCTACTGTCAGTAATGTCAAAATTGGGGCCAAATCAGTGGTGAAATCCATTTTTTTTTACTACTGGTTCTGTGGGCGTGGCTTGTGGGCGTGGCAGGGGAAGAATACCACAAAATCTCTATTCTCACCCCACTCCAGGGGAAGGATACTGCAAAATCCCCATTCCCTCTCCATTCCTGGGGGAAGGAAATTGCAAAATCTCCATTCCCATGCCACTCTGGGGCCAGTAACAGTCAGAGGTGGTATTTGCCGGTTCTCCAAACTAATCAATATTTCTGCTACCGATACTCCAGCACTTGTCAGAACCTGCTGGATTTCACCCCGGGCCAAATTGTTCCTTAGTCTGAAAAGGCTGGCATGTCCAACTTTTAGCCCTGTCAACTACAAGAAATGCTCACTTTTCATCATTGAATTTTATAATGAAAATTATTTACATGTAAAACAAAATCTGTTTTATTTCCTTAGCTAATTCTGTTTAATCATGTCAGACTGTAAAACAAATACAATTTAATCAAATCAAGCTAAGGTATTATTCAATTCAGCCTAGCTAGGCCTGGCTGGTTTTTGCAAAGGTATAAATTTAATTTTGAGGGAATATGTTTCTGACATCCACATGTAAAGGTGAGTATTTAAGTATGACGCTCTTCTTACGTGTTATGCTGCTTATACCATTTCAGAAAGGAAGAGAGACATCTATGTGCCACTGCTGTGCTACATACACTGAGGGCAAGGCAATTAATTCCTTATGTAACTTATAACAAGCCCCATATGTTCCTTGAGTTAGAAAGAAGAGGTTCCTCTGCATAGTCTTAATCTATGTGACCACTCTTTGGTCACTTGTCCATAACTATATGATGATGAATATTTCATCCATGTTTGCTGATAGCCCTTCACCCATTCTTTAGTTAGGTTTACATTTCAGGGATGGTTCAGATGCTATCACGTTGCTGTAGTCCCAAAGACCATCAGACAAAATGTCCATGTACCGATGTGTGTTTTGAGCTGTAGCAGATTTTTATAATTTGCTTTTCAGAAAATTGCACTATATATCCTACAGGATCAATAGACAATTTAATAGAACCATATTTATTCCCTGGAGGAACCTATTCAAAGACAGACCACAAGAAACAGAACAACAGAACACCACAGTTCTTCACCTACAGCTCACAGCTCAAACTATTCCAAAACATTTATAAATTATGCCCCACACTGGGTGATGATACTACATTTTCTTAGATATAGCATGGCAGGTCCATATTTGGATACAGACAAGCAAGCAATCTGAAGCAGTTTCTCACAAGCAACAAGCAACAAGACAATGATGCTAACATAGAAAACAGACCCTACAACAAATTCAGATCTGGTGTCCTGATCTATACTAAAAACATCATCAAGTACACACACAAAACTAGAAGCAGTTTCAATGTGGAATCTTCTTTGAATGTGATATATACCACCATCTGCTGCAATGCCCCTCTGGATTCTACCTAAGACATATTGCACAACTTTTGCACAAAGCAATGAATGGACCTGAGTTTAACATTAAGAATCAAAACAAGGATGAAATAACATCAGAAAAGTCCAACCTTACAGGGCATTCAGGGGCAGACTTCACTGGTTGGTAAATTTACCACCCAGTCCTTCTTTGTTCTTTGGATAGTTTAGAGAAAGAAAGAAAGAAAGAAAGAAAGAAAGAAAGAAAGAAAGAAAGAAAGAAAGAAAGAAAGAAAGAAAGAAAGAAAGAAAGAAAGAAAGAAAGAAAGAAAGAAAGAAAGAAAGAAAGAAAGAAAGAAAGAAAGACCAATATTAGAACATTTCTGCAAACACAATGAGTTAACATATTAAAGTTGTACTTGTCATTTGTTTCACTTGTAATCTGCATTTGCATCTCCTTTCTGCTAACCCACTTCCCCATATGAACTGGGGTGGGGGATGTGGCTGACAGAAGTTTACACCTTTGAATATAGTTTGTTAGAAAAAGTACTACCAAATTCTTCCTGGTTTTTTTGTCGCAATAGAATAACACAGCTCTCCTGCTACAGTGTCCAAAATGATTAAGTAACATCTCATATTCAGTAGGGGTTTAATGATTTAAAGACATTTTCCCTGATGGGATTAGCTAGTTGAAACCTCACATCTCCTGCACCACATGGGATTCGATCATTTACATTGATGATGCCACTCATTACTGATAACCTCTAATTGTAAGTTATTATATACTATAACCACTAGCAAGCAAAGGCTGAATTAAGAAAAAAAAAACCCAGCATTTACTCAGTGGTGAAATCCACTTATGGTTGCTACTGGTTTGGGAATGGGAGAATACGCAGAGGGTCAAAAACGGGATGTAATGATGTCCCGTCGGGTAGGCAGAACCTCCCACCGCCGGTGCTACCAGTTCGTGTAAACCAGATAGATCCGGCAAGTTTTCACAACTGCATTTACCAATCTGATCATTTTATTTCTAAACAGGTACGATTATCTAAGAGTATGATGAAGACTATGGGTTCTTTTTCTATATAAGTAGTTTAATTGCATCAGTTAAATTAATTGTCTATTTTTAGAGTAAAAAACAAAAACAAGTGAAAGGTGCAACTTATATTTTAATAATTAAAAAAAAACAAAATGATGTTAATCTCAAGGGGAAAAACACTGTTCAAAAATGAAAACAGTGGTCAACACTGTCGCTCTTCAGAAAGCCAAGGAATTTTGTCTATCTTGCACGTTTAATCACAGAAGATGCAAAAATAGCTGTTAAAATTAAAAGGTGAGTAGAAATTACCAGGAAAATGTTTTAATCTTATACCTGCATCTTACCTTTCTTTGTATTTTAGGAACAATTATTTTTCCAAAATATGAACATTAATGAACTGGACATAACATTTCAACCTAAATTTGCAGACTCATATACAGTATCTTACTAATCTACGTGAGTTTCTTTCATCTGAGTCAGTGTGAGAAGGATTTCATTACAAAAAGCATTGGTAAAACAACAAAAATTCTTCTGATTCTGACAAAGGCACAAAGTTATTAGTAAAATGAATCACTCTGAGGAGCACAGCAGCATTTTATCTATGTAGCTACTCAGCAGTCTTCACTTGGCAGGGGGCATCTTAAGATCTCAGGTGTGGACTCAGTAACACCACTAAATTACAAATTACAGGTAATAAATAATATGTAGCAGAGATTACATCACTAGCTTCACAATTAGAACTGAATGTTAAATGTCCATTTTTCTTTCTTAGTAATAAGCTACATACTGTATATACATAGCAGTTTCCTTGCTAAAAACAATTTCCGAAACAGATGCCATCATAATCGAGAGGATTCAATGAACTAAAATCAGCATAATAGCTAGAAGTACATCTAATACAGGGCTGCAAACTCCCAGCATGTGGGCTGGATGTGTCATGTGCTGGCCATGCTCACACCCAGTTTAGCAAGGGGGGCGGAAGTCCCGATACGTCACGTGATGCCGCCGTGACGATCTGAGTTTGATACCCCTGATCCAGTAGGATAGTTCATCAGTAAATCTACCTCCAAATTCTAGTTGTGCTTTTCTAACTCCCTCACTGACCCACATATTTCAGACAAAGCAAGTAGTCCTCAATTTACAACAGTTCATTTAGTGACCATTCAAAGTTGCAGTGGCACTGAAAAAAGCAACTTATGACCATTTTTCACACTTACGACCATTGCAGCATCCCCATGGTCATATGATCAAAATTCAGACACTTGGCAACTGACTCATATAAGGGTCATAAATTAAAGACTGCCTGTAATTGGTAGTCAGTAGCAAAGTGTAGTTTGCTTGTAAGCAATGCTATAGAGGACCTTTTCTGCATTGTTAAAGTACCAAGGAGTAGAGATATCTCAGTGCATCCTGTATCAATGTTTTCAGATTCAAACAATTAGTTACCTCAGCTTTTATGGGCTGACTTTCAAATATTCATCTGCATTGCTTCCTATCAAGCCATTTCCTTCATCAGGATTCTAATGAACATTGTGCAGTCATGAAAATTATCTCATTTGGAGCAAAGTGTTCTTCTGAATATGTTGTATAAATTTAAGCTAACCAATCAAAAGCAATTTCTGTCTATTTTCTTGGCATACATACAACTAGATTGGATCAAGGTCAGTCAGTAAGTTTCCATGGCTGTGGCAGATTTGAAATTGGGTTTTCCCAATTCCAGCTCAATACCTTAAATACTACAAGGTTTAATATTTAAGGTCAATACTCAGGGAATATTAATTAATATGTGTCTGCTCCCTAGTGGTTTCAGAGAAGAGGTGCAAAGGAGAAACATCCCACAGTTCAACTGGATCACCCTTCTCAGTAATGGAGTTCAGTGATTTATTGACTGGAAGGCATGCTTCACAAAGAAGTTTGAACTGAATTGGACATTAAAATAAGGTTACAGTCATATATATATATATAGACAAACACACATACCACACACACGAGGGGGGCGCGGTGGCTCAGTGACTAAAACACTGAGCTTGTCAATCAGAAAGGTAGGCAATTCAGCAGTTCGAATCCCTAGCGCTGCATAACGGAGCGAGCTCCCATTACTTGTCCCAGCTTCTGCCAACCTAGCAGTTCAAAAGCATGTAAAAATACAAGTAGAAAAATAGGGACCACCTTTGGTGGGAAGGTAACAGCGTTCCGTGCACCTTTGGTGTGACCAAGGAATTGTCATCAGACAGTGCTGGCTCTTTGGCTTAGAAACAGAGATGAGCTCCGCCCCCTAGAATTGGGAATGACTAGCACGTATGTGTGAGGGAAACCTTTACACACTCTCTCTCTCTCTCTCTCTCTCTCTCTCTCTCTCTCTCTCTCTCTCTCTCATTATATTATATAAGTGTGTGTGTATGTGTGTGTATGTATAGAACATTTGTATGATATTTCGGTTCCACAACACTTCAGTCTTACACAATCAGATCCTTTTTTTAAAATACACCTGCAGAAGCCTGATGGCACATATGCACATTCCCTCTGGATCAAAGTGAATGTGTAATTCGCTATATTTATTTTTCTGCCTTGAGAGCTTGTTCACACCTAAATCAAAATACTGTCTCTATTTGTACACGAGAATGCTGAGGAGGGAGTTGTCACAAGGACTGTAGAGCACTGCCACCAAGTGATTAACTGATCTAAGTATCTGGCAGATTAAATGGAAATATGTCCTATTACAATAGACTGTAAAAGGGAAGAATGTTTTGTTTTTGTCTTATTACACTTTCCTTCCTGAATTATTTAATTGTTCTAGTACGGGGTGTCAAACTCAAGGCCTGCAGGCTGGTTCCAGCCTGTGGGATGCTTAAATCTGGCCCATGGGGCTGGCCTGGAAATAGCAAAGGACAGGCCTGCGGTGCCTCTGCTAGCAAAAACAGGGTGTGTGGGGTGCAGGAGGATCTCCTGCACCCCGTTTTGGCAGGCAGGGTGTTGCAGGGCTGCCCCCTCCCCCCCACTCTCCGGCCCCCAGAGGAGAGCTACAATGCTGATCCGGCCCTCGAAGAAATCCAATTTGACACCCCTGTTCTAGTAGAAAGCTGTGCTGATAAAACCTAGCAAGTCCCATTTTGTAAGCTCAGAATATAAAGTTGTAGTTTCTTTTCCAAAGTGGGGCAAAGAAACTCTTATTCCCTATTTCTCAAATTTTTCTTTGCTTCCCCTCCCCCCACCTCACAGTGTAAAACAGGAGCAACAGCAACACTGATGCTGTTTTGATTGGCTGTTTCTTCATTAGTTCCAGCTCTGCCTATCCCAAAACCTTAATCTCATTCAGCCTTTTTATCATAGACAATCAAATTTGTGATCAAACATTCCCCCACTTTCCTCTCTTTTGCTTTCTAAGTCAGTCCTTATCCAAAGCTTGTTGCTTCAGTTTCTGAAAAATGGCAAGGATACAATTCCGTCTAACACAAACTCTCTGGAAGCAAGCGCAGAGGAAAGGAGGACATCTAACTCTGAACTCTTTGGATTTGAAAGAGTTTGAGAAGTTTGCTTTGGTCACCTTGATTAATGCAGTCTTTTCTTGGTGGTCCTTTGTCCCCCTGCACACACTTACATTCATTTACTTTCATTCTACTGCCAAAATTCGTCCATCATTATTGTGACCAATTGGCCTCATTCCGCAAATTCTTTATTGATTTCCTCACGGTTCTGTGCAAAGGTCTTCTTCCCTATCCATGGATTTGTCCTTTTTTCCTCTTTGCAGTTGCATCCTATTCTTAACAGAGACCTTCACTTTCCTAGCTCTACCAGGCTTCCAAAGATTCTCCATTTCCAAAAATCTTGGATAGATATCCAAAATGGTTTTCTCTGGGAGCCTTCCAGAGCAACCTTTTACCCGTATTTTTCAGAGTATAAGATGCACCGGAGTATAAGACGCAGCTTAGTTCTTAGGGAGGAAAATAGGGGGAAAAAATTCTGCCAACAGGTATTCATCTGGCTAGTGTCCTTAGTCTGGTCAGCTTCAGCATATTAGTTTGCTGGTTTTGAGCATGCGCGCACACGCTTTTTATCTCCTGCTTGGGGATAAAAAACAGCTTCTAAAACAGAGTTAAATATTTGGAGAGAGAAGCAATGAGAAAAGTAGGCAAAGCACGAAGATTGCTTCACTTGCTGGCGCTTCATTAGGGCTGAAAAAACTTAACAGCTGAGAGTCTGAGGGAGCAAGCAAAGCAGGGAAGATTGCTTCAATGAAAAAAAGCTTAGCACAGAGATCTCTTCACTCATTAGTGCCTCATTAGGGCTGAAAAAAAGCTTTGAAAAAGCTACATTCGGAGTATAAGACGGCCCCAAATTTTCTGTCTCATTTAGGTGGGAAAAAAGTGTGTCTTATACGCCAAAAAATACAGTAGGCCTAATATCTGTCTGCTTGTGAATACAACAGGAGAGGAGAGATATAATGGCTGACATATTGCAGATTATAACTAAAATGAAGAATCATTAACTAATTGAGTTGGCATCGTCATATTTTTTCTTCCTGCAGAGACAAAGATTTGGGGATGATACTGGAAACAATAAATAGGAAAAATATAAATGGTATCATGCATTAAACAGATCCTTTAGTTTAACTTTAAAAAATACAATTAGGAGTTTTAAAAGATAACAAGATGTGCTGATTGGGCATTCAATTAAAAAAAGACTCCAGAGGACACAAATGAGTACTATACATACTCACAGGTTCTAGTGCTGTAAAAAGAAAGAAAAATGAATATTTTGGCCAGGAAACATTTATTATATTTATGTAGAAATCAGATTGATGTTGCCTTTTGCTAAAATGACAAAATTATCTGTATTCACTCCTGTATTTATTCATTTATTGAACAAAAAGGCAACTTTTATAAAGCTGGATTTACAGAAGGCAATCATGAATCTTCTTTCTAAAACGATTGCTTGTTCAGTACTAAACACAGTAAATTTGAAAGCAGGAAGTGCTGCTGATTTTACTGGGCTCATTTCCAATTAGGTTCACTTAGGATCACATATTTTATGATGCTGTTACCAAAAGAACTTATCTGCAGATGGTACTCATGCTAGCTCTTTTTTAGAACAGCCTTGGCTGGTCCCTCTAAATAAGCTGCATTCCACATTAAACAGAAGTCTGTCTGCACATATGTATACGTATATGTATACGTAAAACAGAAGATAGGAACTAGTAAGAAATAATACAAAGTAAAAAAAGAAAGAAGGGAATGAAAAAGAACGAAAAAATCAAAAGTGCAAAAAGAAAAATTAGAAATAGAAAGGAATGGCTTCTGATTTCTTTTACAGCAAGTATAATTTCAAATATAAACTTACCTCTTCTTCTATGTTTACAAAAACAAACCCCCTTTTTTCTATTATCTATTTTTTTTCTAATCATCAAACCAGTAAGTAATATGCTCAGGTTTTGTTTTTGTTTTTCATTTTATGCATAAAGTCTATAGGGGACTTTCAGTCAGCAATAAATGTAGATAATTCTTTTCTTTAATTAAGGAGGTCAATTTAGCTATCTTTGCAAATTCCATCATCTTGATACTGAAATCCATTATGAGTAAGGTTTCAGGGATAAAGTTCTCACCTAACAGTTGAGGACCAAAACTTTTATCAAAAAGAGTGATGTCTTTCCTTTCCTTTCCTTTCCTTTCCTTTCCTTTCCTTTCCTTTCCTTTCCTTTCCTTTCCTTTCCTTTCCTTTCCTTCCCTTCCCTTCCCTTCCCTTCCCTTCCCTTCCATTCTTTTGTGATAACATCATTAGATTTTTAAACAAAAAGATTAAAAAGTAACAAAAACTAATATTTAAGATGAAAAAAATAAAGAAGGGAAGGAAGGAAGGAAGGAAGGAAGGAAGGAAGGAAGGAAGGAAGGAAGGAAGGAGCATTTTTTCTACAACCTCTTCCGATGAAAAAATTCTTTCAAAATTAAAAAAAAAAAGCCTCTGATGATTGCGCGGCTCAGCTGGGATCCTCAGAGGCTTTTCAAAGCATTTTTTTCTGCAACCTCTTGGCCGAAGAGGTGGTTAAAAAAATGCTTTGAAAAGTCTCTGACGATCCCAGCTGAGTTGCCTGATCGGCAGAGAGGCATTTTTTTAAAAACCTCTCTGACGATCCCAATTGAGTTGCCTGATCGGCAGAGAGGCATTTTTTAAAAAGCTCTCTGACGATCCCAACTGAGTTGCCTAATCGGCAGAGAGGCTTTTCAAAGCATTAGAAAACATGTTTTTAAAAGTTAAAAAAAAATTGGCCACGCCCACCCAGTCACATTATTCCACCACCACCAAGCCACACCCACAGAACCGGTAGTAACATATTTTACATGTCACCCCTGGTCTGAACTTGAAATCCGAGTGCTGTGTGACAGGATGAGCTCCTATTACTTGCCCCAGCTCCTGCCCAGCTAGCAGTTCAAAAGCATGCAAATGCAAGTAGATAAATAGGTACCATTTTGGTTGGAAGGCAAAAAGTGTTCTGTGTGCCTTGACATCTAATCATGCTGGCCGTATGACCACAGAAGTGTCTTCGGACAACACTGGCTCCATCAGCTAAGAATTGGAGATAAGCACCACTGCTTAGAGTTGAAAACACCTGGCCAGGGGAAGCCTTTATATTTTACTTTTTAGGGATTGCCAACTTTGACACCCCAGAGCAGGGGTGTCAAAGCCATGGCCCATGGGCTGGATTCAGCCTGCAATAAGCCCAGAGTTGCCCCATGGGGTTGTCCTGGGGACAGTGAGGAACCGGCCCGTGCCGCCCCAGCCCTGGACCACCCTGCCCCCTCCCACCCAGTCAGCTGCAACAACCAGGCCATGTCCAGCCCAGCCCACCAAGGGCAAACAAAATCCTGATATGGCGCATGATGGAATCGAGTTTGACATCCCTACCCTAGAGCCACATGCAACCCCCTCAAATCTTCTCCAAACACAGTTGTTGAAACTCAGTGAAATCTCCCTTCCTTTTGAGGTAAGGAATACAGAACACCAAAAAATAGATTAAACTCTAAAGTAGTCTTAATTTGTTTGTTTTTTTAAATTTCCAAAAGCTAGGATAAAATGATAACTTGGCCTTCTCCAATTATATAGTAGAGAGGTCTTGCCCCTTTAGATCCTCTCTTTAGCCCTCCTAGAAAAAAATAACTATGCAACCCCCAAAGCTGAAAAAATGTGCACCTTGCTGTAGGGCATAGAAAACCGAGTGCTCAGTTTGATCAGAGAGGTGACATATAAATTGAATGAATTATCGTAGCAGTACAACAAGGTGATGAAAGGTCAGCTGGGTATAACAGCCTAGTACCGAGATGGCAAACCTATAGCACACCTGGCACAGGTAGCACGCAGCACCCTCTCTGTGGATACGTGAGCCGTTGATCCAGTTCAGTTCCGCCACGCATATGCACGTGCCTCCCGCCAGCCAGCTGGTTGTCAGGTCTCTGCCATGCATGCGGGGGGAGGGGGGCAGGGTGTGTGGGGGGGGCATGCACATTGCATTTTGGGGGTTCGGGTGTGCACAGTCCGGAAAAGGTTAGCCATCACTGGCCTAGTACCATTTTCCATCTATTATTAGTCTGCACCACTATTCAAATCTTAACACTTAAGGCCATTTTGTTGGTAATGAAGTATATCTTTTTGTTATTTATGCACCATTCTCATTTTTAATCGAGCATGTCTGTGTTAAACGTAAAGGTAAATGGGGTCCCTGTGGATTTTACTCAGCTAGCCATTGCCAATTTTGGAAAATGGTGCTAATCTCTGTAGTGATTTCCGTAGTGATATGGCCAGCATGATGTCACAGAGAAATGTTACCATCCCATTATAGTGATACCTATTTATCTACTCACATTTGCATGCTTTCAAACTGCTAGTTTGGCAGGAGCTAGGACGAGAACAGGAGTTCACACCATTGCGTATAGCTCAAGTCTCAAACCAGGGTTGCTGGCTTTCTAACCAACAAGCTCAGTGTGTATGTATGCATATATTTGTAGCCTATTCTTTATCCAAGCAAGATTAATATAACTGATATGAAGGAATCAATATCTTTGGCTGATTTTGTTTAATAAAACATGGTTTACCTTTGTTTTTATTGAAAACTTTTTGAAAACAATTGAAAAATTTTTGAAAACAATTGAGAAAACTTTTTTGAAAACTTTTTTCAAAAGGAATTGTATTTAGACCACTAGTAGAAAATGCTTTATTAGCACCTTTAAATATACTAATTTTAAAACCTGAGTTAAAATGCTACTTTCAAATAAATAGATGGTTTCTCCTTGCCCAGCTGAGTGATGCTTTACATAATTTAATGTCTCAAGCTAAGGTTCACTTTTAAATCTTCAGCCTTAACAGCCTAGTTAATTCTAGTTTTTATCACAATGCTTCTCACAATAAGTAGAATTTAGGGAACGCAAGAGAATCAATTATCATCTGAATCCAAGGAACCTATCTAGATCCTTCACTTAAAGCTTTACATCTTAATTTTTCATAAGGTATGGATTCTGACAGACTATTAGATGCTTGATTACTGGGTTAAAATTGAAAAGACTTGGCATAAAACTTAATGTTATCTATTCGTGATTCCAGTAACTTGGAGCCATGCACTATCACTCATAATCAATTCCAAGATTAATAAAAATAGAAATAGAAGCTTGGTAGATTATAATGTAGCCTCACAATGCAGAGTGTGATATGTGATATTTAGATTAGTAATAGAAGTTGGGATGATTTTTGTTCGGATTCTCAGTCATCGTGTCTAGGCATCCTGCAACATCTTTAATAGTATTAAAGATGCATTTTATTATTATTAATGCAAGATACTTGAAGCGCTGTGATTGGTTCAGGACATATTACTTCCAATACTCACATTGATAGAAGAAAAGGGAGATTTATCTTACTTTTCAGTCACTGCTTGGAAGATAAAAAATAATGGAATTACTTTAGTAAACATTATAGCAGCAAATTCATCTATGTATTTATTCACTGATTTATACTCCATCTATAGGAACTCAAGGAGAATAACAAGGTTTGTCCTCACAAAAACTATATCAGGCTGAGATTTACTGTCTGGTCCTTAGTCAGTTAGGAAGTGTTAAGTTCAAATGGGAATTCGAACTTGGGTCTTTGTGTTCCAGTCGGACTCTACTTAAATATTAGTAGCATCCCTAAGGAGCAGTTAAGGGAAGAAATATTGGGAAACAGAGACATTGGTCAGCCCAACCAACCAGGACTCTGACAATAAAACATGTCTGTTATTTCAGCCAGATAGCAAAGAGAATGGCTCCCACATTCTGCATTTCTATTTAAATTATAGTCCTTGTCTATAAATAAAACCTCAAACATTTAAATTAACATATGCATATTTTATTCCAGCGCAACCTTTTGTTTTTTCTTTCATTTTTCCCTTTTATGAAATGTGTTAATAGCAATTCCACACAAGAAAAGACTGAGAAGGGGCATGATGGACTTCTCCATACCTACAAAGTCCAGAGGGAACTCAAGGATTAATGAATATGCAGTTATTCATGGGCAACTCTGGCCAGTTACCAGCCACTTCCGTTTCCTTTGTATCTGGATCTGGGGGCCCACTTGTTTTTCTCCCACCCGAGTATATTTCTGACATCTTTTCCTATTAGAATTCTGCACCAAAATTAACCTTGTCTAACAACAATCCAGCCTTGTTGCTGAGGAATGTTCCCACGTCATCTGTGTGTCATGACAACAGATGATAGAAACGCTGCTATTCGGAATTCAGTGTGTATTTTGCTCTCTCCCGCTCTCTCTGCTTAAAAAAAGCAGCTTTAAAAAGAACCCAGCACAAAAGTGAACACTGAGTGATGCAGTGCTGAGCTATTGAAATCAGCCAAGCAGGTAAACCTGCCCACAACTCTGAGACAAGAATAAGCAGAGTGGGTGACACTTCCTGTTGAGTTGTGGGGGTGGGGAGGGGGTGCAGGAAAAGGCACTTCCAGGGAGAAAGAAGGCAGCCAGGGAACCAGTGGAAAAACACCAGGCAGAAGAAGGAAAAATCTAGAAATGATCCTCACCCCTTAGAGGAAAAATACAAAGTAGCTGTGGGGAATCAAGCCAATTCAACAAATATCAGTGGCAATATTTAAGATGTTAGTCTTGACTTTGCTGGGTCCAATTTATATTTTTATAGCATTCTGAGCATCTGTTTGGAAAGGGAGAAATATCAGACTCTCTCTCCTTTCCAGACGATGTGCAATTTAAATTGAAATACCGTACAAGGTTGACCTATTTTGCCCATCCTGGATGCCTCTCCATCTCTTTGTCTTTCCCCATCTGTGCTTCTTTTCCATCCAGGTCTGGAAAAGCTCAGAACTGCTTCTATGGCTTTTCACCTCCATAGTCTTGAAATTGGAAGGGACATCCCAGCCCTGGACTGCACTTTACAACTAAAAGCTTTATGGCCACAAAGATTGGAAGCATAGAAATGCAGAATGATAAAATGGGGAAAGATACGGCAACACTGCAGAAAGAGCAAAGATTCCCTTTCTGGACACATGGAGGCAATTCTTACTCATTGCTGGTGATTTGGCAATTGATTAATTCCACACTTAGTTCAGTGTATGCTCCTCTTTTCTGATGTGCGATGTCTAGGCATGGGTTCAGTCAAAAGATTTGCTAATCTTTGGTAAACGTTCATATTTAGGATGCAAATGTTCCCTGATCTGTTTCAGAGATCTGAAAAGCTTTCTCTGCTCTACTTTGCTCTGGCTTGATGTGCAAATCAAGAGCGAGACTTTTAAAAATGGATTTTCATTCTTTGTAATCTAGTACAGGAAAAAAAAATGGCTGAAACGCTAAAAAAGTTTTTTTAAAAAACCTCACCAAAATGAAATCAAATATGTAGACAAATTAGTCCGTTATGAAAGGTTAGAATGTGCCAGATTTAATAGAAAGTGTTACAAGGACTTTTGAGCTATAATGTTTTAAAAGTACTGCATAAAAATGCTCATAACTTTGCTGTTTGCAGTTCCCAACTATACTGTGGTTATTCTCCCCCTCCTCTCTTCACCATGATGTTTTAGCTAAATAATTAAGTTTCTTTCATTTGTTCTCTTTTAGGTACTGAGGGCTGTCCTTTCCAATGCAGAGGAAATCAAGAAAGAGAGGTTTACAGAGATTTGGAGCAGCATAGCTTCAGACCCACCTATCCACCCCTGGCCAAATGCATTAAATGCAGATCCACTTGGAATTAGCCTATTTTGCCCCGGGATCCAGATTTCAGCCAGCTGAGATGCTTGAATACATGCACATTTTGTTCCAGACACTTTTCCTTTCTAACATGCAGATGGCTTACTGTGAATGTTCCTTTACTTTTGAGCCGGTTTGGTTTTAATTTATACGGTGTCGGCCATAATATAATAGCACCACCCTAAGTCCCAGTTGCTAATCCTTTCTCTTGCAGATTTATCACTAGTTATATTTCCCTCCTTACTTCAGTCCAAAAGGCTGGAAATGGAGTGTGCCAAACCATTGCTTTTGCCGTGGAATTTTCTGCTTTCCTGCAATGCCAGAGATCTGCTGGTGTACTGGAGTTAACTCAAGGCAGATAACCTCTGGATAATATTGAATTGACTTGACAACTGCCTTGAGCGCCATCTATGGGTTGAAAGATAGAATAGAAATCCAATACATACATACATACATACATACATACATACATACATAACATACATACATACGTGCATACGTACATACATAACCATATGAATTTGTGGAATTATAGCAATAGCAGTTAGACTGATATACTGCTCCACAGTGTTTTACAGCTCCCTTTAAGTGGTTTACAGAGTCAGCATATTGCCCCCAACAATCTGGGTCCTCCTTTTACTGACCTTGGAAGGATGGAAGGCTGAATCAACCTTGAGTCAGTGAGATTCAAACTGCCAAATTGCTGGCAGCCGGCAATCAGCAGAAGTAGCCTGCAGTATGGCATTCTGGTCCTCAATTTACAATTGAGCCCAATATTTATGTCGTGAAGTGCGACATTTGTTAAATGAATTTTGCCCCATTTTATGACATTGCTTCTCACAGTTGTTAAGTGAATCACTTAAATCAGTGATATGGTTGTTAAGTGGATCTGGCTTCCCCATTCACTTGGCTTGTCAGAAGGTTGCAAAACCCTGTGACCCTGGGATACATCATAAATATGAATCAGTTGCCAAGCGTCTGAATCTTGATCACATGATCATGGGGATGCTGCAACGGTCGTAAGTGTGAAGAATGGTGATAAGTCACTTTTTTCAGTGCTGTTGTAGTTTTGAATGGTTACTAAATGAATTGTCGTAAACTGAGGACCACCTGTATCCAGAGTCATCTTATTTCAGAAAAGAGTTAATATGGAGAGCACTAATATTTAAAAAAAAAATATCTCTTGAACTTATCATAATGGAATTAATGATTTTTTTTAAAAAAAAACAGTTTACCTTGGATTAAATTGTTAGATCTCCCAACAGTATTGCTACTCTTAGGATAAACCCTTGTATTTCATTTTCTTTTTACACTGGATGTGCCTTAGAAGTCTGGGTAATAGGATGTCCATCCATCCCTGAAAACCTGAGCAAATCAAGGGAAGTTGGGGTATACTTTGTGCTTACCTTGGCATCCTTAACCTAATGTACTGATGTTTACAAGGAATATGCAACTGCATTCAGCTCAGTCAGTGTTTCTCAACCTTGGTAGCTTGATGATGGGTGGACTTCAACTCCCAGAATCCCCCAGCCAGCACTGCTGGCTGAGGGATTCTGGGAGTTGAAGTCCATCCATCTTCAAGCTACCAAGGTTGAGAAACACTGAGCTAAATGTTATTATAGGTTATCCCCAGTTAATGAGCATTTGTTCAGAGAGCATTTAAACTTGTGATGCTGCGAAACAAGTGGTACTCACGTCCGGTCCACACAGTTTTGGCTGTTGCAGCATCCCCAAGGATCACATGATTGTGACCCAGGAGCTTGGCAACCAGTTCAGATTTCAAATTGTCACGGTATCCCAAGGTTATGTAATTGCAATCTGTGATCTTCCCTGCCGTCTTCCCACAAGCAATGTCAGTGAAGAAGGCAGCAGAAAGTTGTAAACTGTGATCATACCATAGGTTATTAAGTCCTCGCTTAATAACCTATATCACAACCTAACCTCACAAGGATGGCTGAAACTGCTGTTGCATGATCATATGATGTTGCACTTTACAACGGCCTCACTTAGTGATGGAAATTCAGATCCCAATTGCTGTCATTAAGTAAGGAGTGTACAAGTCTTTTGTTTAAATGTCCTGGCTCTGCAATATTATTGATCACTTAAGATACTGTAAAACCATTTCACTAATATGGTTAGAGTTTCCTTACAGATTCATCCATGCAAAAAGGCTGGAGATTAAAGGGTTGTGGAAGAAGATCAAATGACCTCAAATGGGAAATATAAATATTTAAATTTTTTTTATTTGGTTTCCTCTAGGGCAGGGCTGTCAAACACAAGGCTTCGATGTGGTCAGATCTGACCCACAGGACCATCCTGGAAAATGTAAGGGGCTGCCCCGCATCACTTCAGTCCAGTCTACCTGATGCAAAGAGGAAACATTGGGCCAGTGTGGCTTCGGCCTGGTCTACCCAACATGAAAAGAAAACATTAGGCCAGCATGGCTTCGGCCCAGTCTACCCGATGAAAAGAAGAAACATGCCAGCAGTTTGGGGAGTAGCGTCAAGCTGGCCACACCTGACCAGTTGGCCACACCCACCCAGTTGGCCACGCCTAGTGAGTGGCATCAAGCTGGCCACACCCACCCAGTCAGGCTCCCGGCTCCCAAGATCAACCACAACCCTGATGCAGCCCTCAATGAAATTGAGTTTTACACCCCTGCTCTAGGGCCACCTGTAGACAAAGCCCAATCACCTTCTCAACTACCTTCCCTAAAAAGGGACAGTTGGAAACAGGATGAAAATTGTTAGGCACATCCCCTTTCCAACATGAAAGATGGCACATCAAGACCACAGTTGGTCCGCATCATGGTTCTAATAAACGAATAGGTAAGGTTAGAAAACCTAAGGAACCTGTCTGTCCCTTCAAGTGTTACAGTTGTATACATCAGTCTTCTTCTCTAAAAAGAGAAGGAAAGAGTTTCATGGGATTGAATCAGTTTTGCCCAGCCTCATATCTCCCCCTGTTGTGGCCCGTACGCAGCCTGTGCAGCTGGTAGCTGATCCAGACAGCGAGGAGGCTGGTGTGGTGCTGCGCCAGCAGCCTGTGCAGCTGACACTCGAGTCCAACAATGAGGAGGCTGTAGAAGATGTGGTGCCAGAGGCGGGGATTCAGCCAGGGCCTTCAGAACCTCCAGAAGCTCCCTTAAGTGAAGAGGATGAAGAGGAGGAGCCTCTTCTCGATGCACAGGCGTGCAGAGCTGCCAAAAGGCAGGAGTGGCTCCTCAGGAGGAGATCTCCTCAAGAGTAAGGCTTGGGGCTAATTGGCCACTCCCTTAGCCTATTTAAGGAGGAACGCCGACTGAAGCAATTTTCAGGGAACAACTTAGTTCACATACCTTTGTGTCTTGTCTTGCTTATCTTATCAGCTTCCTGCAAATTGCTTCTGGGCATTCTGCCAACCATAGTAAGTTTTCAGTTATTCTTTGAATTCTTGGTGGCTGTTAATGCAATTAATTAACAGCCAATGTTGTAAAAGACTGGTTTATTCAGTAAATTAAAGTTTGACTTTGTGTGTGCTGCATTCTTTGGGATCCATAGCTGGGGCAGAACACCCCCTTATGTTTCAAGTACCCATCTTCCAGCGAAAGGTTTGGCCATGCTGCCTATCCGTTCCAAAAGCTGTATGTACCTGCAGGACCCCAGTTAGGAAAATCTATCCTGTATTATCTAATAACTTTAGACAGACTTGGTGCTTCTATAAAAATTGTAGTAATTAGTCTCTAAGGTAATTGAAAAAGCTAAGAGCAGATCTTAGATCTGTGGCTCAGTTTCAAAACATATCCATAACTGTATACCCATGTTTTCCATAAAAACAATTATGATTTATTACCATTTGTTCCTTGTCACATTAACCCAGATTTTTCATCTGTCACTAATCATACTTAGACAAGTGGATTTAATTTTTAAAGTCTTTTAATGTGATAATTTTGAAACTGTCTTTTTGTTTTTTACATCTGTGTAAAGTTAAAATAGCCACAAAAGGAAGCAAGCAAGTTATGAGGTAATGATATGGGGGGGAGGGGGACGACAAAAAAACAAAAATAAAAACAAAACGTATTGGCAAGGCCTGAATATGGTAATCAAATGCAAAAAGGGAGAAGGGAAAGGGAAAAATTCAAGATGTATGTAAAACAAACCAGCCAACAAATTTTTAAAAAGGTTAAGAAATAAAAAACAGAATTATATTTTGGTTATATTAAAATATGTCATAGTAACATAAGATGAAGGGCAGTATAAAATAGTTCCAATGAATGCTTTAGTAATCCATTAGCATGAAAGCTGTCTCCCCAGATTAAACCACACCCCAAACTTTTTTTATGTTTCAGAAAATTAATGTTCCATATAAATGTGGATTTCATCTTTGTATAAAACACGACATATGCAGCAAAAGAAGATACATCTCACATCACCTCTTGGGAGCCCAACACACACACACACACACACACACGCACGCACACAGAGACTTTTAAATTAAAAATTCTTAATTCAACTAGCTAGATTATCCAATCATATTTAATATTTGTAGCGGTATTTTTAGATGGTATTTTTAGTTTTACTATGCGTTTCTGGCTTTGTGTGTGTGTGCTACTAAATCAAATTCACAAGAACACTCCTGAGTTTTCCACTGCATCTATATTAAGAAATCTGGTCTGATAACTTGTTTAAATATTATTCCAAGTAGGGAAGATTACCATATCAGTTATTTTCACAGTGATGGGCTGTGACAGAGTTCTCATCTAATGAGATTTTGTTTATGAAATCCTCTAATGAAGTTGCATTGAGTATATTTTCATTGCAACTAAATTCCAGTTCTCTAATAGAGTGCAAATTACCACAATTAGTATCACTCTATTATTTGGCATAATTCCTGCAGATTTCATCCCTTTGTTCTGTCATTTATCATCTGGAGTTTTTAGCATTGTACAGATTGAGCTAAACACCTACCTACTGTTCTTTAGAAAGGAGGATACTTTTAATGTAGATTGAAAATAGTAAATGAGCTCCGTGTTTTCACATTTTCTACCTGGTTTGTTTGTTTTTCTGTTTTTTGTTGGTTTTTTTTTTTTTTTTGTAACAAGACATGGAATATTTCTTTCCTACTCCTAGCTTGATGACATGCCTTGAAAACAGGGATACTCCTTCCCTCTTCCTGACTCATAATCCTCTTTTCCCAGCTTTTCAGGGCCATATATTTTTGGTTCTGTGCTCATCCCTAAGCCACCAAAGTTTCTACTTGGGGCCACACTTCTCTTCCCTTCTCTTTCCCTTGGAAAAGGCATCTGTATACACAAAGGGAGGTATATCCAAGGTTGTATCTTGCATTAAAATGAATAGAAACAGTTACTCATCCAGAAACTTCATTTGGAGTTAATATACCCATGCTTTCAGATGAGTATTTATCAGACTTATCTTCTCCTGATAAAAACCACTCAAGACTTACCCTTTTTGTCTTCCATGCATTGGTGAGGTTGCTTAATTTTTCATACTTTAGTGATTAGAAATTCTTGAACATCTACATGAAAGCATTGTAAAAGCTCACATTCTGGCACAGTATGTACATGTCATGAATACGAAGATCACAAGCCATGGGCTAATTCCGTATGGGACCAGACCAGAAATGCAGTAGAGATCTTGACCTGGTACCTGGAATTGGCTAGATGGACACAATAACAGAATAATAACAGAATAATAGAGTTAGAAGGGGCCTTGGAGATCTTCTAGTCCAACCTCCTGTTCAGGCAGGAAACCCTATACCATTTCAGACAAATAGTTGTCCAATCTCTTCTTTAAAACTTCCAGTCTTTGAACACCCAAAACTTCTGGAGGCAAGCAATTCCAGTGCTTCATCGTTCTAACTCAGGAAATTTCGCCTTAGTTCTAGGTTTCTTCTCTCCTTGATTAGTTTCCATCCATTGCTTCTTGTTCTGCCTTCAGGTACTTTGGAGAGTAGATTAACCCCCTCTTCTTTGTGTCAGCCACTTAGATATTGGATGACTGTTATCATGTCACCCCTAATCCTTCTTTTCATTAAACTAGACATACCCAATTCTTGTCTACTAATAATCTTTATCTGCACTCTTTCTAGAGTCTCAACGTCTTTTTTACATTGTGGTGACCAAAACTGGATGCAGTATTCCAAGTGTGGTCTTTTCAAGGCATTATAAAGTGGTATTAACACTTGTTCTTGATTCTATCCCCCTGTTAATGCAGTTTAGGACTGTGTTGGCTTTTTTGGCAGTTGCAGCCCACTGCTGGCTCATATTTAAAAGAGTAAAATGCAATCCCACCAATGGAGTGACTGTGCAGATTCAAAATCTGAGTACAGAGATTGTCCATTTGCAACTCTTAAAGGTATAGTGCTCCTTTAGATAAAGCTGGTTTACAACCTATTGTATCAGAACGCTTTGTTCATAGTCACTCAGCCCTTACCACCTTACACCTGGACTATACCAATGTGTTCTACATTTAATTTCATTTAATTTAATTTAATTTAATTTAATTTAATTTATCATATTTCTATGCCGCTCAACTCCGAAGGGACTTTGGGTGGCTTACAACAGAAATAATACAAGCAATGACCATAATTTTTTAAAAAAACATAATAATAGCATTTTAAAATCATTAAAACACATGCACACCATCCATGGCAGGATCTCGCAAGATTGAACAGTGAGATCAACAGCCCCAGGCCTGCTGGAAAAGCCAGGTCTTCACCGCTTTCCGGAAGGCCAATAGGATGGGAGTAGTCCGTACCTCAGGAGGTAACTGGTTCCAGAGAGCTGGGGCAGTCACAGAGAAGGCCCTCCCCCACAGGCCCACCAGCCGACATTGTTTAGCTGACAGGACGCAGAGGAGACCAACTCTGTGGGATCTTACAGGTCACTGGGAGCTATGCGGTAGAATAGGACAACATGGGGTTGTCCTTGAAAGTCATCCAGAAACTTAAGCTGGTTCAGCATGGAATAGCCTGAATAGTTATAAGTAAAACGAAGGTTTATGGGCTGTATCTAGCTCTGGATTGCATTGGGGGGGAGGAGGGGGATCTTAGATGTCACAGGATTGAACTGCCTACATTCAATGTCTCTATCTCCTGCTGATTAGCATTCCAAATACATCTAATTGGTGATTGGTAAAAGTAAATGGTATAAGTAGATGGGTCTGGATCACCATTTAGATGATCCAGACCCATCTAAATGGGTTAAGATGGATCTGGATCTGACCCAGCAGGGCTATTTTTGTGTTATTCAAAAATGCAACTCTGCCCATTTGTATGTTATTACAACATCAGCAACCTACCCGCTACCATTTCATTTGATGCCAAAATTAACAGATGGGAAAAGTTTCCTACTTGTAGTAGCAGACTATATTTATAGTCCCTATTCGAGTCACAATATCTTCAGTTTTAAAAGAATCAAGCAGAAGAGATGGGAGAGTGTCTAATTGGGTGTTTTATAAACCTGGCAATTTTACCCTATGTGAACTTCAACCCCCAGAATTCTTCAGACAGAAAGTCCACATGTCTTCAACATTGGTCCACATCCTTAGAGAGCTGCCACCAGTTAGAATTGACCACATTGATGTGGATAAACAATCAGAACTAGCAGCTTTTTATTAAGTATTAAATATAGATATTCTTATTATTCTTTGCTCTTAAACATTGTATTATGTTACGAAGCACCCTGAATATATGAAATGCTATAAATAAATAACCACGTGACTGAATCTCACTCCCCCAGCCCCATCCAGCCAAAACAATAGTGGTTATTTGTCAAAATGATGGTTGTTCCCCCCCCCCACAAAAAATGGCTTCAGAAACACTAGAGGGAAGTAAAGAGGCAAATGAGAATTCTTTCTAAGAGCTCCAAAGTTACCTAATTCCTTATCTTCAGTGTGTGCCAGAGGATAATCAACAACAAGAAAAAAACATCTCCTTCCCTTTGAAGGGGAAAAAAATGTGCTTGAAGGAGTTTCCTGACCCTTAAAATATGCCGCATTCAATCTGCAGCACTGTTCTGTTTGAACCAGTTTTTTTTTTTCAACCAAATCCCCATGCAACTTTCTTAGAACATCTTGTTCAACATCAAAGAAGCCTCTGTAGTGAAACTCCACACGCTGGCTGGGAACACAGAAACGAGAGATTTTGGAATTCCATCATCTGCAATAGAGATTATTCCAGAGAATAAATGCTACAACAACTAAGCAGTTATAAAACCTTGTTCTGAAAAGGGTAGCATATTGGGAGGGTGGGGGTGGGGGAGAAAGAAGCATGGGGCTATTATGGCGGGAATGCAAAACACAGTCCTAGAAATTAGAAAGCAATGGGATAATGACCTTGCACTTTTGCTCAAGACCGTTTTGATCAAATTTAGGACTGCCTTTCTTTGCCATTACAAATGAGAGGATCTGCAAAGCAAAGCCTGTTATTAACTCCCATCTGCTGGAGGAAAACTCCCACTGTTTGAGAGGCTTTCGTTACTACAAGCTATGCAAATCTGCTAACAATTCTAATGCTTACAGTATTTACCCACCACTTTAAAAAAAAAAGCTATTCAGGAAGTGCCTCTGCAAATATGGTACTAACATTAATCCCCTCCTCTTTCTGGACTGAATGTCATGGATCCTCTGGAGACATTTTAATTTTCTTGCAAAACACAGTGAAACACTTTCTCATTTCATGTATTTCGGCATATAATACATACTGTCTGCTACTCGCATTTCAGGTTAACGGTTTTAGGTTCTTAGTCCATTAAACCCATATTTGATCCAACATGCTAAAGAGTGAAAGAGTGCAAATAAGAGAGAGAATCTTGAGAAGCAGTCAAATGCTGCTCTTAAACAAACTTTGCCATGAAAAGTAAAACTAAGTGGCTTGGCGCATCTTAAGAAACCAGAAGATCACAGGATGAAATAAATATTGTGCTCCTGTCAGAGCATAATGAAGAAAAACTTAAGAAACTAAATATTTACTTAATAATGTTTCATAAATTTTATTTTTTCCCTCCTCCCCCCCCCCACCCAATGATTTATCTTTAAATAATAAAATAGTGGAAAAATTGGCTTTCAACTCAGATTTTAAAATATGTTTAAAATCTTTTGTATTTTTGTTAAAAATAACTCAGTGCTTTTTACAATGAATTTTTTTTTTAATTTGATTTATATGCCGCCCTTCTCCGGAGACTCGGGGCATCTTACAATGCATTAAGCAATAGCCTTCATACTTTTGTATGAAGTCTTACATACATACATACTTTTGTATATTTATACAAAGTCAGCTTATTGCCCCCACAAACTGGGTCCTCATTTTACCCACCTTAGAAAGGATGGAAGGCTGAATCAACCTTGAGCCTGGTGAGATTCGAATTTATAGTAATTGCAGACAGCTGGAGTTAATCACAATGCTTTAGTCTGCTGAGCCACCAGGCCTGTTCACCAACAATATACAGTATTTTATCAACTATACAACTTTTGGTAATTTCTCTATCCCCTGACTGATATTTACTTTGAATTAGTTCTTTTTCTTCTTTTTTTTTCTTATCTATTTTTGAAAATGATTAAAATCGCTTTTTTAAAAGATTGCAGGAATATTACGTGGCAGAATGGACACTAAAACAAAAAGCCAGTGAGAACATAAAAACTGAACTCAGAATAAACTATATAAAAAAAAGACTTCAAGTACATTGGTTTCAGTAGGCTTCCTTTGTGTTGAATTCTATCTGAACTGTTTACCTTTTTTTGTTGATACTGGAACTATTTAAACAATGTCCCATAACAAAAGGATGACCAACAATGGAGTAGTCAATTTTTCTATATTAATTTTTAAAAGTTCAAATATTATTTTAGGATACTTATATTTTCCAGAAATACGTAGACATCAAAATACATACATATTTTGATGCCTAAGGAGTCATTGTTGCATCCATGACGGTTTGATCATGCTCTTTTGTGCATGTGTTGTGCATACAATGCACATGAAAAGGGGAAAAGGATTTCAGCTGCACAGTTGCAACAGTCATTTTAAGGGGTTTTTTAACCTTCCCAATGCCCTTGTGGGAAACTGTTGTGTGTACACTCCCACAAGTTCTGATGCATTCTTTTCAAATCATTTTTGACAGGCTCACAGCCCCCTCCTTTAAAAAAAAATCAACATTCAAATCAGGTTCTGAAGTACCAGGAATAGAGAACATAATGCACTTCTCTTTTGCTGTAGAGTACATGCTAAATATAGTGTGTAAATAAACATGAGAGAGAAGGGGAGAATGGAGCATGCAACACGTTTTGAAAAGCTATATCCAGTGAAAGTAGCAGAACTGG
Source organism: Masticophis lateralis (assembly GCA_030761175.1). Taxonomy (NCBI): domain Eukaryota; kingdom Metazoa; phylum Chordata; class Lepidosauria; order Squamata; family Colubridae; genus Masticophis; species Masticophis lateralis. Next base: position 221,324,183 of record JAUDYJ010000002.1, read on the forward strand.
GAAAAGGTCCATGAGAATGAGCAAGTAAATCCAAAAAAACAAGTGGTCAACACATATACAGCAGCGGCCAAAATTGTAAAACCTTTTGGGAAAAGTGTATTTTCTAAACCTAGCTAATAACACCACTTTTTTTTAGTAGTACCATAAAATTATATATCAATGGAAAGATAATTTAATCAAGAAAGTAATGCAATAAGTTTTATGAAGGATTTGCTGTTAGAATAGCAGTTATAGTATAAAGAAGAAAAGTGAAACATGTAGAAAAAACGAGATATACAAAAATTATCACCATGTCATTTAATACTTACCCTATTTCCCCCAAAATAAGACATCCCCTGATAATAAACCCAATCGGGCTTTTGAGCGCATGGCAATAAAACCAAATGCTTATTTCAAGGTTCAAAAAAATTTAAGACAGGGTCTTATTTTCAGGAAAACATGGTAATTGGGTAACCTTTAGCATGAATTATGGCCTTACAACATTTTCCCATGGAGTGAACCAAGTCTTTTAGTTCTGCAGCTGTTATAATGTGAACCCAAGATTGAATGATTGCTTCTATTAACTGGGTTTTATTGCTGGGTCCCTTCTAACAAGTTTCTTTAGTTGACTCCATAGATTTCCAATTGGGTTAAGGTCTGGGCTATTCCCAGGCCATTCCAGGAGTTGAATATGAGTATCTTGAAACTCCCCAAAAAAGTAGTATTATTACTCACCAAACCTCAAAAATACACTTTTCCCAAAAGATTTCCACAATTTTGGCCACTACTGTATTGTTATGACCCAGGTCGCCTAGGCAGAGGCAAATTTCAACAGAGGCCTTTATTGCTCTGCTAATTCCACAACAAATGGCCCTACAACAGCCAATAGAGCTCCACCCCAAACTTCCCTGAAGGCAGCCACCCGCAGTCTCAAAAGCAAAAGCTAGTAATCACGAAATGCAATTGGCAAAGGCTAAAGTCTAAAAACAAGGAGCAAGTTCACAGGTTAAGGTCTGGTCAAGTCCTTCCTTCTTGTCTACCAAATATCGTCATGAAAATTATTTCCCAGTTGCCTTCCCTGCCTATCTATAATGTGCCACAGACCTAAAACAATTTGACCTGCTCTATTAATTTTATTAAAATTATTGGGCTGATGGCCAATAGCATAGTTCTGAGCCCGTTTATATAATTATTTCCAATTCTGGGTTGCACAGAATCATAACTGAGACTGCTGAGGCTGAAAACTCTGGGTTGAATTGTTCAACTATCTGTCCATTTGTTTCTTGTCTCCCCAAGTTGTTCTCAGGAGTTTTCTCCAACATCAAAGTTCAAAGGCATCAATGATCTTCCTATTCTGCTTCTTTGAAGTCCTGTTGTGGCCCCGTCCTCTGAGCCTATCCCTTTGGAGGAAGGCAGCTCTGAGCAGGAGGAAGAGGAGCCAGCCAGATCTCCCAGCCCTCCCCCTCTGGCACCGGCTCAGGTGCCAGCTGAAAGAGAGCCAAGTAGTGGGGAAACAGGTGTCTCAGATGAGAGTGAGGGAGAGACGTCATTCCTGGACGCACGCCAAAGAAGGCAAGAGAAAAGGGTACTGCAGCTGCGGCGTATGAGGAAATCCTGAGTGATTGGATTGGAGTCACAGGATCAATGACTCACTGGACCACACCCAGAAACATATCTATATAAGACAGTACGGTGGGTCACGAAGTTCGTGACGAACAAAGCTAAACAAACGGAGCAACCTCGTAGTCTTGGAAGCTGGATGAACGGCAAAGCTACGTAGGTGATTTTCTTGTTTGTGTAAACCAATAAAGTCCTTGGCAGAGGGTGTGCATATCGCTGCCAAGGTTGAGATAAGAACTGCGGAGTGTGCCAAGTGATTCTTAACCCTCGGCTGGCTGTGTTTTTGTGGGTCTCTGAAGGGGGGGGACAGATCATCTTGTTCGTCACCCAAAACTCCATCGTTAACCCACGATGGACCAACAGCTGCAGCAGCAGGTACAGCAGATGCTGGAGGCCAATCAACTTCTGCAACAGCAAGTAGCACAGCTAACTGCACAACTTGCTTTGGGAAATGCTCCTGTAGCAGCTCCACCTGCTCCCCTTCCCCGTCCAAGATGCCCAGTGAACATGCCAGATAAGTTTTCTGGACAGCAGGAAATGTTCCCGGCCTTCTTGGGACAGTGCCAGCTGTACATGGCAATGCGGCCGTAGGATTTTCCGGATGACCGGGTTCAGGTGGCTTTTATTATCAGCTCCCTCTCTGGCACTGCCGCCCGATGGGCCACGCCCCTGTTGCTGCAAAACAGCCCCTTGCTTCTGGACTATCAGGGCTTTTTGCAACACCTGCGCACCATGTTTGAGGACCCCCTCCGGGTGCAGACGGCAGCGAGGCGCATCAAAGACCTCCGCCAAGGCAAGCGCCCCCTGCAGGACTATATTGCGGAGTTCCGATTGCTAGGCCAGGATTCGGCCTGGAATGAGGCGGCGCTGATGGATGCCTTCCAGGACGGCCTCTGCGATGAGATGCAGGACGAGCTGGTTCGGGTGGAGGCGCCACAGACCCTGGACGCGCTGGTGACCCAATGCCTGCGCATCGATGCCCGCCTACAACGGCGACGGCCCCGTAGGGCTCTTCCGGAACCACCGACAGTGCCGGCACCCCCGCGTTTCGTACCAACAGCGCCCCAGACCGTACCGCGTTTGGTGGCGACGGCTGAGGAGCCCATGGAGCTCGGAGCAGCCAGACCTCAACTGACGGCCCAGGAGCGGATGCGGAGACACCAAGGGGGGTTGTGCCTCTATTGCGGCGAGGCTGGACATTTCGCCGCCTCGTGTCCCCGGAAGCGGAGTGGATCGCTCAAGCCTGTTCCGGAGCCTCGGCGTGACCAGCCGGGAAACGGGTCAGGCCTGGCTTAGGGGAAACTCTGGGTCAGGCAGGTGACCATGCCCCGCCGGAGGCGGCGGCTGTGGACTGTGAGCCCCCTCGGCACCTGATTTTGAACACCCGGGTGTTGTTGGCTAACCGGTCGGAGGGGCTCCAGGCGCACGCACTGGTGGACTCGGGGGCCACCACGAACTTTATGGACCAGGCCTTTGTGGCCCATTACAAGGTTCCCTTGGTTCCAGTGGACCCTCCGTTGAGGGTCGAAACTATTGATGGGCGGGAACTTGTGGCGGGGCCCATCAACTTCACTACTCAGCCCTTGCGCCTTGCCATTGGGAACCATGAGGAGGCGATCCAGTTTTATGTGACGGCGGACCTGCACTTCCCCTTGGTCCTGGGGATGGCCTGGCTTCGGGCGCACGACCCTCAGGTGGCGTGGTCAAGAAATGCCATCTCGTTCCCCAGCCTGCAGTGTGTCGACCACCTTCGCCACACCTGTGCCGGCCAGGACGTCTCTGCCCCGAACGTCTCCTTGCCTCCAGAGCTGACATCCTTCGCCGACGTGTTCAGCGAGAAGGAGGCGGATCGCTTGCCCCCGCACCGACCCTACGACTGCGCGGTGGACTTGATGCCCAACGCGCCCCTGCCCTCGGGACGCCTGTACTCCATGTCGGAGCCCGAGCTGGCCACCTTACGGAACTTTCTGGACAAGAACCTGGCCCATGGGTTCATCCGGCCTTCGACCTCCCTGCTCTCGGCCCCAGTCCTCTTCGTGAAAAAGAAGACGGGGGACTTGCGCCTGTGTTGCGACTACCGGCGCTTGAATGCCATCACGGTACGGAATCGCTATCCCCTGCCGCTGATCCCGGAGCTGATGGAGAGGTTGCGGGAGGCCTCGATTTTCACCAAGCTCGACCTCCGGGGAGCCTACAACCTGGTGCGGATGCGAGAGGGAGACGAGTGGAAGACGGCATTTGGCACCCGATACGGACACTTTGAATATACCGTCATGCCGTTCGGGTTGACCAACGCCCCCGCGGTCTTCCAGCACTTGATGAACGACGTGTTCCGGGACATGCTGGATCGGTTCGTGGTGATCTACCTGGATGATATTTTGATCTATTCCCGGACCCCGGAGAGTCACCTCCAGCATGTCTGCCAGGTCCTGCAGCGCCTGCGGGAGCACCAGCTCTATGCGAAGTTGGAGAAATGTTACTTCTTCCAGACTTCCATAGAGTTCCTCGGGCACATCATCACCTCCGAGGGCATCGCGATGGACCCACACAAGGTGGCGGCTTTGCGCAGTTGGGAACCCCCGCGTCGGGTGAAGGACGTCCAGCGTCTGTTGGGATTCGCCAACTACTACCGGACCTTCATCCTGGGCTTTGCCACCCTGACCGTGCCGTTGACCCAGCTCCTTCGGAAGAAGGTTCCGTTCCAGTGGGGGCCCCCGCAGCAGCAGGCCTTCGAGGTTCTCAAGCAGGCCTTTGTCACGGAGCCGGTCCTGAGGCACCCCGATCCACACCGTCCGTTCGTGGTTGAGACAGACGCGTCCAACGTGGCGATTGGAGCGGTGCTGCTACAGGCTCCGGTGGATGGCGGCACTCTTTTTCCCTGCACTTACTACTCCCGGAAACTCACTCCTTCCGAGCGCAACTACACCATCTGGGAAAAGGAGTTGCTGGCTATCAAGGCCGCGTTCGAGGCTTGGCGACATCACCTCGAGGGGGCCCGACACCAGGTGGAGGTGCGGACGGACCATCGGAACCTGGAGCACCTCACCACGGCCAGGAATTTGAACCAGCGGCAGATCCGGTGGTCGTTGTTTTTCGCCCGGTTCAACTTCCACGTCATATACATTCCGAGCCACCTCAACCAGAGGGCGGATGCGCTATCCCGTAAGCCGGAATACTTTTGCCCCAAGGACTCCCTTTCCCCCCGGACGGTGCTGCCAGCGGACTCCTTGGCCGCGGTCCAGGAACCGGTGGACCTGCGGACTCAGGTGCTGGAAGCGCAGCGACGGGACGACTGGTCGCAGCAGCGGAGAGCGGACGTCGGCCCCGCGTCCCCATGGACCGTGGAGGAGGGCTTGCTCAGGCACCGGGGTCGGCTGTACGTGCCCACAAGTCCGCTCCGAGCCCTCGTCATGAACCAGTGCCATGACAACCCCGCGGCGGGGCACTTCGGCTTCTTTAAGACCTTGAATCTAGTGACGCGGACTTTTTGGTGGCCTCGGGTACGGCACGACGTGCACGCCTACGTGACGTCCTGTGTGCCATGCCGACAGGCCAAAGCCGCGTCCGGCCCCCCTCCTGGACTCCTCCAGCCGCTGCCGACACCGGAGAGACCGTGGGGAGCCATCTCCATGGACTTCCTGACTGACCTGCCCCTGTCCGCTACGTTCACGACCGTCCTCGTGGTGGTGGATGCGCTCACGAAGATGGCACATTTCATCCCGTGCCGCGGCCTGCCCTCAGCTCGTACCACGGCTCGCCTGTTCCTGCAACACATCTTCCGCCTCCACGGCCTGCCGGACCGGGTGGTTTCGGATTGCGGGGCCCAGTTCACGGCCCGCTTCTGGAAAAGCCTGATGGCTGCGCTGGAGGTGCAGGTGTGCCTGTCGTCGTCACACCATCCGGAGACTGACGGAGGCACAGAGAAGGTCATTGGCATACTAGAGCAGTACCTCCGCTGTTTTGTCAACCAGCAGCAGGACAACTGGGCCGAGTACCTTCCCCTGGCGGAGTTCGCTTTTAACAACTCCCAACATACCTCCACCCAGATGACACCGTTCCATGCCAACGTCGGGTACCATCCACGGTTTTTTCCGTTGACCATCATGGACTCCCCTGTTCCTGAGACCCGGGACTTCCTCTCGGAGCTGCAGGCGGTGCAGCAACTGGTGCGGCGGCAGCTGATCCGGGCGAAAGAGGACTATAAACGGTTCGCCGATCGCGGCCGCCGGGCGACGCCACCGCTGGAAGTTGGAGATCGGGTGTGGCTGTCCACGAAACACCTCCCCACGGACCAGCCGGTGAGGAAACTGGCCCACCGCTTTATCGGTCCCTTCCCCATCGAGGCGGTCATCAACCCGGTGGCCTATCGGTTGACTCTACCCCGCTCCATGCGGCTCCACCCCGTTTTTCATCGGTCCCTCCTGGTCCCTGAGACTCCCACTAGCCGTCTCCGCCGCCCGCCACCGCCTGCCCCCCCAGCCGCAGCCGACGAGGACGACGCCTCGACGTATGAGGTGGACAGTATTCGGGACTCCCGTTGGCTGAAGGGGCGCTTCCAATACCTCATCGCTTGGAAAGGGTACGGGGCTGAGGATTTCACCTGGGTGGACGCATCTGCCGTTCAGGCCCCTGACCTGGTGCGGGCTTTCCACGAACAGTTCCCGTCCCGACCCCATCCCGACCGTCAGACCCGGGGGAAGGGCCCTGCGGTGGGGGATAGTGTTGTGGCCCCGTCCTCTGAGCCTATCCCTTTGGAGGAAGGCAGCTCTGAGCAGGAGGAAGAGGAGCCAGCCAGATCTCCCAGCCCTCCCCCTCTGGCACCGGCTCAGGTGCCAGCTGAAAGAGAGCCAAGTAGTGGGGAAACAGGTGTCTCAGATGAGAGTGAGGGAGAGACGTCATTCCTGGATGCACGCCAAAGAAGGCGAGAGAAAAGGGTACTGCAGCTGCGGCGTATGAGGAAATCCTGAGTCATTGGATTGGAGTCACAGGATCAATGACTCACTGGACCACACCCAGAAACATATCTATATAAGACAGTACGGTGGGTCACGAAGTTCGTGACGAACAAAGCTAAACAAACGGAGCAACCTCGTAGTCTTGGAAGCTGGATGAACGGCAAAGCTACGTAGGTGATTTTCTTGTTTGTGTAAACCAATAAAGTCCTTGGCAGAGGGTGTGCATATCGCTGCCAAGGTTGAGATAAGAACTGCGGAGTGTGCCAAGTGATTCTTAACCCTCGGCTGGCTGTGTTTTTGTGGGTCTCTGAAGGGGGGGGACAGATCAAGTCCAACTTTCACTTCCTTACAGTTTCACAGAGAATACCATGGTTTGCATGATTCTGATCTTTATAGACACATCATGGTATTTTAATATTTTTTCAAAGGCCTTCATGGCTATTCTCCCAGGATTAATCTGTGACATATTTTTGACTGCTTGTTCCTTTCCTCCTGATGGTTGATCCTAAAAGGCAGAAGCTATCAATAGTTCAGTATGTTCATTGTCAATTCTGAGGCTGGTTGTTCCACCTGTTGTCTTTAATTTGATCTTTATATTTCATTTTAGGCCCATTTTTTCACTTCGCTCTTTGACACTTAGTACTAAGACTTGACGATCCATTCAGCTATTGGAATAGTATCATCAGTGTAGCTTAGGTTAGGAATATTGTATACAGCAGTGGGTTTCCAATATTCTTACTGCGTGGTTCACTGGTTCAATGGTTCACCGTGCAGCGCACACTCGCTTTGTGCATGCCCCTTCCATGAATGCGCCTGGCCTTCTGTGCATGCACTTTGCTTCGCTTGTGTACCTTCTGTGCATGCACCTGGCCTTGAAAACGTGCCCAAATAGGACGGCATAGAGCCAGGGCAGATGGGCAGGGGTACCCATAATTTCCGCTACCAATTTGCCTGAACTGGTACGAACCAGCTGAATTCAGTGGTGGGTTGCTATGGATTTGCCCTGGATCAGGAGGCTCTGCCCACCTGCGTGCATGCCCACAATGAACCGGTAGCAACAGGATTTGAATCCCACTACTGCTCTGATTGTATGTAAATGCAATGTAAATAAAAATGCAATGCCTACAATAACTATACTATCGTCCATAAACCCAATAACTTTAATAAAATTTAACAGATCAGGTCAAATTATTTTAGATCTGTGGCAGATTATAGATAGGTGGGGAAGGTATGGCAACTGGAAAAGAGTTTTCATGAAGACATTTGGTAGACAAGAAGGAAACTCTTGAACCGGCCTACATGCCAGAGTTCTCTATGTTGGTGGAACTGGGGTTTGTTTTAATTAGGAATAATGTTAAAGGCAAACAAGCACTATTGACAGTCAGACTAATAACATGGACTGGTGTAGCTAACATTTTATCCTTCCCTTTAGAAAGTAGAGCAAGATGTATGGTGCTTTCAAATGTCATATTAAGTCAGAAATCTGTGTAAACTCAGGATGATGGTTTTCTATGCCCAGGTAAACCAAGATTTGTGATATTAACAAATTTTAGATTAGGCTAGTTTTGATTTTGTTTGAAGCTGGCTTATTTGGACATACTTTAAATATATTTCCAAGTATAGATTTAAATTAAAACTTCTCCATTACCTGCTTATATAAAGAGGGCCATGGCATCACTGAAGTAGTTGTTTATACTGTGGTTTCCTGACTTAATACAAGATCTGAATAAAACCACACTCCTTCTGTTTTCCATCATAAGAAGTCTTGAGCTATTTAAAATTAGGCCTCATAAAGACTGGGTTCATTCAATAAGCTAAGCCGTAATGTGGTTTGTTTAATTTTTTCTTAGCACGTTATGAGAATCCAGATCCAATCAATCAGATTTAGACAAGCTACAGCTTACCAAGATGTATGGAACAGATTTAAAGCTCTTTCCTGCTATTTCAGCCTAAATTCCACAAACAGATCTTCTACATGCTGACTCTCCAAATGGTAGATAATGTATCTTTTCCATGAGTAAAATGAGGAGGAGACAGACACTTGTCTGAAATGGTATAGGGCAGGGATGTCAAGCTCAAGGCCCACGGGGTGCTTAGATCTGGCCCGCAGAACCTCCCTGGAAACAGCAAAGGACCACCCGCAGCCCTCGCAAGCTCTGTTTTCACTGGCAGAGGGTTGCAGGAGGCTGTCACAGCCGAAAACAGAGTTCGGGAGCCCATTTTCACTGGCAGAACCCTCGGGCCACCACAGGTGCCCCCAACACGAGTGACATCAAGCTGGCTATGCCCACCCTGGCCACGCTCACTCTGGGCTCCCAAGGTCAAATGCAACCCTGATGTGGCCCTCAATGAATTTGAGTTTGACACCCTGGTATAGGGTTTCCTGCTTGAGAAGAGGGTTGAGCTAGTCCCTTCTAACTCCGTTATTCTGTTAGATCTTCCTACAACTGTGTTGCGTATTAAGTGGGCACACATTGATGCTGCAAACAACATCAACTTTATTGCAATCAATGGAACAGGAACATTTTAACTAGTAACAGTGATGGACAACGAGTTGCCACCTAACAGCCTCTTAAATAGCGAGCTGTCAGATAGCGTGAACCAATCCGCAAGCTGGCAATTCCCACTACTTTAGTTGCTAGCGGCTCCACCAAACAGCGCTCATCAGTAACACCACGCTGCGGAGGGAAGTCGCAACTGCGAGGACTCAACCAACTGAGACAAGATACACATCAAGGCTGTACCCCTCTTGATATATGCCTAACCTGGCAAGGTGAAACAATGCCATGCCTTGGTGCCAATGTTGGCAAATTCCTAAACTCAGCACAGTTACCATTTAGAACATCTGAACATCTCATACACGGAATGCTCTGAAGCTTGCTATGCTATCAAGAATCCTGCATTCATATCGTAGCACCTTTTCAGTGTTCTATCAGCTTTGTTATCGCCCATACAAATAGCAATAAATGAGCTATAAAGATAGATATTTAAAAGAACACCAGGTTTTAATCAGTCTCATGAATCTTCATTTGTTGAATCAGCTATGTGCTGTTCTTATTTCTTTGTTTATTTCTTTTCTTTTATTTGTCAAGCATATATAAGATAACAGGTAAAAGTATAAACATAATTTGAATACATGAAAAGAGTAAATAAAAAGAAATATTAGGACAGGGATGATAGGCATGCTGATGCACTTATGCACACCTCTTACAGACCTCTTAGGAATGAGGTGAGGTCAACAGTAGAGATACTGTTGACCTCACTTTAAGGATAACGTTTTGGGGGTTTGGGAAAGAAACTACCAAGTCAGGTAGTGTATTCCTGGCTTGAATGGAATGCACTACTCCACTCTGTTACTGAAGTCATATTTTCTGCAATCAAGTTTGGAACAGTTTACCTTGAGTTTGTATCTATTATTGAGTTTGTATCTTCTTCCAAGGAATCCTTTGTGTAAGAATCTACTTCAAACCCCTGCCAGAAATTCCCTTTTCTACGCAGTAACCTTTTTACACATTGTACTGACAGAGTACAAAATTCCTATGGATGTTATGTTCCCAGGAAGCATGTTCTTTTATGCCGTTCATTATGTGCTTCTACCTGAAACACTTCAAAGAATCCTATTGTGTCGTAAGAATTATTGGGAGTGCCCTTTTCTTACTGCATAGTAGTTTACTCCACAAGGTAGAGTATTAGACAACTAGTTGTGTAATAATTAAAATCTCAGACTAGAAATCAGAAGACTGTGAATTCTAGCCTTATCTTAGGCATAAAGCCAGCTGGTTGACCCTGCACCAGTCATTCTCTCTCAGCCATAAAAAGAAGGCAATGGCAAATCTTGCCAAAAAAGCTTGCAGGGACTGTTGAGGCAGTTGCCAGGAATCAAGATGAACTCAAAGGTGTGTGCGCGCATGCACACACACACACACACACAAACACATACACACACACGCACACACACACACACACGTAGACTATTAGGTGACAGAATAAGGTCTCCAGAAACAAGCATTCTAAATGTCTCTGATTTTAGGGAAGTACAGACACTGAATTCCAGATATATTGTGCATTGTACTTACCCATCAGTGGTGCCATTTTGCTGTAAAAAGTCATATAGTCAAGATGCCAATAAGAACCTCTTAAAGATAAGGAAATGCTGGCTTGTGTTCTGTGCTGCTGCTTCAACATTTATTACCAGAACTATTTTGAAATACCTAAAGAAATTATATCCCCTTTGTCAACATACCTCATTCATGCCCTCAGCTTCTTATTTCTTGGGCATTAACCTTGGAATCTGCAAGATTTCAAAGAACATTGAAAGTTTTGTTTATTTGCAATGTTATTATTCTGTCTTTTTTGTTCTTGGTTAGAAGCAGAAAATATATGGCATTGCCAAACATTTATTTATGTGGCGTCTGTTTCCATGAAGCAAACTTAAGGGTTGTTCTAAAAGTGGAATTGTGGCTTTTCCTGGAAATTTTCTGATGATATTCGTTAGAGCGTTAAAAAAAAATCTACTGTCATCATCATCTAGCAAATCATATTGGAATTTCCCAAGCAGAAAAAAGCTTTTACTTCTGCAAAGCTCAACTTCTGCTAGACAGATGACAGCCAGAAGTCTCAAAAACGCACCCAACAGGACACAAAATTGGGAAGGGCCACAAATGTATCTGAAGACAGGAAGGGAACAGAGTAGGATTAAAAGGCTGTTCTTTTCTTTTTAGGGAAATCTAATCCAAGCATTAAGAACAGCAGCCAATACTAGCAGCAACACAGGAATACTTGAGGTAAGAATAGGCAGGCTTTTAGCGGGCAATAGCTACCCTGAGTAATTTTAGGAGCCTGAGGATGCAACACTGGTAGGGTCACAAATTAGGTTTGGGGAAAGAGTTTGGGTATTGTTTTTTAATTGTAGGAGTTATGGTATGGTTATGTATGGTTTTTATTTGATTCCCAACTCAATTAGTATGGTCTGTTTTCAGCTGTTTATAGTCAGGACTAAAAAGTGAGTTGTTGGAGGTTCTAATTTAAGATGAATCTTGCTGTTCCAATCCCATTATCATTCTCTGTGGAGAAGGTTCTAATGCTGGGAAAAGAGGAAGGAAAGAGAAGAAGAGGATAACTAGCAACTCGGTTACAGAGGGATGGGTGCATCTGTTGGAAGATCTGAAGCAGCAGGTTAGGAATAGACCATCATGAAAAGGTCTGACTGTATGCTTGCCAGGAGTTGACACTAATTTGATGGCAGACAATCAACTGAAAAAACCACACTATCCCACTCTTTCTGTATGTCATTTGCTAATCTGTGAATTCATGGTATGCTTCTGAATGGGTCCTTTCAGCTGATAATGTACTATGTTTCAGCTGGTAATGCACTATGTTTGGTTGGTCCAAGTGTTCATTGGTTATTCCTGGTTTTGATCACCAAATTTTCCAAGTGTCTCAATCTTAGTTAGATTTTTAGAAGCTGTGAGAAGAGATTCCACAGTAGAGCAAAGTTGGGCTGGTAAATCCCAACTTTTCCATTCTAGTGTTGATCGGGAAAAAAACCGCACTGGTCTTATAATTATTATGTCTGAACCAAATCTGATCCCATTTGATGTCATGTGTTTCACCCCAGCACCAATGTATATTGTGCATTAAACATTTTTGCTCTGTTTTTAACATGAAACCTTTTCTTCATAATTGTTTTATTGCATGAAGAACACAGGTACCTACATGCATCAGACTTGCTGCATTCGTTCATATTGCTAAGAGGCTGTCAGGTAAGATAAATGTGGAGAATATGCTGAAACTATATATAGTTTCTAAAATGCATTATATAGCCTAAAAATGCAAAAAGATTGTATATAAGTTACTTCTGAAAATGTTTTGGTTGCCTAGGGCAGGGGTCAGCAACCTAAAACACTCAAAGAGCCACAAAGGTCCTAACCGGAAGCCCCTGTTCAATTCTGGAGCCAACGAGAATTCCAGTTCCCCCATCATAGAGCCTCCTCCTAGTGTGCTGTCCTGTTTCCTCTGCTGAACTGCAATCCGGTTCTCCCACCATAGAATCTCCTCCAAGCACAGCATCCTTTTTCCTCTACCTGTCCTAACTGAAAGCCCTATCAATTGTGGAACCAACCAGCAACAGGGAGCCACAGCTGAGGGATGAAAGAGCCATATGCAGCCCCAGAGCCATGGGTTGCTGACTCCTGGCCTAGAGATATGGTTGGAGAAACAGACTATATGGGTGAATGTGGCAGAACATGGGACTCTTTGAGTAAGTAAGTGATACAAGACTCATGACTTAGTTTACCTTTAAATATTAGATCTATAAAATCACTTCTTTTTAGTAAAAGAATCAGGACTATTTAACAAAATATCTTCAAAACAAATCTCCAGTGCCTTCTTTCCTCCATTTCTTCTAAACTGTTGGAGATTTAAGATCTACACAGACTCCAGAATATGCTTATTAAAATGTTCCTCCCAATTTCTCTGCCCACAAGTAAAGTGGAGAATGTTGAACCTAACCACAGTTCAGTTTTCATAGGATTTTAATATTGATGAAAGAAATCATAAACTTGCCACTCTTCCCATTCATGACTTGTTTCCTCCTTCCCACAGAACTGTTCCACCTTATATATAATTACTGGTGTACAAGGCAAACATCTTTGTGAGGCCAAATTAAATTGTAGAATGGGGCTGGAAAAAGTCATAACTGACCACTAAAGTATATGTCTCTATGCAAATGATTCCAAGTTCTGTCTCTTAAGCCTTACATGAGTTCTACTTACATTGTGAATCAAAATAAACTCACAATGTAAGAAATTACTTATATTTGGGGCATTACAAGTTTTCCTACTAGAGTTGCATCCTGATTTTCATTGAGCAAACTTAGAGAGGACTTTCACACATCACTTTAAGCTATAATATTATTTGATTTTTGACACTGCGATTTGTTAGCCCACCACTGCTGTGAAAATTAGTATGTTTGGCTTGTATTATGTGTGAATCAAACCATTCCATTTTGATCATGGTTAAAGTACACCATAGCTTAGTCTAAGATGTGAATAAGCTGCAAGATTTTATATCTCACAGTCACGGAAGGTCAAGACTATTACAAGGCAATAAAACATCAGGACCTTGGACAGCATAGAGCACTAGTTCCAAGTTGGCATATTGCTGCACAGAAAAAGCTATTAATTCCAGCAAATTCTGGCAGCATACTAAAGCTTTAAGTAAAAGCCTGGCCTTTTTGTGGTCCCACCACTTCTGGATTGTATGGGTCTTAAAGTGCCCATGATTAATATATTTCTGTAATCTAATGTTCATATATGTTTGAAGGAGGAAACTTGTGAAGTTGACATGGAGGACAATTTCCAGCATCAAGCTGTCAAGGCACAGAATGCTATTGACTGGATTCTTTTTAGTGAAGCAACTTGTGACTCAACTGACCCAGTGTCTCTCTCAAGATGATGCTGACTTTCTAAACAGAAAGAATGAAAGAAAGAAATAATAGACAGTAGTACTTTAGAAAGGCCATAGCCCCGTGATGGCAAACCTATGGCACGTGTGCCACAGGCTGCATGCATAGCCATATCAGTGGGCATGTGAGCTTAGCTCTGGCATGCATTCACGTGCTGGCCAGCTGATTTTTGGGTCTTCTGGGCACACCAGAAGTAGAGAAACAGGCTGTTTCCTGCCTCCGGAGGGCCTTTGGGGGTGGGGAAGGCCCGTTTTTCTTTCTCACCTGGTTCCAGGCCTCTCTAGGAGTCTGGAGAGGGTGAAAATGGTCTTCCAACACCCCCCCCAAAGGTCCTCTGGAGGCCATTTTTGCCCTCCCCAGACTCCTAGAGAGGCCCTGGAGCCAGGTAAGAAAGAAAAACAGGCCTAACAGGCCATCATGTGCCAGGAGCAGGGAGGGGGGGGGGTCGCATGTGCATACATGGGGGTGGGGCATATAGAATTATAGTTGTAGACACACATGCATGTGACAAACCCCCCCCCCCCCGTCCTCACCTCCTGGCATGCAATGGCAAAAAGATTAGCCATCGCTGCCATAGCCTATTCTGATCCTTTTCTTTATATGGATGCTGTTAAGTTTATGTTGTGGAGAAAATACTGTATCATCTCCACAGTTCAAAACATATTTTTGTATATACCACAGTACTTGATAGCTGAAGATGGAAATGGTTGTGGAATTCAGACACAATTCAAAGGAATAACACGGAGAAAATACACTGTTTAAAGATATCCATGAAAAGTATTTGATGCAGTAGATTAAAGACATTGGAAAAGTTTCCAAATAAAATTTGAGGTCAGGTGATCATTGTTCCTTCAATCAAACCGAGGTACATCTTGCAACTCTACAGCATGATTCTTCTTAAATGGAAGACATGCATATTTTCAGTAAACAGATCTTACAGTTTTCTGGTACTTTAGGTATGCTTTGATTCTGCTACAATATAAGCTCACAAGAATAGCAATTGGACCTACAATGACTCAAATTTATATTCCTAGAATGGTGTCTGCAAAAGTATGCCCGAACCAAAATCTATGAAGTTCATGTATCATACTATGCAAGCACCTATTTATTTTGTTTTCATGTAAGGTAGGTGCCATCCCAACCACTGTGGCTTGTAAACCTTGTTTAGAGGACAATATGAACAAAACTCAACATGATGAATGAATCCAGACATTATGTCCCAGGTGGCCTGATGCCTATAAATCTCTGTCATTTTGTCTGGTACCCAGTTAACATCCATCATCTCAAACACGCATGGACAAAGTAAGATTAATCTCCCCAGGGGCTGCTGATAATTTGCTGTGTAATTTGCTGCCAGTTCTGAAAGCAATTGCTAATCAAGAATACAGAAACTTAAGTTAAAAAATTCAGCACCTAGTGGAAATATCTCTTAATGAGCTCTTGACTGCTGTGATTAACAATCATGTAAAACCACACTTGGGATTTTTGACTTTCTGGCCTTGAAAAAAAAAAAACTAATTTCAGCCAATCTCACCCTGTGTGTAAACCAATACTATTTATTTCAACCTCAAATAAACATCATCTCCTTTTTTACAGCACGTTCATTTCAAAAACAAAATATTTGAGAGGCAGATCCAACCTACGACAGTTTGCTGCCTGAGTGAAGGACAAGATGGTCTCCCTCTCCCTTTCCCTCCCTCTCCCTCCTTCCATCCTCAACTTGAACAAAAATTCATTTATTGGACTGGCAACCAAATAGGTCATTATTATCCTCCCTTAATTAACATGCAAAAAGCGGAAGGTAATAAGGTGTGGGCTTAGGGTTATAAATTATACCTCCCTACCAAGCTTTTCATTGCTCACTGTTCCTAAGTATCTGTTATCTGAAGTAGCTGCCTTAGTCTACTCTTATTGACCATAGGGCTCCCCAGTGCAGACAAACATACCATACCCAAAGAGAATGCAAGGATTTACCAATGGGGCTCAGAGAAGTGAGAAGTGAGCTGCTCATTACTCTTCAAAGGTTTGTTGTTTGTTACATTTAGAGGGTTACCCAACCATAAGAGTAAAGGCATCATGGCAACACTAAAAAATAGAAACCGAAACAATGGAAAAAGAACAGTGTACATCTAAGAAGAACAAAATCAAATAACATAAAAATACCAAAAGAGGTGCACCATCCACCCAGATGCAAAACCTGTGGGAAAAGGTTTTAGTAACAGTTGCAGTGGCTAGGCACTACGTGCCTCTCAAGAGATGCTATTCCCAAGATACAGAAGATGCACTTTCTAAATCTCATCATTTAATCTGTAGGACTTGGAACATGCCCACTTTGTCCAATTATACAGAGCAGACAAACACATTCAGAGATAAGCAGTCCCTTAGATAGTCAGCCTCTATGCCATGAAAAGCTTTAATAAGTGATAATCAGCACCTTGATTGCACCCAGAAGTTAACTAGCCAGTGCAATTGCCAAACCACTGTTTGCACCACTGCATTCTGGACTTCTGCATCTTCCCAGCATCTTCCTTCAAGGGCAGCCCCATGTTGGACACATTGCAAGAGTCAACACACAAGGCCTCCAGAGTTTAAGATCAACTGGAATCAATGGAACAGTCCATCAGCCTGTCTTCTGGAATTGTGTGTGCTCTGTTACCAGAGGATTTCATGAAATATTTGGACAACTGTTTGTTCAAGATGGCATAAGAATTTCTGCCATGGGTAGGGGATTGGACTAAAAGACCTTCAAGTTCCCTTCCAGCCCTATGATTCAATGGAAAGCAAAGCAAAAGTGGAATTAATTTTACCTGCGATGCGCTCCTTGAACTATTTGTTTGCAAAGCATCCTTCCTTGACTAAATGTTTGTCTTTTTGTTTCAAGTTCTTGAAGCAAACCCAGTCCTCTGGAATTAGTATCTTTATGTCTGGTGTATATTTTGAATTTGTTTATTTTGCTTGGTTCTTCTACAAACATCTATTTTTTGAATAGCATACTAATACCTACCTCTCATACACAGCAGTCTTGCTGGCGCTCTGATTTCATTGGCACTCTGCCACTTGAATTTGCTAAAAGAAGAGATAATGAGCACTTGAAACCATTAATAGTGCTTTCATTTTATTGTTTTTATATTAGATAGTAAAGTATTTGAAAAAGTATGATAGTTTCCAATTAATTGAACAATAACCAGCTAACATTAATACTATAGGACAAATTAGGAAGATAGGAACAAACCTAGCTAAATTCTGTTATACTGTTGATAAAATTAGGCAGATTTTGGCCACCCATCAACGAGCTCACCACTAACTGTAACGTACTATTAAGTCTTGTTCTGCTTTATTTTATTTCAATCTTTTAATTTTTAATTCTGGTCTGTGACTATAATGAAAGATCGATTATTTCCATGAGAGGTAATGATGGAAGGGCCAGAAAGAGGCCGTTTCAGTTCTTTCTTCCATAGTGGAATATACTGTCCACAGAAGCATCACTCTCCCTTTCTCTTCTGGCATTTTGAAGTCCATTAAAACCATCTTGACACAGAAAGTCTTGGCTACTTAATGACGAATTTAGGAAATACCATCCATTTTTTTGTTGGCTTTTTTAAAATGTTGTGGTGACCTAGTACACAGCCCAGACAGTAAAGATCAGGCTGAATATAAATGTTAAATATACAACTGGTCAGGCCATTTAAAAATGGTCAGAACATTTATAAAATTGGGAATTAGTTAACTGAGCCATTAGATCAGATAAAACTGAAGAAGCACCGCTAGTTAAAAGTTAAAAATTAAACCCTTAAATAATAACTGGATTCAGGTACATCAGGACACACACACACACACACCGTGAGAAATGGGACAAATAACCTTTTCCTTGATGCTTATGTCTTCATATCCTCCATTCCTTTAGGTCTTGTATTCTTATTTTGAAATTGTGTTGCTTTCAGTTTTTGCTACAAACAATTTGAGAATTTGTGATTACAGAACAATCACCTGTAACTATTTAGCCCCAAAGGCATAGGAAGGGCCTTATTAAATCTTATCATTGCCATTCAGCAGCAGTAATGACCACCTAAATTTTCTCTATAATTTTATTTGATGGAAGGATTAATTTATTTCTCATTTGTTGTCATTTTAATAAACCTTATAGTAATCTGCTGGCATTCAGCATCATACCGTTTGCAGAAGTCAACTGGAGACAAGTGGGCAGGGAGATAACATTATTTATTTTAGACAAGCATATTTCATCTTAATGCCTCAATTAAAATAAACATACTGTATATGAAAAATCCAGAATAAAATTTTATTCTCACAAGTACACTTCATCCAAACTGGTCAAAAAAATAACTAAATAAGTATAAGCCTTTTAATTTGTTTTAAAAATATTTTTTCCTAACATCAGAAGCCTTCAATTTACTAGCTTTTTTTCTCTTTAAAAAGTCAAATAGTTACTTGATTGAGTTCAGTTTTATTAAAGGATTTGGAGGGGGTGGGAATGCCATTCATAAATTCTTATGTAGCCTTGCAATGACCTGAATAGCTTCAGATTTTTTTTTTATTCCAGTCATACTGTTTTCCAGATCACCAAATTGTTTTCTAATCCATATCTTGTAATTGGTGCACTTCCCTACTTCCAATTACCAAGAAGATTCTCTCCATAATTCTCGCACAATGTAATCAATATTTTATTTTACATGCAATCTGCAACCTGCCAGTATATAGGAACCTGGGAAGCAACTAAGCCTATAGGCTTCTGATTTGCTAATATGATACAAAGACTACTCCCATGCTGTTTTCTCAACCGAGAATCTGGTTGGTAGCCATTTAAACCTATTGATTTTGAAGCAGACTCTTAACCAGCAGTAGAAATTCATCTGAAGTAACTATAGAAACCACAGCAAGTAGGACACAGATGAAGGTTGCTATATTTTGTTATTCTGCGTCCTTTTTTTTTCTTCTATTCAGTTGTGTTTGATTCTCAGAGACTGCTGGACAAGTCCTTCCACTTTTCCTGGCAAGGTTTTTCGGAGGCGGTTACCATTGCCTCTTTCCTAGGGTTGAGAGAAAGGGACTGGGTTCCATGGTGCTTGCTTTTATTGGTGCTGCCTAAACAGCAGAATTGTGGAGATGCTGATCACATGCATCTGCCCTTGTATGTATTCACACATTTGCTTTAGTGAATTGTAAGTATTCCTAACCACAGATGATGTCTTTCTTCCAGATGTGAGAGCATTATCAAATGTTTGAAGGAGAATTGCACGCAACACGAAAAGGAGATCAAATAGTCCCAACGAAGAAATTCAGGGGATAACTTGTATACTGGTAAGTTACAAGTCACTGTACCAATAGATCACAAAACCACCGTTTTAGCTATACCTGTATTACTCAAACTTGGCAACTTTAAGATCAGTGGACTTTAGTTCCCAGAATTCCTCGGCCAGTAAAGTTGCCAAGTTTGAGAAAATTTAGGAAAAATTGGCTGACTCAGGAATTCTGGGAACCATAGAGCCCTAGAGGGAGTCATGTCCACAGGTCATAAAGTTGCCATAGTTGTAAAAATGAGTGTGATGGTTGATTTGTGTATTACGCATACAGCAATATGTCTGTGTGTGTTTGTGTGGTTATGTGAATTGGAGAGAGGTTCAGTTTTCAAGTTCCCACTTGTTTACAGACTTCACGGAGCCAATCTTTCTGTCTCCACTCAGCCCATTCCAATGATTTGTTATACAAAATGGGTGACATACACTTAGAAAGTTGAATTAATGAAATGCATATATATAATTTCCACAGAATGTCATATGCAAAATAATAGAATATATAAAAAAAATCCAGATTATCTTTAATTCAAAAAGCTCAAGTATGATCACTATATATATATATATATATATATATATATATATATATATATATATATATATATGTTTTTAATATTTTTGCTGATAATACTATAAATAAAGGTAAATAACTATTATCAGCAAAAATATTAAAAACATAGAAAAATAGCTTGTCGGCTATATGATACTGTCTGGATGGCCCATGAGATTGGGCTGAAAGGCAAAAATTGGAGATTTGTGATATCTCCTCCATTCGCGGTAATCCAGGATGACTTAATACAAAAAACATACATACATACATACATACATACATACATACATACATATATATATATATATATATATATATATATATATATATATATATCATCACTATATATAGTGATCGTACTTGAGCTTTTTGAATTAAGGATAATCTAATTTAATCTAATTTAAGGATAATATATATATATATAATTTTAATTTCGTAGGTCTTTATGTATATATTTCTTTATGCCAGGGATTTTCCTACATATTTCACTGAAAATTAGGCTATGAAAAACATCTTGATAAACGTAGGAAAATCCCTGGCATAAAGAAATATACACATAAAGACCTACGAAAATAAAATAATAAATATTGGACTGTTATAGGGCAGAATTAAAAAAAGGGGGCGTGGCTGGCTGACAAAACGTAAAGAGGTAGAAATAGATCTATCCCAGTCTTCCTCATAAATTCAAACAGATAGCAAAATAGCTGAAGGCCTAAAAGCTGGTGAATTGAGATTTCACTGAAAATTAGGCTATGAAACATCTTGATATACGTAGGAAAATCCCTGGCATAAAGAAATATACATATATGTATATATGTAAAAAGTTAAAACACACCCACGAAAACTTGAGAAGATATATATATATATGTATGTATGTATGTATGTATGTATATAGACAGCAAAATGCTGCTTTAATGTTTGAGAAAGCCTTGAAACTAGTGAATGAGATTTCACTGAACTATGGCTGTGAAACATCTTTATTTACATAGGAAAATCCTGGCATAAAGAATAATACACATAAAAACCTACGAAAATTATATATATAATCCCTCCCTCTCTCCCTCCTTCTCTCCCTCTCTCTCTCCCTCCCTCCCTTCCTCTCTCTCTCTCTCTCTCCTTTTACATTGTAATAAACAAAACAATACATGCTCAGTCTTTGGACATGAACATCATAAAGTACAGACATTTCTTTTCTTCAATCTCTCAAAGACCATTTTCGTATTCTCTTTAGGATCCTGTATAGATAACCTATAACTCAAACTCATATGGCTTTACCCAAATCATCTTCTGAAATTCTCTAGACAGCACAACCACAGTAATTCTGGAAGCTAAAATTCACATATTTTAAGGACGCCCAGACTGAGGAAGATTGGTTTAAATGCTGTAGGGCTTGTAGGCATTTATTATTCCATTGTCCTCAAAGAAAATTTGAACTTGCTGGTGAGAAGGAACAAATAGGACAAGACTGCCACCTAGAGTAGATGATAAATCAGTGCATAATTCTGGAAGAGGAGCAAGATTACGTTCCTCAGTACCTCAGAGATAAAAATATATAATTATATTCTAATGAGGATTATGCTCCTTCATGGCTGGGAGTTGAAATCCACAAGTCTTAAAGTTGCTAATTTGTAGACTTCTGGTTTAGAGTGCTGTTACATTAGACACACAAAATCAAAGCCAACTCAGTAGGGTTTCATACTGATGGGAAAGAATGGAGTTTCTAGGATTAGTCCCAGGATATAACAGACTCATTCAGTGTAAGATCTTGCTGTCAAATTTGTTTCCAGGTTCTATAATATAGTGGAACTTCAAAACTTTACTCTAAAACCTGCCCTGTCCTATTCGGTATCTCAAACAGTGATTTTATCACTGGTAGTTTTTGAACAATTGTTTTTCTTGCAAAAAAAAAATCTTCTTTTTTCAAGGTCTTAGATTTGAATCAGTTTTTGATAGATCTTTTTACACTATCAAATAAGTGTAAGAATTTCCTTCTTAATTACATGGAGATTTCTGTAATTAAAAAGGGGGGAAAGAGCTATCTCTAACTGCCTCCCTCCTAAGTACCTTCCAATTTGTTGAATTTAGAAAAAAGGGAGACTGTTTTTTAAAATTATCATCTACTAAATTGTTAGTTTAATTCTTTTTAAATATATTTTATTTATTTTATATGTTCTGTGTGTTTTAAAGAGTTATTAGCTTTTGGTATTTATGTATCACCCAGGGACTTTGATGACAGGTGGTGAAATCAATGCAGAGAAATAAAATTAGGTTTTTTATTAGTCAAATTTAAGTTTAATTAAGCGTAAAATTAAATTGCATTGAATCAAGTTTACCTTAGCTTTGGCATTACCTGCTTTTCAGTGGGTGGCCTTCAGGTAAATCATTTAAATCCAATTATGGGCTTAGCCCCAAGAAAGTTGCATACTCATGCTGCTCAAAACGGTAGAAATGGTGGTGGATTTTAGAAGAAAACCTCCTATACTACCACCTCTTACATTAGACAACACAGTATCAACAGTAGAATCCTTCAAGTTTCTAGGTTCTATCATATCTCAAGACTTAAAATGGACACCTAACATCCAAAACATCATCAAAAACGCTCAACAAAGAATGTTCTTTCTGCATCAATTCAGAAAGCTCAAACTGCCCAAAGAGCTGCTGATCCAGTTTTACAGAGGAATTATTGAGTCTGTCATCTGCACCTCCATAACTGTCTGGTTTGGTTCTGCAACCAAACAAGACAAACATAGACTTCAACGGATAATTAGAACTGCAGAAAAAACAATTGCTACCAATCTGATTCTATTGAGGATCTGTATACTGCACGAGTCAAAAAGAGGGCTATGAAAATATCTACAGACCCCTCATATCCTGGACATAAATTCTACCCTCAAAACGACACTATAGGGCACTGCACACTAGAACAACTAGACACAAGAACATTTTTTTTCTTGAATGCCATCACTCTGCTTAACAACTAATTCCCACAACATTGTCAAATAATTTACTAAGACTATATTATTATTATTATTCTTTTCCTTACTAGTATCTATCTCTTCCCACTTATTACTGTAACCATGTAGCTTGTATCTCTCAATTTATATTGTTTTTATTTGTTTCCTAGTACGATTTGATAGCTTATTAGTAACCTTGACTATCACTAAGTGTTGTATCTTTTTATTCTTGATGAATGTATTTTATTCTCCTTATGTACACTGAGAGCATATACACCAAAGACAAATTCCTTGTGTGTCCAATCACACTTGGCCAATAAAGAATTCTATTCTATTCTATTTAGATCAGACAAAGCGAGGCTGGTCAAAAACAGGTGGTTTGGTATTTATTTATTTATTTATTTATTAGTTTGATTTATATGCCGCCCTTCTCCGGAGACTCAGGGGGGCTTACAATGCGTTAAGCAATAGCCTTCATACTTTTGTATATACCTGCTTAGTAGGGCTTTCGCCCCCCTCCCTCCAAAGTGGTGTTCTTTTTTATACAAAATCAGCTTCTTGCCTTCACAATCCGGGTCCTCATTTTAGCTACCTCGGAAAGATGGAAGGCTGAGTCAACCTTGAGCCTGGTGAGATTTGAACTTGCAGTAATTGCAGGCAGCTGGCAACTAAGTGCTACTTTAACAGCACTTAGTCCACTGCGCCACCAGGCTCTTGCCCTGGTAGAGGGAACACTAATGATCAGGTTACAAGAAGATATGTTGGACCATTCCTTTCTCCAGGTTTTCTCAGCATTAGACTGATAGATGTTAAGTGAATAGCTGTTTTCCAAGCTGGCCTATGGGATTTCAATCTTGTGATGGGCTGTGCATTATCCCGGTGAATAGGGAGGGTCTTGTTGTTCAGCATCTGTGACCATAGCCAAAGGAGAGCTTGTTGTCTTCTAATGTGGAGCGGTATCAATAGTGGGTGCAAACCGGTAGTGGCAGCAGCAGAAGGCTCTGCCCACCTACCCGGATATCATCACGGACACTCTGCACATGCGCAGAAGGTTCTGCACATGCACATAAGTGCCATGCACAAGTGAAGTGAGCGCATGCACACTTGTGTTCACAGTTCTGAACCCGTAGCGAACCCACTACCGGGCAGTATGATATTGCTAAGTACTGGTAACCAGTGCAAAGGAGTAGGATGCAATGTGCCAAAGATGATACAACTCTGGCAGAGTTGGACATCAACCATTTGGGTGTGGGTGCTATTAAGCCACATGTTGGCATAATATTCAGCTGTGGAATAAATCAAAGCCAAGGCTGATGTTGATAGGGAGTTAGAATCAGGACCCCATGATGTTCCAGCCAGTCTGGAAAATGAACAGATAATAAAATGGGAGAAAGTCACAAGAACCCTGACACTTAATTAAAAAATAATAATTGTTAAATTGAAACCATAGTAAAATGAATCCACATCCATCTTCTCATCTCACTCCATCTGTTGGTTTCTATACAAAAACCCATTTTGAAGTGAAAGCCAAATCAATACAAAAAAGTAGAATAAATAAAAAAGTGGAAGACATTATGAATGTATTGTATTAGAGATCAGTGTAACTAGCTCATCAAAGCAAGGATATGTTTTCTATGTTATGTACAATTTCAATACACACAATACAGCAGAATGTATCAATTTCATGCATTTACATTAAAAAACTTCAAGGTTTTTAGTCCCTTTCTAATGGCTGCTAAGGGTACTTTTGATCATATACTGCACATTATTTTTCCATTATTTTATTTACTATAGAAACAGCCTTGGAGGCAAGTAGTGAAATTCAGCTGACATTAGAAATGGACTTTTGAAAGACTGAAACATAATGCCCTCTTTCAATTTTCATTTCTATTTCTCAACAGTGAATTCCTAATGTATACTGCATCAACTTTTCATTATAAAAATTGCCAGTTATTTACATTTGTATGCTATTCAGAAATTTGGAACTGAACATTTATTCCTTGTAATGAAGAATCCCTTCATTTAAGGAGGGGACACTTTTGGATAAGTTGGTAATAGAATGAAAAGAGATAAACAGAAACAATCTCAGATCAGTTAAGAGGAAAATGAATACGCATATATCAAACAAGGTGTTTATTTTATTAAACAAATTTATTCAGCCTCCCAACTCACAAAACATGACACTTGGTGCCATATAATATATAAACACAATAAACATAATAAAACATTTGATAAAAACAGAAAAACAAAACAAAAAGATAAGAACTCAGGATAGCAGGAGAGACAGTCATTACTTTATATCAATTAACCATCTAATGCTGCACAAGTCAAAAGTCTGACTACAAAACGCTTGAACATAAGTCATACATAGAATATGGGGACCCTTCAAAATTCAACAATAAGATATTTCAAATTTAGCAGAGAATCCTTGAGAATGTCTTGATATGCTCGTTTTGTTCTAGTAAAAAAAACCAAAAAACAAATCTTGGAAACCCAGATTATGCTCCGGGATGTCTTGTCTGTTTGACTGGTGCACATGATATAACATAATAGTTCCTGCCACAGTAACCATCTTAAGTTTTTAAAGTCCAAAATACTAAAGATATTAAAATAGAATACTCTGTACTGGCCATTTTTGAAGTGTTTGGAAACTCATCCAGTACAAAAATTCCAAAAACTCTTTTCTGGTGTGTGTTTAAGAACAATCATTAAGAATGAACCATATATATTTGTGTGTTCCAAGTTCAAGATATTATTTTTGTTCTATAGGCCTAAATTTAAATCTGATCATTTCTGTGACTTGATGGTACATAATCAATCGCCCAGAATGATGGATAACAAGAAAGGGTCTTTTCCCTAATGACATTGATGGTGAATTCAATTATTATGAAGAACCAGAGTGTCTTCATGTGTGATGGCTTTCAATATTTTGGCTTGTTAGTCCTATATTGTTGTGATTTTATTTCTTTTTCTTTTTCTTTTTTTTTGTAGCAGCATGGATCACTTTAAAAAAAATGAAAGGCTCAAGGTTTCAAATATCTTCTCCCAGAAGTCTACTGGTTTTGCAGCAGGGGTGGTTTCTACTTACCTTTACTACCAATTCGCAACAGGGGCGCATGCTTGTTTCATTTGCGCGCGCTCTTTTGTGCAAGCACAGAAACTTCTGCACATGTGTAGAAGCGTTTTCATGACGTCAGGGTCAGTGGGCGGAGCCTCCCGTCAGTTTTACTACCAGTTCTATAGAACCAGTGCGAACTAGGGGCAACCCATCACTGTTTTGCAGGCCTGGCCTCCGATATAAGCGTTGGATAATTTCTGCCACCAAAAATCTTTCTGGAGATGCTTCACATGATATCATACAATGGACCCTAGTCTATGAGAAATAGAGCTTACAATCAATGCTTCCTTTCTGGAGTATAACTTTTTATAATTTATAATACAATCTCCAGATCCTCTAGAATACAGTATATAGCATGGCATGGCATGGCATAGCATTTTAGGTTTATATAACACCTCATAGCACTTTACAGCACTTTCTGGGAGGTTTACAATGTAAAGCATTACTTGCATATTGACCCCAATAATCTGGCTCCTCATTTTACCACCCTCAGAAGGATGGAAGGCTGAGTCAACCTTGAACGAGTCAGAATCAAACTCCTGCCTGCGGGCAATTTGCCTGCAACACTGCAATTTAACCACTGCGCCACTAGGGCTCTATGATACAAGTTTTCAGCCCTTTGTTGTTGTTAGTTGTGAAGTTGTGTCTGATCCAATGTGACCCAATGGATGTTCCTTCAGGCCTTCCTGTCCTCTACTATCCTCTGGAGTCCATTTAAGCTCACACCAACTGCTTCAGTGACATCCATCCAGGGGTGGATTTTACTTATCTTTGCTACCGGGTGAACATCCCCATGCATGTGGGGTTCAACCAGGGTGAACCAGTAGCAACCCACCACTGTAGCCACCTTGTTCTCTGTTGTCCCCTTCTTCTTTTTCCCTCAATCTTTCCCAGCATTAGGCTCTTCTCCAGTGAGTCTTTCCTTCTCATTAGGTGGCCAAAGTATTTGCATTTCATCTTCAGAGTCTGGCCTTCTAAAGAGCAGTCAGAGTTGATTTCCTCTAGGATTGACCAGTTTGATCGCCTTGCAGTCCAAGGGACTCGCAGGAGTCTTCTCCAGCATCATAGTTCAAAGGCCTCAATTTTTTCAGCCCTAGTATTCCTTTTTTGGGAGATATATGAATCTCACAATACATACATAAAATCATTTTTTAAAAATAATAATATATATTATTTGAAATCTAATTTACAATAATGTAGTGTTCTCAGTAGACTACAGGATGACCCAATGAATACATTAGGGCAGGATCTCTGCTTCAAAATTTATATACAATTAAAATTAAGAAAGCCAGATATCGTACATAATACCTTACTTGTGCCGAGAAATAAAAATTGTGTATGTGTGTGTGATAACAGAGAGAGCTCAAAATTTGAATGCATTCTAGCTAATGGCTGAAAATTCTCGTAACAAAAAAGCCTTTGCTTTTCTCTGAACTTGGATCTCCCTTTATATATCTATATCTTTATTATCAAGTTTTTAAAAATAAAGGGTAAAAAAAATAACAAGAAAGTAATAGTCAAGAGAGAGAATAGCTAGAATAAAAAAAAATAGACTGAGGTTCAATAAAATAAAAAATATAAAAATAATGACTTTCAATTTCTATTACACATAAAACTCAAACTTAACTCTTCTGCAATTATAGCACAGCGTTTATTTTTTATAATCTATAAATATTAGTTATATACTTTCATATGTGAAACTATGAAATACGTACGTGGTATTTCGTTTTTTGGTTCATGTAAAAAGTCCCAAAAGGGGCTTCCAACTGGTATTAAATAAAGCTCCATTACCTTTAACAACCACTCTTCCATTGTATCAATATATCTTTCTAGTGTTGAACATATAGAAGTCTTGATGGTATTATCATATGAGAACAAAGTACTATGACATTTTCCCAAGCTTTTGTTAATAAACCCTAACAAAAATGTCTCCCATCTAAACTGTCCATTGACTTTCACATTTTTTTGACTTAACATTATATATTTTAGATCAATAATTGTTAACATTTTATAATCCATCAAGTGTGGCAATAAGACCCTTCTGGTGTTTACATTTCTGACTTTATACATTTTTGACAATATTTCTAGCGATAAATATCTATACATCATTTTACAGACATTCTCTTTAAGACTGTAACAGCTAGTATATCGAATTCTTTTAATTTTCTCAGTAATAATTCTACCCTTTTCAACAAGTCTTTTAACACCAAAACATCATCTTCAGATGCTCTCAATTTATGAGAGTTTTTAAATGTTAACCCCCATTGTCCACTCATTTTGCCCTAACTTCCAAAACCAAACTAAATACTTGTGGGAATAATGGGCACTTGTCACGTTCCTATTTGAATTTCACAGGATGATGCTAGATCTCCATTTACACTTATTGATTTAATTCTAGCTGTTCACCTGAGCTATTGACACACCCCACTTCCAATTCAGGAAGATTCTTGCTTTGGTGTCCTGTAGTTCTAAAGAACAAAATGTTTTTGTATTCCAAAGGTGTAGGCTGTTGGTATACTGAGTTTCAATACACACTGAAGATGTGTATTGAAACTCAGATACTGGTAGTATGCACACTCGTTAGTCTCAAAATCTATTATTGCGATAGGAAGAAACCAATTTTAATAAATTAGAATGAGCAGAGAAAAAATATTGAGAGTTCCTTTTATTAGGTTTTTTTTATTGAAAACATGGGTGAAAGGGTTTTTACAAAGAATATTTTCTGTAAAGGAAACTGAACTAGAGAGAGAACTTAAGTGAGAACTTAAGTCTTAAATGAAAAAGAAACAAAAAGGCTAAATCAAATTTATTGACAGGTGACAATAACCTAGAAATAGAATAACAGGGTTGGAAGGAACTTTGGAGGTCTTCTAGTCTAACCTCCTGCTCGAGAGGTGACCCTCTACTGTTTCAAACAAATCGTTGTCCAACCTCTTCTTGAAAACCTCCAGTGATGAGCACATACAACTTCTGGAAGCTAAACTAAACTTTAGCTAAACTAAGGAAATAAAGAATGGAACTGCAAGCCAGCCCTGTTGTGCAAGCTGACAGACAAGGACAACATTGAAGGGTATGTCGTTCTGAAGATATGATATGTAAATGGAATATATATATAGTTAATTAAAAACTAAAATAACTGGCATCACTGTTTTATATAAACTTGAAATTTAATATTCCCAGCAATATCTCCTACAATACAATGATTGTGTCAGCATTTCACGCTGCACTTACTCTAATGCTGACATAAGAAGGAGAAGCGGAGGCGTCTGGAACGGGACATTTGACTTTTTACCTACTTATTTTCTCTGAAGATAATATCCCCTAGGAGATGGATGGGAGGGGGGAAATTCCTTTGAGTTGGAGCAGTAGATTAGAAGTAGAGTGATTTGGAAGATGGCCAATGACTGCAGAAGAGTGGAGGAAGGAAGAGGAGGGTCTTGGGTCAGGAAGTCAGTATTGGCTGCTATGAGTCAGTGTTAGAATGCCGTGCTTAATAAATGGAAGTTTTTTCATCAAAGACTGTGTTTGAAATGCAATTTATTTGAAGACGACCTCGAAACCTGACAGATTGTCGTTTTGGTCCACTATTAGCTTATAGAAAAGGAATTCTCTGCTTTGATCCTTAGAAATAGGACATTATTCACTTTGCAACACCACTTCAAAGAGGCACTTTAAGAAAGCTTTGACAGAAATAGAGCACCCGTCCAAGAATTCCAATTTTAATGTACGTTGGTACTAATATTTCTAAGCCCTGTGCTGCTGTAGTAGCCACTTGATATTCTATTCACATGCAAAGAAACTTCCTTTACTACTGGTAGACAACTTGTACTTTAATATGCTAGAGCTGTGATGGCAAACCTATGGCACGTGTTCCAGAAGTGGCACGCAGAGCCATCTCTCCAGACATGTGAGCCATCATCAGTTGGTTTTCCAGGTTCCGGCGTGCTGGCCAGCTGATCTTCACGCACGCGGGAGCGCCAAAAATTGGAAGAGCAGCTGCCTGGTGTGCAAGCGCACACTGGGAAGATGATCTTCCGGTTTCTGGCACACTCATGCACACCGCCCAGCTGGTCTTCGCGCATGCATGCACACCAGAAACTGGAAGCCCAGGTGGCCAGTGCTCATGCACGCGCTGGAAACCAGATCATCTTCCTGGTGTGCGCATGCGCAACAGGGGGGCTGCTCTTTCAGTTTCCTGCACATGTGCACACACCCTCCCCCCCCCCCGTTTCAGCACTCGGTGCTGAAAAGGTTCACCAACACTGTGCTTGAGTATTCTCTGATTTGTGGATTTTCTCGATTTCTTATAATGTGTGGAGTCTTTACCATATGACCCAAAGTTCCTAACATCTGCTGTACCATTTTCACTGCCATATAAACTTTGTGTTGCACAAAATGAAACCATCAGAATTCTAAAAAGTAACACTGCATTTTATGTGTTCTAATTCTCCAATCCTTGATTTAAACTTCTAGTCCGCTCAGAATTTGAAAGCACTAATAATACATATAACTGATCTTCCCATCTGGAAACAGAAGTGTTCAGGTGAAAAAGACTCATGCTTTAGAATGTTAGTATAGTATGATATACAGGTAGTCCTCAACTTACAACTGTTCATTTAGTGACCATTCAAAGTTATAATGCCACTGAAAAAAGTGACTTATGACCGTTTTTCGCACTAAAGACCGTTGCAGCATCCCCAGCATCATTGGTTCAAAATTTAGATGCTTGGTTACATGTTTATGACAGTTGCAGTGTCCCAGGATCATGTGATCACCATTTACAATCCTCTGACAAGCAAAGTCAATGGGGAAGCCAGATTCACTTAATAACTGGATTACTAATTTAACAGCTGCAGTGATTCGTTTAATAACTGTGGCAAGAATGGGCTAAAATGCACTTAACAACTATCTCATTTAACAACAGAAATGTTAGGCTCCATTGTAGTCGTAAGTTGAGGACTATCTGTATAAACTAAAGGAAGACAAGAATCTGAAATGTAATTGAAATTACACTGCTTTTAAATTTTAAAGTATGCAGGGGTTTCAGCTGTTTCTTTTCTTTGCCTCTTATCTGCAGTTACGCATAACAAAGGATAGCCATAACAGGAAGTGAATTTGATGTTCCTGTTCTTTATCTATATATTTGGCAAGAATTCTATTTAATGTTTAAATCTATGGTACAGAACCCAACAGACCCTTTCTTTGGATCTCCAGTTATACAGGTAGTCCTTGACTTATGGCCACAATTGAGCCCAAAAGTTATGTTGCTAAGTGTTCTGCCCCAGCTACGGACCCCAAAGAATGCAGCACGCACAAACCTTAGTTTACTAAATTAAATCAGTCTTTTTCAAACAAAGGCTGTTAATTAACTTTCTTAACAGCCTACAAGAATAAATAATCATAATCTTGCTATGGTTGGCAGAAAGCCCAGAAGCAATTTGCAGAGAACTAAGATCAAGACAGGAAGGAGAGTGAACGAAGTTGTTCCCTGCAAATTGCTTCAGTCATTGTCGTTCCTTAAATAGGTTAAGGGAGTAGCCAATTAGCCCCAAGCCTTACTCTTGAGGAGACCTCCTCCTGAGGAGCCACTCCTGCCTTTTGGCAGCTTTGCTTGCCCGTGCATCGAGAAGAAGCTCCTCCTCTTCTTCCTCTTCACTTATGGGAGCTTCTGAAGGCCCTGGCTGAATCCCCGCCTCTGGCACCGCATCTTCTCCAGCCTCCTCATTGTCCGACTCGAGTGCCAGCTGCACAGGCTGCTGGCGCAGCACCACACCAGCCTCCTCACTGTCAGAATCAGCTACTAGTTGCACAGGCCGCTGACGGGCCACAACACTAAGTGAGAAATTTGTTACGTGAATTTTGCCCCATTTCACAACTTTTCTTGTCACCTTTGTTAACCGAATCACTGCAGTAGTTAAATTACTAACACGGTTGTTAAGTGAATCTGATTTCCCCATTGACTTTGCTCGTCAGAAGGTCACAAAAGGGGATCATATGACCCCAGGACACTACAACCATCATAAATGTGAGTCTGTTGTCAAGCATCCGAATGTTAATCGTGTGGATGCTGCAATAGTCGTAATTAAGAAAAATGGTTGTAAGTCACTTTTTTCTGTGCCGTTGTAACTTAGAACAATCACTAAATGAACCGTTGTAAGTCAAAGACTACCTGTAGTACCACTGATGAAAGATTCCAGTCTCTGGATCTCGCACTTTTCTGCAACTTTGAGGCAAGAGATCTCAAATATAGTACAAGCCTTGAGATAGGATTAATATGATTTTTTTTGAAACACAGAAATCCCTTAAATTTGCTATTCAAGTTTTTTCAGACATCTAAATCCAAAAATAGTTTTTGTCGATAATTTATGAACACTTATTCTTAAATTGTGACATGACATTGCATATTGAAGATTTTCCATTTTCCCTCCCGAGGCCCATTCTTCCAATATGCAGAGAAATCAAATGATGATAATTATTTTATTATACATTTACTTGATAAATTATCTCTCTGGGAATAGGTCATACACAGTAATATTGCCACAATTTATAATTACAGGATTACAATGGATTCTTATAATAAAACTTGGGCTTTCTGGCTTTTATACAAACTACGTTATATTTGCCAGTCTAATTTGAGCCTTTGTTGTCATTATTCAGTTATGACTAAAATAATATTCCACATACAACTGTCATCTGATAGTTGGCACATATTTTTGTCTATGAGATAAAATACAATATTTAAAAAGGAAGATTTCATTAAAAGAAATAAGCATTACGGATACATAATTTTCTTTGTCCATCTATGAAAGTCCCAGAAGTTGGCAAAGTACAACTCAAATGTATATATTTTAATATATGTGGTGTTTCATATCATATTTGCATCAAAATCATTTTGTAAAAACAAAACTATATGAAAATACATTCAAAGATTTAAAAATATAGGAAAATATTCATAAAGTTCAAAAGATTAACTACAAGACTCTTTAATCTGCTTCAGTTAAGAGGCTGGAAAAATTAATACACCTTGTTATATCAATATGGTTTAATTATCCACTCATTTCCTTACTGCACAGTAAATTCTTTACAACCAAACAAAGAACAAATACACCTAGGATCAGTTCAGTACATCTGTACAATCCTCCTTGATTTGATAAAGGGCATCCCTTTATAATCTAATCCACAATTTAAATGCAGGTCTAGGGTATCTGCTGTTCTAAAACGCTACTATGGCTAGAAGGCATTTGTTTATTCATTTTAATTCCAGAAAACCAGAACTATAAATCCTTTTGTCTCACTCAAAGCACAATTGCATTTTCCTTGTGGACAGAACACTTAGCTATCCTATATGAATAGCAAAGTTCTGGATTGGATTAATTTTTTTAAAAAATCAATGAATATATTATATTTTCCTGTACATTGGTATACTTCCTGTATTAATTTTATCTAACTGTGAAATATGTCTAGCTTGGGTGGGAGGTGGGAACTCAGAAAACTAAACGTATATCTTTTAAAACTGATTTGATTCTGTTTTTAATTGCTTCCTTTGGCAATGAGAGGACAGTGATAAAATAATCTCCCTTTACATGAGGCAAGTTGTTTTAGTTAAGAAAAATCCAGACCATCCCCTCTAGCATAAGCACCAACAAAAGGAAACAAAAAAGGGAGTGTGGATTTATTCCAGGAAACAGATTGGCTAATACTACAGAGATCTGGCCTTCAATCCTCTTATATTAGTTCTAATGTCATATCATCTTTCATTTTAAATATTTCAATAAAATATAGAACTCAGGAGGTAGGGAGATACAGCAGACATCGACATTTGAAAAATGTAATATACACAGGCTCTATGTGCTTAGATATTTTAAAATTAGAATTCAGCATGCTTAATTTTTCTCTGGATTACATAGTTCAAGAGACTATAAAGCAACTTCCACCAAAATGGACACCATTATTATTCCACAACCCACAATATATATAAAAGTATATGCTTTGTATCCAGAGCATTTGGAGCTCATATTGGCTATATTAAATGTGGAAAAGGATCTAGAATTCATATCACGAAATATACATACAATGAAATTGTGATGCTTACAAAGAACATCTATTTTCTCCAAGCTTTATATGAACCTCAGAAAGAATTTGGTTATGAGTTTTAGGTAATAAGTGTTAACATAAATATATACTTTATAGTCAGCATGGGTACATGAGGCTTATTTTTTCCACAAAAAGCGGATGGATTATACCATCTTAAAACATAGGTTGAGAGATACATAACTGACTTTCCTTCACACGGGAAAAAAGTTCTGCATTTTAGGAAGGAAAGATACATGCCTAATTCTCTCTCCTGTATTTTCTGTGGAGTGTTTTCACACAGAGAAATATTATGACACGTAAAACTGTACTAGGGGACAAGGAGAAAAAGCTGCAAGTACAGCTGAATGTGAGACTTTCCACTCTCAAAATGTTACTCTGTACATAAAATCTTTCTGCAAGTATAATTCTTTCTTCAACTATAAATGTGGATATTGCCAATTTTAAATTAAGGCTGTAGCAAAACCATGTCAATGCAATCTAAGGCTTAAAATATGTAGCAATGAGAACATCTATTTTTCATCTGTTCAGTACAAAATAAATTATTTTTTAAAAAATCCTTGTGTTACATCCAACAAACAAAAAACAGAATTAAAACCCCCCACACAAATGCAAAATCTTTCCAATAAAACTGTATGTGAATTTTAATAACTAGCCCAACATCTTGTGCTACAGGAATAAGGTTAACTCCTACCTTCTGATTTGCCAATTACATCTTAGAAATTACTTTTTTTATTTTACTGATTATGTGGACGAAAGCAAAAAGCCATGCATGGTTAAGTAGCAGGCATTCAGGGACAAATTAATTCCAATGCTAAATTCAAAATTAAATTGCTCAAATAACACAAATACCAATTGTTTTAAAAGCCAGAAGCATTTATTGTTTTCAAACTGGGTTGGCTGCAGTTTATCTGCTTTAGCAAAACCCCAAGGTGAAATAACCCACCATGTTCCTTTTAAATAAGCCACAGTAGTTTGCTCCTTCATGTACCAAGAATGTCTCAAGGCAAATGTGTCCTCGTAATTTCAGAGTCAGAGAGTCCATCTTCTTGAAGGCAAGGTTCATAGTCTCCAGCATTATTTGCCAAATCAATATCTGGCTCATCATTGCTCTCAGCGCTATAGTCCACTTCTTCAAGGAAGCGAGGTTCATCTTCTTCTAGAACATAAGTAGTGGGGCTACAGCAAACATATTAAACGGTCTGGTTAATTAAAATGGAATGTAATTCACAGGAAATGCAACCATTTAATATAGATATCATTTGCTATTTACACATTATTCCTATCGGTAATTTATTCCTCAGGTAGAAATGTTAAGTTTGGGAAAATAACATTTATATATTTGTATACTGAAGACCTGCACAACTGTATGTTTTATGCCGAATTGCACCAATTAATTAAAAAAATAATAATACTAGGGATGACTAAGCACAGCTGAATTTTAGAAAGCTAATCAAAATATTTTTTCAATAGCACCAATTTCTTTCACAATATTAGGCTTTCTTCATGCTACAAGAGACAATTTTCTTCGAAAATAAATTTTATAGAAGAGGAATTATTATAAGAGCTTATTTAGCTTATTACAAAGTCAATCCTACCCACCTTATCCCACCTCCCAAAGTTTATTCATTGGGAGAAATGAAAATAATGCACGTAGGCAGAGATCGAGTTTGGTGTAGTGGTTAAGGCACCAGGCTAGAGATATGGAGACCTAATATTATAATATGATCTTGGACATGAAGACAGCAGAGTGACCTTGGGCCAGTCACTGTCTCTCAGTCCTAGGAAGAAAGCAATCGCAAATCACTTCTGAAAATCTTGTCAAGAAATCTGGAGGGACTGATTTAGACAATCACCAGGAGTCAACCCTGAGTTGAAGGCGTGCATACATGCACACACACACACACACACGTATTTCATATTGCTGTGCCTCCAAAACAAAAAGCATTAAAATATTTCAAATGAATAAATGAACCCACTATTTTCCAAAGCTCATAGTAAGATACCCCAAAATGAGGCTCCATTTCAAAGCATTTTTGGCACCATTGACCTAACATTACATTTCACCAAAATTTAACTCAGGATTTCATTGTAATGTAAAGCTTAACTTGTAACATTAGGTATTAAAAGAGATTAAAGATTAGAAAACAATTATATCGTATCTTGCAAAGTTTATATTTTAGAATTTAAGTAGTTGACCACACTCAGCTATCTAGATCAAAACAGTGTGTGTTTACTGCAGTACAGGTGCTGGCCATTCTTCACGCATATGCATAAACACAACAAGGTAATCCCTTGGCTACAGTTTGCAAGCAATACTTTGATTTCTGGATCCAGATTCCTATTTCATTAAATTGTTTAGAGTTAATTTACAATAAAAGCTACCTGCCACTATAATCTTTTTTTAAAAAAAAAATCCAAATAAGTCTCTGGTAAAAATTTTAAAAATGATTTTTTTTCTACCTTGTCACTTTGCAACTAGATTCAATCAATTCATTTTCAATGTCCAAAAGAGTAGATGGCAGATTATATTCCAGAGGTGATGTCAACTTTTTCAAACGCAATAAACCAGTACAGAATTTGGCTCCCATCTCTTCCAGTTCACGTGTCCCGATTTGTAAGCCCTAATGAGAAAACATACAGCATTAAACAGTTCAGTGCAATTTAGTTTCTGCATGTATACAGTTCACTATTTACTCATAACGCGTAACTGAAAGAAAAGAAGAGGTAGCAAATGCTGCCAATACTTTTAATATGTTCAATTTCCTGCGCAAAATGGAAACATTTAAAGGGGGATTCTTTGTAAATTTAACTGGATGTGTTTAAAATCCTCTCCAACATAAAAAGTTTGTGGACAGAAATGGAGGAATGGCATATGAATCCCCAATTCTCTGCCATGTATACTTCAAATGAGCAACACTGCATAATACTTTTCAGTTCCTTCCCCGTCCCTCCCTTGGCCTCCCAGGTTTGCTTGCACTGGTCCTCCCAGGTTTCCTGTGACTCAAACATAGTCTGCACCAGCCCTCCCCTAGCCCCCCGTGACTTATGTAGAGCCTGGACCAGCTCTCTTGAGCTCTCGCCTCCTCCGCCCGCTCCTGCAGCAATTCCTGGTGATGCCCTTGTGTTCTTTAACTAGGACCCCCTCTTTCTGCTTAAAAATGGATGCATTTTGAAATTGCCGCAGCAATCAGGACAACCCAAAATTGCCATCATTAAGTGATACAGTCACGTAATGTCACACTTTGCCATTGCATCACTTAGATGCAGGTGCACTTAGATACCCGTTCTTATTGCCATCATAACCTGAGGACTACCTGTACCACAAAGAATGCTTTTTAAGGAAAACAGAAACAGAAACCATGGTTGAATAACTTTTATAACCAAATGAACACAAGGGCATCTTCCATATTCAGACTATTATTAGACATATTTAGACTATATATGAATTATATGTGAATGCACATTCTAGATTATATGTGAATGGTTTTCTTCATTAGAAGAATGCTAACTATTTAAGATTCTGTTCATTAAATTACATGATGTGCAAGAGCTGACATAGTTCTGAGCTCCTTTGAAATGAATTCAAGTACTGGACAGTACTAATTTAATTCTTCAGATGTATTAATATAAAATGCTACTTTACCTTGTATTTCCCTTGATCACATCCACACAACGTGCTTTCCATGGTGTAACTTCTTTGAACACCTATCTCTCTCCACACTACAACGCGTGCTGTAGATTCCTTCGATTTTTCCACGACAAAACTGCAGCTGCTCATACTGAATGCTGGGGCTGCCTGGCTCAGAATCTTAGGGAGAGTCTACCAGAAATAAGCAACAACGAACATTATAGAAAAATTCTGTGTGGTTTATACATCCTTAAAATATAAATTTGGGTGCTACAGATCTGAAGAATACTACAGGTATTTCCCTCTGAATGATAAGGGAATATATTGTATGTCAAGAGGAGTGCAAGTTAGAAAGCAGTTCTGCATGGTGAGTGCAGAACCAAAGATGGAATAGCTCTGATATCAGAAAGTGTGCTGTCTGTCTAGACACTGGAAAATCTATGGTCTTTGTTATGGCATGGTATTTTTTGAAGATTTCTGAAAATGCTTTTTCTTCACACACTGGTGGCCACTGACATAGATTGCTTTAAAAGGAGATTAGAGGACAGGCGTATCAAGGATTATTAGCCTTGAAGACTTAAAGTTATTTCTGAGTAGGAGAAGGATAGTCATCTAAACGCCATATGTAGGGAAACAAATAAGAATCCGTTTCCAACTTATAAGCATATGACTAACTAAAGTGAGGCCAAAATGCCAGACTAGAATGAGTCTTGGTTGGATATAGCTCTTAAGTTCCTTTCCTTTAAACTCCATGTTAGATGAACTCTATCCAATTAATGACTTACACAATGTTGATTTTTTAAAAAAAAATATTTTAAAAATATTTTAGACTGATTATTATTTCTCTATACAGCATTCTTCTTTTGCTTTTATGCGAAATTGATGTATACTGAATCAGATTTTAGTTCATTTATCCCAGTCATTTTCTGACTATTTAAGCTCTCTCAGCAATTAGATACTGATTTTATCGTGCCATTATACATTCAATAGCCTTTGGGGTCTTTGCTTGGGTATTGTAATCTGATTGTTGATGGTACGAAAGATACTGGCAGTTTTAAATGAAAACTCTGGAATATAAAATAAATACTCTGAGCCAAGTTTTAGTCAGGTTCCCATTTTTTTGTTTGTTTAAATATTAGTCAGAATTTAACCTCTGTTTACAATACTGCTAGCAAACTATTATTCAATGAAAATAGTACTGATAAAAGAAACACAGATCATAACCCCTAGGCATGTATCTGCCTGCACACACACACACACACACACACACACAAACATCTACTTACCCTATAACCAAGGTCTTCAATCAGATCACAAGAGGCAGCACTAACATTAGTGTGCCATATTGTTTCCTTGATGCTACAGCCATACATAAATACATTTTTCTTGCGAGAATGACCATGATAGTCACAAAAAACCTATAAAAAGTATTTTTTCAAAAATTAAAGATGCACATAAAAAATAAAATGCAATTCAGATATAACAATCCATATAACCATTTATATAACCATTTATCTAGAAACAAGCAATAAGATCCTTTAGGAAAATGAATGTGTTCGGTGATACAAACCCTTGAGTAAAATCTTCCAATGGATGTATTAATTTAATTTATTTTAAAAATAATTTTTAATAAACAATTTAGATCAAGCTTGTCAGTTATAATTCTTCACAAATTTCTTGAAGAATATAATTTCAAGGGATTAAATGTGAATTTACAACTCAATATAGTGTTCTACACCATTAATGAAGGCATATTTTGTTTAATTTTAAAGAAAATTTAAAAATCAAGTCAGGAAATAGTACATAGTATTGATTGTTCATATATCTACTTCTCTCACATTTTTAAAATGATAAATATATGAATATTTATATTCTTAGATGAATGGTCCTATAATAGGAGCTGAATTATTCCTGCCATATTTCATGGTTACTGTAACTAATTTCACTCTTATTAATTTTTCTCCAGCATAGTTCTAAAACCACCAGTAACATGGGCAAGAAAGCAATTCCTTAAGCAATACATTTACAAAGAATTAAAGTTGAGGAAATTTTAACTGCCATTACCTGCATATCCTTTAAATATAAAGATCACATTTTAAGTGGTTTTTGTCTAACTAAGGAAACACATACTTACCAATGGCAAACGTTTTATAGCTGCCAAATATTGAAGCAGACCTTTGGCATGATAAATTGTGGGGTGCAGATCCGGGTTTGGGTTTTGCCATTGCCTATTCAAATCCTCCCCACTTAAGGAACAACGATGACTATAAAACAAAAATTTTAAAGTCTTCTGTTATAACTATTTCATTCTCCAAATGAATGTTAAAATTTGTATGGGTGTTAACAATGTCACTGAAAGCAGGGATGTTCAACATTGGCAACTTTAGGACCTGTGGACTTCAACTCCCAGAATTCCCCAGCCAGCGTGACTATAGGTCTTAAAGGTAACAAGGTTGGATACTCTTGATCTAAAGTGTTGTTTCAAGCATTTAATATTTTAAGTTAGATAAACTGAATTAAATTGGTGGAAAGAAAGACAAAGCTAACACCCCTGTATTCTGTATTCTTTTGTCAAACCACCCTTGACAAATGGTCCCAACAACATACACTGTTTTAAACTGTGAATAGGACACAATAGTTTAAACTGTAAATAGGAGAAAATAGTTTTTCATTGATTTACTTTCTAAGTTTCTACCAATTTTATGTTTTTTCCTTTTGTTTTTGTATTATAGCTGGAATGGCATTTCAGAAAGTGCTCATTTGCAGAAAAAGTTATCCTTTATCTCATCAGCCTTACATTCAGACTTATTGAAGTTTACAATAGAAACAGTGAAATCGAAGGACCTTTATAATGTTTACTTGATCTCACAGAGTACACACTAAGCATTACTAAATCTGGATTTACCCAATCATTTTTAAAATTACAAATTGCATCGTTCTGAAGGTGTCTGATATACTTTGAAAGGTCAACTGAAACTCTCAATTATGTAACATTGAAAATAGGAGCCAACTCTTTAATTCTCAGAGTGATTCAGATTCTGAATAAATGAATAAAGGCAAATGAATTGTGTCACTTAGCTTTCTATGAAATTTAAATCAGAGAGATAGATGCTCTTTGATTGTGTGAACTTCAACACAATCACAATCACAATCACAAACACTACTGTGTTTCTCCAAAAAGAAGTCCTGGTCTTATTTTCTTTTGACCCCCCCACCCCCACCCCCCAAAAATGGCTAGGCCTTCTTTTTGGAGAGTTCTAATTATTGACTCACGTGGTGATGGTGGTTCCAACAGCTCCACCCAGCAGGAGCCTGCTGCTGGCCCACTTCTTCTGCGGCTGCTTGCCACCACTCACACGCATTGCCCAGGCCTCCGTTTTGCCTTTAGATGCCTGCCAGAAGGCATCTGCAGCCAATAACAGAGCTCCGGATTGATCCAGAGCTCTGATATCAGCTGCAAATGCCTTCCGGCAGGTGAAGGTGAAACAGAGGCTGGGGCGATGCATGTGAGTGGCAGCAAGCGGCTGCAGAAGGCAAGGCAGGTGTCGGGGTGTGTGAGGCCTGGTAAGTAGGATAGTTCCATGCGCCCATCCTCACCCTAGCTTATTTTTTACCTGTGTGCCTTGCCCCACCCCCTGCACCCTGGGATGGGCGTGGTCTTAATTAGAGTTAATTTTGTGGGTCAGGCTTAATTTGATTGCATGCATTCAAAAACGTGATAGGCTTTTCAAGGTGGGTCATCTTTTTGGAGAAACATGGTAGATACTGCAAAAGATATTTATATCATGGAAATGAAAGAAACACGAGCCCTCTGATTCTGTAGAAAACAAACAAGAAGGCGGTTTTCCTCAGCATTATAAATAAAGTTAGGCCATTTCAGGATAACAGAAACTCTGCTGGACCTTGTCAAAGCTCAGCAGATGAGGCTTCTGCTTTAGAACTGAACAGTTCATTATTACTTTTAAATAAAAGACAGCTGTGTTAAGTGTAGCAGATTTGGCTGAAATCAGTCTAATAACATGAGGGTTAGGACACTTGGCTTCAGTCAGCCCAGGGGAGAAATTATGCAGAGAATAAATCCCACTGAATTGAACAGAATATACAAAGGATTATACTTAAATCTTAGAGATATTAATACAATATAAGAGCAAGATCCATGAAAGAAAATTCTATAGATTCGAAAGTAAAAATGTGTTTTATATTAATAGCTATTTGCCTAGACGGATGTTATCTCCTACTGAAATTCCCAGATTCAGCTGAAATACTTTTTAATGTTGTAACAAGCCTCACGCAATAGCAGAAAAATTGACTTTTCTGATTTACCGAACATTGATAAAGAAAGCAGATTGTACTAAGAACTTCCCTGAGGAACTGTTAGTACATTTTGCCCATTGAAGTCAGCCTTTACTGCAAATGTGATTGGAACATTCTATGGGTTCTTGGGATTTAATAGAAAAAAAATTCAAAATTTTTTTTTAAATTGGCTGCATCCTGTTTTGCTTTTCCAGACAAGATTTGTAAGTATATAGTAATTTATAATCAGAATACTCATTCCACTGCTCCCTCCTCCCTTTGTCCATTCAAAGATAAGCAAGGTGGCTTGAGATTTTTCTGCAATGGAACTGAACTTTTGTGTATTCAATTGTGTAGCCCAAACTACTGTATGCATATTTATGCTTTATATTTAAAACTCTTAATGTGTATGATCCCTCTGTAGTTCTAAAAAATACTGCTATCTAGAATTAAAAAAAGGGTTTAAAGATGCTGCCAGCAATTTCTGCCTGTCAGTTTAACGGCTTATTTTCTGTCATCTTCAACCCTCACCAGAGATCATCTGCAAAAGGTGGACCAAGTCCTATAATGGGTTTTGGTATACTTTTCTGGAACATATCAACATCTGCTTCAGATATCTTCTGCCATCCTATAAGCAGTGTAAAACTACCCTGTCCACTATAGGATTACCAGCTATTTATAAGCATTTTGTCAGAATAACTATGCAAACAAATCAAAAAATAAACTCCACAGGAAAGCTGAAATGTGTTAATACTGTATTGGCTATACTAATATAGTATTATGAGTCTAGCTGTGCTTTATTTTCCCACCTACCCATCTCCATACTCTATGAATTAGGATGATCTGTTTGAGCCTTTTGCTCAAACCTTTTGCTTGTTTGGAGTTTAAACCACATTTTCCCTCTTATCACTTTGGTAATAGATCTGGCCTATCAATATTGAGATTATTTTCTTTCTAACTTTTCCAAGACCAGGCCAATCTTCAACAGCCATCACTATCTAGATCAGCATCTTGGTAACTTTAAGATATGTGGACTTCAACTACCAGAATTCCATGAATGAATGAATGATTCCGCTTACATTTGTCTCTCTAGGATATCACTTTACAGCGTCCTTTGGTAATTTTAAGTCTCACTTCTGCTGCCAACCTCATAGCACTTATTCCTCTTCTAATCTTAGCATTCCTTATTGGCTAAGTAGTAAAAAGCACTCTTTCATTTTCCCCGGATTGCTACATAAAAAAACAGCAGGAAGCCATCCCTGAATGCAAGCTGTCAGAAGGAGGAACAGTAACAACACTGTGCTTAATAATAGGTGTATCTTCATTTGGGATGAGTTAACATTATATTTGATTTAATTACACCATAAAGTGCCATACAGCATTATTACCTTTGGTTCAATAATTGAAAATGGGAAACTATTATGGAAAGTAGATTCTGAACATGTACTTAAAATGCTATTTTTAAACAAAATTGGACTTACTAAAAAGTATAAATGCACATATGTGAGTGAAGAAAAGTAACTGTTCAGTTAAAATAACATAGCTCTATTAGCCAGTGAAGATTCTAGAAGATAACATTTTGCAGAAAAGTTCTGATCTAGAAAAACTATATTTCAAGTACAGCTACCTCGGGATAACTACAGCAGAATGAACTATGTTTCTAAATGCAATCAAAAACTTACTTTCCATTGATGACTCCATCAGGATTAAGCATTGGTACAATTTTAAAAATATAGGACTCTCGTAAACTCTGGGCACCAGGAGTATTACTTGTAAGATACTCCAAAGTTCCCTTCATAACCCAACTTGAATTTGTCTCTCCAGGATGTACACGCGCAGATAAGAAAATATAAGGACGATTTCCTAAAAACAGCACAAATAAAATAGCATGATATACCATCACTGAGTTGGAAAGATCTTAAAAATATACTAGAACATCCCTGACAGATTTATCACATTACATTTGCTTGTTATAAATTCATAAAGATAAAATACTTTAGCCTTCCAGTCAGCATAATAGTTTATGAAAGCACAAGGTATAATCAGCATAATATTATATCACAATATTATAATCTGTATAATGTTCCTTGAACCAATTCGGTGGAAGAGGGAAGAATCTGTTTGCATTCGCATTATTTTAAAATTCCACTGAATTTTAAATTTTGTGGCAAGGTTACAGCTAATTTTGATATTACTTGCTATAATACTTTTGCTCCAAGTCTATAGCGTTTAGAATGGACCTCTCTCTCTATCGTGAAAGAGGCTTATTCACACAGAGTGAAGTATGTAATTGGTTTTTGTAATCTTTCACAAATATCACAAAATTGCCACCTAATCTGACGGTTGCTGAAGCATATCTCAAACTTTCATTCCTCAAATTAACAGAACGGTTGTGACCAATGTTTTCTGTTGTATGCCAATGAATTATTATAACAAAACAGTAGAAAATCAAAGGAAACACAGGTTTTATTTGATTTGAAACTTTCTGAATATAATCAAAAGGAAAAGGCCGTACTTACTAAACTGACAAATATGTTCATAGTAGTTTGATTCTGGCATGGCTGTAATAGTTACTACAGGACAGTTATTCCCAGAGAGAGTCTCACATAAAAGATGTTGCCGAAAATATATCTGCTGAGGATTGTTTGTGGATTCTAATTTTTGGAGATGCATCTTCCATCATGAAAAATAAGTACATAAATTTAGATCCAATTTTATTTTTTAATAAAACATTTTAAAATCCTAGCTAAAAATTATCGGAATTTCTAAATTCACCCCTTATAATATTGCATCTAATATTTTAAGTATTGTTTAAGTATTGTCTTAATGCACAGAT
This sequence comes from Masticophis lateralis, assembly GCA_030761175.1. Taxonomy (NCBI): domain Eukaryota; kingdom Metazoa; phylum Chordata; class Lepidosauria; order Squamata; family Colubridae; genus Masticophis; species Masticophis lateralis. Next base: position 221,368,984 of record JAUDYJ010000002.1, read on the forward strand.
GCAATGAAGGAATAAAAATAATTATAGGAGCAAAAACTTACTTAAAATAATGAAGCTTGAATTTATCAAACTGCATTGTTAGTAGGAAAGAGTTTATGAATTGTACAAGATGTAAACATACATTATATTAAGGTATAAGGAATAGGTAACTCATAATATTGGAACTTGTAGTATCATCATTAGCAATAGTGTATAAAAATACTAAACTATTAGAAGTATTTTTTTCACAATGGAAAGCCATCAATGAAATTCTCTATGCATTTAATCTAAGCTAGTATAACTACTATTATTATATATGCAAACTAAAAAAAATATGATCTGTCACCTGAAGGAACCTTTAAAATAATCTTATTTATTTTCAAAGCTTGCCATTCATTGTTTCCCATTTCAGTACAAACATCCTTTATCAGCATAAAAAGATCAAATGTTGGTAAATGCTCCCTTTCTGCAATTTAAATTTTCGCTCTGCACTGTAAAAGCCATTTTGTTGGATATTAAGGGGAAGAGTTAAATACAGGTTTTCAATTCTATGAATGGGTAGGAACTTCTCATTTAAAGAAAGGGACTAAGATCAAGTAGATGTTCCCCTATTCCAGAAGATTCCCTAAAAATCAAGTTCTCCTAACTAGTGGAAAAAAACAGTCTACCGGTATTTCTTAACAAAAATCAAGTTACACTGGAAATAGCCTATGTGATCAGTATTTGGGTATTTCAATACTCATATATAATACTACGTTATCAGCAATTTTACATTTATTATTTCTATGCTGATACCACTTGATCATATTTGTCTTTATTATATACTGCACACTGTTTTAACCATACCTGAAGCAAAATGGAACAAAACAAATGAAAAGCAAACAAACTTCTTGCTCTGAAATTCTTAAAATCATTGCAAAATACTAAACTTTTTACCATGTTTGTAAAATGTTGTAAAAGACATTGCTTCCATAGGATTATTTAACCTCAACTTTTATTTATTTCATAATACAGAACTTTACTTTTTGAATATTGTGATAAATATTGAGCGGTATAATTATTTAAAGGTATCATCATCAAATAATGAAATTATAAGTTGTTATTATGAATGTATTCATATTAAAATAATTTACCATTAAAGCTGAGTAAGTGTAAGGATAATGGTAAGCAAAATAGCAAACATCATCCTTATGATGGAAGGTGACTGTGAAGGTGATTGTATAATATGATTTTCCTTTTTGACCTCCTGCTGCAATTGAACTTCTTGAAAAATGATTCCTAGGAACAAAACATTTATATCATTAGAAAAATATATAAAGTGCATCATTTTATGTAGTAAAAATGTAGTAAAAACAAAAAAGAGCCAAGGTGGTGCAGTGGTTAAAGTGTAGTTCTGCATGCTACTTCAGCCAACTGCTAGCTGCAGTTCGGCAGTTCAAATCTCACCGGCTCAAGGTTGATTCAGCCTTCCATCCTTCCGAGGTCAGTAAAAATGGGGAGCCAGATTGTTGGGGACAATATGCTAATTCTGTAAACTGCTTAGAGACGGCTATAAAAGCACTATGAAGCAGTATATAAGTCTAAGTGCTATTGTTAAATTGGTATTTGTTATTTTGAGCCAAATAATGATGTTTAATATCTCAGTCTTCATTTCTTTATTTCGAAGTGTTCCTTAGCAATGCTGTTAATGCATTTAAGAGCTATTCTATTCTATTCTATTCTATTCTATTCTATTCTATTCTATTCTATTCTATTCTATTCTATTCTATTCTATTCTACTCTACTCTACTCTACTCTACTCTACTCTACTCTACTCTACTCTACTCATTATTTTATCAGCTTTATCAACTACGGAGTGCAAAGAAGATTGCACTTTGGGCCTTCATGAACCACAAGTGATGTGCCCTGTGATATATGATGTCACTATTCCCCACTGGGTATGTAATGGGAAAATTTCTAACTCTTCTTTTTTTCTGGAAGAAAGCAAGTAAAAGTTTAAAATACAAAAAAGCCACAATGAAATCGCATGGTAGTTTATCACATCTGTCTTCTGCTTACTAGGGTCAAAATAGGTCATACATTATTGCCATTAAAACTGGGTAGCTGCAAAACGGTTCAGGAGTACATACAGTCAGTGTGCATTGGATTTATTGTTAGCCTTACTTGTAGTAACAGATATCTGTTCCTGTACGAATCCACGAAGGCCGGCCACCCAGGGCTTCTTGAACAGAGTACATAAGGGGCTGCATACCTTCAAGAAAAATGTACTCTATTAGAGAACACAACCACTCATATTCAGCAAACAAATATATCTATCTATAGACATTGTTTTCAGCACCACATGGGAAGATAACTTTTGATAAGATAAGAAATCAAATTTATTTAGTTTTTGGTGATTATAGAATTCATTGTAAATTCAATATTTGAAGATTCTTATGGCCTGTATATATTATGAGCTGTTAAAACTAATAGTGACAGTCAGATAACCTGGCTTCTGTCTCTTGTAAACTATGGGTACAATATACAATTACCAATCATTACAGAAAGCCCTAGCATAATCTAGAGCTTTAAAAAAATCCCTTGGAATAATCTCCTTTGCATTCTCTTCTGAACTGGACTACTAAAACCAGTTAGCAGCTATTATCTGGAGCAGCAGAGTATAATTTAAGCAAGTTGCATTCAAGTTGCAAGTTAAATCTAAGCCACAGTTTGCAATCCTTGTTTGGAGTCTTGATACAAGGACAAGCTGGTTTGATCAAATTTCTATTTGATTAATTAAAGCTTGGAGAAAAGAAATGAGAGCATGCATATACAAAATTAAGTTTCTGTCCTTTAGGGTAATGGATTGGCATAACTGACATTTCAATGCTGCTTCAGTTTCCATGCTAGGTTCTCTATCTTACTATCTGCTCCTTAGAAATCTTAAATAATTTGTCTATCTCGACTTGATAACCTTTTTTAAATAAAAAAAAACATCTGTTATATCACTTCTCTGTGCTATTACTGATATTCTGCAATTATCTTTAGTAGTAAATTAACATACTGGTATTATCTACAATTGTCTAAACTACTTCCCCATGCCTCTGTTTATACTATGTGTGTCCTTTTTTTTTTCCAAGAGAAAAGTAAATCAACTCTTACCATAATTAAACTGACTGTTTGTCTTTTCACAGTTGATTATATTAAACCGGTAGGCACTGCCTGTTCGCATTCCACTGACTTCAAAATAAAACCACTGGTGATAATGATTGCTGTTTATATCAGAATTCAGAATGAGATCATACTCATTTCTAAAAATGAGCAGAAATAAATAAGTCACAAAATTCAGGTAACTGATCTATAATGATTAAATAATATAATAACAATAACTTACTTTCTGATCTGAATAACTTTCCTTAAATTTCCTGATTCAAATTTGGAGTTAAACTTCAAGACATCTGCTTCATCAGGCACTAGACAACTGGAAAATAAAATACAATTACAATGATTTAAAAATGATTTATTTTGTTGTACTGAATTTGAATTTGAAGTAGACTGATTGGGGAAGAATACAAATGAACCAGAGCTCCAAGTCTTGTATATTAAATTGGTTTAAATTATACTAAGAGTTCCCCAACACAGTTAATGTGAGCTAATGAAAATATAAACTACAAGCATGTTTTCTATGTTACAGAATAGTGGGACTTCTTCACATTAAAAAATTCAGATTTCTAGCTGAAACATCAACATAACTATCAGCAATTATATAGTACAGGCATTTTAAAATTTTTCGGTCACTGAATTTTCTTGTTTTTTCCTAGGCTGAAACCTTGTTCATATTTGCATTAGGACGATAAAATATTAAGTACAGTAGAACCTCTGGTCACAAATGCTTCTGACCACGACAAAACTGGCTTCCAACCAAAAAATTCATGATTTTTTCCCCCACAGACGATTTCCCCATTTTTTTTGTGCGTGCCAAATTTCCAAAAGTAGGTTCGGGTCATGACCAAATCGGTTTGCAATCAAAGCTATGGAACAAATTATGGTTGTGACCAGAGGTTCTACTGTATTTTCAATTCAATGAACTCTCGCTTTGTATTGGTATTTACATCATTTTCATCAGTTTATGCCATCTTTTGTGAACATTGTGCAAATGACATGATGGGTTTATTGGCTTCATTAGAAAAATGGCATAAATCCTTCCTTCCTCCCTATAGTCATTGGACATTCATTATTCCTCCTTTCCATCAATAAGTCTGTTAAAATAAGCATTACAACTACTATGAATAGAACAGATTCTTGTTTTCAGCTGTGCTCTTCCATACTGTTCTGCGATATTAGGTGTTCTTGTCTATGAATGTGAAAGTACATGGAGAAACAAAAGGAAACACAGACTATTATTTTATTGAATACATTTAGTTTATAATTTGCAATTTTAATCCAAGAACACTTGATTAAAAAAACACCTGAATTTCTCATTTCCTGGTTAAAGATAACAGAAATGTTCTTCTCAGTAATGTTCAATAGTGCTTGTGAAGATTAGTACTACTTGTTGATGGATTGGAATAGTTTTTCCCCCCAAGACATTTATAATTCATAGGATACAAAACAGTTCCTTAAAACTAAAAAATCCTGAAAGCTGTGTATTAAAATACAGTGAATCCTGTTTTTTTTATTAAAAAAGCTATATTTAGTTTTAATTTTCACTGTGTACAAATTATTAAAATTAATTCATCTTAAAGATATAGTACTCTACCTCTAGCAAGTTTAAGACTTTTGCAACTTCATACTATAAATAGCCAAGGTAACTATCATACTCCCATTAATTTAGAAGTTTTCCTAAATTATTGACTCTAAAATGGGAAAGTAATCATTATGGAATGGGGGATTAATCATTATGAAATAAAGTTCTTCATATAAAACTTACCTGAGATTATCAAGATCATATACAACTCTGTCTATAATATCATTAGGATGAATAAGCCTTTCAATATCTTGGGCAATTTTTGTCCTATTTGGAAAAGGAAGTAAGATGCCATATTTCAAAACTTTTATAGTACAGTGCCACATGTAGAATCAGTGCATAAGGAAAGAAAGAGGTGTTTGAAAGTCAAGTTTCTACTTTAATATACAGTATTATTTGTGGAACTTGCCACTATTATTTTCTGAACAGAAAGAAAATGGCTTGTACATAACACATTGAGGCTTTCAGACCCAATGTTTGGTTTCCTTATTACAGGAAACATGCCCATTATGTATTAGCATTTAACGATTATTTCAATTAGTATTAGTAATTAAAGCTAGTTCAGGTTTGAAAATAGGTTATATTAAAAATTCATGCGATTATAGTTTGAATACATTGCAGTGATTGGGTTAGAGTGCAAGCCTCTCACCTCTGGAAATTTCTAATTAAATATGATGAGCCTCTCAATAGAAAAAAAGAGAGCTGCTTTATTCAGCTATGTAACCATGCCATAGGAATTGCTGTACTAAATATCTGAATATAATACATGAGAGAGAAACAGTTTTCAGGTGAGTCGGTATCTATGTGCTTAGGTACATAGATGGATCCCATTTCCTACAAGACATGTTAACCATGTAGAAATTTTCCTGAAGATCACTAACAAGCTGAAATGCCTATGCTGAAAAGTTGAATAGAACACATTTTAGTCCTTTCAAGACCTACACAGGAAACCATGAATCTCACAAAGCAATAAAAGAGCACCATACATTGAAATGTTTTTGATAGAAATAGTCTATGTTACTATTGGGAAAACTGCCTCTTATTTCAATGTATACTGACTAACAAATGGCTTCTCTTGTATTGCATGTATTTCTTGCATCTCAATTCAAAATGCCTTTTCCATGATGTCGAAGTGCCTGGAGGCGGTACAGGTCAGGATGGGTAGAAATAGGCTCCGGCTCAACCCCTCCAAGACCGAGTGGCTGTGGATTCCGGCATCTCCAGATCTAGCCATCCCATCACTTATGATGGGAGGGGAGTTGTTGACTCCCTCTGAAAAGGCTCGCAATCTTGGTGTCCTCCTTGATTCACGGCTGTCCTTGGTAGATATCTAACAGCCGTGACAAGGGAGGGCTTTTGCACAGGTTCGCCTAGTGCACCAGTTGCGGCCTTTCCTAGACAGGGAGGGAGGGATCTATCTATCTATCTATCTATCTATCTATCTATCTATCTATCTATCTATCTATCTATCTACCTACCTACCTACCTACCTACCTACCTACCTACCTACCTACCTACCTACCTACCTTATATGCCACCCTATCTCCCAGTGGATTCAGGGCGGCTCACAATAATTTATTTATTTATTTGTTTGTTTAGATTTATATACCGCCCTTCTCCTTGCGGACTCAGGGCAGTGGACAGCCAAATAAAAACAGTACACAAAAGTTAAAAAATTTCTTAAAAAGACATATAACTTTGGCTAAAAATTAAAACCATTTAAATATTTAAAATACCCAACCATATAATACAATCTTAAAAATTCAGCGGGGTCAGGCTAGACCAGCAAGCTGAAAAAGATGGGTTTTCAGGGCCCGACGAATAAAAAATAAAATAATAAAACAAAATAAAAAAATAATAAAACACAAGCCACGATACAAAATAAAATCTAAAATCTAAAAATTTAAAAATTAACCCTTCATTAAGGGATGCCCTTCGTACAATCACTCAAGCTCTCATTGTCTCTCAACTGGATTACTGCAATGCCCTCTACATGGGGCTGCCCTTGGGGTATACCCGGAGGCTCCAGCTGGTCCAGAATGCAGCCGTGCAGGTTGTTATGGGAGCTTCTCGTTACTCTCAGGCAACACCTCTCCTGCGCCAGCTGCACTGGCTGCCGGCGGCCTTCTGGATCCACTTCAAGGTGCTGGTACTTACCTATAAAGCCCTACATGGCATGGGCCCGAGGTACCTGCAGGACCACCTCCTACCGTCCTCCCACCATCCTGTGCGTTCTCATAGAACTGCTCTCCTCTGGGTGCCGTCGGCTAGACAATGTTGGCTAGCGATCCCCAGGATGAGGGCGTTCTCTGTGGCCAAACCGATCCTCTGGAATGGGTTGCCCACCGAGCTCCAGATGGCTCCCGATCTCTGCGCATTCCGTACCGGCCTGAAGACATGGCTTTTTCAGCAAATTCCCTGACCGATTATGGGGTTTTAATTTTGGGGATTTTAAATTTTGAATTGTATTTTAATATTGTACTATTGTTGTTATTATTGTTGTTGTTGTTTTATTGTGTGAGCTGCCCTGAGTCCTGCGGGAGAAGGGCGGCATATAAATTTTAATAATAAATAATAATAAAAAATAAGCTACATCTGGACGTGTAACAGACTATATTTGAAAGCTCTTAAAGTTGTCTCCTCATAAGGCATATTCATAATGTCTGAAGCTTTCTCAAGTATAAACTTGGAATGACTGACCATGGATTATCTCAAGGAAAATTTGTTAAAATAAATTATTGCTAAATATTTTATTTCATATATTATATTCAAATATTTCATTTAAAAGGTCTGGGAATCCTTGCTACCTCCGAAATATATAATGCACAACATTTTTTTGTTTCTAAGGCTTTGACTCCTAAAGATATTTCAAAGATATACAAAATCTTTGTTTTCTAACCTAAGAATATTAATGCTACAATTAATATGAAAAGTCCTTAAGTTTCCATCAATCGCAATCCTTCATTTTTAGAATTACTTATTTTGGAAAATGTTCATGACCATCCACATTTATCAAAAAGCAGACAACTGCACTCAGCAAAGAAAAATATTTTAATTAATATGTGTCCAAATTATTTTCACATATTGTAATTCATTTGAGCTTAGCCATGGGATAAAGAAGATATCCCGAACATAATGCGGATATAGAATGGAATGACAAACTGGCAATAAGAACACAATGCTATCCCAATTGTAAAGTGTTGTTGAAGAATTAACAGAGACAGCAATCAAGATGAAATATATATATATTTGAATTTGTTCACACTAAGGGACTTGTCCATGATAAAAAAAATTAGAAAGCATTTCACCTTACTTGTCCAAATTCATAGACTTTACAGCAAGGAAGGGTTTAGTATGCCCCACAGGAAAGTTAACTGTTTTAGTAATAAAATCAAGAGATATTTTCCTTCTTCAAATGTCTTCATTTAAGCAGATTCATGCAAAAGGCACATTCAGAATTTAAAATACAACCACTGTTGTTTTCAGGACTTGATTATAAAAAAACTATCTATTTCTCCTTATTTCAAGACTAACTAAAATTCAACAGTTGTGAAAATGTTTTTTGATGCAGTACTTGTATATTAAATGAATGTTAGAGTCCTCTTTCACCTAAGTTATCATTAGTGACACATTTCCATGAATTCTACCTGCCAGTTCACTCAGCAAAACAAAAACTATTTCAAATACAAAGCAAGAAATATATAGCAGCTTTCCTCCTGATTTATTCTACAGCTAATTCTATTTTTTCTTCATTTTTCAGAACCAATACAGGCAGTACTCAATCTACAAGCACAATTGGGACCAGAATTTGTTTTTAATCAAAGTAGTTGTTAAGTGAATTGTGCCCAATTTTATGACCTTTTTTTAACCACAGTCAAGTGAATCATTACAGTTAAGTGAATCAAGTGGTTGTTAAGGAAATCCGGCTTCTCCCATTGACTTTGCTTGTCGGAAGCTGGCTGTGAAGGTTATGAATAGCGATTAGGTGATCCTGGGATGCTGCAAATGTCATAACATGCCAATTGTCAAGCATCTGACTTTTGATCATGTGACCCTGGGGATGCTGTAAGTGTGAGTACCAGCTATATAAGTCACTTTTTTTCAGTGCCACTATGATTTCAAGTGGTTGTTTAACAAATGGTTGTAAATCAAGGACTACCTATATCATTAAATTTAGATAGGATCTGAAATATGAATCTCAATGCTATTTTCTGTAGCCATGCTGCAATTATATTTCTTTATAATGATAGTTACAAATGTATCAATTCAGGCTATGACTTATGCACAAGCACAACTCTGAAATGACTATTGGCTTTATGTATTACTATAGCACTAACTTTAGTGATAATTTACATATGTTAAATCAATTTTTAGGAGAGTCATTTTGATTGAGAAAAGAAGAATAATTATGAATCTCTGGATGAATTTCCCTTCCCCTCCATCAATTTAGAAAGCAAGGTTCAAGGAAAATGCACACACCCATTCACTGCCAACTATTGTCAAAAAAGGAGTTTAAGAGACCCCGATGTTATGGAGAAATATCCAATATTTCTTTCACATACATCAGAGTTCGCATGTGACTGGCAGCCATTCTCTTCTTCCTTGTGGAAGAAAAGGAATAAAACATGAGATTATGCAATATCTGAGAATTCTAAAAGTTCTATATTCTTTGTTGCAGATGATAATATTTTTTCAGTATAACAAACATTTTAGTTTTGAAAGTGATTTAGCATTTTATCTCAGTAAACTACACAACATCCATATAAAAAGGTTACAATCTCATACTAATATATATTCTAATATTTAGAATATTCCATTGCAAATTCTCAAAATGATTAGTAATTTAAATGTTAAGATACATAAAATGATAGAAAAAAGTTTCATAGATGTATTACTGAGACTCTCCTGTTTGTCTATTGGTAACCTTAAATTAGGCAAAATGGTGCATGACAAGGCAACAATTTTTGAGTCAATGTACTTCAAATGAGCTAACTTAAAGGGAGCATCCAAAATCTGTAAATCATGATTCTTGTGGAGTTGAAATTTGGCAAGGCTATGGTCACTTCAACACTGCTACTGTCAGCCAGTCATATGATCATCATTTGCAATACTCCTTGCCAGCTTCCCACACGGAAAATCAATGGGGAAGCTGGCAGGAAGTTGGAAGTTGCTCTTGCTCCCTCTAATCTTTTGCCTGCCTGTGATCATTTTGTTTCTGTTTAAGTAAGAAACTATCTCTGAAACAATGATCCAACAGGTCACAGATTATCTAGCAATATACAGAATTCTGCATTCGCAAAATGTTCTCATATATTACCTAGTGATACAGTGTTTTTCTTTACGGACCGGCAAATCAAAGAAGTTGAATCCAAAATTTCTGGAAGGAATTACATAATTAAATTTCCTTCCATTTTTCAGCATCCCAAAATTTTCTTCAATGATTTGAAGTTCATCTGAAGGGATATGGTGAGGACTGCAGGGCTGAATGGATGAAAACTGCCTGTCTTTCCTTTATTTACAGCATCTTGGATCCAAATATATTCTATTAATAACTGTTATATTTGAATCTAGTAATATTAATTTTACTGTGAATGATACACAAACATTATATTAAATCATTCTCTAGACAAGTTTGAGGAAAAAATTGTGACTTACCTCTGTACGCCATATGGTCTATCAAGGATAGGTTCTTTAAATGGAGGTGGAATATGTCCAAAATAATCAGGATAAGCAACTTCTGAATATTCAGGAACAGATCTAGTATTTCTCATTGTTTCAATATAGAGTTCTGGATCATGCAGTTGTATTGTATCAGGCACTTCAATTGTTACTTGCTCTCCTATAGAAACTGAACAAGATACTTCTTCTTCTTCAGGATCAGGTCCAGAACAGCATAGTTTTCCCAGCTGGACAGACCGTCCCTCAAACAAAACACTTCCACATGTTGGAACATGTTGAAAAGGTTTATTACAGGTAATTTCACTAAAGCTAGTTTTACATTCATTTTTTGTCACAGTCATTTTGGACTGTTCACTTTTGGATGTATTTTGAAGTGAAAGTCGGTCAAAGTCTCTTACAATTTCATGATTCAGGCACTGGCATGTTGGAAGCAATTTCATTTGATCACCTTGATGCTGCAAACTATTATCCATGATACCATCATTTTTTACCAATCCCAAAAAGCCTGGTCTTTTATTACAGTCTTCACTTTGTAGATTACTCTCTTTCACAGGAAGTTGCATCATGTCATTTGTTAAGGATGGTTCCTCTCCAGCAGTGGGAACAACAATAGGTCCTCCTGGAGCTGAGTTGTTTGAAAAAGACTTTGGTTCCTTTGAAATGAGGTCACATTCCTTAATATTAAAGAAAAAAGAAATGCCAGATACTTGTTAGAGGATTACAATATTAAATGTTGAAGAAAGAAGGATCTGATCCAGACAGAACGAATAAACCATGGAGAAATGGAGACAAATAGTAGATAATTTCCTTTTCAAGAAGCTAAATGTGAAGGGGGAAAACAAAGAATTACAATGTCAGGAAGAGTTTACATGTTAATATTGAAAATGATATGGTTCACTTTATATGACTTATTGGATCAAATAAACATTTACCCAATCTGAATCCAAATTATAATTCAGATTTATTAGATACTATGAAGTCAGAAGAGAGCCAATTTGGTGTAGTGGTTAGGGCATCAGGCTACAAATAGGGAGACCATGAGTTCTAGTCTCACTTGACAAAAGAGTGACTTCTCCAGGCAGTAGAATATTTGTAGTTCAGGGTTGAACTGTGGTGTCTGGTGCTCTTTGAGCTTGGTTATTTTCTTGCAGATATTTCATTAGCCAAGTAGGTAACATCAGCAATGCTAGAAGGGAATGGAGTTGGTCTCCAGGAATTTTCTAATGTTTTTGGACTGGCTTGGTCTAGGATGTTCAGAATTTCCCAGTTGAAACTATGGCTAAGGTCTGTCCATGAATTTCATTTTTTCTGATTTCAAGTTGGTGTTCATGGATCCGCTCTGCTTGTCTTCTGCCTGTTTGTCTTACGCAATGGCTGTTATAGTTCTTATATTGTAGATGATTCCTGCCTTTTTTCTGGGGCTGCTGGGTATTCTTGTTTTCCTAGATGATTTTGGAGAGCTTTAATCAGTTTGTGTGCTACGGTGATGCCATGTGGTTGTAATAGTCTGTAACTGGTGGTCTCATTTGATGTTACAGCATTCTTTACCCCCATAGATGCAGAATTAGCAAAAGAATCCATAACAGCACTACTACACAGCACACCTGACCTGACTAAATATACCAAAATGGGGTTTTTTTAATGTATTGCAGTGTTATCCTTTCCACAGCTTGTACTGGTTGTGCTATATTATCAAAAAGTCAAGCACTTTTTGATAAAGTTGCATGGATACTCATTTTGTTGGAAGATGATCTTTTTCTTTTTTCTGATGTTCAGGACTACTGCAGTGTATTTGTGCTTATCTAAATAGTGTACACAGCTTCTCTTGCACAGCACTTGGTTGGTTTGGGTAGTTGTATGATAGACTTGTGTTTCTAATTTGCCATCATTGCCTCTGTCGATGAAGAAATATCCAAGAAGGGAAGCATATTGTTGTTTTCTTCTTCCCTTTTGAATATTATTCCTTTGAAAATGTGATAGTTTAATGCATTTTCTCTAGCTGGTCCTTTTTTATTATGACAAAGGTGTCATCTGTATACCAGATCCATATTTTTGGGTTGTATATGTGGCAGTGCTATAGATTCTAAGCATTGCATTACAGTGTCTGTTATGAGTCCTAAAAATGGTGATCCCATGGGCATTCCTTTGATTTGTTGATATATTTGTTCATTGAATTGAAAGTATGTGGTTAGGCAAAGGTTGATGAGGTTCATGATTTTGGGTATTTTAATCTTGGTGTATTTGGTCAGGTCAGGTGTGGTGTATAGTAGTAGCACTGTTATGGATGTAATTCTGCAGCTATGGATGTAAAGAGTGCTGTGACATCAAATGAGACAATGGTTTTTATCTATGGTTGTGTCTTTGATTCTTTGGAGGCACACTAGTGGGGAGCTGATGGAATATTTGCTTCCCTCTATTAGGTGTCTAAGTTTTTCTGTCAGTCCTTTAGCAGGTTGAGGTCTCTGGTAACAATACAATTGGATGGAGAGATATGTCTGGCTTGTGTGGGAGGACAGGTCCATTTTCATTTGTTCTTGTTCTTCTTTAATAATTTAATCTTTAAGGTCGCTAAGAATTCTCTTGATATATAGCCCAAAGAATGTTGGCAAGATTTATTCCAGTTAATCTCCAGAATGCTTTCCAAAATATTCTATTATCCATGAAAAATTAGGCAGAGAAGTGGCATGTTTATCTAAAATTACCAAAACATCACTGGCAAATTAAAACGACTAGATTTAAAAATAGCAACATCCTTACCTGAAAATCCTCTGAGAGTTCTGGGAAAAAATGTTCATACATTCTCAAATCTTCCAATGGTCGTCCCAATTCCTGCTTTGGTTTCAGTTTATTGATATCTGTCTCAATGTCATCGTTCTAAAGAAAAAAAATCATAAGCATAATTAAAAAGCTTGGAGAAACTATGTTTTAAGGTAAAATGACTAAAATACTGGATACTTCTTGAAAACAAGGTTCTTCTATGCTTACAGAGGAAAAACATCAACACTTGTGATTGACTGATGGAAAGTGGCTACAACACACTGTCTGAATCAGTAGAAAAACCTTACCAGCATTAAAATTGGCTCTTCCCCATTACTGATCCCTATTCTGCCTCATCCCATTTTCACTTGATTTTCCACCATGGGTGATAAATTCTTCTGATGTCAGAATATATTGACCTTTGGCTATAATAAAATTTAAGGGAGTGGAATAAGGGGGAAAACATATTGTAATACCAATGTAGTTAAGAATGATTGCAGCTAGCTCACTCAAACTGGTAAAAGATGAATGCAGCTTCATAGATAGCTCCCCCCAAAAAGTACAACAGTCATTTAAGCTGGTTAGGTAATACATGTAGAATGGAGAGGTGCGCTTCCCAGATTTCAGGTGTTGCACCAATGTCATGATGCAGCATAACCAGATCCAAGACCCTGTTTTATGAGGCTTAGTTGCAGGAATCAGTTGGGGCTGCTGCTTGCTTACCTCCCTCTCTGCATGTCTATAGAGATTCTCAGTCATCTCAGACGACCAGGTCAAAGTTGTCTCAAAGGTGCTTTCTCAAGGGGCAACTGGACTTTCTTGTTTTTCTTTGGAGACATTTTGCTTCTCATCAGCTGAAGAAGCTTCTTGGATGAGAAGTGAAATGTCTCCCAAAAAACAAGAAAGTCCAGTTGCCTCTTGAAAAACATCTTTAGTATTTCCTCTCTGCAGTGTAGCAATATTCCTGCCCAAACTTCTCAGCTCTATGGTCAGATTGGTAGTGGAGTACACCAATATTATGTTCTGTGTCCAAAGAATCTGTCTTTTTTGGGCAGATGTGGCACAAGAGTTCATAGTAACTATGGATATGATAAGAGCAATGAAGTGAACTTACTTTTCTACTCTTACTGTATTAGCAGATAACCAGTTGGCTGACCAGGTCCCATTTGGTTAACAAGGAACCGGGGGAGCCCTTGCAGGCTGCTTTGAGGAATAGTCTCAGCATGGTTATGGCCACCCAGGAAGTTGGGTCCAAGTGGTGATTATGCCTCATTGTGAGAAGGGATGGTGGCATCTGCCATGAAGAAGGTGATGGCATAACCCTTTCTCAAGAGGCTATTCTTGAACCTGATAGTGATGGATAATTTTTGCTCACTCTTCATTTTTCCCTTTTTAGAAAAAATTACTGAAAGAGCACTAGACACTCAGCTTAAAGGGGCCTTGGATGAAGTGGGTTTTTTGCCCCTTTCCAAAGGGTTCAAACCAGATTACATACAGAGATGTCATGGGTTACACTTGTAAATGACCTCCGGAAGCTTCAAGATGCATCGATACAGATCAAGTGACAATCTATCCTCTAATAAGGGGAGAGAATTTCTAATATGAAGGGACACTGCTAACCAAGAACACTCAGTCTGGCCTTTGGTGAAGCAGTTGTTTGCACGAGAAATCTGCTTCTCAAGGTTGCACACAGCAGTTTCCTTGCAAGACCTTAGGAAGAAGGCCTCACTTGGCCAGCAGCTGTCTTGCGAAAGGCCAGGCTGGGCACACTTCATCAGTATGAGGAAGAAGACTGGGGGGGGGGGGGTGTCAGCTGGGGTGGTGGAGTACAGGGTGGCAGGGACTTCAGTTTGCAGTACAGTGAAGATGGCTGCAGCTGCAGCTTTGTGCCAGACTGCTGGGTTGGACTGGCTGTGGCTTTGCACCAATGAGCGGAAGGGGCTGCATGCTGTGACTCTAAGGCTATGCAATCCACTTGGACTATTCACTTGCTTTCAGAGATAAAGCATGACTGGACAAAAGCCTGGCTTTTCATGTGACTACTCAGCCAGATTCTTTGTTTTTAAAATAATTATCAAATTTGATACAATGGAGTAAGAAATCAACACATGCTGATACAGAAGTGGATTTTGTAGGACTGTATAGTTTTCTGAAACACTGCAACCCCAAATGTACTTGTTTTTAAAAAGATCAATGTATGTTTCAACACTATTTCCTTCCTTTTTTTTCCTCTGTAAGTCTACTAAAAGTACATTTAATGTATTCATTATTTGGAAAACACACAGTTTTCCAGTGTCCAAATAAGCAACTGCTCTGAAGGGTAAAAATAATATTTTTAGAATTAAGAATGTATGCTATTTCTTCAAAAGTATTACTAACCTTAAAATGTTGATCTATGTCATCTTCATTATCATTTTCAAGCTCAGATTCTGTGTCGATGTCATCATTGTCATCACTTTCATCTACTACGTCATCCACTGTGATATAAAATGCTCTATAAGTAGGGCAGATGTACGTTTTCTACAATATGTATATCCCAGAAAAGAAATGATGCATGTGAAACTTCTCACTCATCAACTGGAACCTAATACTACATAAAAACTTAACTTTCCATGACACCATGTGCTGTATATTTAATTATATAGATTCTTTAGATAACAAACAAGTTTATTCAGTATTTTGCCCAGGAGGTTCATTAGATAAGACCACAGAATGACAGTGTTTACGTATATTAAATTCTTCATTAATAGTTCATTCTCAGAAAACTTATTTTGAGAACCTGGGAGGGGTCCTAAAGTGGATGAGAGAGAAAGAGAACTTGCTGAAAACTGGGACACAACAGCTTTTATGTCCTATTCATTAAAGACACATCAATTCATGTTATGCAGTTCTATCTCCCTGCAATACACCCTGCCAGATATACTGCAGGGAGACAGAGGGTGCCACAGTCCCCAAAAATGTTTCATGGGTGACTGACCTTATTTCCCCACCCCAACTCCATACACACCGATGTTTCTCAATCTAAGCCAGAATTAACATACTGTAGCTATTAAAATTCTTTGTTTACTTATTTTGGCACCTAGCAGTATTTTAATACAGACTTTCCATTTTAAAAAAAATATTGAAAGTGAGCAGATCAGCCCTATCACACACAATGGTATATGAGCTAAACGCTGGGAGCAAAATAACCAAAAGTTGGCTATACAATTTCAATCCATTTTATTGTGATTTTATGGAAGGAATTGGAGCAATTTCCCCCTGCTCTCTTTTGTCACATTCCCATATTTAACATCCCCCCATCAGGCCAAAAAACAGGTCATTCAAAGATGGGAAGGAAGGGAGCAGAAGATGTGCAGGTGGGAGATGGGATCTACTACTGGTCCAACAACTACCTTCAGTGTGAAGTCCCAAGTCCCCAGCCAAGTCTTGTGGAAAGTAAGGAGAGTTGCAGTTGGTCTCTCTTTGGGGAGACAGATATTCCAAAGTTGGGCGGCACGGCAGAGAAAGCTCTTCTCTTGGACCCCTCCACCAATATTTCCTGGCCAATGGGACTCACAGCATGCTTCCTCTGATAGTGTGGGGGGACAGGCCTAACCCACTGGGGTGGGAGACTTGGTTAAAGTCCTGGATCTTGAAGCTTACAAACTACTGTTTGTAAGACGAACCTCGGTGTCCTGTATTTTGCTCCTGAGTTGTCTCAAGATAGTAGTCACGCTGTAAACACTCTGACAGCACCCAAAGCCATTCGATCTTGCCAAGGTTCAGTTCAAACCTTTTGTCTCCCATTCAGGCCCCCATAGCTTCCAGACACCACAATATATCAAGTGCCAAGCTCTTCCAGTGACATGATCCCACAAGCAGGAAAGAGACATGAATGCAGTCTCCACAATGCTGCCCCCTAAGCTTTCTGCAATGAGGCTCACCCAAGGCCAACGTTCTTAACATTTCAGAACCAGGCAAAGATAGTCCACTTGAATCAGGCATATTAATAGTTTAGTTTATTGTTTTTAAGCATCTATCCTGTGCTAATTATTGTGTTTTATGGTCAAGTACTTACAATTATTGTTGTCTAGTATTCTAACCTAGCCACAATACACTTTTATGTTTATTTATTGCTGTCTCAATATAATTATATTCTACAGAAAACAGCGTATTTTCTATAAGATGAATAGAAACATAGTTCATCTTTTTAGTTGAGGGCAAGCATATTGCTTATCTACAAACCTATCCATTGTTAACTTCAAGCTTCAAGAGTTATAGAATGACTCCCAAAATACGTAGTTCCTACATTTGAGAAGCAAGACAGCCTTCTCTTTACTATATACCAGGGGTCCCCAACCTCTCAGCCGCAGGCCACTAATGAGCTGTGAACTATTTGCCACCAGGCTGAGGGAACAGAATGAGCGTGCACGCACGCACATCCCCACTTGCTCAAGCAGCAGGTAAGCATTTGCATGGGTGCTCTATTTGTATAAGTGGCATACACGCATGCACACTGCTCACACAAATGGAGCTCCACATACATGTGCTTGCTGTCCACTCACGCAGAACCTTCCCCTCTCCCCCCCACAACCTGTCCGCAAAGCCAGACAGGTTGGGAAACTTTGCTGTAGACAGTTACCTTTCACATATGAGAGCAAAAACAATGGGACGATCTGCTTTTAAAACAACTGCACAGAGTATCAAAAATGATACCTTCCTTTTTAAATTTTAGACTTATAATATACCTGTTTTTATTCTTTACATCAGATTAATATATTCAAATAACATTTTAAAATTTTGAAGGTAAAGAATACATCTAATGGGTGCATAAGTGAGATATTACTCACTAACAAAACTGTATTTTTATGTAATTTTGCTCCTCCCACTGACTGCTTACTATTGAAGAACATCTCCACCCCAATATCCAGAAAGATTTTGGGGAGGGGTGACAAGGAGGAAGTTGGTGAACTATTTCACTTGACAAAACCAATACTACAAATAAAACAGGATGATGGAAGATAAAATCATCGAAAATGATTTGAATTTAAGAATTTGATTTTGGTCAATAGAACAAAATTAAAATTACGGTGCTGTAGATATACATTTTAGTTTTGTAGCAATTATACAGTACAGGAATGCATATTAATTTTTAGGAATAGTCTATTATTTTGCAAGAGAGAATTTTTATTGTGATATTAGGATTTCAGGAACAGGCATCAAATACCCAAAGTAGGGCAATTTAGACAAGACCACAATGTTGCCTTCAGAGGTTGTGGGTGCTTCATCACTGGAGGTTTTTACGAAGAGACTGGATAGTCACTTGTTTGAAATGATATAGGATCTCCTGCTTGAGCAAGGGGCTGGACTAGAAGACTCCCAAGGTCCCTTCCAGTTCTGTTCTGATTCTAAATTAAATAGTTTTAAAATTGCTCATACCTTCAGGAGGCAAACTATACAGCTGATACACTGGTCCATTAACAGGCATAACAGGTAGTTGGAAATGGAAAGCACTTTTAATAGTTGGTAACGGAAGACGGTTTTTAGGATAGCATTTCCTCATTACCAGACTGGAAATGTTGACAAGTGGATCCAGAGTTCTTACTGCAAGGCATTCCTATTATAGAAGTAAACTCGTATATTAAATTACAGAAGATAAAATATTTTATGAACTATAACCATTGACGTTACAAAGAGAGTATATTTTAATTCATTTTGAATGGAATTCTTGCCTCATTTATGTTCTTACATAAACTTATATGCACACACACAAACACAATTCTAACAAGTCGCTGCAACATTAAACAAGAAATGACAATACAAATGTTGCAATTATTTCAAAGTGTAGCAATTCTTAGGCATAGTTTCTGTACTAGAAAATCAAAAATGTTGAATGATAATATGAATCTTGTCTACGGTGAACTCCTCCTATAGTAACAGCCTGATTATATGTTATGCTTCGATGCCATTTCATTGTTCAGAAGCCCTAAGAACAGGTAAACCACAAACAAAACAACTGAAAATGTCCAGGCAATTAGTTGAAAATAGGTGGTATAAATAAATCAGAAGAAATAAATAAATAAATAAAGAGAATAATATTTGAATGGCACAGATGCAGCAAACATGAAAGCCAACTTCATATAGTTTATGTTCTTTTGCACTTTATATCTTCCTTTTTTTTCCTTTCATCAAGTAGCTCTTATTAACTCCCAAGGGCTTCTAGAGAGAACAGTTATACCAGCAGAGAAACTGATATTCTCACACTGGAACCATAGGATATAGGATATGAGCAGTCCAGTCTTCATTGGCTGACTCTTTTCCTACCCTTTTTGTTCTTTCAAGCCAGTATTTGTTTATCACCAGGACAATATCCAATTTGCTAATAGGCCTCCCTCGGCTGAGTGCATATTACAGTGCACTGAAAGACTTTTGGGCGCAATTTTAAAGTGGCGGTTTTGATCTCTGACCTAGGATCACCTTCTTTAACTATAATTAACCTGATGAGTTAGTTGTTCTGGAAAAGGCTACTGGATTATTTCATTTCCATGAAAAGGGGGGTAGGGTGGGGTGCAAGGGCAACAAGAGTCTCCCTGCCAGCAGTTGTAGCTGTCTTTTGAAACAGACTGTAATGTAATTTGACTGTAATCAGACTTAGTTCCACATTGAGAAAATGTTTTTTTAAGTTTACTTTATTGATTAGCCCTTGGACCATATCAAAGTGCAGTACATACAGTACCATTGAGCTTGCATGCATGTAGAGGATGAAGATTTGGTTTGGACTATTTGTTATATAATTGTATTTGTTTATACATTTTTTTGTCTGTTTTGCATTGCTGTATCATGGATGTTCTATGAATGTATACATTTTGATTAGGGATTTTATATTGTTTATTATAGATAATTTATATAAGCAGTATTGTTAACTGCTGGGGATCCTGTAACATAGCGGCACCCAGCCTTTTGGGCCCAGGGACAGGTTCCGTGCAGAAAGGTTTTTCCAGGAACCATAAGGGGCGTAGTTTCGCATGGTGCCTACATCCCGAGGATGGGGCTTCACTCATTGGCACAGTCTGGTTTCTGGCATGCCCAAGACCGGTGCCAGTCCACGGACCAGGATTAGGGATCCCTGCTATACCACATGTCAGTATAAAAGTTCAGTAAATAAACTATTCAGGGTGCCTTCTTAGAAATAAAAACTTCTTTGGTCAGAAAGAGCTATGACTAATAAAATATGCTACCGATTAGCAATATAGGTAGTTCTTATTTAGCAACTGCAATTAGTTCCAATGACTTGGTCATTAAGCAAAACAGTTGGAGGAGGAAAAGGAAGGGAGGGAAGTGTGGGGGAAAGAGATTGCAAAGATCACTGGTAACTGTCATCACATTCAGAAAAAGTTCTTTATATAAAGCACCTGTGACTGACCATGTTTTTCCCCTTTTTGATCTCCTCACAGAGCAGAGAGAGTACTTAAATAAGCTATCTCTTCCTGAACTGCTTTTTTCTTTTTTTTAAAACAAGTTTTATTGTTTTTTTTCTTTTCTTCTCTCCCACCTTCACCCACATCTATCTATCTTTCTTTCTCTTTCTTTCTTTCTTTCTTTCTTTCTTTCTTTCTTTCTTTCTTTCTTTTGAACAGTGTTGGTCTTATCTTATACAATTAGTCAAATTCAAATACATTTTACTCAATTACAATTTTTATCAATATCGTCTTCCCCCCTTTCCTTTTTTTTAATATATCTCAGTATTTCTATACTTGTATATAT
This sequence comes from Masticophis lateralis, assembly GCA_030761175.1. Taxonomy (NCBI): domain Eukaryota; kingdom Metazoa; phylum Chordata; class Lepidosauria; order Squamata; family Colubridae; genus Masticophis; species Masticophis lateralis. The sequence goes on from JAUDYJ010000002.1 coordinate 221,389,868, forward strand.
AAACACCTTCTTCATTTATCCCTAAATTCTAACTCTGCTAGTTGCACATATTTATCCTCTTTTATTCTTTAACAATTCATTCTTTTTCCTAATATATTTATATTTATTTATTCAGAGCTGCCTTTCTTCCACTTCATCTTCTTCTTTTTTAATTGTACAGCAATCTTTCTCCTCAAACCTAGCCTCTCCCTCTTCTCCTTCCAAATTTCTTTTCCCACCGTCTTCTTCTCTTCTCTACTTCCCCTTCCCTTCTCCTCCTCTCTTCCCCCATCTTACCTTCTCTCCTACTCTGCTTTCCCTTCCCTTCCTCCCTCCCTCCTCCTTACTCTTCCATCCCTCTCTCTCCTTCCTACTCCTCTCCTATTCCTTTATCTCTCTCTATTGCTGTATTCATTTTTAATTTAATGTTTTCCATTGTGGAGTTCAGGCAGCCCCGATCCCTTATCTTTTTAATTATTAACAATATATTTAATCTGATTCTCTTTTTTCCTTCAAATCTTTACTCGAACACTTTTCTAATCTCTTGTCTTTTTTACTTTTACCAATATATTTTTTCTACTTTACTTCTTGCAAGTATAACATTTAAATCATTTTTATCATTTCAATTTAATTCAGTTTTACATTCAATTTCAATATTAAATATATTTCTCAAGACATTTTAACAATTTATTTCCACTTATTCAAATATATATTTATAAAGCACATCTTAATCCTTTCTCATTTTACCCAATCCAATTAGTTCTTAACATATTCTTAATTTGTCTTCTTTTCTCTTTTTAATTATGTTTCAAATATATAGTTTGGAATATTCAAAATATTACATTTCCCTCAACTGATTTATTCATATTGTTAAAACTTATCATTCTATACATCTCCAATATTATTGAGCATGTGACATTTATTATAATTTTCCCTTTGTTTCTACTTTTCTTTTCCTTTTTCATATCTTTTCAATATTAATATTTTGTATCTTAAAATCATGAAACCTTTGCTCTTTATTTCCCATTATTTTTCATCTCTTTTCCCTCTTTCTTATATTTCCACTGTAAATCCCAGTTTACAGAGCTGCTTTTCTCTACAGTGCCGCATTTCCCTAAGAAGAGTAACTGCAAATTAACAAGTTCAGCTTTGTGACCTTAATTAGTTGATTAGAACCCATGGCTGGATACAGCAGCTGCCTGAAAGTGACCAGACATTAATCAATTTCACACTGAAGACTTGTTGATCAGAAAATCAATTTTTATTACCATTTATTATCAACGTATCTGTGAATGGACAGTATCTGAGGCAGTTGCTAAATGAAGACTGCTTGTAAAACTTCTAAGTATCAAATATATTAGTGCACACTGTGCACTAACATATTTAATATATTTTCTTGTGAATCGTAATTTTTCAGCTGAAGAATTAATATATAGATTCTATATGTTTATCTACAAAATGTTTATACTACCATTTAAATTGTATATATACCCCTTATAATAGCAATAAAATCTTTAAAATTTACCTGTGAAGTGTTGTACAGAATTTTCATCCCATCAACATCTAGAAATGCTTTTCTTCCCAGCTTGATATTGGTAATACTTTTAATAGATTGCAAGATTCCCTTGCGGATTAACATATGTCTATGCCGACTATCATGACGGTGCCAATCTACATAAATTGTTAACAGCATTTGGACATAGCCTCTATCCACAGCTCTCCGTGCATTTGTTTCTTGAAGAAAAAAAGATTTAGAGCTGTATTATAATAAATAGACAACCTGATATTTCTTCTGGCAACCATGAGAGCAAATGAATAACTGAGTAATATAGAATTAAAATGAATATAGAATTTATTACTTCCCTTGCTACTACATTTATGATAAAATATTAAGAGAGAAACATCTGAAATAGGTTTTAGGATCAGTTGACACACAAGTACAAAATAACAGCTAAGAATAACAACGGTTGTATATACAAGTCAACATAGGGCAGAAATCAAGGACTGACTGGAAAGTTATATGCCTCAAGTCCCATTCAAAATTATATATGTAGGGTATATCTGTGAGCAACTCATATACTACTTTATCTTAATATGCTCACAATTTGTTGCGGAATAACTTAGAAACCTCACTGAGATTTCAGGAAAAAAATTTGTCGGGGTATATTCAATTAAAAGATACTAGAAGCAATCCCAAGAAAAAAGGCAAAAAAGTCAGTTACTATTTCAAAATGTAGATAACATTTATCTACTATCAATTCTTCTGTATTTCAAATCACTTCTTGTTTCATGATTTCAATATACAAGATGTGACAATTTGTATTTTATGGAATATTAATTTTCACTTGCTTCATCTGCAAAATCAAATATTAATCTGGTCACATTCCATATGCTCTCGAACTGCATCATACACTTACTTGATTTTAGAAGTGCAGTGAGGGTATCTAGAGCAACCCTATAAACAGAATAAACAAGAATGTAACTGAAAAGTTTAGAGGTTGTTATAGATTTTTTTTCTTTTTTTCCCTTGTACCTCATATTTTGCCCCCTCTTTTTCCTTCCCCTAATTTCCTGTTTTTATTTTCCTTTGTATATCAAAGAGGTATTAAAATAATCTCAGCTTTCCCATTTTAACTACTAGATACTATTATATTTTAAAAATTATCTTTAACATTGCAAATGTCCAGATGTTCTACTTACTTCATAACGCCAGTATTTTTCTTACTGTAAGGACCAATTATCTTAAATATCAATTCCACAACTCCATTCTTACCCAAGGAAACAGCATTTACAGCTAAAAATAAAAACAACAATCTACATCACTATATAAACATGTGCTGCTGCCACTATTCACAAAAACCACAAAATGTTTTCTTTTTCAATTATTTTATTTAAATAGTATGATTTCAGATATCAAGTATAATTACTTGATATATTATTGTTCAGGTTAATGGAAGATATATATGCATGTATATTTGGTAAATTATCTTAAGCGAAGAGTTTTGGAGGAAAATCAACAATACTGCATGGTTCACTAGGTAACCTCAATATTTCTCATACATTCATAAAACATATTTGATTTTTAGAACTGATAAGCCAATCAAATGCCAAATAAAAGTTTTATTATACAATCAATATTTTTTAAAAATTATTTTGCAAAGATGATTCTAACATTCCCATAATCAAATTTAAGAGTCTTCATTTCAAGCTCCACATCTCTGGTGAATGAATCCTAACTAATAAGCATTTTACTAACAGTGTGTTATTAATGATAAATGCTGGAGATTTTGGTAACCATCCCCTGAGGACTTAAGTTGGTAGCGCAATACTTAGGAAAACTTTTCCCTTTATCTATTCACAACACCCATTCATTTATGGCTTAATACATAGTTGAATGCAAACACAATTGTAATTATATGATAAAACTTCTAAAGCATGCTTTTGTGGAATGAAGCCTTTTTGACTGATGGAACAGAAATTGTATTGTTTGAGTTCAAGAAATATTCAGACAAAAAAGAAAAAAGATTGAAGCATTTAAAGAAAAGTATACCATGCCATCATCAAGTATGGGGGTGGATCTGTTATGCTTTGGGAATTATGTGGCCCAGATACAATACGCAGGTTGAAAAAACAATGTATTCAACTAAATATCAACATATCATAAAAATTAATGTTCCTCCAACAGTGTAGAAACTGAAGATGAAAAGTGGTTGGCTATTTCAGTAAGACAACAGTCCGAAAGATAACCTATATTAATGGATATACATTGTTAAAAAATTGCAACAATACTCACAATTAGTTGAGTACACTCTTAACACTTGAAGACAAGGCAGAATTAACCTTTGATGCTGCAAGTTTTGTTTCACTATGTTCAGAGTTATATTTAAAGCACCACTAATTCGGGCTTTTACTCCAAATTTTCTATCTGAAAACCCAAAAGGGACAGAAATATGAGCATCTCTCCAATTCAAATTTACTGATATACTGTAACATAGTAACTTAATTATATGTAGTCCTTGACTTATGGCTGGTGGTTTAAGCATTTCCATCCATTGTAGAAAAAAATCTGTGCCAGGGCTCCACTAGTCACATTACTGCATTTTGGCTGCTTAGCAACCTGTTCATATTTACAATCATTTGCCAAATGCCTTATCATGTGATTGCCATATGTAAGTGGAGGGGATATAGGAAATCTGTTCTCTCAGTGCGTGGAGGGATTTCCCCTCCACTCCATGCAAGGAGGGGAAATGTTCCCAGGCACTGGAGAAATAGGCCTTAAATCTGATGAACACATTTGTGAACCCCAGCCTTTTCTAGACATCATTCTTGTAATCATTGTAATCATTCTCCTCAGAGGGATGGGGAGAGGAAGGGTTTGGGCAACTCTGCTAACAACTGTGTCATTCAATGACCAAGATTCTGGGCCCACTATGTTTTAATGACTGTTGTAATGAAATAGAAGTCATTAGATTGGGATCTTAATTAACTGTTGCAATTCACCACTGACTATACTTACCATGTACACAATTATTTCACAGCTACAAATCGCTCTAAATTTTCATGTGTTTTAAATGCCAATCCACCCTCAGACTATGTTTAGTATTTACTGAAAAATAAATGTACCCTTCCTGCTTGCTACAATACTATGAATTGTAAGAAGCAATTCTTCTCTGGGTGACATTCATAAAGGTTTTTTTTTTTTAATTATTCCATTGAGGAAATATTTTTTAGTTTTCGTTTACCCTAAGTTTGTAATAGCTTCCACTGCTTCTCAAAATGTCCATTTTGTTGTTGTGGATACAAGCAGTTAGAACTACATAAAACCCAAAACAAAATAGAAAAAGTATGCCTAGGTTAATTTTAATGCTTCAGGAAACTTATATCCATTATTCTGCTCTTCCACTGCACTCTTCTCAAAGCATCCTGTGTAGAATAGAAAGTTTGTAAATGTTGAAAGAATAAAATGTTCAGCAGGACAACATAAAAAGTCAATGCTGAATAAAGTATCAGTGGAATTAAATGAGAAAAATAAAGATTTGCCTAGGAGATCAACAGAGAGAGAAGAACTCATCGTGTTAGGCAAAACTTTCTAAGAATCCTAAAGCTTTGGTATTACAACCAAATTAAATTATCTCTCATTTTCATATACATTTCCTTTAATAGGACAAAGAACAGAACATTTGAGCTAACTGGTTTGGGGGAAAACAATTTTTAGGTATCCTGTCTAACCCATCTCACAGGACTATTGTGGGTAAAACAGGAGGAAAAAGTATGTATGTTTGCCCTGTTGAGTTACTTATAAACAAATCAGTGTGGGATAAAATATCTAATAAAAAAATAAATAATTCAATGTAAGCATTTTAAGGAAAAAAAAACCCACCTCTTCCAAACATAAGGTTATGTAAGCAACAGTGGGGTGTGTAACTGCATACAGGAAATTCTTGATTTACAACCAGTCACTTAACAAGTATTCTAGATTACAACAGATTTTCAAAAAGCTACTTATAATAAAGGATTGCACTTGTGCAAAATCAGCAATACTCATCACACTACAAGCAAAAACTTGGGAGTTCACTTGGCTTCAATTTACCTTTTGGGCCTATTTTAGCAAGAAGAGAATGTAGTAGCACCATTAATTCTTCATTTGGTGGGGGTTCTTTGCTTGCATTCACAAGTAATTGCAACAAAATCTGGGTCCCTCCTCGAGAAACGAGAAAACTTGTTCTTCGACTGCTGCCTAGAAATAAAATATGAGCCATTGGCTGCAATCTTAAAATAAACTGATTTTATAAGGGCATAATTTCTTTACATGACCACTGCAAATTTATGTGGGAAATTATTTACTCTCTTGACATTAAAATACTAAACTTTGTATGTTACATTGTAGGAATGTAACAATTCATATATATTAGACAAAAATTTCTAAAGTATATAACCTAAAAATGATCATTTTAAATGAATACTTGCCTGCTGCCACCAATTCAATTAAGATATTTAAGATGTTTAATATAGTCTGAAAATCTCTTGTGTTCTGAAATAAACAACCAGAAAGAAAGTTAAGAGTATTTGTCATAATATATATGAACACAAAAATGATCACTCTACGGTCTTAATTAACAGCCTGCAAAAGTTTCCTCTCATTGTTATACTGAATCTTAATGCAGCAAGTTGTGTGGTTACATAAGTTAACTAAATAAATGTTTTATGTGCAATATTTCTCCTATCTGTTTACCACTAATTTCAATATGGTGATACAAAAACTTAATTTTTAGGGTTTGGCAATCTACAAATGAGCATGTGGGGCTCATCATGTTGTATCTACCTACAAGTCTTTAAAGCACCAGGGTTTTTTTTCCAGCATAACAGAGCTTCTTTAAACAATTATAGACAGGTGATATAAGTGTTTCCGTCATACTCCAAAGTATTTTTTTTTCTTTTTGCACTTGTATCTAAAGTGTGGCACACCTCTATTAATTCTGGATGTACTGTGCCCTTGGCTTTCCTATGTTAAACAAATAGCACTGTCTAAACAACAAAAGCTGCCAATTGTTTTAACTGCACCTAATACACAATTAATGTTTACATCACTATATCAAAACTCTGGTCTTTCACGCTATAGTAGCCCTAAAAAAATAAATAAAACAAATTACTACACAAATGAGCAAGAAAATATGATGTTTATGCTGTTACCTCTAAAGTTGAGAGAATAACTTCTATCCCTGTTGAACCTTTGGCAGTCATATCTTTTCTGATTTTTTCTGAAATCAAAGTTTTATATTCTTCTATTAACTGAATAAATTGATATTTAAATGTTAAATGTATATGACTTTTAAAAGATGTAGAAAAGACAAGTTCACAAAAGCAAAACAAATTAATTTTAGAGTGTGGATCATTTAGATTTTTTAAAGTCTGAGCTTCTTAAATATAAAATATTATATTAGCTATGCTTTATAGCAAGGCATTCTCTAAGTGCCAATATTTTTATAACCAGGAAATTCTACCTACCATAAGAAAAATCATTCAAAGAGAAAAACAGTCCAAAGTCAATGTGAATGCTTAAAGACCATTCTGGCTGACAATTCAAAAGGGGCGGGGGGGGGGGGGGGAATGAAAAAGGGAAAAGGAAGAATCAGGAATAAACTAGCGCAGGACTGTCAAACTCGCAGGCCGCGGGCTGGATGCATCACGCACTGGCCACCCCCACACCTGGTTTAGCAAAGGGAGGAAAAGTTGTGATACGTCATGTGACATCGCCGTGACAATGCGAGTTTGACACCCCTGAAATAGAGAATGGAATAAGTGGGAAAAGGCAGTAGCAAGAACATTTTCAGATCATAACAGTTTGTTACAGATTCTCACTTATATCCCGTAAGAAAAATATTCAGTTTGCTCAAGATTAATAGTATACACAAAAGGAAGAAACAAAAAAGAATTTATTCCAGGCTATATGTAAACATCCCTACTTGATTCATGTCAAATGGCTTATGTTCAAAGAGAACAAAATCTGAACTGTTTTGAGTATTTCACCATAGAGAGGAGTGAGGACTTGCTCCATTATTTTTCATCCTAAGGCTACAGAAAAGATTGTAGTGATTGCTAGGTACCACAATACAAATGTCCAACGGGATGGCTTTTTTTTAAAAAAAAAAAGTTTAAACATGTAAAAAATGGTAGTAACAATTAAGCATTAACTTCTGCAACTAGTGATTGATCCCAAGTGACAGCAAAGGTTTCACCTAAAACATGATTAACTTAACAAAAAGAAAAATACCTTTCTCTGATTATTGACTTAAGGTTTCTTCTTAATGCATGGATACAATACAGAATAGTAATCTGTTCCAAAAGTATCACCAGAATAGTTATTCATATTGAAAATGTATTTTTAAAGGATTTCTATCCAACTTTTTGATAAGACGCATGATCTTACAATGCATAAAACTATGTGTAATTTAAACCTGATTTTCTCCCCCAATAGATCTTTACAGGGTGATGAAATCAAGGCTAAAGAGTGGACTTTTTATTAGTTAATAAAATCATTAATAATTACGAGCTAATTAAAAGCCAGGGATTGGAAATCACGAAGAATAAATTTCAGGAGATAACTCAGGCAGATCAGGACAAAGATCATCTGTCACTTTTGCTGAGAATAAAATACTGGTGCAATATATGGACAGGAATAGAACTGAAAAACATTGAAAACTGAAAATTGAACACCTATGGTCCATTCTTGATGTTGATTTAAGAACCATGAGTTGTTGTTTTTTAAATGACCCTTTAATCCCTTTACCAAGGTGGAGTCGGAGCGACTGAATGGAGCTGAGCATTTCCTGGCCAGATGCCCAGCCTGAAGCCCACACAGAGTTTGCAGCAGATATTTTCTCTTTGCACCTTGATAGAGAAACATCTGCCGCTGCCTAGGATTGAACTCTCAATCTTCAAGTGCAAGGCGAACATCTTCACCTCTAGACCACCACATTGTTCTTACAGAGGTAAAATAATAATTGAAGAAATGTACTAGCCAGCTCAGATAGGACAGGAGAACAAATAGAAGAAAAGCAAAGTAAATACCAAAGAAGGCAGGTTGGATTAGCTCTCAACTGCTTAAAATTGTTTGTGTGACTTAAGATTTTTTTTAATGGTATTCTTTGTTTGAGGCTTAATCAGCCATACTGCAAAACTGCTAGATGCTTGTCCTAACCCATGAAAATAGGTTCTCACCTATCTATATCAACTTTACAAATATATAATTGTTTAAACATTGTATAGAATATATGTGAGAACTAATAATACAGATGCATGCATATGCCTCAATTAATGAATATCTGTAATATTTACCTTGACTTTGAGCCAGGTGAAGAATTTTTGATGTAACATATCTGGCAGTGTCCACTTCTACCAAACATTCTGCATTGATCTTCTCCAGTTGTGCCAACAGAGTTAAAATCCGAGAGTTGTTAGTTACACTGGGGAAAACAAATGCATTTAGGCTGTGATATGATGGAATTTTTCACAGTAGGGAATGAAATGTCAACCAATTTAAAATAAGGAAAATGACCCTAAATGTTACACAGAGAAAAATAATATGGAGTTGATAGTTCTTTGCTTTTCCATATTATCGAGAAAGGGAACAGAAAAAAAAAGCACTAAATTGAATATATAAAATCAATTTTGGCAGTTTCTCAGCAAACAGACTTCATTTATTACTGCAAGATGAACACATACAGGAAACTAGAAAGGAGGACTGGTGAATCTAAATGGCATCTTTTCCCAGGCCCTTTCTTTGCTTTTAAAATTTTCTATACCTGTGCAAAATACAGATGTGCTTATTTTCACTTTACTTTTCAAAATTAAAAAATAACTAAAAGCATAGACAACTGATGGGTAAGAAAACATCAATTTCTACATATACATGCACACTAACTCTGTAGAAACTTTACAGATTAAGATCATGTTTCTCAAACTGGAGGTTGTGCATCAGTGTGGGGGATGGTACACGACAGATACTAGATTACAAAAAAATACCTTACTGTAAAGTTCACTAGATAAGTTTGATAAAGAAGTATGTTGAATGCAAATACCGAAGGACTATATGAAGTCCAGTGTTTTTATTATTTTATTTGCTTTGGAAGGCATAGAGTTCTGGCAGAAAACTCACCTAACCCTGTACAAAACGATTGGAATGAAGCTCTTGAGGCTGCGATAAGAATGGAATTCCAAGAATGGTGGATGGATTTACAAGCATCAAGCAGGAACCAAAAGAGTCTGGTCCTACTTGCTGTCTAAGGAATTTATTACAGCCTGTTTTAGTTTGCAGACTTCAGAGATTAGCAGGCTGTCACTTTTATTTCAACAGGGTTAATAGCTGGCTATTTTCTGCAAAGATCTATTTTCGTTTCGTTTAAGAAGACTGGCCTTTTAACAGTTTATTTGCTATTCTTTAGTTCTGTTTTATGATCGTTAACTGTGTAGAGCAGGGATAGGCAATTAATTTTTTCAAGGAGTCACATGAGAAATTGGGATGTTGGGGAGGGCCGAACCAATGTAACCTTATTTGATGTCCTCAAATTCCATCAACTCTACTCCTTAGGCTGCTCCAGATGAGGGCAATACGCAGGCACAGAAAAGTGCTTTCTTTCCTCGCCCTCCAGTGGCCACCAGCTGATTGAAAGAACTCATGGCAACCACGCAGAGCTGAACCCAACTCACCTTCTTCTCCTGCCCCCTACGGTGTGCTTACATACATTTGAGTTCTAATTTCCGACTGACCTCACATGAGTCAGACACGGACAGCCAAAGGACTGGAAGTGGCCTAGGGGCTGTAAAAGGCCCAAGTCTGGTGTAGAGTCTTATGGAATAGGCAGTAAAAATACAATTAATTAATTAATTAATTAAGATATATTTGAAAATGAGCCTTGAAATCTAGTTTCAAGTACAGATAGTCCTATAATTGGGAACAGGATTTCCACCATTAAGAGATGCAATCATAAAATGCAATGTCACATGACCATGACACTTATCAAAGAAATTCCAGTACTTTCATTGCTGCTGTTAAGAGAAGATATCATGTGGTTTCCATTTGTGAACTCCTGCCAGCTTCTCTATTGTCTTTGCTTATAGGAAGCCAGCAAAGGCGGCCAGAACTCTGAGGAATAGCTGTGGTATATTTGTCCAACACCACTGTTAAGTTCGAATGGTTGCTGAATGAACTGTCATTAAGTGAGGACCACCTACCTGTACTTTATGTCCATTCAAAATGACTAGGACATTTGATTATGCTAACTAAACAGCCTCTGGAATCATGACAGTAGAATTAATACAATAAATATATTTTTAATTAAAGGGATATGAGACTTCTATACTAACTTTTCAAATTGTTCTTTATACTTTATAAAAAATCAATTAGTTATCATTAGTGTTTACACAAAACCCAATGTGTCAAAATAACTGTGGCATTAAATATTTTTACTGTTAGCAGGTGCCTTAGTTTAAATTTAAATTTTGTAACAAATTTCAGAATATATGACTAATAAAGGGTCATCCGTTATTTTTGTAGAGAACTATTAAAGCTGTATCTAAAATGATGCAATCAGTATAGAATAAACATCTTCAGGATGTCAACCAGTCCTGATCCAATTCAGAACATTTTATAATTCTTTCTACCCAATAGGTCTCTTTTCACAGAATTTTCAATAAATATTTTATGCCAGAGGTCTCCAACCCTGAGTCACAAACTGGTACCAGCCTGTAACCTGTTAGGAATTGGGCTGCACAAGCAAGAGAAGCTTCATATGCGCATGCATGGGATCTAGGTAGCTGAGAAAACCATTCCATCATCCCCTTCCCCTGTTGCCACCATCGGTCCATGGAAATTTTTTTTTCCTGGAAAACAATCCCTGGTTAAAAAAAATAAAAGATTGGGGCCATTGCTTTATGCCTAGTAAATATATTTATACCTCATCTACCCATTTTTAGCCATCTAAGCTTTTTCTTAGTACTTTTTTTTTACTTGTACATGTATAGATTTCCCCAAAGCTGATGATACCCCATTCCTTTATATTACTTTGTAAGCAACAGTCTAGAGAACCACAGAAAGAAAAATCACATCTAAATAAAATTAGGGAGTGAGTTATACAATGTGTAGAAGTTCAGAGTAACAGCTACTGCATTATAAGAACTGGCAGTGCAAGACATTCCACTTACCATCTTGTAAGGATAAACATGATAATTTATTGTACACATATACTAAAATATGGCCAACCTGAATAAACTGTTTAATAATACTATCAGTGTTCGTTTATTAAACCTATAACAGATTGCCATTCTTTGGCCGCTATTACAAACCAATTCTACTGCACATTAGAAAATGGTCTAAATTTTTAATTTGTTACACAATCATCTCTTTCAATTCAGGAGCACAGTGGGTTAAAATGAACATATTAAAACCTAACTATATTTAAAATAATTTATTTTACAATTATTATATCATATACACCTTTCTTGTTTAACACATCATTAATTCTTTGGCTAATCTGTGCAAATCATTCTTATACATTTACAGAAAGAGACATAAATATTCATTAGTATCACAGAATCTCACATTAAAACAAAATATAAAGTATAAAAAGAATATAGATGAATGCAATGTAGACTCTAATGCCCACAGTTTCAGAGCAGTCTCTACTTTCCCATTTTGAAGAAGATTGTTGAGAAAGTGGTTGGGCTACATTTTCAAAGAGTCCTGGAGAAAACAAAATATTCTTTTCTTTCAGTCAGGTTTCAGACTAGACATAGTACAGAGAAGTCTTGGTCACTTTTCAATGGCAGTCAGGATGCAATGTAACCATTCTAGTTCTTCTTGATTTCTAAGCAGCCTTTGATATATCATCAACCATGGTATCCTTCTATAATACATCTGATTAGATTTGGGGAACATGGCATTTCTGTGATTTTCTGTGATATCCTTTTCTCCAAGGTTAAGTTCTAGTCAATATTGATAATGAGGAAGAACTTGGCCAAGTCCCTGTATTATGCAAGGTGCTACAAGGCTTGACACTTTTACTCCTGTTGTTTAACATCTATATGAAGTTGCTAAGTGAAGTGCTGTATATTAAAACTGTCAACAGCACAGGGCCTAGCTACTTTAAGTACTTTCTATCTCTCATAGTGACTGTCTGTTTGTTTGGACACTGTTGGCAAGCTCTAGACCCCATCAATTAAACAATGTCACCTGATCAGACAAGACAGGAAGTAGGCCTTCTTTGCTACTGTTTTTGCCCTCAGGAACAGCATTCTCCCTGAAATTTATATGGCTACCACTCTGGCTTTATTTTCAATAACATCCTTAAATTTTCAATAACATCCTTAAAACCTATATTTTTCCTCCTAGGCCCTGAACCAATTTGAAAAATGGGGTCCTAAGGATGCTTCTCTGCACTGCTTCATTCAATTCTGTATCCATTATGAGTTGGGCAGCATTAAAAAATCTAACTACTTTAATTTAATTTAAAAGTTTTGACAGTATATTTCAGAAACGGTTTTCATTTTCCTTGTGAAACTACATTGCGAGACTGGCCATGTAACAAACAGAAATATTTCATTTAGAAAAATTGGTTTAATTGTTTAAAATATATGCATGTTTCTCTTCCATAGTTTAAAAAACAGTATTAAGGAAATTCTGGCCATTATCAGTACTGATATGAATTAATTGAGCATCTGATAGTTTGCTCAAGTATTTGAGTAATATTTCTTTGGTTCAATACTCTTACCCTTTCCAGGCTTTCCAACTTACCAAGAAATATTTCCCTCTTGCCAAGACTGAACGGAATTGTCCAGAGTGACCCACTTTCCAAGTGGTTTAAACATCCTGACTGTAACATGGAATCGATGGCTACGCCTCATTTCTGCATTCTTTCTGCTAAAAATACCTTCATCCAAACTGAAAACTAAGTGTAACCTATAGCTTAATCATTCCTTAAACAGTGATCTAATTCTAGAGCCAGATCAAGACACAATTGCTATATGGTATGTTACCAGGGCAACCACTTCATGTCATAAGGCCACAGTTCCTCTTCAAGACTAAACTCAGAAACCTTGAGACTGTTTTACATAATTCAGAAAACTGATTCTGGAACAAATATAATAGTAATACATTTTATTGTAGAAGTAAGTTTCCTTCAAAACAATAAAAGGGTCATTTCACAAATATGGCATTCCTTCATGTGAGCATACCTATTTTACATAACTAGAAAGCCATGATTAGACAAAATTTCCAGGCGATATTATCTTTATGTACGTGATTACTTTGCATGCAAGTTACACAGTCAACTATAATTATTTCCACCCAATATTTCCTGGTACTTATACCTTTTGTAGTACATAAAACAGCTGGGAAAAGGAACAAATAAAAACAATTTTCTAACTATTGTATTTCTATTTTTTTTTATTTAATTCGCAAAGTTAAAATACAACTAACTGTTCTATTTTAAACAATTTGAATAAATGTAGTTTGTTTTAATTCAAGTGTTTTATTTTAAAGTATTTCTTAAATGTACAGACATTGTATTAAGGGTTTGTGACAAAATACGCACAAATACATAGTATTCTTACTGATACTCTGCTACCTATTATGTCTTAGAGTACCCTCACAAGATGATGAAATTGAAAAAAAAAAGTTTGGTATAAAGGGTTTGTAGACAGCTTACACAAAAATTGAAATCTGGCAAACATGCAGACATAACTAATTGATATGAGGTGTAAAAATATAGGAAGAAAACTATTTTGAACAGAATATCTTACAAATTAATGAAATGCAAGGAAAAAATGGTACAATCTCATCAGAGCATAATATTCAACATCTAGAATGAGAAAATTTAAACTTCCTTATTTTGCAAACAATATTATGTAAGATTTACCAAAAGCTTCCCTATTGTGAAATGTTGTATCCTATTCCATACTATTTCTCAAAAATATCTCTACTAGCAAAAATCAGGTCTTATTCAAAAATAATCATTATAGATGTAATACCCTTATCATTGGCTTAGCTGAAAGCAATTCTCAGATGAGAAATGTAAAAAAATAGTACCAAATACAAATATATCTGTATTATTTTGGAATACATATTGCACAGAACCTGAGCCAATTGTGTCTTAATGCCATGAGTTATATATATAGTACTGCCAATATCTACACAGAAGATGAAAGGAGAAACAGTCCTAAGCGAGGACAGAAATTTGAAAGCTATGTAGCAACACAAAAATGTTCAACAAAAACAAATAGAACAAAAATCTAAAATAAGGAGACGTGCAATGGCTGCTTAGTTGATACTCTAAATAAGAGTTCAGCACTTAAAATTTTGCTTCATGTCTTATATTTTTTAATAGCTTGTACATCTAACAAGTTCAAATACAACAGATTCCACATATATTACCAGATTTCTTTTACTTCAGTTATTTAATCCAAACAGTATTTTGCACACTACAAATGAAACTTATTCTTGTAATTATATATAAAAACGTAGTAATAATTTTAATTTTATACAAAACCTACTGAACATAGTCCTCACAGTCAGAGAATTCTTCTCAATGTTTATTTTCCAATTAAACTTAAAAATGTTAATAATTTTGAAGATTATTACATACAAAGAATACTAAAATAAATTTAAATACATTAAAACTATCACTTGGGCATAAAAGGAAAAATAATTAGTTCAATTTTATGAATCAGATTTTGGGTAGACAACTTCAAAAAGATTCTTATTGTTAGTAGATATTAGAATTTCATGGCAAAAGATCAGGGTGAGGTTTTTTTTTTTTTTGTAAGAAAGCCTTCTATGTTAAATCTTTGGAGAAAGCCATGGCATATGAATACTAGTTTTTCAAATACACATATTTCAGTTTTCAATTAACTTTTCTAGTAATCAGATTTGTTATCAGATAATCAGGAACATTATCATTTTGAGTACACTTCACACATAAACTTCAAAGATTAAAATCAGGATATTAAAAACAATGAAAAGAAGACAAGAGAAGAAAAAAAACCACAATCCAATTCTTACAAACTAGAATAAAAAAAAATAAATGAAATCATTTTTTTACTGATTACCTTTTTTCTGATGCCATTTTCAATTTATGCATTCTGGAGAGATTTTTGAGATTTTATCACAAAAAGTTGCTCATATCAACATATTATCTGAAAAAGAAGGAAGCATATACAAGTTACGTCCACAGACTATTTGGCAGATGAAATTGATGTAAAAAGTATACTTAACAAGTAATGTGAAAATGGGGCTAAGAAAAAACACATAATTTGCAGACAAATCTCTAAAAATTGTCAACTGCATTAAAATGGCTCTAGAAATACAGATTAGGGCTGTAATTTTGGTTACATTTAATTAGTGAGTTGACTGCAATTATTGCAGCTGGTTAGGAAAAAAGAAGGGATGCAAAAATTCTCAGATTAGGAACTGCGTATGAGCATTTATTTCTTTATATAACATGCACATCTACATCCATTCTTTATTGGCAGGAAACCATCAATCTGATTTTACTAGTTGGCTAATTAGACTTCTTTCTGTTTCGTGGTTTGTATCCCTTATGAGTGGTCCTCGACTTAAAACCACAATGGAGCCCAAAATTTCTGTTGTCAAGTGAGACATTTGTTATGTGAGTTTTGCCCCATTTTACAACCTTTATTGCCACAATTGTTAAGTGAATCGCTGCAATTGATAAATTAGTAATCCAGTTGTTAAATGAATCTAATTTCCCCATTGACTTTGCTTGTCAGATCACAGAAGGTGATCACTGATCCTTGAGTTAAAGCAACAGTAAATATGAACGTTGCCAAGCATCTGAATTTTGATTACATGATCATGGGGAGGTTGCAATGAGAAAAACGGTCATAAGTCACTTTTTTTCAGTGCTGTTCTAACTTTGAACAGTGATTAAATGAACTGCTGTAAATTGAGGAATACCTATATAGCCAAGGGCTGTAGAAATAGTCACAAAGCATAAGGTAAAATAAATGAAAAATGAACAAAAGAAGATTACTGGTACACTTGCAAATATAAGAGTTTGAGCAGCCTGTAAATGCATACAAAATCCCTAAGAAAAAAACTGGTTTGGTTTCAAGATTTCACATTTATTTTTAAGTAGAAGTTCAGAACTGACAAAAACTTTTCTTTAGGAGAATTTCACATGAAAGTAACCAGCCTGAAAGATGCTAACTTAACCCAATCAAAATAATTTTTTTTCTTCTGGTTTGTAGCCTAATGTCTTATCCTTATATTTTATATACAGAATAGTGTATATTCTTTATATATAGTTAAAAGTCTAGAACTGCCAAATTCTGTCTTCAGAACATTTCTAAAGGAGACGAAATCTTTGTAAGCAGGAATAATTACTTCTACGTGCTAGTAGCGTCAATATAACCTTAGATTAGAATTTTATTTTTATAAGGTATTATGCTTTCTTTTCACAATCACTACTGTATTTTTACTTAACAAAATATTTGCTTATATCTCTGATTTGAAAACATTTTTAAAATTATTTCAATTCAAAGCTCGAACTGTATTTTTGTGGCATACATGCCATTTTTCAAATTTCACTAGAGTTTCTATAACAAACTAGAACAACAAAGAAACTGTCTTCCTGGATGATATGTAATCTTCTGACTGGAAAAATGGCTGACTGAAAATGACTCCTTGACACAGAATAATTGAAATGATTTTTTTTAATTAGCTACTATTTATTGATTTTATTTTAATTCCTTTGTAATCGGCCACTGAAGGAGAGTTGGACAGTGTACAATATTATATTATTTAATAATATTATTTACTATTACTGCCTCTATTACTCTTTTTTAGCTATTCTAGGCAGCTTCCTTTTGTCAATAAAATTAGTGTAGAAACTAAGAGTAAAATATCAATGAAGATTCTCGGTCATCCAAGTAGACTTATCTGAAAGTGGAACCATGATAAATGGACTTTTTTCTTTTTTGGTTTGAAACATTTTGCTGTTTATCCGAGTAGCTTCTTTAGACTTCAGTTCTTCAGACTGAAGAAACTATTTGGATAAGCAGCAAAATGTTTCAAACCAAAAAAAGAAAAGTCTAGTTGCCATGATTCAGCTTCCAGATAAAAGTAAAATGGTTCTAGACAATTAAACTACTAAACATATTTATCTGCTGAAGAGGGTATTTAAAGAGGTTATCTATTTAAAGTAAATTAACTTGGAGGAATCAAATAAACTTTCAAGATTTATTGCCAGGAATATATAACACTACACTAGTATGGATGATCTGAGTGGTCCAGATCAGGCTTTTCTACTGATAAGACATTGAGGAGGAGTAAAAGCATACAGGCAGCAATCTTTTTAAATATTTTATTTCATTAAAATAAAATTGCTCTAATGTGGGCATTATTTTCAATAAGCTATAATTTCTCCAGGCACATAAGCTTACTGTTTCCAGGTAATCCTTACTTAACGATCACAATGGAGACCGGCATCTCTATCACTAAATGGTGACCTTATTAAGCTTGACATCATGTGACAGTGACTTGTGACTTTCTGTTGGCTTTCCCACTGACTTTGCTTCTCACAGACCCTGCTATGAAATTTGCAGTTGGTGATCATCTCATCATAGGAAGCTGCAATAGCCTCAACTTTGAGGACCAGTCCTAAGTCTCACTTTTCATTGTGTCTAATTTTGAACGGCCGCTGAACAAGTGATCAGTAGCAACGACTTATCTGAACAGTCTTCATGAATACAGAATAAAATGTGCCCGCCCCCATGCCATGGCCCTCATTGTAACTGCAACATAAGAAAACTCATTAAATTAATACCTTTAAATCCAGGTAGTCCCCAATTTATGACTGGTTATTTAATGACTGTTCAAAGTTATGATGGCCTCAAAAAGTGTGTTTTACAGTCTGTAAAGCTCTTCTGGTTGTCATAAACATTGTGCTTTCTCCCCCATCCCATGGACACATGACTGCATTTTGGACACTTGGAAAATGGCTAACTTACTGAAGTTGCAGTGTCCCATGGTCACATGACTACAATTTGTGACTCTTTTGATGGTTTCTGGCCCAAAACACCCATCAGGAGAGTTCCAGTTCCACCACATGATTCATTTAACAATCACCATAAAAAGTTATAAAATCATCTTGTCACATAGGTGCTTCAACTTACAATAGTCATGACTTACAACTGAAATTCCAGTCCCAATTTTAGTGATAAGTTGAGAACTACCTGGACATGACTAGGGATCAAATTTAACATTATAACTGAATTAAGCCATAGAAAATAAATCTCCACACAGAAAAATGATTTTATATTTTATATTTCTAGAAAGGGGGGAAAATGAAGGCTATAATTATTTCCTAAAAAACACTGTTAATATCAAGTGTCATTATCTCAGCCAAACATTACTATATTAGGGTAAAGAAAGCAAGCAAGCAGTCAGTGGTATGATCAAATTCACACAGTACAATTTTATGTCTCTTTATATGTGTATCTTCAAAGGTGATTCACACTAAGGAGCATGAAATCCATCTGGCTACTGCATTACAGCCTCACATATTGCATTTTCTCTATTATTTTAAAGAATCTGAAACTATTTGAAGAATAAGGTATAAAATATTTTTCAACAATTACTCCAGACAAGCTTCACTGTTGAAATAGTTTAAATCTATTGCATAAGATTATCCCTTTGTCCAAAAGAGGGAAGTGAGGCTCTTTAACTTGTAAGAGGCGTTTGTTATCATGGATTTATTTTTTTCAAGTAACAAAATAGGATGTGGAAAGAATTCTAAATATTGCAATACATATATTAATCTCAAAAGCCATTTTAGTATAGTAATTAAAGAAACTACAAACTAGGAGACTTGAGTTCTATCTCACCTTCAGCATGAGGTGTCTTTGGTCAGGTGTCTTTGGTCAGTCACCTTCTCTCAGCTATAAGGAGATGGCGCTAGGTAATTACTTCTAAAACTACTGCTAAGAAAGTTGCAGGGACTTGTGCAGGCAATCACCCAATGTCAATACTGATTCAAACACACAGACCAAATCTCTACTTCCAACACCTTATGTTGATTATCTCATCTTTTCAGTGTTTACAAATGTACATTTTGTAATGTAATTTTATTTTTAAAAAAATATTATGCAAAGAATTGCAGGAGCCCATGAGATCCAAACGATGGACTTCACCAATTACTGGTTATATCAATTTGGCCTCTCACTCATGGAAAGCTTCCTGATCCAACTAAAAATTCCATAAATGGAAGGAACAGAAATGATTTTAGTTGATTACTACTTCCCCGAGCAGTTCCCCAGAGTTTCTCCTCTCCCAAGTTAACCAAGAACACTGATGACTACTGAGTTTTACCATATAAATTTACATACATTCATGAAAAAAACTATTCCAAATAAAATATCTTCTACTTATGTTGAAGTCAGCATATGATTTATTACAAGGAGTATTTGCCTCCATAGTCACCAAAGCATGCAGTTGTTTAAAGACTCTATGCAAACTAGTGGTTACCAAAGCTTTTCTCTGACCTCTCCTTATAGTGATTATCAAGCAATATGAATCTCAAATAAAATGTGATATTTGTAAATAAAGGCTTCGGTGTTTGGCAGATGAGATTCAAAAACCTCCCTCAGAAATGCTTTCTGTCATAAATACACAAAGATTTTGAAGCGGTGCTGCAGTTGCTATTTCAACTGGACCAACATCTGCTTAACATAAATTTTTATAGCAACATGCAATATAGAAGGCTAAGGCTTCATTCTATGTAAACTAACTGTAGGAATACAACAATTCTGGGTGCAAATTAAGACCATCTTGTTTTGTGTACCTTCAAATAATAACAAGAAACAGATGTCTGGGTTTTCCTCATGCTTTTTTTTTACCTAGAAATGTCTTATATGGCTCACTCCAGCCATGTTCGGTTAAAGGAACACATCAAATGAAACCATGATTTATTTGAATCACGGTTTCTTGAACAAGCTATATAATATAGAGGCATAAACTAGACTTTATACATTATAATGGCTGAGTGTACATCTGCTGAGTCAAAGCCAAACCCAGCAACAGCGGGATTCTTTCACTGTACCTAAGCAATTGCAGCTAGACATTAGGAGAAACTGAAAAACTGTGCATTCTTTACACACTTTTCTCCAGATCCCCCTCCCACAAATACATAAGTGTGTCATGCTTCATAATACTTACAGCAGGTATTAGGCAGAAAAGAACAGTTGGGTATGCACGGAAAACACCTGCACAAACATCCATGGGAGCAAACTGGGTTTTACCGAGCTGTATTGGAATCCTAACCAAATACAATTGCATGCTGCTTATCATCCATGCACACTGACCGCTGCTGTGTGTCAATGATAAGATTTGTTTTTAAAATATCTTCGGCTTCCATTTGGACTACTTTAACCATTTTAATTATATTGCTGTTTCTATATAAATCACCATATATTTTTTTGTGACAAGGAAAAGAAAGTAAAAAACAAACAAACAAATGGGCTATTTTTAGCACACCACCACCCCAACTGAGTGTGAAAAACTAACAAGTCATGCCTGTTTAATAAACAGAAATGCCACCCGACATTATTTCACTGCGAATCCTAATCAGGCGCAATGCTGTAAGGTTTCAAATCTAGTCTAGTGTATCCCAATAATTAAACCGGTACCAAAAAAAAAGACCTTGTGACACAGTGATCTAATGAAGGGGAAACTCCTCTAAATAAACGTTGATAAATATCATACTCCTTGGAGAAAAAAAAATGTGTGGTGTATGGAGGGGGTGGGGAGCCATTCCAGAATTACAGCTTCTATTCTAGCGAGACCACGATGACGAACCTGATCTCCAGTGTCCATTTCCAGAGACCACCAATTCCCTCGACTAAACTGCCCCCTTTCCATATTTATCCCGTTTGCTTCTGTTGCCGCCGCCGCCAGAGGTCAGAAACCAACGAAAAGCTCCACCGACAGGCAAAGCTTGTCAAAGGGACAAGTCAAGCCGAGCGTCCTTCCACCACCCCGGGCTATGTCAGTCACCTTTTTCAGGTAGAGGGCGGCGATCTTCCTTAAGGTCCAGACGCGGGTATCTCAGCACTGCATCACCTTCGGTGAGAAGATGGAGGGATAGCGGGCAGGCCGGGCTCCAGAAGGAGGCAGGTGAGAGGAAGCGGCGCCAGACCTAGCGCCAAAGGCGCCGATCGCCACTCCCGCCGAGAGGCAACGACAGCGGCCGCCGCGGCTCTGGTGTCGCTGAGCCCGGACCCTCCGCACACGGCCGACGGGAGAACGAGGACGCGGCAGAAACCTGCCCGCATCCTGGCGACGTCACCGTGCTCTCCCGGCCTCCTCCCCCGCCGCGCGCGTGCCCAGCCGCAGCGCGCGCATGCTCCTCGCCCAAGGCGGCTCGAGCGGCCCAACGCCCTTCTCCTTGAACTGCAGTCTTTAGTCACTCCCGCCGAAGGATGGCCGGGAGACCGAGGGTTGAGCCGTTTCCCCGCAGCACGTGCTGCTGCCCAGACGTTTTCTCCTTTTTTAAAAAAATATACATACATAATCCAGTAAAACGCTGGATAATCCAGTAAAGTTGTCCGTCAGGTGAATCAGGGATATATAGAGATCCCGGTTCCTCGTTTAGTTAAAATGGGTGTCTTAAACTGACCTAACTGTAATTTAAATTTAGTTTTCAGAATACATTCTGTGGGGAAAACCTTTGTGAGTTTTCCGAATTTTTAAGTATGCTTTCCAGGTTAGACGCCTGTGAGTGCTCATTTCATGTTGCCTCAAACAATCCTAAAGTCATGGGACATCTCGTGCCAGTGTGAAAAAAAACACCGAATTAAATAACTGCACCACTATTAGTTACAATAACTGAAACCAAATGCTGTCCATTTAGTCACTACTTTATATCAGTGTCTTATGTCTTTAGTTGATTTTTACCTCTGCTTAATTTTATTAGCTAATAGTCATTTTAAGTCATTATAATTGATTTGAAACCATAATCTCCTTATGTATGTTCTCCCTTACACATGACATCACTAAATCTCTATACAACAATAATAATCGGGCCTGGTGGCTCAGCAGACTAAAGCATTGTGATTAACACCAGCTGTCTGCAATTACTGTAAGTTCGAATTTCATCAGGCTCAAGGTTGACTCAGCCTTCCATCCCTTCTAAGATAGGTAAAATGAGGACCCAGTTTGTGGGGGCAATAAGCTGACTTTGTATAAAATATACAAAAGTATGAAGCCTATTGCTTAACGCATTGTAAGTCGCCCTGAGTCTCCGGAGAAGGGCGGCATATAAATCAAAATTTTAAAAAAATATTAATTACTATTTTCCATTGCTTTCAGTATTATTAGCCAGCCTGCATACTTTCATCATGGTCCTCATCAAGCAACCAGTACACTATCACAGTCACAATATCACTGGTTCAGCACATTCACAAATGCCTCTGATATAAGCATATCTGATGACACCTTTTTCCAGAACCCTAGATTCCCAGCAGTTTACAAATGTATTTAAAAGGTATTAGATGGAACCGTACAAAATCCCTTAATACAAGGTGTTGGAAGAAATATCCATCTGGTTCAGTTCCAAGCTGGGAGAAAGACACTGGAAACATGTAGGCTGATTGTAAAGATAGTTTAATGATGAACAGAACCACCAAGCACATATGATTCTGGGTAGCTGACCACATGGAGTTGAGAGTGAGGGGGTTTTATATCTTTTCATGGTCTTTGAATTTGAGCAAGACCATGTATTCTATTGGCTATTGTAGGGGTTATAGCTGGCTCTGTAGGTTGTCTGAGCTAAATTTGGTTGAAGCCTGGAGAACGATGCAATGTCTCCAGGAGATTGGTGCTAGATGGTTAATCCTATTATTTCCTGAGGGGGTCATATATTAATCCTATCATCCTGGAGCTGGAGGTCTTGTGTTTTGCAGACAGGCTGGCCCAATCTTTCTCAATGGTCACAAAATATCTGCTGGGAGCTTTTAAGAAAGACTTGGGGGCTGCTTTCTGTCTCCAAGAGCATGTTTCTCTATTTCTTCTTTAGGGAAATATAATATTCTGCCTTTTTAATATTTCCTAACATATTTAATTCTTCTAGCAGAGGGGTGGGTGCTAACTTTCTACAAAGGGTATGATAGAGTACAGTAGATCTTCCCTACTCCCATTTGCTTTGTGAGACTGGCTCATCATATAGGAGGCATGTACCTATATAATGGTTGTCTTGATCTACCAGAATACCAGTGAAAACAAAGTAACAAATGGCATTATTCCCTGGTGAGGTCAACAGTTTAAAATGTGTTGCTACATTTTAGATCACCAACTACCTAACTAATAGCTGGTGTCCATTTTGTTTACTTATATGCTTTAACTGCATTATTGTTACCTTCATTCTTCTTTGGTATATATTTTATTTTTTGGAAAACTTTATTTTGCTTAGAAGTTTCCAATGTTGTTTTTCGTTGAACTGTAGCCACCTTAGAACCTTTCAATGTTAGAAAAACAGAACATATCTTTCTGAAATTTCAAAAGAATTGCAAAGAGTATCTCAAGGAAAAGTATGCCTTACTTGGTTTCTGAATGTTTCCTATTCCAGAATAGGAAAAATGGTAAAGAATAGTCCAGCCTTTGGGGATAAAATTATCGTGCTAATAATAGATTGTAGTAGGTTGTCTTCTTTCCCACGATTGTACATTTTTCTTGGATCTTTTATACATTCCTGATGTTCTAAGCAACATGTTTTATTTTTCTACAGGTATTCTTTAATGTTGCATTAATCTTACTATATGATTCAGCTTTATTTCTTTTTTGGATAAAATTCCACAAGGCAGTCAGTGATGTCTGGTTGCAGTAGTAATATTAGTAAGAATGAAGCTCTATCAAATGTAATATTTTGCTTACATGACTGCATTGTACAACTCATCAATACATTTATTTTTACTGAATTAGCTTATATGCTGAATTTTGAAAAATAAAGTCTGTTCCTGTAACTCAGAATCATGTTTTAGGACTTTCTGGCACACAGGAATATTACATAATTAAGTCTATTTATACATCATTGAGCAATTAATATCAGCATAAGTTTCTGAAATGTTAAAAGTTCACGACATATTTTAAAAAGATGTCGCTTTAAAAATTGTAACAGTGCTTTGGCACCCTCCAAATCACTTCCTCTCTCAATCAAAACAAAACTCATGATTTCATTATGGTTAGAATTAGGTATTAAATATAATATTCACTTTTAGTAATCATAATTTTTAAAAAACAATGAGACTTTACTAATTCATAATATAAAAACTTTTCACTAGAAATAAATTTAAAAACATTTTACTTGGGAAGTAGCTTAATATTATATAATTCCTGTAATCTGTTGTCAGGAATGTTCAGACCTATTTTATTCATTTATTTTGAACTGCTCTTTATAGCAGCAAGTGTAAAAACTTCTGACTTTGCTACTTGATTTTTTTACGCACAACAGGAACAAACAGTGATAGCAATCCATATTTGTGTGAGCTGCAGTTCTGTTAGAGCTCGGATGAGATGAACAATTTATGAATGTGGATGGTGTTTTTTTATATATATTAACCTTTTGGCTTGCCTGCACTCTTTTATCCTTAAAATTATTGCACAGCAGCTCTATGAGCTCTTGACTTTGAAAAGGTTGTACATTTGGGGCATATGCTCAGAAGTGAATGCCAAGCTAATTTTATTTTCTAAGCTTTTAGCTCTTTCAAAAACACATTACAAATACTTTTAGTAGTATTCCTTTCATCTATTTAAACCTCCAGTCATTTGCATTTTACTGTGGTAGTACACTGAATATGTTTCATTTAATTGTAGGTTATATAGCAGCTTCTTGTTGCAAGTAACATGTTATAAATCTTCCAAACATAACACATTATTTATAGCTAGAGATACCATATCCAATTGGGTTCACAGAGTTGGTTATGTTTGTATTATATAATAGGGCACAAATCAGCCAATTGCATTGAAATTAAGTATGTGGATGTATGGTTAGAAGCAAAGAAAAATCAGAACCAGCTTGTATCTTAAGCTATCTTTTTCAGTTTCATCCTCTATGATTTAATGATTATATTAGATTTAATTACTGGGTCGCCATATTATTTTCTCTGTTACTAACACCCACACACCTGCAAAATAAATATAATAGTTCTGGATTACATTAGAAGCTTGACTGCTTCACTTTCATCCCCATTCATAGTTGAGAGGAAAACACTGATGAGCCCTGATGTTACTAATCAGATAAAGAAACATCTGCAGGCAAACAACCAAGCTTAGAAAACACCAAAACTCTTTACAGAGAGTTTACTGTTTTCCAAATATGGATAATATATAAGGCCATTTACCGGGCTAAGTTTTTACAACACAATAAATGTAGACAGCTGGGTAAAACCAGCCAAAGTATCTTTTTTATAATACAAGGAATTGTGAGAACCGAAGTAGGTAAATCAGGGATCAATTAGCCATAGAGTAGCACACATCATGCAAAAAAAAAAAAAGCAAAATTCCCACAGGCTGCAACTTACAATATGGGAAAAAACCTGTTTAATTATGAGCAGGTCTCTCATAATTAAATCAGACAATGCAGTGATGCATAGACTGCAGACGTGAAATATGACTTTTGCGCAGGCATAAAGATTCAGTTGGGAAAAACCCGAGAATTTCTCTATTTTCTGAGTTGGTTTGTTGAAAAAAATGGCGAAACTTGGTATTTCGAAACTATTAAACTAAAAGCCCGATTTTCCTCTAAGCAATTCAAAAAGTTGCCGGTGTGATTCAAATAAACCCAACTCAAATAAGCCCAGATCCTACACGCATTTTTAAAAAGCAAATAAAATCCGCAAAAGATCAGTTTTAAACTTCATTATTTTACCTACTTAATACATAGAATATAATGCATAGAAAAATTTACAGTACATTACAATTTAAATTGAAAAAAATCTAGACACTCGGACAGGTATAGACAAAAAAAGAAAAGAAATCGAGATCTGAGTTTGAAAACTCAGACAACCGTGGTTACCATTCAGAGGAGCGAAAGTTCCAACAAAGAACCGGGACAGGAAATCCGGTCTGTATTCTGCGGCTCCTTCTCTTCTTTTTATCTCTATGGAAAAACAGGGTTCTACAGACCCTAGACTAGAGTCCTCACATCCGGGGTTCCTCAAGAAAATAGAATTCTGCGCAAGCGCGGTAGCGGGGTTTCTGCCTGCGTTGTAGCTGAATGGTTTGCGCTGGGAAAGGGAAAGGGAAAGGGAAGTAGTGTGTGTATGTGCGTGGTTTTTTTCTCCAGCCGGCTGCGCGAGACCGGAGGGCAGAGGCTCGTAGGAGACCGAGTAAGCGACGCCCACCTTTTTTCTCCTCCCCACCCCGCGTCACGCGCTGCCGGCTAGAGAAATAGCAGTTGCGGGGCTGAGAAGCAGCATTCCAGCGTGGCCACCATCTCCAGTGGTCAGGCAGGTGAGAGGCCGAGTCCCTAGACTCGGTTTACTGAGGAATCCTTCCTTGCTGTCTCTGGGATCGAGGGATACCGTGCTTGCCTCTGCTTGGGGTTTTGATCGGGCACTTCGTCGATTTGGGTATTGGTGGGGCACAAAGAGGCTTGTCCCAACTAGCCTCGCCCGCTCCCAGCACAGCGATAGGCTTTAAAAACTTACTAGATTGGAGTGTTTTAAAAGCTCTGGCTCTGCTTTCTGGCTACTCTGAATTAGAAGCGAAGAGTGGTGACCCAGCTGCTGGGGGTCAGTCCACTGTACTGGTAGTCTTCGACTTACAACGGTTCATTTAGTGACTGTTCAAAGTTGCAATGGCAGTGAAAAAAGAGACTTATGACCGTTTTTTTCACAGTTATGACCTTTGCAGCATTCCCCTGCTCATGTGATCAAAATTCAGATGATTGGCAACTGGTTCATACCAACATTGTAGCGCCCCGGGGTCACATGATCCCCTTTTGCGACCTTCTGACAAGCGAAGTCAGTGGGGAAGCTGGATTCACTTAATAACTGGGTTACTAACTTATCAACTGCAGTGATTCACTTAACAAGAAAGGTCGTAAAATGGAGCAAAACTCACTTAAACAAATGTCCCGCTTAACAAATTTTGGGCTCAATTGTGATCGTAAGTCGAGGACTACCTGTATAAATGCAGAAAATTGAATTAAGAACGCGTCCACTGTCCTTTGGCTAGACTGCTAGAGTTTCCAGGCTTAATTTTTAAATGTCCTAACATCTGTGCAGGTTTAAGGCCATGGTTATGAAAGCTGCTGTAGATGATGATGATTCAGGATGGGAGATGAATATAGCTGAGAAGATGGAAAAGGGTAACACAAGCTGGATAGACATCACCCAAGATTTTGAAGATTGCTGTAAAGGTAAGTCATGCTGAATACGGGTTTAGATGATGCTTCTAAACATAAACAGGAATTGTGAGAGAGTATTATAAGAAAATTTGCAATATATAACTAAAGATTTTCGTGGAGAGGATTGAGCTGTATTACTTGAAAGCATCAAATAGTTTGGATTGGCCTGAATTGTCAACATTCAGTTCACTAATGGCATCAGATGGCACAACCCTTTTGTGTCTTGTGTTGCCTCCTTCTCCACCGCTAGTATCATGAAAATGAAATATTGAACATTTTCCCACTTTTGAAAACTTCCCAGGTTTTTTTTTTCTTCTGGGAATTTTTCATACTACCGAACATTTCTGGAGTGCATCTTTTCAGAGCCTTCACTATGTTCCTAAGGCCCATCCTAGCATTCTAAGTAGGTGTTCAAGTGATAGAGATTTGGAGGTGGAAGGAGGCTTCCCAGTTCTCATAAAAGTAGTGCTATCTAAGCAAGTTTTTTGTATAATTTTGTATCTTCAAGTCAGAATTGACTCCTGGCGACTGCCTGGACAAGTCCCTGCAGTATTCTTGGCAACATTATTCAGAAGTGGCTTGTCATTGTCTTCTTCCAAGGACTGAGTGAGAGTGACTAGGCCAGGGTCAGCCAACCAACTTCATGCCTAGGGCAGAGCTAGAACTCACCGTCTCTTGATTTCTACTCTAATGTCTTTAACATTACACCACTGATTCTCCTAAAGCAGTTGGGCTTCCTGATATTTACATGTTTCAATAATGCAAAAATAGACTCCTGATAGACCTATGATGAAGTTTCGGTACAGGTAGTCCATGAATTACAACCATAATTAAGCCTGATAATTATAATCATTAGTTCTGACGATTATAAAGGGGGAGTCACATGACTGATCTGATTTTACATCCTTTTTTTGCGTCAGTCGTAAAGCAAAGACTATGGTCATAAAGCAAACCTATTTGCAATGGGACCATTTTTGCTGGAAGTAAACTGTAGTTTCCAGCAAACCTGTTGTAAATCGATGTCTTGTCACTGCAGGGCACTGCAAATGGCCATAAATGCAGGCCGATTGCCAAGTGTCCCAAATTTGGTCATCAGACCACAGGTGGGGAAGCAGTTGTTGAACCTTCAAAACCAGGTCATAAGTAGCTTTTGAAGGTTGGTTGTAACTTCACATGGTTGTTAAGCAACTGGTTATAAATCAAGGATTACCTGTACAAATATATTTATTTTATTGATTTGATTTGATTTGTATGCCGCACTATCTCTATAGGCCTCAGGGTGGCTCACAACAATTAGAATCAAACCAGAAAGAACATGTTAAAATACAAATCAAACACATATTAAACACATTAAAATAATCCAAACCCCATCAGTCCAGGCTGGGCAATTTGAACAGCCATGTTTTTAATTCGCGGCGGAAGGTGCGAAGGTCAGGGGCCAACCAGAGCTCCAGGGGGAGTTGTTTCCAAAGGGTGAGAGCACCCACAGAGAAAGCTCTACTTCTGGGGGTCACCAGCCGACATTGTCTAGCCGACGGCACCCCAACTAGTCCCTCCCTGTGAGAATGCACCGGGCGGTGGGGAGCTGTTGCTGGTTGCAGATGGTCCGATAGATATCCTGGGCCTAAGCCATGAAGGGCTTTATAGGTAATCACCAGCACCGTGAATCTCACCCAGAGGACAATCGGCAACCAATGCAAATCGCGCAGGAGAGGTGTAACATGGGAGTATCGGGACTCTCCCATCACAACCCACGCAGCTGCATTCTGCACTAGTTGAAGCCTCTGAGTGGTCTTCAAGGGCAGCCCCAAGTAGAGAGCATTGCAGTAGTCAATACGGGAGGTGACTAGCACATGAGTGACCGTGAGTAGGACATCGGTCCAGATAGGGGCACAACTGATGCACCAAATGAACCTGGGCAAACACCCCCCTAGACACAGTTGTTATATAATCTAACATCAACCGTGAATCCAGGAGGACACCCAAGTTGCATGTCCTTTCTACAGGGGGTAAAACTTCACCCCCTATAACCAAAGATGGAACCTCTCTATCAGACTGAGATGCTGGTACCCACAGCCACTCGGTCTTGGCAGGGTTGAGCCGAAGCCTGTTCCTCCCCATCTAGATCCGTACTGCTTGCAGGCACCAGAACATCACGTTGAGGGCATCACTGGGCTGGTTCGGGGTGAATATAAAAAGCTGGGTATCATCAGCATACTGATGATACCTCACCCCGAGACCACGGATGACCTCTCCCACCGGCTTCATGTAAATGTTGAACAGAAGAGGCGAGAGTACTGACCCCTGGGGCACCCCACAAGTGAGGGTCCTCATGGCCGACCTCTGCCCCCCCCCCCGCCAACACTGCTTGCGTACGTCCCGAGAGGCAAGAGGAGAACCACCACAAAACAGTGCCTCCCACTCCTAACCCCTCGAGGTGCCGCAGCAAGATACCATGGTCGATGGTATCAAAAGCCGCTGAAAGATCAAATAGGACCAGAACAGAGGAATAACCTCTGTCCCGAGCCCTCCAGAGATCATCCACCAGCGCGACCAATGCCATCTCCATGCTGTATCCGGGCCTGAAACCCGATTGGAACGGATCAAGGTACAAGGTATATACTTTCACTGTGTGAATTTATTTTTGATTATATGATGTATATGGGAAAAAAACCATTTGGAGTGTTTTCTAATTAACTCATTTGTAATTCTTTTTTAGAATTGAAGTTAGGAGAATTGCTTCATGACAAACTGTGAGTTTATCATAAGAACAGAAGTGTATATTTGTTATATATATAGATTCAGATGTGAAACAAATGCTTGATCCTTCCCTCATTTCAGTGGTACATTCTGACATGTTGGATATAAAAGTATATATCAGTATATGAATAGTATGGACAATTAAAATCTGTATTACTATAAAAATATACATCTTAAATCAAACTTAAATTCTATATAAAATGTTTGAAATTAGGCAATATTCTCTATTTGTTTTGATAATGTTTGAGGGAAAAAATCTGTTAAAGCTTGAAATATATTTTTAGATAAATTCAATTTTTTTCATCTATCATAAAAGACTCAGTGATTTTTGAAAGCATATAATAGAAACTCAATTCTATTACATCAATTTATTTTTTATTTTAATACATTAGTCATTTAAACATTGGACTTTGTAGTTAATTTCATTGAACTAGTTGGTATTAGATTTTCATATGAATCCTTGCTGAGGCAAAACTGGATTTTTATTGATGTTAATAGCTTGGGGTTGTTGGGATTATTTTTTGAAATGTGCTTCTTTATTTAGGACATCTGTACTAGAAGTTACAAAAAAAGTTATGAAAGTACTGTGTTAAATCCGGTTATGACTAACTTATCCCATTAATGAAATGGGATAAGATTCAATGAATCTTATGAATTTGAACCCAAACCAGTATACATAGGATGATAATGCTACTAAATTTTTTTTTTTAATGCAAGTGGGTAGCTTTGCTTAATATTAAGTTTAGAGACAGATTATTTGCCCTAAGTACAATAATCAGTAAACTTTTCTCTACGTATTCCTGTTCTCACAATTAAGGGTATGGTCAGTAACAAATAGAAGGGAGGCACATTTCAGAATGCTACAGGATCATCTAACAGACTGTATAATGTATGTATGGGATGTTGACCATTTATGTTAGCATAAATATATTTGAGTCTGATTATCTGCTTTCTTACTATAAAAATGGTAAAAGTAGCTGAAGATAAAAATTCCATAAAGAAATTATGGAAAAGAAAAGTTATATTCAAGCTCTATATTTAATACCTAGATTTTTTTTTTACCAAAAATAGCTAATAATCATTAGTAATTTTTCACATTCACCATTTCTATTTGCTTAAGAATATGTTCTGGATGTACTTTTTAAGATGGATATTTAAGTTTGCATGATACATTAAATTGCATAAGCATTAATTTTTGTTTAAATTGCTAATACCAACTTAATTATTTCTCTTTTCTAAACATCCATAGTTTTGGTCTGTTTGAAGCCATGTCTGCTATTGAAATGATGGACCCTAAGATGGATGCTGGTATGATTGGAAACCAAGTTAATCGTAAAGTTCTTAACTTCGAACAAGCTATCAAGGTTAGTTTTAGTGTCAACTGTTTAATGAATCATAAAATAACTCATTGTTATATGAATACAAATCTATATATATAAAAGTGAAAACCACTCACATCGTAATCACGAAATCTCCAAAACCATAAAGCCTACAAACTTGAAATTTGCCATGTATGTTCCTCTTGGCTTCTAGGTGCTCACTTAGAAAGGATTTTTTGAAATGATCATCAGCGCATTAGTATTTCTTACATTATTATTAACACTCTCTAATGCTAATTAGTTAGATGTTCTACTCCCCCTCCCAACTTGAAAATAATTCTGGGGAGAAGGGGAGGTTTCTGTGGGGCAAGCTTGAGGGAGAGAAGGGGCTAGAAAGCCTGAGGAAGAGAAGGTGATAGGATAGGAAATGTTTCTGTGAGGCAAGGCTGAGAGAAAGAAGGGGATAGGATAGGAGAGGATTCTGTGGGGCAAGGCTGAGGGAGAGAAGGGGATAGGATAGGGGAGGTTTTTGTGGAGTAAGGCTGAGGGAGAGAAGGGGAGGAGAGGCCGATCATAAATATTCATTAATTTTCAAGCTGTAAGTGTTGATTTATCAAGCCCGATCACATAGATTCGTAACACGGGTATTCAGCTAGTATTGCAATAAGTGTGAATCTCATGCATTACGAAAGAGATAAAAGGACTTTAAATTCCTCTTCTTTTTCTTCCTTATACTACGCTAAAGATCACTCAACTGGTTAGTAGGAAAAAACAACCAATAATATTTAAAAACACGTGACTTCTGAGAACATATTCAATTTAAGAACATTATAGCAGTTAATGCTGAACAATTATGAGTTGATTTTCTGGTTTAGAGCAAATCATGCACATTGAAACTTGATCCTAATTAAAGAATGTCTCTTGTATCATAAACATCTTAAGAGCACCCAATGAAATAATTCTATTGAGGGTAGATGATATTTATATTTATTTTATAAATTGTACTCTGCAAAAGTTTAAAGTATTCTCAAAAGAACAATAAAAGTTTTTATTAAAATGTGAGTTATAAGAAAGAGCGTTATGAGTTAAAAATGAAGTAAAAATTAGAAAAGCCTGCTAAATTATTAGATTTCAAAAGCTAGGCAAAGAAGTATGACCTTTGTCATCTTCCTAAATACGGTGGGTGAGAGAACCATCTAATCCTTAGGTGACAAATAAGTCCAAAATTGTAGGACAGCCAGAGGAAAGCCCTGTTTCTTTCCTCCCACTCTTCTAATCTCTCAAACAGTGGGACTTTGAAACTCTCTTCCTAAATCGAGTGCATAAAACAGGCAGATTCTGCTTGAATGTGATCCTGAAGATACCCTGCAGTAGTTGTAGTCTCTGAATCTTTGAAGATAGGCTCATGTAAAATATTTTGCGGTAACCAAAACTGGAGGAATTAAGGCATGAATTATTGTGACCAGAGCCTTTGTCCCCTAAACTTGGGATAGACAAAGTTGAGGAAAGTCTCCCCTATAGATGCTATCAGCTATTTAAGCAGAACCTTGAATCCATGGGTTCCCTCAGATGGTAGACTCATTGCATAAGGGGGATATAACTCTATCTAGGGCCACTGAAGTCAGCAATGATTTTTACCCCTGCTGTTCTGATTTTCAGTTTGAGCAGGGTTTGTCCCATTGAGTCCTTCAGTATCCCAGGCTTTGAAGAAAGATAATTTACAGCATTTCTGATACCACAGCTGGGCAGCATATAAATTTAAACTAAAAAGTGAGTGTAGAAAATAGACTAAGTTCTGTAGCAATCCGCTAGGAGGAGCCAGTAGCTATTTTTTCTTGATTACACTAGATCCACCCACTCAGAACTATAATAATGATGAATGATACTGAGTGCTGCTGAGAGGTTTAGCAGGATATGTGATTGCCCTGCGCTCATCCAGGTGCTGATAGTCATCCAGTGGAGCAACAACAGTGCCGTTTCCATTCCAAAGGCATTGGAATAATCAATTTAATCTAGGATTCTCTTATATTATTTTATATATATTATTTTATATTATTTTATATTATCCTTGTGTGTCCAATCACACTTGGCCAATAAAGAATTCTATTTCTTATTAATCACTATTTAGGAATGTAAAACACCTTGAGATTCTCAGAATGATTTACAGAATAATCAGGAGTTAGTCTGTCCTAATCAAAGTCGTACAACAAAGGAAATTAAGAAAGGAGCGAGCAAAATAAAAACAGTGTAATTCAAATACCTATTGTAAATAATGTCAGTATTCATATTCTGCAGGAATAGGCAACCTTCTGCAGGAGGGGATTGCAGTTATGTTTGTTGGGGGGAGTAAAGATCATAATTGTTCTGACTCAGCCTTAGCAGAACCAAGAAACAAACTCCTTGTCCCAAAAAACCCCTCTTTTATTTAGCTACTATGAATTCATGGCATTCACACACTGAAAAGTCCAGGCAATAATCCTTCCAATGGTTAATTGCAGTAACAGAACTTATCATTCCTTGGATAATTGCCAGGCCGGGAGTTTCCAGTCCCAAAGCTGTAAATTAATTCCTGGCAAGCAGTCTCTTGAGGCACGAACCCCCATAAGCAAATCTTCCGAAAGAAATACAAACTGTTTTCTCCTGCAACCACACTCCCCTTTTGCTCCTATTTATTCCCCAGCCAGGGAGGGTCCATTCAGCATCCATGTGTGCCTTTCTTCCCAAGTCAGCTCCTGTTCCTCAGTTGTTCTCCTCTCCTGACAGCTCTGCTGATAAACGTATCTGGAACAGGCCCCAGCTGTTCTTCTTCTCCACTTATCTCCGACTCGCAAGGTAGCTGGGAAATGTCGTACGGTCCTGGCTCTATCTCTGCTTCTGAGGCAGAGCATCCATCAGAGCCTTCCCCAGACTCCAGGGCTGGTCCAAATTCCTCCCCAACCTCCTCATCGTCCGAGTCTGCCGCCAGCTCCACTGGCAGCTGGTGGGCCACAACAGTAATGGGCCAGATGATTCAAAGTGTGAATGACCGTATCACACTAGGGGGATGTGGGCAGAGGCAGGGTTTTCTGGGCTTAGGAAGAGGGTTTCTGTTTGGTTTTACCTATTACACCCATTTTAGGGCTTCGGATTTTGTACAGTTCCCTCCTTAAAACAATAGGAAATAGAAACATCAAGTTTTCAGAAAGATAGTTGGAGGGAAGTCCAGGGATCACAAAAAATATGTTAGGGAGCCCACTGAGGCTTTAGATAACAATAGTTACTCTGATGAGAAAAACTGCTAGAGTAGTAGATTGTCCTTTTTATTCTCCTTCATAGGTCAGTTAGTTTTGCCTGTCAGGAAAGAACCAAATCCCTTGTCTCAGCTAGTAATTGCAACAGAGAATGGAAATATTTCCTCACAATTTTACTTTCACTTATTACTAATGGAAACCTCATGTTTTCCCCCTTGTTCTTTTAAAGGATGGGACCATTAAAGTTAAAGACTTATCCTTGCCTGAATTGATAGGAATAATGGACACTTGCTTTTGCTGCTTGGTAAGAATGCAATGTTTTTAATGTTGCATGAGTGGAAATAACTTCTTTCTTTAAGCCTATGAAATAGGTTTTGGATTAATAAAAGTAGAACTGAAGTAGTTTGTGCCATTGAGTCTAACCAGAATATTTTAATTTTGAATAAGTCCAATTTATTAACTCAAAGTTGTAGCTCCAAAAACCTGATTTAGAGAGTAGATCTTATTAAAGATAAGATTACTTGTGATAAAATAGTCTTCATTGTGCATGAAAATAAAGTTGGTGCATTTTCTGAAACAAATAATTTCTAAAGCCATTGTGTTTGGACACAAATCTAATAAAGTGGAATTCCTGTTTTGAACTTACAAAAACTTTTCCTCTCCATACATGATAATAGCATAGGGTGGGTGCAACCAGTTTCTTTTATAATAGGGGGCCAAGAAGCATGGCCATATGTCAGTGCAGCCCATGAATAGAATTGAAATATCAAGGCACAATAAACTATAATATTTTGGACAGAAATAGGAAGAGATTTATCTGGCTTTTTTTGTTTCACCTCTCAGATATGGCACATATTACAAAAGCCCTGGCTAGAGCAGGATTCTCGGGGCTGTACTAGAACATGGCACCATAACATCATCCACCACTTGGCCCTAATGAAATTAAATGGAATCTGGTCAAAAGCTCTGGGGACTACTCTGTGATACGACTATAATGATGATATGCCCTTTAATATAAAGGATAGCAAGATGTCCTTTAGATTTATTTCATTTCATTTCATTTTCTTGGTTTCATTCTTCTGTTTTCCTTTGTAAAGCAAAGTTATAAACATGCATAATTAATTTTTGTTATTCTTGTGGTCCTCTTTCAGATTTTTCAGGTTTATCTTTTGTAATTTCCAAGAAAATAGGGTTACCATAGGTATAACCTTTATCATAGTATTAGATAGGATATTTACGTAGATACTCAATTAGAGGGGTTTGTGTCTGTGCATGTTATTATATCCATGCATTATTTATACCAGGAGTGTGAAAAATATTCCAGGCTCAGAGTAGCATTTTCAAAAGTTCTGTGTGGCTAGCAAAGCAAGACATTTTTCTATAATACACACACACACACACACACACACACACACACACACACACACACACATATTCTGATGCCCCAGAAATGGCTTCACATTCCTTATTACCTACTCAATATTTCCAGATAACGTGGCTAGAAGGCCATTCCTTGGCACAGACAGTATTCACCTGCCTCTACATTCATAATCCTGACTTTATTGAGGATCCTGCTATGAAGGCATTTGCACTGGGTATCCTGAAAATTTGCGATATTGCTAGAGAAAAAGTAAACAAAGCAGCAGTATTTGAAGAGGTGAGTTTCTTCTTGGTTTAATGTTTTTCCTCTTTCAATAAAATTGCATTCCTTCAAGATGTAGTTGGCTATTCTTACAGTTTTTATCCATTATATCCTATTTCTTATCCCGTAGTATCTTCGTCTTTTTTTTTTTAATTTAATTTATATGCCGCCCTTCTCCGGAGACTCAGGGCTGCTTACAATGCATTAAGCAATAGTCTTCATACTTTTGTATATTTATACAAAGTCAGCTTGTTGCCCCCACAAACTGGGTCCTCAATTTACCTACCTTAGAAAGGATGGAAGGCTGAGTCAACCTTGAGCCTGGTGAGATTCAAACTACAATTGCAGACAGCTGGTGTTAATCACAATGCTTTTAGTCTGCTGAACTACCAGGCTGTTTAATTATAGTGGGCTCTTTCTCAAGGTATTAATTTTGCTTTTACATTTTATTTGCTATAGTTTATAAGTTTTTCGTCTTTAACTTTCAGTTAAAGATACACTTTCTGGAACATCTCCTTCCATAGTTGTAGGGTAGCTTACATGTATAGATGCAAAACTCTTTTCCTTTGTGCTTGATGTATCCCTCGTTGTACTGAATGAAGTATTTCATATAACTGAAAACACCAAGAAAATCTGGGTGTGAGTTAGGTGGCCATATATATTTTCTTTAAAAATATATTTATTTATTATGAACAAATCAAAGTAAGAAAGGCTTGTGTCTAAAACAACTAAATTTCTCCTTCAGTTGAAAATAAGATCTTGTAATTTTTGAATTAGGAAAATGCAGTTCATTTAAATTATAGTTTCATAAATTAAGCTTCCCTTTTCATCAACGTTTACGGTATTGTTTAGGAAACTATATACATAAAATGTGTGCTGCGGAGCAAGGCATACAGAAGTGGGAATAATATTAATTCCTAAAATTTTAAATGTTAAAATGTTGTCTTCCAAGTGTCTTGTGAGTGTTTTCTGAAAATAGTGGTAGAAATGCAGGCTAACATGCTTCTTGCAGAAATTCTGTGAAGCAAATTGCTACTTGTGGCAAATATGCTTTGACTGCAAAACTCTCTTCAATCCTCCCACCCCCACCCATCCCACTTTTGTGTTCAGGAAGATTTTCAGTCTATGACATACGGATTTAAAATGGCAAACAGTGTGACAGATCTTCGAGTTACAGGTAAAATTCAAGTTCATTGTCTCTTTTCTGGAAGAATATAGGCATTTGTTAGTTTGAGTGAATAAGACTCGTTTTTCCCTGAAAATAAGACCGTGTCTTATATTTTTTTGAAACCCGAAATAAGTGCTTGGCCTTACTTTCGGGGATGTTTTATTACCTTGGGGTGCTTGGAGCAAGATGGGTTCCCCTGGCTGTCTTACCTGATTTCCAGCTCCGTCTCCCTAACCCTAACCAGAGGAAATGACAGGGACTGGCTGTGCAGGCATTTAAATATTTTCAGGGAGGGCTTATTTTCAGGGGGGGCTATTTTAGCACATGCGCTCAAAAACCCAATTGGGCTTATTATCAGGGGATGTCTTATTTTAGGGGAAACAGAGTAAGTTGTATGTACTGTTATGGGATTTTTTGTTTTTATTTTTTTCTATATTGTGTTTCTTTGTTGGCTGGAGTCACTGAAAAAGTGCACGGCTCTATAAATTTTCTGAATCAAACAAACAATTAAGTTTCAAAGTAGTATTATAAATTGTAAGATTCTAAAGAAAAAATGTTTTTATGCATGCACTATGAAATAGGGATAAAAACTGAAAATCCAAGTTCTTAATTAGTATAAAGAATTAAAGACAAGGTGGCCTAGGGCCACACTAAAAACCAAAAGTAATTAGGTGCAAATTCCTGGCTAGATGTATTAGGGTTTTTTTTTTTCTGAAGCAAATTATTTTTATCTGTATCATTGCATGTCTTCAGTACTGTTCTTGGTAGAAGTACAATATATTGATTAAATTCTTCTTTGATTGGTGGCTAAAAGTAATCTTGCCTCTTGTCCTTTCTGAAAAGTTTTCTAGATTGCTTTGGTCTCAGAGATGTGCTAGAAAAAATAGGGGTAGAGTTTAAAACAGCTGGGAACCAAGCAGCTGATGCTTTACCAGAACATATGGCGTCTTTCTTTTTTTTTAAAAAAATACAAAATCAGCTTTCCAAGAGTCTTGGAAAACACCAGGATCTGTTTGTCCTGTTCTCAGATTTTTGTACCTAAGCGATTTTTTCTCCAGTAGCATTCATATTGCTGAACTGAGTAATATTTTTCCATGCTAAAGGTATGCTAAAGGATGTTGAAGATGACCTGCAACGGCGAGTTAAGGTATTTCTGTTGGCTATTTCAGAAGTTAGGTATATAAGGCTATTTCTAGTATAATGAAATATGGACAAATCATTCAAAAATACAACACTAATATTTTAACTGTATAACATACAGAATCAATAAAATTGTTGGAGTGTACTTAAAAATGTTAAAAGTTGTTCCGTGCTGTATGATATATTTGGCACAGAGATAGTATGAATGGCAAGAATTGGTATACTGGTAGGCATTTGGCTTGTTACATTTTTAATTTCTGTGATCTTGTCCCAAAATGTAAGGCATTCATTTAATTGAAATTTATTTTTGAATTACTTTATCAGATAGGAATGAATATAAAATGATTCTAATAAGATATCAAACTAAGAGATGGTGCAGTTATTTTTATTCACTGTTCTGTACAGAGTGGGGGGGGAGGGGTAGCCTTAATCTTCTAGAAAGGAGCTTTGACCACCATCACTTCAGCCGCAGTTCATTTGTAGAGACTTGCTCTACAAATACAGCATTCCAATGAAAGCGTAAATCAAGCCAGAATATTAGGACTATGAAAGGATGTCTAGATGTTATGCTATGCATATGAATGGGATGGATACACATTTCATAAGTACTTCGATTCTGATTCCATAGGTGAATTAGAAGTTTAACCAAGAGTTTGTAATATAGAACATATTTTTGCACAAAGATGACATATCTGTGACATTGGACTATGAAGTTATATAATGCTTCATTAAATTGTCGTAATGCCTTTTATTTTAGAGCACTCGAAGCCGACAAGGAGAAGAGAGAGATCCAGAAGTAGAACTTGAAGTAAGGAATGATCGTATTCTATACAAAATCAGATAAAAAGCATCCTAAGCTGAAAAGGGGATACACACTTACACACACACACACACACAGAGAGAGAGAGAGAGACAACGATAAACGATTAATTGGTTAGAATCATAAGATTCCTGGATGGGGAGATTGTTTGGGTCTTGATTTTGGCAGGACTTGAATTGGGAATTGCTTTTATTGGTAATCATGCACTTTGATCATATTTAAGGTACAGTTTTAAAAACTGCATTCTTATACTATTATTCTTTTTAACTAATCCAGAAGGAAATTTATTTTAAAAAAATTGTTCAGCATTTAGAGTAACAACACAACTTTTATATGCATAGATAACATAGTTTAAGATAGAAACCTTCTCTTATATAACATTTTAAAATTATTAATTTTGAATTTGATTTTACAATAGCATCAGCAGTGCTTTGCGGTTTTCAGCAGAGTGAAGTTTACCCGGATATTACTGACTGTATTAATAGCCTTTACCAAGAAAGAGGTATGATTCATTGAATATTCTTAAACACATTTTAGTTGCCTCTAATTGTTTCTTTGTATGTTCATTCAGGTTATATGTAGAGCTTCTACATTTAGAAACTACCATGTATGCTCAGAGATAAACTGAGAATATTAGGTGCCAAAAAACAATGCAAAAAATTCAAAATTTCAGGCACTCAGGGTACACTTTTACATGTGAATGTGAATGCTCTTGTCATGGCTGAAATGTCATGGGATCTTAAGATGACATTGCTTGACATTTCAGTTTTTGCATAATGTTCATTGTAGCATTTCAACCTTTTGAGGTAGGTAGGTAGAGTTCTTAGAGGAATGAGGGGCCATGTTATAATAATAATAATAACTCTATTGTCATTGTACATGGATAAATAGTATACCCATACAACAAAATTCACTTAATACCCAAAGACCAGGTCCAACACACACAACAATCCGCAAACACACTCCCACCCATCACAATTCCCCATCCCTAAACCACCCAAATATCCACACAACAGACCAAGTAATGCTATCCAACAGCTCACTGATGGTGGCCCTTTAGTTCATTGTTGAGTGTAATTATAGCTCTGGGATAAAAACTATTCAGAAAACATGTGGTCTGAGTTTTAATTGTTCTGTATCTTCTGCCAGAAGGCAACAGTCCAAAAAGATTGTAAGCAGGATGGGAAGAGTCTCTGAGAATGTTATGCAACTTTCTCAAACAGCGAGATTCAAAGATGTCATCCAGAGCTGGTAGCTGGAATCTGATGATATTCTGGGCAGTTTTAATGATTCTCTGTAGAGCTTTTTTGTCCGCTACAGAGCTGTTCCCATACAATGCAAAAATGCCTTATGTCAGGACACTCTCAATGGTGCTGCGATAGTAAGACAAAAGTAGATGCTGAGATAGATTTATCTTCCTGAGCATTCTCAGGAAGTACAGCCTCTTCTGTGCCTTCTTTACAAGCATTCATAGTCCATGAGAGATCCTTCAAGATATAAATGCCCAGAAATTTAAAACTACCAAGTTGCCACTACCCATTTTAAAAGCTTTCATTTTACTTTACAATAATCAAGACTGTAAGATGGATTTTGAATTTTTAGAACTGAGATGCATCTTTAGATCTAACATGCATAAGCAAGGATATGATATAATATAGTATGATATCCAATACGTTATGTTTCCTCTTTTTTGTACAAATTCTTAACACAGGAGTTGTTGTATTATACATAATCTTTTAAAATTTGTTCCTGAACAGACTAGTGCAGTTGCAGAAGCTCAGAAGTTGCTGACTCAGGCTGCTGATTTGCTGTCTGCAATTCACAACTTAATACATCATGGTATTCAGGCTCAGAATGATACCACCAAAGGAGGTAAGTATTTATTTTTAGGAATGTTCTCTAGCTCTGGCTGGGAAAGAGGGTTATTTTAAACTTTTCCGTCTCAGTTAGGCATTCTTCTTGAGACACCGATGTATTGAAAACTTTCTATTAGTACAAGGATTTGAGGTTCAGATTTGAGGTTCTAGAAATAGAAATACTTAGTTGTCTGTTGGAAGAAGATTGTCATTTTTGTGTATCAGTGAGATCAGCCATAGAATTCTTAAAATGGCTTAGCAAAATCCAGACTGTCTATGAGCCATTCTTTCATCCTTTCTCACGGGGGATCTTCACTGAGAGTATCTTCAATATAATCTCTTATCTCCTTGACAGGATAAGTTCAAATTTCTAGCTTTCTGTCATTGTATATTCAGACTTTACAAATCATTAGTATTTTTGTGTGATTTTCAGAACTTCAGAACAAGACTGATCCTTATGCACAAGATTTCATTTTGCCTCCTTATTACCTATGTTGTTGCTATTCAATAAATTTTGATAAGGTTAATCTTAAATTGCTTAGCTGACAAAATTAATACTTTGAAAGTTGTTCCTTAATTGATAAACTGCTTATTAAACTGTTCATTATATAACAGAGAACTTAAATGGAGAGTCATAACTGAATTATTTATTACTTTTTTTAGATCACCCTATAATGATGGGCTTTGAGCCACTAGTTAATCAGAGATTGCTCCCTCCAACTTTTCCTCGATATGCAAAAATTATTAAAAGAGAAGAAATGGTTAACTATTTTTCAAAACTTATAGAACGAATCAAAACTGTATGCGAAGTCATCAATTTAACCAATTTGCATTGCATACTAGTAAGTATGAATACTTTTAAGATATATATTAATTGCGAAACAAAGGCATTCTCTTTGAATAATTCCAATGGCTTTTTCATGAATGCTTTTTACACTTAAAATGAAATCTCATTTCATGTTTCATATGTCAATTTAAAAAAACAGAAAACTGAGTGAAGAAAAATTTTCAAAGAACATTGCAATAGAATTCTGAAATTACTGTATTTTTCGGACTATAAGATGCACTTTTTTCTCCAAAAAAAGTGGGTGGAAATGTCGGTGCATCTTAGAACGAATATAGCCCTGTTTTTGGCCGCCTGAAACACCCTCTCACCCCCCCACATGTCCCATTTTTGCCAAAAATGGGATGCGCAGAGGGTTTGGGAGGCCAAAAATGGACCCATTTTTCATGAAAACAGAACACATAGAGGATTTGGGAGGCCTGCAGAATACTCCTGGGGGCCGGGGGGTGGTGGTGGCAAAAACTGGATGCACAGAGGCCAAAACCTATTTTTTTTCTTGTTTTCCTCTTCAAAAACTAGGTGCGTCTTATATTCTAATGCGTCTTATAGTGTGAAAAATACAGTACTTTTTATAATTGCTCCCAAAGACGGGTCTTAAATGGCCTATTGAGAAAGGGGTGGGGAATTCTCTTCTGCTGATGCAAGATATTTTATATCCAAAGATATTCTATATCTAAAGAGGAAAGTTTGACTTTATCTTTGTACAAAATATTAACCACGGCTTTCTTACTCTGTTTATAAATTAGGATTTTTTCTGTGAGTTTAGTGAACAATCACCCTGTGTTCTTTCAAGATCACTGTTACAGGCAAGTTGGAAATAGTACAATCAAAGATTGAAAATTATTTTCATAGGCATGTAAAGTAACGAAGATATACTTTGTTTCAGACCACTTTCCTTGTGGACAATAAAAAAGTGTTTGGT
Source organism: Masticophis lateralis (assembly GCA_030761175.1). Classification (NCBI taxonomy): domain Eukaryota; kingdom Metazoa; phylum Chordata; class Lepidosauria; order Squamata; family Colubridae; genus Masticophis; species Masticophis lateralis. Next base: position 221,433,462 of record JAUDYJ010000002.1, read on the forward strand.
ACTCACCTTATGCAAGACATGGTAAAAGATGCCCTAAGATCTTTTGTCAGTCCACCAGTACTTTCACCAAAGTGAGTAGCAAAATCTATTTGGATACAAGCTTACATATTTATAGTTTCTTTCAAAATATCTTAAATACTTTAAGAAGTATACTATATAAAGTATATCTTTATACTAAAGATACCTTGGTATCTTTAAGGACCAGGTGTTGATAAAATCACTTCTACTTAGAAGTAGACTTTTCTGGTAATTAAAAAATATCTTATTGCTAAGGGAGAAAAAGTATCTGGGAGTTCTGTGGCATAACCATTGTTAAGAATACAAGTCATGTCTTTCACCTAAGGATAGAAGGAAACAGTTGATTTGTTCATGAGTTATACTTTTAAAAAAGCCTCCAAAGGCCAGAGGTAGTAATGTGATAACATCAAACAGATACCCAAAGTTTTAGGGGAGTGTTGTATATATTTGGAGTGGGGTGTCATTGAGGATACGAAGGTGTGAATAATCACTTAAGGTTCATACTCTTATAGATATGCTCTGGGGGGCAGCATAAAAATAATTGGGGGTACGGGGTGCCCACCTCAACTATAGGGCAAAGTACATCTTTAATTTTTATTCAAAATACTTTCACTCAATTTCTCTTAGATGTTGTCTTTATAACAATCACCAGGCTAAGGACTATATTGACTCCTTTGTCACGCACTGTGTTCGAGTGAGTATTGATAGCATTATGAAATAATTTAATGCTTACATGCAATAAGGATAAAACGTAAATTTTCTCTAGTGACCTGTTCAAAGTTGGATTGTTACATGCTTTTAGCAAAAAGTGAACCAGCTATTTGAATTGAAGAAATATTATATTAATTTGAAGAAAGTATTTTTTAAAAGTGCATTGTAAAATCGCAAAGGAAGTAGTATAGAGGGTTTTATATATATATAAGGGGTATATATAGGATTATGGACAAAATGTTTTGTCTTGAAACTTGTTCGGTATGAAATTTCACTAAGTTTCCCATTCCAAATACACAACGGCCCATTTCTACAGCTAAAATGCATTTCAGTAAATTTTGTGCTTGAAACATTTCAAAATGAAACAATTTCCAGATGCCTAGTTCTGTGATTCTCTTTTTATCTTTCTAAATTTCTCAGTTGTAATGCTGTAAGATATTTTCACAGACCAATAGGAAATGATGAGAAATTATTGAAGGAATATTCTGCACTTCAAAAGAAGGAATGTATTGTTTGTATAGTGATAGGAAAACATTGGCGTAAGATGCATATTACAATCACCTTTTAGAGTTAGACAGTTAAACAGATGTGCCAGGAGTGAGCTAAGAACTGACTGATTTTGTATTTATAAATCACCTCAAAGTACACTGTTGCCACCACAGTGTTCCTAAGATTTGCTGTGAAAGTCTCAGATATAACGGACTGGTTCTTTTTTCTTTCAGCCATTTTGCAGTTTGATTCAAATTCATGGGCATAATAGAGCTCGGCAGAGAGATAAACTTGGCCATATTCTTGAAGAATTTGCTACTTTGCAAGATGAGGTAATATAAGCAGGTATCAAACACTTTATCAAATCTGTCATGAAGATGGCTTGCATTTTCTGTCTAATTGATTTGGCTATATAAGAATTATTTAAAAGTACATTTAGTATCTGTTGAAGTGAGAACTTTAGGAATAGTTTGTAGCGCTCACGCAGTATGCTTTTGTTCTCTATGCTGCCTAGAGCTACATGCAATACATCTTTTTCTGTTTCCATTGCCCTTTCAAAAAAAGGGTTAATATCTAGGAATATAGGATTTAAAGAAAACCTTAAATTTGGAGAAACTAACTTTTTCTTGGAAACAAATGATGCTATATTTATTAATAACTTTATACAACATATTATCAATTTGTTTTAAGGTACCCTGTTTCCCCCAAAATAAGACATTTATCCCTGATAATAAGCCCAATCGGGCTTTTGAGCACATGGCAATAAGACCAAGCGCTTTTTTTAGGGTTCAAAAAAATACAAGACAGGGTCTTATTTTCAGGGAAACATGGTATATGATACCATACACTAAAGCATTAAATATTACAATATCCAATTCTAATTCTTGTGTCATTATATGACATAAAATTCTAAGGTGTGATATTGTATGGAACACAAAGTGCTCAATTTATTAGCATCATTCATACGTATATTATACCTAAATTAAATAAAATTGTTTTGATCCTTACATGTTATTGCATACATTTGGGTTATTTGTTTTGATGTGAAAGAACAGCAGTTTTGGGATCTTATGTGTAAATGCAGATACAAGCATCGGGGGTTTTTTTTAGATTTTTTTTAAAAATTTAATCTCACCTTTATTATTTTTATAAATAACTCAAGGTGGTGAACATACATAAAGATCCTTCTTCCTCCTGTTTTCCCCACAACCACCACCCTGTGAGGTGAGTTGGACTGAGATTGGGTGACTTGCCAAAGTCACCCAGCCAGCTTTCATGTCTTAAGGTGGGACTAGTACCCACAGTTTCTAGCCTGAGGCCTTAACTACTAGGCCAAACTGGCTCTTTTTGTTAGAATTGTTTTTATTTGTCATAATTTTGTTAGTATAATCTCAGCACTCGTATTTGCATTAAGATGAATATTTGTTTTTCATTAGGCAGAGAAAGTGGATGCAGCTCTTCACAGTATGCTCTTGAAACAAGAACCTCAAAGGCAGCATTTGGCATGCTTGGGAACGTGGGTCCTATACCATAATCTTCGCATTATGATACAGTATCTTCTCAGTGGGTTTGAACTGGAGCTATACAGTATGCATGAATATTATTACATATATTGGTAAGAGAAGTTAATTACTTGCAGATTAGGAGAGTGTGCTATCCAGACCCAACTCTAAATATAGTGAAGCATATATGTGTCTTAATAGATTCCTTAGGTACAATTGCTTCAGTGTTCTCCCATTGAACATGATTTGGCAGCGATTCCATAAATGCCTATTACTTATATTTAAAGATATAGTCACTGCTTTTGATACTTCACTGAATTTGTTAATTTTTTCTAAATGTCATGCAAAATTAATGAGTTTTGCATTGCTTAGCTATTTTTGCCTATGGAGATACTTGCATTAGACACCTAAAATACTACTGATCTTCGTTTTGTAATGCCTGTATTTGCCTGAAGTTTTCTTTTAAGAGCAGTTAGTCTTAAAGCTTCGATAACTGGAAGTGGAATAGAGTCTTCATTGGGTGTGGATCTTAGAGAGTCATCAGACATACAGTCATATGAAATTGTAAGTACATGCCATATATATTTTCCCTTTTTAAACATATGTGGACATACCAATGTTTTATCTTCATTCAAACAGTATAAGACGATAAATATAATGTAATTGAACAGAAAAACCCAATGGAAAACTGACTTTGAAAATATTTATTCAATAAAGCTTTAACAGAAGTAGCATTTTCTTCTGTGAAAAAAGTAAGCAAAACCTGAGATTTCCCCTTTTGACCGAAACAAACTTTAAATAGAATCCTCCATTTCCTCTTTTTCAGCTAGTTTGGTAGATTTACTAGAATGTTTATGGTTGCTGCCACTTTCTTTAAAGCTTCCATCTTCTGTCTGGTGATTTCCCATTATCCTCAAGTACCTTGGATACAAAAATAGATTCTGTGATAGTGAACTGCTCAGGACCTGATATAGCAAAGTAGCCCCAAACCATAACATTTCCATCACTATGCTTTATACTTGGTATCAGGTTCTTCTGGTAAATGCTGTATTTTCACCAAATGTGTCTCACTTACCTGTATCATTATCTTTCCTCTTCTGTCCAGAATACATTATTTCAGAAATCCTGTTTTTTACTTACCGTATTTTTTGGACTATAAGATGCATCAGAGTATAAGACACACCAAGATTTAAAGAGGTAAACAAGAAAAAAAAAGTTTTTGCCCTCTCTGGCCCCCAGAAGCACTTGGCAGGCGTCCCAAACCCTTTGTACATCCCGTTTTTAAGAAAATGGGATGCACAGAGGGCTTGGGAGGCCTACAGAGTGCTCCTGGGGGTTTGGTAGGCCAAAAACGGACTCGTTTTTCACAAAAACAGGGCGCACAGAGTGTTTGGGAGGCCTGCAGAGTGCTCCTGGGGGCTGGGGAGGGCAAAAATGCTCCTGTTTTTATGAAAAAAACTCATGTGTCACATTTTTGCCCTCCCCAGCCCCCAGGAGCACTCTGCAGGCCTCCCAAACCTTCTGCACCTCCCATTTTTACAAAAATCAGGCTTGTTTTTGGCAAAAACAGGATGCGTGGGATGGGGTTTCGGGAGGCCAAAAATGGCTGTATTCAGTGTATAAGATACACCAACATTTCCATCCTCTTTTAGGGGGGAAAACATGTATCTTATACCCCGAAAGGTATGGTAGATGTTCACAGGCAAACTCTAGTCTAGTCCCCAAGACTAGAGTCAAGTCTTTCTGGACAGCAGAGGTTTCCTCTTGATATGCCTCCCATGTAAATCTAATTTGAGAAGCTTCTTTCTAATGGTAGATCTATGCAATTTGACTTCAGTAGTGGTGAGAGCTGGCTCTAGGTCACATGATGAAATTCTGGGATTCTTAGAGGCTTTGTTCAGCATCGTGTGTTCTGCTATCGGGCTGAGCTTGCTGGAATAGCTAGACCTGGGCAAATTGGCAATTGTTTGGAATCTTCTCTTGTAGATGATATTCCAGGCAGTAGAATGGTTGATGACTAGTTGTTTGGCAATCTTTAAAAATCCCTTCCGAGATTCACAGGCATCAAATTATTTTTTCTGAAAGCTTCAGAGAGCTCTTTTGACCTAGGCATTCACCATCACAGTGAATCAAACTAAATGTCTGAGGTTTCATTAAGGTTTTGCCTAGTTTTGCCTATATCTGGTAAATATGATTCTAATTTTTTAAAATTCTAATTTTAGGTATATGAGGTAGTGACAAATGCACAGATATATTTATTTTTTTCCACAGGTGAAATTTGCGTTTATATTCATTTAAATTACACAATGGACTACAAGATGCATTTGTTACATCCTTTTTGTCAGTATTGTTGAAATGAAGATCAAATACCTGTATGTCCAAATACGTTGAAAAAGTCAAACATTTCAGTTACTTTTTCACATGACTGTAGCTGAAAGACTTCTAGTTTCCCATAATTTGTCCATTGCTTCATGCAGTGGGAGCTCTTATACTGATCACTGCTTGCAAAGTTCTGATAGTACACCCATGGCTGTCCCTCTGTTAATATCTTTTCTTGTTAATATATTGACTGGTCATAAACTTTGATGTTCCTAATTATTTTTTAATATTTTGAAAATTGCGTATTGATAATTTCAATTAATAACCTGTTCAGGGTTAATATAACACAGGCTTGTGACTGGTGATATGTTTGCTTGAGGATCTTCATGGCGAGAAAGTATTCTCTCCCATTAGCATCTACTGCTATGAGGGTGATCTGGCATGAGGGGAAAAATAAGGCTAAAGTTGTCAGAGAGAATCTTACTGTGTGGCTATATTAATTTTAGTAAGATAGTGCTTGAGTCTGGGCTGATCAGTTTTCTTTCTTCTATGTTTTGAGAAAAAAAAGAGGACAGTTTTAGTGAAGTAAACATTCATTTAATGATAGCTGGTATATAATATGACTCAATAAAGGATCTATACATTTAAATTATAAAGTTGTCTAGAAATACTAAGTATGATTTTTATTTTAGTTATCAACTTATTTGAAAATAAACAATTTTCTCAAATGGTTACATTTTTTCCTACTTAAAGTCTTATCTAAATTAAAACTGATTATAAAATTAAAACAAATAAACTGATTTAAGGTGCTTCTTTTAACCTTTAAAGTCCTTTGTGGTATAAAGCTGAGTTATCTGAGAGACGGCCTTTCCCCAGTTATATCACCTCAGCCCATTAGATACGACACAGGGCATGTTGTGGATGCCATCTACCAGGGATCCACATTTGGCGGGTCCCAGATAGCAGGCCTTGTCTGCTTTGGTGCCCACCTTATGAACATTCTCCCCACTCCACCCCTCAATATTAGGTTAGCTCTATCCCTTTTGATGTTCTAGAAGTCCCTCAAGACCTCGTTATATCACCAGGGCTGGGGGTCCCAGGGAACTGCAGACTTGTTTAAATGGCTCCACTATTGAGGTAAATTTATTTTCTCTCTTTCCCTATTTGGGGTTGTATATATCTTTAGTTTTAATTATCTCTATTTCTAATGCTGATTTTTCTATTTTTAAATGTCTATTTTAATGTGTGTGTGTTTTTTTTAAATTGACAATTGCACCTCTCCAAGAGTCACTTTTCTTGGGATGGGCATCTATATAAATTTGATTAATAAATGAACAAATAAATAATCAAAAATTAGTAAATCTCCTACATTAAGTACTCTTTCTACATTAGGTACCTTTCTGAATTTCTGTATGCATGGCTAATGTCAACACTCAGTCGTGCTGATAGTTCTCAGATGGCTGAAGAAAGAATAATGGAAGAACAACAGAAAGGCCGGAGTAATAAAAAAACAAAGAAAAAGAAAAAAGGTATATTTTTGAGACAGGTCTCAAAACGCTTCATTGTTTTGCTTGAGGCTTCTTTTATGACATCTGAACTTACAGTTGCCTTTTGAATGTTCAGCTACATGGAGCCATTGAAATCTAAATTATATGCATTCTTTCAAGTAAGCAGTTTCATTATCTCCAACCTCATTGTTCAATAAAAATGTTTATTTGACTATTTGGAGTTGGAGCACTAGAAAAAACAACAGTAAAAAAACCACCCAGGTATATGAGCTAAATTTATTTTGCAGTATTTGATTTGTTCTTGCGCTAACCACATTCTGTCAGCAGTTAAAAATAGCCTTATAGTAATCAACAATACATTAAAAGTGTGACATAATGCCCATAATATAGACATTGTAAAATAAATTAAGCATCGGTAATAATGGAATATGATCTTAATTTCTTATTGCGTTCTTGAATAGGTTTAGAAGTTTGAACTTCTCTTTTCACTAATTGCATTTTCCCATTGAATAATTTTTCCGGTTTTCATAATTCATTTGTCAAGCAATGTAGCTTGTTTTTATCATTAGAAGAAAAAAGTAATCTCCCCCCCCCCCATGTTTTTGTTTTAATTGTTTACAACTTAAATGGCTTATAAACCTGAGCAAAATAAACAAAAATATTTTTCCATTATTACTATTTTTGTCACTCAGCAGTATATTAGAAAGTGGCCTTTTTGAGAGAATATTTAGCATGGGTGTATCACAGAATAGGTCACTGATGGCTAACCTTTTTGCCATCACATGCCAAGAAAGTGGGGGGTGGGAGAGGTTCACGCCCTTGCGTGCCCACACCCATAATTCTATGTGCCCTGCCCAAACATGCGCAACCTCCCCTCCCCCCAACTCCTGGCCTTTCTAGGAGGCTGGGGACAGCAAAATCACTTCCTATCCCACCGGGAGTTGGGAAATGGGCCGTTTCAGGCCTCTGGGAGATCTCTGAGGGGGTGGGGAAGGCTGTTTTCACCCTCCCCAGATGCATAGAGAGGATCTGGAGCCAGATGAGAAAGAAAAACGGGCCTTCCCCGGCCCCATCCTTCCCCCCCATCCCACCCTCCAGAGGCAGGAAACAGTCTGTTTCCCTGCTTCTGGTGGGCCTGTGCCCAGAAGGCCCGAAAATTAGCTGGCCGGCTCGCACATGCGCACCAGAGCTCAGCTGGTATGCCCACTGATATGGTGGCATGCGTGCCATAGGTTCACCCTCATGGGTATAGGACCATTGCAGTGTAGTAGGACCATTGCAAATTCTATAGAATAATAAATATACTTCTGAGATCTGCCTCATTTTTCAGATGATATAGGTTTTTAAAAATGTTTCAGAAGTTAGCACAATTTTTTGATCATGTTTTTCTATTCATAAAATTTATAGCTCGTCCTCTGAGCAGAGAAATTACAATGAGCCAAGCGTATCAAAATATGTGTGCTGGAATGTACAAGGTGATGTATTACACATTATGTAATTCAATAAGTTTAAAAAAAAACACATGTCTATAAAGGACACATTTGTATACCCAAATTGGCTGGGGAATTCTAGGATTTGAAGTCCACAAGTCTTAAAGTTGCCATGTTGGACACCTCTGATCTAGGGCTTTAGCATAAACACTTTGAGTTGGACCTGGCAATTTTTGGTAACTAATCCAACAAACAGTGCCTTGGTGTTAAATTGCTAAACCTTCTTGTAACCAATAGGAGTTGGGCTACTACATTTTGGACCAACTACAGTTTGTTCGTACATTTCACTAGTATAGTCATGTGTTAGTATGAATTGCTATTGAAAGAGCTAGTTCCATTCAATTCCAGTGATAAAGTTATGAATCATATTTCATGAGATAATTACTAGGGTGTAATATCAAGAGTCATACGCAGTTGTAATCAGAAATACAAACAATTTTTCCAATTATTTCTAACTAGTATGTGAATATATTAACATTTCCATTGCTGCTGATGTAACAAGCTGCTTTTACTTTGCATTTTCCTGAAGACTATGATTGCTTTTGACATGGATGGTAAAGTGAGGAAGCCAAAATTTGAACTTGATAGTGAACAAGTTCGATACGAACATCGGTTTGCCCCATTCAACAGTGTCATCACACCACCACCTGTGCACTATTTGCAATTCAAGGTGAATCATATTAAATCCATGTTATTTATATGCTTTACTTTAATTTTAAAAAAAAACTAATTTGTCACAAACATCGTTAATATTTTCGTTCTCACAAGCAATTGTTCCTGGTGGTATATACGGTGGTATATACATTATTTCTTTTACTTGGAATGAAGGCAAGAAACAGTAGTTTACATCAAGTCACATCCCAAGCCTACCTTTAAGATATGAAAAAGCATTTCGCATACTGTTACTGGTGTTGAAAAATATAATTTGTTAGTCTTTACAGTACCAGAAGTGAAGAAACCATTACCTACTTAGTTCTAAAATTATATATGAACTAATAATTAAAAGAGTTCTGCATGCTGTTTCTTTTCATCAAACCACAACTTTTTTTAAATGTATAAGGATATTTTATTGCTTCAATTTTAAATGACGTTTATTATTTAATGTTTAGGAAATGTCTGATCTAAACAAATACACTCCTCCGCCTCAGTCTTCTGATCTCTACATGGCTGCTAGCAAACACTTCCAGCAAGCTAAAATGATACTGGAGAATATTTCTAACCCAGATCATGAGGTAAACATCTGACTATAGAACAGAGAGAATAAATTGAAACTTGCTTATGATATTCAAACTCCACTGAAGGGAGGTGAATGCAGATAGATAGATAGCTTTTATTGCGGTCAGAGACCAAATTAAATACATATAAAAAGGGGGGGTAGATTTTACAACTGTAAAAAGATCATGCGACAATACACCATGTACTACCTCAAATACAGTCTATACTATCAATACTAGTGCTCCTCTGCCATAGGAATTACCGGTCTCTTCCCCCATTTTTTTTTCGCCGTGACTGCGGCAAAATTTTTTGCCACCTTTGAAGTTATATTAGGGTCTGCATCCTGGAGTAGGAAATAAAGGCTGAACAGATCAGGTGATCCAGGGAATCTCTGGGAAATAGGGGAAATGAATCTTGATCTTATGTCTCGGTAGTGGGGACATACGAATGTAATGTGAAACAGAGATTCTGGGGATTGGCCATCACATGCACAATAGGAGGATTTTACTCCCCCCGAAAGCCTACTGTCGAGGACATTCGAAGGGATCACATTAAATCTTGCCTTCATAAATGCGAGCCTATGTTTGATAGAATGTAACGCAGAGAGGTAAGGTGGAGGGTGAGGCAAGGGAACAATTCCAAGGGAAAATGGTGAGCATGTTCCCGATCCGTTTGCCAGATTTAGTTGTCTGTCAATGTCATCCAGCCGTTGAAAGATCAATGATTTGGCAGCATCAGGGCCTAAAGTAAAAGCTTCAATGGGGGAAATCCCAATCTTCAAAAGCTTTGTATGGATATTATGGGCCCAGGGACTATGAAAAGGGTCCCGCCATAGGCATTGGCCTAGGTAATATCCTGGGAGTCTGGACCATAGGGACAACCAATATCCAATTGCACGTTTCCACATGATTGTAGCAAGTGAAGATATGCCCAATTCCAGCTGGATTGCGGCGTTACTTACACAGGGAGGGACTCCCATCAAACGGCGTAGGAACTGGTTGTGGATGGACTCAAGAGAGGAGATGTTGGATTGGACCCATAGGGGGGCGCCGTAGGTGACAGCCACTATCACCTTTGCCCTATAGACTTTTATTGCTGAGGGGATATGATGGGCTCCCTCAGTATGAAAAAAATGCAGGAGGGCGTGGGTGGAAATCTTAGCCTTATTACAGAGAGATTCAACCTGCGCAGGCCACTTGGTATTAGATTGAAAGAGGATACCTAGGTATTGAAATCTGTGGACCTGTTCCACTGGGCTGCCATCCAGGTTCCAGTGATAAATTTTCCTGCTTCTTGCAAATACCATGATTTTAGACTTGGAATGGTTTATATGGAGTTGGTTAGCAGAGCAGTAAGCAGAGAGGATTTTTAGGGCTCTACATAGGCCCACCCGGGAAAATGAAAGTATTGCAGCATCGTCAGCGTAGAGCAGGAGCGGACATCTGTAATCTGCTAATCTAGGAGCATGGATATAGACCATGTGATCCGAAAATGCCTTTCTCCAGTCACTGATGTATAGGTTGAAGAGAAAGGGTGCGAGTATACACCCCTGCCTATCCCCCTTGTTAATGGGGATAGCTTTGGTGAGATCTCCCTGCGGGGTAAGGCGCACTTTTGCTTCTGTCCCTTCATGCAGCTGGGATATAAGCCAAAGTAATCTTTTGTCAATACCCCAGGCGGAAAGTTTGGCCCACAGCTTAGCTCTAGGGATGCTGTCGAAGGCAGCCTTTAGGTCTATGAAGGCAACGCAGAGACGGCCCTTCCTGGGGGTGGAGTATTTTACGGCAAGATGATGAAGGATCAAAGCATGGTCAATTGTGGAGTGGTCTGGACGGAACCCCGCCTGCTCATAGCCGAGCATGTCGGCCTCTTCAGCCCAGCGCTCCAGTTTGGACAGGAGATAGCGGGCGTAGAGTTTCCCCAAAGTTGAAAGAAGACTGATGTTACGGAAGTTGCTGGGATCGGAGTGGGCGCCTTTCTTGTATATTGGGATAATTATAGCATCCTTCCAGAGCTTGGGGATAAGGCCCGTTTGGTTGATTGCATTGAATACCTCGGTAAGAACTGGGATCCAGAGGTGAATGCAGATTGCCTGCATATCCTTTCAAGCATAAACTCTTTGTGTTAAATGTACTATTGTCCTTAAATATCTGAAGTTTTTGGAGACTTAATTGCTTGATATTTTATGATGGAACCTCTTAAATCACAAATAAAGATCTTAGAAGAATTCAGTTTATAAACACTGTTTAACTCTAGGAGTTTATAGAATGATGTTACTGATGTTATAGTTCAGCTCTCTTTAGCTCTTTTCAGATATTCCATAGTGGCAGTTTCTGCACAATCTTCAATATTTTTAAAAAATTATTATAAACTAATTAACAAGAAAAATCAATTCAACTGTATTAACAAGGTAATATAATTTCAGATCAATCATAATAATGGCCGGGGAAGTCATTATAAATAGAACTGCTCCCCAGATTTGAAATTATAGTTATTACGGTGTTTATTGCTTTACCTACTAGTTATTTTCTGCTAATTAGTCAGAAATCTGTTCTGTACCCTCTTTTTTTGTAACTTTGTTACTGATTTACTTAAAAAGAACCAGAGAATTTGATCATTTCTGAATATGGAAAGAAGTCCATCTTTTAAAAGATGTTGACAACAGCCTAGCATTTTGCATGCTTTCCCAGAATGCTGCAATATACCCTGGAATATTGTCAATATTTGGAAAACATGTCACTGTGCTTATACAGTAGAGTGATGTTTGTGAAGCACATTTGTTAGTATACAACTTGGTTAATAAATAAGCCATTATGGAGAAATAAATATAAAAACTGCAAGGATTATTAAGTCTTTACTGCAACTGGTCTTTTAACTATGCACACATAATATGAAACTTGACTATCTCTGTCTAGGTCAATCGAATTCTTAAAGTTGCCAAGCCTAATATTGTTGTTATGAAGCTGCTGGCAGGAGGTCACAAAAAGGATTCTAAAGTAAGCATATTGCAGTTAAGTTAAAGCAGTTGCCATGAGAAACAAACTGAAGTCTGTCAAATGGGGACAGTCATATTGAACTGTATCCAGCAGAAATCTGAAACATCTGTAATGGAGATTATCAGTCATCCAGGTCATGGTTGTCCCAAAGGTGCTTTTTCAAGAAGTAACTGCACTTTCTGGTTTTCTTTGAAGATTTTTTGCTTCTCATTGAGAGCTAAAGAAGCTTCTTGGATGAGAAGCAAAACGTCTTCAAAGAAAGTCCAGTTGCCTATTGAAAAAACACCTTTGGGATATCTGTAATGGAGGTTTGGGGCCTGGCCAGGAAAAAATTTGGGGTGTATAGTGTAGATCACGGGTATCAAACTCATTGTCATCACGTGATGTTTCACGACATTTTTCCCATTCGTGGAACTGGGATGGGCATGGCCTACGTGTGACGCATCTGGTCCGTGGCCTACCAGTTTGACATCCCTGGTGTGGATGAAACGGGGGGCCCTCTTGCATGATTTGTATATGTAATACTAAAGTAGTCATCGCAAAGATATCAGTGCTGCAAGTTCATATCTGATTGAGGTACTCAGTTACATGTGATGATCTAAAGTTACGTTAATGGAACATATTTCTACAATTACAAAAAATAAGTGAAGTGTATGTTTATCCAGAAGCGCTTCACTGAATTTTCTTTAAATTTCATAATATATTCATCTTTCCCTCTCATCTCCCCCTTTGGAATTTTTCTGGTATACTTCTGGTTTATTTTAAAAATCTACCTGGAATGACAAAATTCTTGAAAAGCTTTTTTAAATTGACACTAATATGTATATATATATTTATTTTTCCAGGTTCCTCCAGAATTTGATTTTTCTCCTCATAGATATTTCCCAGTAGTGAAACTTGTTTAGGAGAACAGGTAAAATATAATTTGCTCCAAGAATCTCCTTTATGTTGTGCTGAAAAAGGACAGAAAACTCTTGGTCGAAAGTACTCATATCAGGAATAATTTCATTCAGTCCTCCTATACAGCTGGAATAACTGTTTTAAAATAGTTTCTGTAATGTTCTGCTGGAGCTGATTTGATAAGTATATTGTTGAAACAGTTTTTGTTTTTTATTTTATTGTAGATTTATGTATAAGCCGTTTTTATGAATGGTGTTGGAACATTTCATAACATGCTTGACCACTCTGAAAATACAATGCAATAAAGAAATTGTTTTGTTTTGATATGCATAAGAATTCATTTGTAAAAAGAACAAATTCATTGGTCCTTCTGTCTATTTGCCTCTGATCAAATATTAAAGTTCCACTCTGAGAGCTTGGCTCTATGTTACTGCTGTTACTTCTAATCATACTATTGGACAAAAAAAACTTCAAAAGGAAGTATCTGTTTTTGTTTCATGTTCTGGTCCTGGGTATTTTATATATCGAGAAACACTAGATGGATTCTACACCTCTACTTATTGTATTTTGATTGCTCGTCACTCTTGCTACTGTAGTAGTTAGCATCTACATTTAGATCAGTTTTCATCGTTTTCTAACATTTCTGCAAAGGGGCCTTTTTGCTAATCTCCATTAAAAAGAAAGGTAGAGTAAAAAGTCTATACAGCCATTAAAATGCCAGGTTTTGAGATGTAAAAAAATCAGAGCAAGAAAAATCACTCAGATTCCCCCCCCCCCTTTTAATACAAAATATAAATTGTACAGTTTAATTATAAAACAAACTGAAATCTCTTATGGGGGAAATATATACAATAACATGGTTGCAAGTGCACACACCCTTTATAAGTATAGATGTGGCTGTGTTCAGAATTAACCAACTGCATTCAAACTGATGTTAAATAATAGTACATACCTGCCATCAATTAAGGTGACTCTGCTCAAGGCCATATAAAGTTTAGCTGTTCTAGTACAATTTTTCTGACATTTATAGCAAAAGCTATGATCCGCAAAGCTTTTATAAAGCACCAAAGTGATTTCATTGTTGGAAGGTATCAGTCAACAGAAGGGGTAGAAAATATGGCACAACAGTGATGTTACCAAGAATTGGACGTCCCTCCAAAATCATTGAAAAAACAAGATAACTGAGCCTAGAGCCTGCCAAGAGGCAACATTAAAGTGCTGTAGGAAGTTCTCATGAGTACTAGTGATGTACAACGTGCGACAATAGTCTCCTTCATATGTCTGGGAAGAGTGGGAAGATGAAAGCCTTTTCCTAAAAAAAAATACCATACACACACACATCTAAGCCTGGCTACGTTTAGCAAAAAACGACATCAGGTCTCACCAAAGCATGTGTTATCGTCTGATGAGACGAAGGTTGAACTTTTAGGTTTTAATTTCAAAAGGTATGCTGCTGAAGCACTGCATCATCAAAAGTACACTATATTCAAAGTGAAGCATGGTGACCGCATTATGTTTTCGGGATGCTTGAACTAGGGTTATAGTCAAGATGAAGGGAATTATGAACAGTTCCAAATATGAGTCAATTTCGGCACAAAACCTTCAACTAAAATATTGAAAATGAAGAGGAATTTCATCTTTCAATAGGACACAACAAGCATACCTCCAAATTAACAAAAGAATGGCTTCACCAGAAGAAGATCTAAGTGTTGGAATGTCCCAGCCAAAGCCCAAATCTAAATCCAATTAAAAATCTGTAAGATGACCCGAACAGGGCTGTGCACAGGATATGGCCTAGCAATCTGACAGATTTAGAGTGCTTTTGTAAGGAAGAGTGGGCAAAAATTCTCAAGGTAAGATGTGTCATGCCGATAGGCTCCTACTCCAAAAGACTCTTGTCATAAAATCAAAAGGTGCTTCATTTAAGGGTGTGTGCACACTTATGCAACCAAGTTGTGTTTTTTTATTATTCCCCCACCCCCAAAAGTGTTCAGTTTGTTTTTCAATTGAATTGTACAGCTTATACGATATATTAAAGATAGTAAAAAAAAAAAAAATCTGAGGTGATTTTTCTTGCTCTGATTTGGCATTTTTATCAGAGGTGGCATTTTTATCAGAGGTGCACAGACTTTTATTTCCACTGTACATCTAAACATCCGTTTTCTTACAAGTCCACCTTGGGATTACTTTCTAATGAGTCAACTAATTGCAGTAGCTAACTTGAAGCAAATGCATTTTTAGAGGGGAGGATTTGTTCACACATTTGAGCTACAGGTAATCCTTAGGTTACAATAGCAATCGTGACTGGAACTTCCATCACTAAGCAATGTGGTTATACAGCGCAACATCCCATGACCATATCACTTAACAAGCCCAGCAGTTCAGTTGCCATTGTAATTCCAGGACCATGCAGGTCATTAAACAAGTTCTTCACATGAACATGACATGGGCAGGCTGGTGGGCATAACCTATGGGTGGATGGATGCGAAGGGCAGGTGCCACAAATTGGTGCTATCGAATGCTGGTAGGTGAAAAAACAGCGAAAGCAACTTATGACCTGCTAGCTTTTCCATTGATTTTACCGGTTGGAAGCTGGCAGAGAAAGTCACAACTGATGATCATGTGACCACGGTGAGCTGCAGCGATCATAATTATAAACCAGTTGCCAAAGGCCCCAATTGCAATCATATTGCCTTGGAGATGCTGTGTCCACCACACTTTTGAGAACCAGCACCCATGAAAACTTTGGTCATTAAATGAATGGTCATAACCCAAGGATTACCTAGCACTGATGATGTTACTTAGTTTGGGTAACTGAGTTAGTTTTGGTAATGAAACATCTGCAAAAAATAACCAAGCTCAAAGAGCACCAAGGACCTCAAGGATTTCAACCCTGAACTACAAATATTCTCCTTTATTTTATTTTTTTAATTTGATTTATATGCCGCCCTTCTCCGGAGACTCAGGGCGGCTTACAATGCGTTAAGCAATAGCCTTAATACTTTTGTATATTTATACAAAGTCAACTTATTGACTTATTGATACCAAGGATTGCCTTTAGTGAGATCATCTTAACCTATGCAAGTAGATCTATAAAAAAAGTAATGTTAAGTTTATGCCAATGAAAATTAACATTTTTGACAGATTAACAAGTATAATTAATGACTAAGAAACAAAACACACATTACAGGACACTGTTCCCAATGAGTGGAGCATTTTATTGATAGTAACCTCACAACCAAATTATAAGACTCTTGAGAACTCACTTATTTTATAATAAAGAACTTAATCAAAATAAACCCAGTATTTGCATTTAACAAAATACTATAGTAATATGTAAATCTTCTCTTTGTCGTACAAAATAATCGTATTGCACTTACTCTATTCTAGTTCTCTTCAACAGGGCTAAAGTGCTATAATCAGTGTTGACAGCAAATTGGCATCATGCCCTAAATGATATTGCAGTTCTTTTATTTACACCAAAATAAGATATGGTATGAAGCAGCAAACCATTTGGAGCTCATTTTTTCCATGTACAAATTAAGGTACATAGCTTGCTATTCTAGTATATTAGAATTCCGGAAAGTGTAAGGCCTGTTTTACATAAATGCAAGAAATCCCCTGCATTTGGTTAATACTTAAAATCATTCCTACAATTCAAAAAAGAAAAGTGTCTGAATAAAAAAGATGTAGATATGTAACTCACTTTTATGCACATTTACTTGATATCATATCCCACTGTACTAGACAGGTCCCTCAAAGCAAAGCACTTAAAGGAGTTTAATAAGTTCCTTAGGATATTTTCTTTCTGAAGGAGACTTCTGTAGGAAAAAAGTATAAAAACTG
Source organism: Masticophis lateralis (assembly GCA_030761175.1). Taxonomy (NCBI): domain Eukaryota; kingdom Metazoa; phylum Chordata; class Lepidosauria; order Squamata; family Colubridae; genus Masticophis; species Masticophis lateralis. The sequence continues at coordinate 221,450,456 of JAUDYJ010000002.1, forward strand.
ACTTTCTAAGTTTGGTTTATAAACTGAGAATAATGATGTTGGAAGAGATCTGAACAGAAGCAGGACAAACAGTATCTCTCAAGCTGCAGTCTGTGCAATATTCTCAATTTTTAGAGCAAGACAATTTGTATATAAGGTGGTAGGTACTGTTATGATTCAAAAAGGAAACTATACCTGGTAGTGAGTAATAGATTGATTTCATATATTTTCAGGGGCTTATTTCCACCCTGCAACACTGGAATAGTCTAGTAGTTCATAGATGTAAAACCAGCTTATTAAGTCTGCAGATAATCTTCCTGATGGGCGAGGAATCAGAACTGGTTTACATCCCCTGATTTTTGTAAAAGTTTTGAGTGGACTTGCCTAAATAGTTTTGCAAGTGATGAAGACTAGAATTGCTGTTCACAATTTCTGCTATTGAGCTCCCTTGAACTTAAATAAGCGATTTTCCATTTTGGGATCTTCCAAGATTTTGAACTAAAAAAGGAGGAAAAATAAGTAAATTGGAATAATTAAGTCATTATCTTTATTTTACTCATATCACTCTTACTTGGGGACCATCATTCACATTCCCCATTGTGGAAAACGTTCATTTATAAAGCCTTTCTTCCAGACAAGATTTGCAATTAAAAGTGAAACAAATTGTAATGCAAACTTTGTATGCCAGAACATGGAAATTATAAAAAATTACCATTGAAGCTATTTTGCTGGCCAATGAGAGCAGCCTGCTTATCTGTTTCGGATTCTGCCTCATTTGTATCTAAGTTGTAATCGGTCCCTTTATTATCCTGGCCCACTCTTTTGATTTCAAGTTCACCTGTGAAAACAAGTCAAACAATAACTTCATGCAAATTGAAAAGATGTCTTCTGATTATATTGCAAAGACATGTTTTACTGCACAATACATATTAAGAGAAAGAAATGCACTAATAATGTAATTAATCATATGCATCATGAAATCATAAATCATGTTGGATTTCCATATTGTGCTTAACTATGACTTGCCAAATGCTTATAATAGATAGATTTACATCACACTTAAGCCAGAATCAAATATACAACAATTTGATCAAGCAGAATGAAACCATGCACTCTGGTTTCTCTTTGGATCATGTAACAAATCAAATTACACAATTTACATTGAGTGCCATCTATAAAAACATAATTCTATAAACTTTAAATCAATTATTCCACTTCCTCAAATACTGCAACCCTGATACAAACAGAGAGAGCAATCTTATACTAACCATTTTTATTAGTTTCCTGGTCATCTTGCTCCGGGTCATCATTTAAGAGTTCCTCTCGTTCAATTTCTTCAACTTCGTTGGCTGCTTTGACATTTTGGTGGCCTATGAGTTCTGAGAATTTGCCAGTCTGAATTTCTACTGAAGCTTCTCCAAGGACATTTCTAATTTGCTCGTGGTGACTCAGCTGTGGTTCTGGTTCGGGAGGAAGTGCTTTATGATCTCTACTAGAAATAGAAGATATTTGTAGGTGGTATTGATTGAGAAGAATCTCCTCTTTCCTGGACTCTTCATTAGGAACGTCACTGGTTCCTTACATAAACAGAAGAAATGTTTTTAGAGCTGATTTAAATAATTCAAATTTTAGTATGAATGTTTTTTCCTATGTTTGAATCACAGAATGGGATATTCAGAGCAAGAAAGTCTAAAATTCTTCCAGTTCTTGGGAGTTAATTTGGAAACTTTAAACTTTAAAAAAAAAACCTAATGTGGCCAATTGTTCAATATGCAGTTTCAAGACTGGAGATCACTACAGGTTTCTATATAAGGTTTTAATATAAAAGATACATATATGTTGCTCAGGGTTGAACTGGGGAGTCCTTGATGTCTGCTGAGATTGAATACTTGCAGACATTTCATTGCCTGACTAGATAACACTATCAGTGCTAGTGACTGTGGGGTTTGCTCCTTGTCTATATACAGATAGTCCTCCGGTTACCACCATAATGGAGCCTGCCCATTAGAGTCAGCGTTTGGGAGGGCCACTAAGTGAACTGCACTCATTGAATGACTACTTCATCCCAGTTCTCCGCAATGCATTTGTTCACTAAACACATAAGTCATTAAGTGGGGTGACCCTGGGGGACCGGCATTAGCTTGGTGGCTCTAAAGCTAGTTTTAGTGAGAAAAAATCACAAGGATTTTTTTTTTCCATATCACTACCCATACCTCTACCAGCGTTAGCCTTGCAGACCTAAGACTAGTAAGGAGATGAAAACTGAGAATTCGCCAGCAATATTTTTTGTTCAGAAAAGAGGCCATTGTGGGATTGTGCCATGTGGCCTAGCAATAGAGCAGTCTATCCTTCACTTCCGGATCTCCTGAGCTATGGAGATTTTTGAAAGGTGAGCAATTGGTGAGGGGATGGGGGAGGAGCAGTGGTGGGATTCAACCAGTTCGCGCTGGTTCAGCCGAACTTGTTGTTAATTTTTTACGTAGTTTGAACCAGTTGTTCCCACCACTGGGTAGAAGTGAGAATTTTGCATTATCATTGCTTTGGGATGGGGTGGAAGTGAGGAAGTGGTCGACTGACCTGGCAGACCAGGAAGTGGGAGGAAATAGGCAAAGGAGCACACTGCAATGTCTCTGACTTGATCATAACAGCAAACAACCCCACGATGCTACAGTGGACGTAACTGTAGGACTGGGTCATAAGTACCTTTTGGGAAGTCCAAATGAGGGATCAGTCAATGAGGGATCAGTTGAAAGTCAAAGACTACCTTCCACCCTGCCAGCGTTGGTGAGGGTGAAATTTTCTTCTTCATAATTTCTTGATCAGGATATTGTTTTCTACTTGGTTGATTATTTCAAGATTGCCCTTGAAAACTCTCCCTCTCCCAAATGAGGGAGGAAATTAAGGTATAGAACTCTATTGGGGAACCTTATCTGGAAGAAGTTTTTTATTTTAAAGTTGCCAGAAAAAACATATCGTTTGTCCAGAAGTTGATGAAGGGTTTTTCCTGAACTACTTAAGACTGTGAATTGAAAGGGAAGCAGTCCTCTTGCATTCACCGTTCTTTGAAATATGACCTCTAGTAGTGCATATATACATATGAGCAGTATGCAAAATTCAGCAACTAAGTGGAACAAGAGACCTCTATAATATTCTCCAGCTCATATTCTTCTGGGAGCAATTTGGCATGTTCCAGAAATAAATTCTACAGACTGAAAATATTTCAAAGTGTCCTGGATATGGCATTCATATTCACATTCATATTAAATATTTAAATGACTTATTTAACTGCCTGTATGGAAAACAGATCATGGCAGTAAAACAAAATTTATGAACTATTCAGTTTTAAGCAGTTATGATTTGATAATGATTCACCATTATTGAAGCAAAATAGATTATAGGACTTAATACAAGCCTCTTGACTGATACTTCAATTCCACATTCCACATGAAATCTTAATGACAAAAACAAAATGATACCATTGTTAATTGCTGTATTTTTACCATTTTCTCCATGCTGATTCAATTCTTCTTTGTTTAGTACAGATATTGGTCTTGAAACTAATTTCACAGACTCATTAGGCATATTTTTTTCTTGAAGTTCACTTTCCTGGTTTGTCAGATCATGATGATCAATCTCTGTCTCTCCAAAATTCTGCATCTGTATATTGGCCTTTTAAAAAAAGAAAATATTTTTTTTTCTGTTTTGTTTTATACTGAAAAGCATTGCAGAGTAGTCTGTCCCCAAATTTTTCGCAAGAATTTCTGAACTATATATTTTTTTCTGATTAGCCTTCCTGGGAGGTATAGTTTAATACACCTGAAGGACATAAGGTTGGGAAAGTGGATGTAGAATTCTTTAGCAGAATATAGTGCTGGGTTAATATGTAGTTCCGTTTACCTACCCAATTGTGTGATTATATATTTAGAATATATTTAAGAGCATACCTCATCACAAAACTACAAGTCCAAATTGTACATATGCAGAATTCTTGGGTAACCATAATCATAAGAAAAGGGAAATCAATATGTTAAAAACTAAGGAAATTTCAAATGTTAGAAAAGTACGTAAGTGCTGGAAGTGTGCATGTAGAAATCCCTAATGTTTTCAATAATTTTTCCCCTAAGGACAATTATTCCGATATTTTAGAACAGCATATCTAAAACACAGCAGGTACACCTCAAATTACAAGGAGTGGGTGCAGTTCCAGGTGCTGGTTGTTATCTATAAAGCTCTATCTCATAGAGCCTGGATTTATGGGAATACCTATCTCCAATTGTCCAATAATATCTGACACAGTTGGCATATCTTCACTCTTATCGTGCCTGCTTTCTGGAATAACATTCCCCTTAGATGTGTATAATCTCAAGCTACCATCCTTAAAAGAGCATTCAAAATTTGTCTCTTTCCTCATGTCCTGGTCCAGGCCCATTTCTGCATCTAAGTCAATCTTTTTTGTGAATTTCCCTTTCTTCCCAGAATGGCTGCTTCTATGTAAATTTAAATTTATACTTGATTGTTTTATTTTAACTGAAGAGTATGATTGTTTTTTAGTCTTCCTGTCCAGTGTTTGCTTGAGTCCGGTTCACTATGCCAGTTGTTTTTCTAATGACAGGAATTGCCCAGATATTAATTCCCTTTATAGTACTTCTGCCACTGAATTTAAGATCTTCTTCATCCTCATGGTGTATTCTTTTCTAATCTTCTTGACTTCAGTGTGCTTAGTGTTGTCAGCTTGAAGGATACCCAATTATTCATAGTTTTCTTACTCCAGACTCTCCCTGGTTCACCTCTGCTATTTGAGCTACTTCTGGCAAGGATTCAATTTCTTCGCCCTGGATAGACTTTTGCAGTTCTTTTACTTTTACTTTTATACATATTTTATTTTGCATCATAAATCAACATTGATTTGCTAGCTTGTGTTCTTTCTGATTTTGGACGTTGTTCTTTCTACAATTGTTGCTTTCTTTTCAGATATCCTTTTCTCATTACACCTGGTTTGTAATTCAAATCATTCTTTGCTTTTGGTTTTTTTAAAGTTGTGATGGGTAAGCAACTTTTCTTCCAATAGTCCTGCAATTGCTGGTTCTTGTTGCCCAGCCAAAAATCTCGAGTCCTATAGCCACTTGTTACCAGATGTCCAGAAACATCAATCTCTAGTACCTCATCTTGTTGACCTGGACAATGATTGATCCAGTACAGGCTTCTATAAATTACAACTCACCATACTGTTTATGGGAAAGACACTTTGGCTACTTACTCTGATGGGACCTTACCCTGCAGTTTGGTTGAATCTGACATAGTTCTCTTCTTTGTCAAAGCATACAAACCCTACAACCACTTCATTGGTTGTACAATCTGTTCACAACAATGTGAAGTCACAACTGCCAGTTCTTTGCCTAATGTTGGCCTTCATATACATCTTCCCCAAAACCCAGGATGGTGTAGTATATAGGCAGATCTAAGCAGTGTGGCCTTTCATTTATTTATTTACCATGTTTCCCCGAAAATAAGACCTTGCCTTATATTTTTTTGAACCCTGAAATAAGTGTTTGGTCTTATTGCCATGTGCTCAAAAGCCCAATTGGACTTATTATCAGGGGATGTCTTATTTTGGGGGAAACAGGGTAAAAGTTTACATGATTACCCAACTGACTCACAGTGACTCTGGACAGTTTACAGAAATAAAACCCCAGTAAAAAACCCAATAAGTCCCCTCCCCCCCACCCCCCACCCCCAGCAATCCAACCAATGTGGGTCCCCAGGCTCCTGGCAAAACCATGTTTTCAGGATCTTTCCAAAGAGTATCAAAGCAGGGGTCAATCTTATTTCAGCAGAGACACTATTTCTCAAGAAGGGATCCACTACAGAGAAGCCCTTCTTCTTGGTCCCACAAGATAGGCCTCTTTAAGAGATGCAATCCATAACACACCTTGCCCTGAAAGGCCATAACTGACCTACAACCTACAATTGTACAAAGTCCATCCTGGCCACAACTGCCACCTTTTCCTTGAACAGGAGTCATGAGTCTAGGAGCATCCCATGATTACACACCAGGTATGTATGGGGCAGTATGACTCCATCCAAGAACAAAGATGGCAATTATCCATGGACCATATAACCCAGAGCCATACTGTCTTGCCAGGGATGTTCATGTTTATTGGGTTTGACCCTACTACATTGTTCTGAATAATGAGATGATTGTATAAAACTATAAATCATCTACAAAAAGCATTACAATCTTACTTGGTTTTTGTCTGATATATTTGTAGTAGGTTCTTTTTTCTTTTCTTGCTGTATCTTGCTATCTTCTGGTGATGCTTTTAGCTTTTCTTCACATTGTTCTTTCAGTTCCTCCATCTTACTTAGACACTTAGACCTTGAAGCAAAGAACAGAATATAGAGCAAACAATCTTCATAATCTATAATCCACTAACCAACATGTTGTTATGGTTACTGTTTGATAAGAAATGGAGAGACTCGGTTCAAATTACTACCCAGCCAAGAAGCTTATTGAGTGACTTTTGGCCAGTCACTATCCTCTGAGATTCAGTGCTACCTACGTTAGTGTTGTTGTGACAATAAAATTGACAGTGGGAGAGCGGGAGGGAACGGTGCATACAATACTGCCTTGAATTCATCAAAGGAAGGTAAATATCATAAAGAAATAATCTGAACATCGTCTGCCAATCATTTATTGTAGTGTAAAGCTTCTTGTCAATGTTGGGAAACACCCAGCCAGGCAGGGAAGAGGCCTCAAATGTGGAATTAACCTCGAATCCTGGCACAGTTCAAAAGATCCAGGACTGACAACTCTCCCCACCCCAAGCTCCATACAGCCTTATTTATCTGTTCCTAGGCAAAAGCTGGCAGTATAGGGAGATTCCTGTATAATAGGCAGAACATAATAAAATAGACACCCTGAACTCTACATGTGTTGATCTGTTGCTTGTCCTGAGAACAACTTTCCTATTATTGCAGCCTTGGAAAGATCAGAAACCAAAGATTTACTGAAGCCCCTTTCGGCTAATTTAGATAGCTGAGGAACTATGTGAAACCTAGTTTCCATGAGAAGAGGAAATTTTTTTCCAGTTCGTCTTTGACTTTTCTCTTCCTTCTTTTGTACTCACCTAATGGTATGAATATAACTAAGATCAACCAAATATAACTTTTATTTTAACTGCAAATCACATATATTTTTTGCCTGTTTGATACATAGCTACAGAAAGTGTTTTACTTCAAATACCAGAATTCATGAATCAATTAAGTAACACATTTAGATATAGTGATCCATAGTGCAAGTATAGCTTCCTTCTGAAACTCCACTGACTTCAACAGAACCTGCTTCCAGACAGGGGTGAAATGCTACTGGTTCGGACCATTTCGATTGAACTGGTAACAATGGCAGCTGGTGGTTTGGAGCAGCGGTGAAATGCTCCCGGTTCAGACTGGATCGCCCGATTCAGTAGCGATGGTGGCGGGTGGTTCGGAGAACAGGTAGCAAAAATCCCTGCGCTCCCCACACCAGCATGCCCCATATCACCATGTTCACACTACTGAGTTGCACGATCATCAGAGGCTTTTTTTTTTTTACTTTTAAAAGCATTTTTTCTACAACTTCTTCCACCGAAAAAATGCTTTTAAAAGTAAAAAAAAAAAACCTCTGATGATCACGCAGCTCAGCTAGATCTGAGAGGCTTTTCAAAGCACTTTTTTCTGCAACCTCTTCCGGGGAGGGGGGGTTTAAAAAATGCTTTGAAAAGGCTCTGACGATCAGACAACACAGCTGGGATCGTCAGAGGCTTTTCAAAGCATTTTTTTAACCACCTCTTCTGCTGAAGAGGTTGCAGAAAAAAATGCTTTAAAAGTCTCTGACGATCCCAGCTGAGTTGCCTGATCGTCAGAGAGGCTTTTCGAAGCATTTTTTTGGATTTGCAGAAAAAATGCTTTCAAAAGTTAAAATTTAAAAAAAAAGTTGGCCACGCCCACCCAGTCTCATTACCCCACCACCACCAAGCCATGTCCACAGAACCGGTAGTAACAAATTTTACATTTCATCCCTGGTTTGGAGAACCGGTAGCGACGGCAGCGCCAGTCTTCATCCACCTGCCGGTTGTCGTTACGTCCTGGTTTTAACCAGGAAGTAACCTGTTGTTTACCCTCTGTGCATGCGCAGGAGGATTTGTGCATGTGTAGAGGGTCTGCGCGCACACATGATGCACGCACGGTGCATGCACTTCCAAACCGGTGGGGAAGGTAAGCAGATTTCACCCCTGCTTCCAGATATGTATAGGATTTAAAAATCTAATCTACCAATTTCAGTATAGAAATATTATTCATATTCGGGCTTAATCAGATTTGTACTCATTTTGCATATAAAAACAGTGAATGCAAACTTACATGTCAAATGAAAATTTTCTCTGGAGGTTAGTCTGATTGTTCTGAAATCTGTTGACATCCAATTGAAGTTTTTCACATTTCCTCTGCAATTTTTTCAAATTCTCTGCAGCAACGTTGGTTTTTATTTTTAATAAAAGAAGGGGAAAAAAGACAAGGTATGAAAGAGCAAAGATTTTTTTTCCATTAATAAGAGATTGGTCCATAATAATTAGACTAAATAAAGCCTATTTTGTTCAGTCTGCCAGACCTATGCTGAATAATCCTATTTATCTAAGAGAAAGGTCCACTTTATTTCCATATGTTTCAGACTGCGGTCTTAAAAGTGCAATTGCATGATTATCTTCCTTCTCCTCAATTAGTTTTTATCTCCCTTCCTCCTTCCTTCCTTCCTTCCTTCTTTTTTTATTTTTACATAAGAAAAATGGATATTGGAATAGTATCCTTCATATGCATTTGAAAAAAAAAATGAATAATCCCCACCATTACTTCTGGAGAAGCATTTAAATAAATAATACTATCTGCTTCTGGAAGTAATTGGAAACTCAATTACTCAATTACTCAATTATTATTGAGTAAAGACTCAATATTTCCAATTACTTCCAGTTTTTGTTCATGGTTTAAGCTTCTAATATTGTAATAATTTATGACTCAGATCCTTGTATCAGTATGGTTTAGTAGCTTGATATTTTATTTTTCTGGACACAACTGTTTACCTGTACATTGTTCCACATGCTTTTCACAGGGAGCCATGGTGACAAGACACATACAAATGACATGAATTATACAATTTGCATGAACTGTATTGTGTTATATAATCATGTTATTTGCATGCTGTTACAATGCATGAGACATTACTTTATTTATTTATTTATTATTTATTAATTAGACTTATATACCGCCCTTCTCCTTACGGACTCAGGGCGGTGGACAGCCGAGTAAAAAACCAATACATAAAAGTTAAAATATTATAAAACAAATATAAATTTGGCTGAAAATTAAAAACAAATAAATATTAAAATACATCAACTCTAAAAACTCTAAAAATTTAAAATTCAGCAGGGATCAGGCTAAACCGGGATCAGGGATTGCTTCCTTGCTTCCTTGTATCCTCTGCTGATATCTATTTGGAATCATTTATTTATTTATTTATTTATTTATTGGTTCGATTTATATGCCGCCCTTCTCTGCAGACTCAGGACGGCTTACAATACGTTAAGCAATAGCCTTCATACTTTTGTATATATCTGCTTAGTAGGGCTTTTGCCCCCCCCCCCCAAGCGGTGTTCTTTTTTATACAAAGTCGGTTTATTGCCCCCACAATCCGGGTCCTCATTTTACCTACCTTGAAAGGATGGACGGCTGAGTCAACCTTGAGCCTGGTGAGATTTGAACTCACAGTAATTGCAGATAGCTGGCAGCTAAGTGCTAATTAACAGCACTTTAGTCCACTGCATCAGCAAGGCTCTTTATATCTCAATATATCAAATTCATTTTATTTTAAGGAATAAACAAAGAAATAGATGATTATTCAAGAGTGGCCTTGAAACTTTTTCTTCAAGCATTGTTACAATCTAAACTTATATTCTCTGGTTGTCCTTTTTTTACTGTTTTGGAATGGAAAAAAATATATCAGTAAATACAGAATAAAAGTTGCAATAATGATACTTTACTTAGATTTACCTTGAAGATTCTGGATCACTTGACCATTTATTGTGATGTTATTTAATAATATTTCCTATGATAAAAAAAAGGGGAAGTTTCATGGTTGAAAAATAACAATTGAATCCAGCGTTAAATCATATTTAGAGTACATGAGTCAGTGTGACAAGTCATATGGTTAATTTAATAAAACTATTTTAAAATAGTTTCCTCTACCTGTAACTAAGTCTAGATTTCATCTCAAGCCTTTAACATTTACTTTCTATATTCTCCTATTATAATATAAATGTTAATTAATCCTTCGAAAGTGGCATTTTTTCTTTTTGCAACTGAAATTAATTAACAAGAACAGAGATTATAGTCTGGGTATGTACTTCAGAAGTCTGTATTGGAATATTATCAAAACCTTGCTTTCATTTTGAAGAAAATCAAAACTAGTAGCTCATCATTTGATTCTCAATGCGCCTCAAATAACAACTAATTACAATTAATTCCACCAATATTTCTTTCTTCCACGCTGTAAAATATCCTGAATCAATTTTATTTCTAATTACATTATTCAGCTACACATTCTTCACATTATTCATTTACAATTGCCAGCTCTGAAGATTATATCACAAATAAGATGTGACCCAAACTCAATATTATTAGACCTTGAAGGGACATAATAATAATAGAACAGGTAGAATTAGTGAGACATAACAGTAGAGTCAGTAGAATTGGTTTGACTTGCTGTTTTGCTTCTGTAAGAATTGCTTTGCTAAGAATTAGAACTGCCTCTGCCATTTGTTTCTACCAGTGATCTCACTTCTATGTTATGTTTTTCTGTATCACTCCATACCTGGTGGATATCTCAAGAAGCGGGGTTGCTAAGCACCAACCCACCCCCCTTCCTTGCTGCACTACCAAAGGAAGAGATGGGCCAGGAGGCCAGAATTGGGTACTAAGCGGATGTCTCTGAGGGTATAAAAAGGACGCCATAACTTCCCCAAGGTGCGGCTATCTCCTCACATGCATTGTATCTGTATGTTCTGGATATAGTCCCATCCAGTATTTTGTTTTTGGCCATAAATAAAATCTGCTTCTTTTTGCAAGCCTTGTCTTGAGACTCTCTCTCTTTGGCGTTCTGGTGACTCAAGTACATTTTGGGACCTTTCAACGTAAATAAATTTAACTCAGGCAAGGTGAAAAATAATAAAATTTAAAATATGTATTTCATGGTCTGCTTTTTATTATGGCCTAATTTTTTAATAAATCTTTGTTCGTATAAATTACAACTAGTGTTTAGTTATCTTATAAAGCAAATCTGTCAATAGCTGTCTGCAACTCTTGGCCTAGCTGGTAAGCAGATGGTACAGGACTTCTTCCTGGAAATGTTCTGGGTAAAATCTGTGTAAAATTGTCTAGACAACTAATTTAGGAATAGATAAACTTTCTTCAAGTAATGCACGCGTGTTTGTAAGGGCCTTATATCATAGTAAGTATTAATTAATTGTGAGCTGCATTGGATTTCTATGCAAATTCAGAAGAGGGCTTCAAATACAAAAACAGCATGTTGATAATTTTATATTTTTATTTTAAAAAGCGGATTCTAGCTTAACCTATAGGGGGAGAGACTTATGAAAAATTCATAAGCCCTATCTGAAAACTGAAAATTACATAAGCATTCCAGCCTGAGTTAAAGATAAGGCAGATTTGCCAGTAGCCATAATTCAAAGCCATCTGGTTTTTGAAAGAATATGTCTATTTGATATACTCTGTATTTAAAGTTAGTTTGATTGAAATTATGGTAGAAGCAGCAGCACTGTTTTGTTGATTTCAAGGAAATGAGAAGAATGCTCTGTGGGTCAAGATCATGGCTAGGGACACTTTGCACAACCTTGGCTGGGCCATCAATTATAGACCTTCCAGCAAAAGCTCTAGGTGACCAAAATACATGTTCTATCCCAATTTTGAGTGACTACTAGAATTTTCCATAGAGCATTTTGCAAAAGTTGCCCTTGAAGGCTATCTGGAAGCTGCAACTGATGCAAAATACAGCAATTCCTAACCATTCAACAACAGTTTTGTCGCACAGCACTGGTTGCGGATAGGCTTCCATGCACGATTCAAAGTGCTGATTATTACCTATAAAACCCCTCATAGCTTAATGCCAAGATTCATTCAGGATCATTTCCTTCTGATAGAATCAACTTCCCAGGAAGTGCATCCAGAGTTTGATGATGCTATGCATTTCTCTATGTGAATTAATGCTCTTTGGTAGTGGCTGTATCCCAGTGATTGCAAAACTTTTTGGCACCGAGTGCCCAAACCAGAACGTGTGTGTGCACAAGCATGTGTGCGCTGAAGAGCCAGTAACCTGAAGACCAGATGGCTGGCACACCTGGTCTTTGGTTTCTGGCACGCGCATGCTCATTGGCCAGCTGGTCTTCAGGTTGCCAGCGCTCCAACGCAGGCAAAAACCAGTTGGCCAGAGCACATGAGCACACCAAAAACCAAAAGAGCAACTGGCGATGGCGCACATGCCCACAGAGAGGGCTCTATGTGCCACCTCTGGCACGTGTGCCATAGATTCACGATCATGGCTCTATCCCTTTGCAATTCCTTTCATTAAGTATTTGGTTTTATTGTTTTGATATAAATTCTGTGAACTGTTGTGACTTTTAATGGAGTAGAAATGATTATAAGAATGGTGAATTACTGTTTTTAAAGTATTCTAATTTTCCTGTGTGTGTAATGAAGTAGACCTTATAAAGGTAAATAACAAGGAGGAAGAGGGCAAATAGTAAGTAAGTTATTTTTGAAGTTATTAATCTAATTGGTTGATAAATTCAACATGGATAACAGATTCACATTCTCTGCAACATGAAAAACAGATTTCATGTTAGAATTCTGAATTTCCACACTATTTTCATAATTTCTGTGGTAGTTATTCCTAGAAACTACGTTAATTTTTATCAACAAAGCCTTTTCCTTTATGAAAGAACAGACAATATTAATAGAACATTTATATAAAGTCCCAAAAATGAGAAGCAAAAAACTTCTACCTTTTCACCTCTGTGTATTTTGTTGATATTTTCTATTTGGAAAACATTCATAGACTGGATTTTGTCAATCTGTTCCCTCTGTTTCTTTAGTTCTCCTTGGAATTCATTCTTTTTCATTTCTACAGCACCTCTTTCTGCAGCTGCCCTGCGCATTCTGCCTTCAAGTTCCATTAAACGATTCTAGGAGGAAAAGAGTTGGGGGAAAAAACCTCCATATATACATATACAGTATATACCTTTATCACAGTCACTGACCAGATTACCGGTAAGTCTCTCCAGTATATATGCATAATTAGAATTTGTTTTTCCTCACAGTATCTTCAAAACAAATCCAAACCTGGATTTATTTCTCTATATGCACACATAGATTACTATGAAATGCTTATGAATTCTTTAATTCACTGGATGAAGGGGAATCACAGAATTTGAAAATGTGGACAGAGGAAGGATGGTGAGAAAAATATTCCTGTAGTTTTGGATCCTCAGGATAGGAATTGCAAAGAAATACATTACTTGGTTCAGAGGACAGAACTTACCTCCTACTAGCAGAAACTGATGGAGAGAAGGTAAAGGGACAATCTGGAGAAGTCTCTTTGTTGTTGTTGTTGCATTAATAGACTCGCTGCATTTTCTATAGAGTTATCCAATCTAGTAAAAGAGTGTCTTAAAAGCTGCAAAACCAGCTCTGCAATATTTTCTCAACTTTCAACTTTGATTTGGGGCAAGGTGAAAATATTTGTAGGGGAAAAAATTCAGTTGGCCTCTATTTCCTCTTATTTCAAAAGAGTGATTAATAAGCTTTTCCATGGAAACAGGACTAACTTTCTATGTACATATACACACCTCTTACAGCTAAGAATAATTGCACAATTGTATTGTAATACAATTATACTATACCATACTATTTAAAATGCACCACGTACATGGGTCATTTACTCCAGCCACAATGCAATGACTTTTTTTTCTGCAGTTCAAATGCTATTTATATCTGCCTGAATGTTTATAGTTAGCATTGGGAATACAGAATGGGAGATGCTCTCCGTTACTATGAAATGTGATCTACTGCAACATCTGTGAAAAAGATATTGACATAATGATGCTTCAGGAGGATAAAGAGCTCCAAAGAGATACTGCCACTGTACACAGGTGGATCTGTGCACTCTAAGAGGCAAAATGGGACAAGGATTGAGATAGCCAAAACCATGAGATAGTAGAACCAAGAAGCTTACAATTAATTCCACATACTGAGTTAAAAAACGAAAGCTGCTGGCCTGTTTCTATATACGCATCACATGTAATGTGGAGGCAGAATACATTAAAAATGGTCTTTTCAATCATATAAAATTAGCTTAAAGTCAAGGCCAATTGTTTTTTTTTTTTCAGGCAGCAGCCAGCATTGTGCAATGTTATAGGTGCCAAAGGTATTTGAAAAATGAACCGTAAATGGTGAAATTCTCATGAAACATTGTTAACACAGAGATATTTTTAGATTTGATTGTCTCATGAGATTTGGAAAAAATGATGGTGCTCAGTGAATGCTGTCTAGTGACATCTTTTATACCACAATGCTCAAGAGCACCATGCTGCTAATCCCTGGTACAAAATTACATTATTTCCTAGTTGAACAGGATGCAATTTTTTACCAGATACTTTTCTTCTTCCTTATTTGCTTATTTGCCAAGTTCCAAATGTTTGTCAGATATAATTACTCTAAAGTTCATTGTAATCTTGAGATAAAAACCAACATAAAGTATACATTGATTCACTCATTGTGAAAAACCAACAAAAGAGCAATACCTGCAAATCAACACTACGGGAACTTGCTATCCAGTAATTAAATCCCAGAACAATTATACAAGCCACAAGTGCTGCTACTAGAAGAGGCGGTGATTTTATCCCACGACGACTGTTTCCTAGCCCAACCATCTTAAAGTTACAGATTTCTGTTGGTTTAAAAAGAGAAATATTGATATTTACCTTTGCTGATTAATCAGAATTTCCAAGCTATAAAAAAACTTGCCAGTAACAATATCTGCTCAGAAGTAGCTTAAGGCTTGATGAGTTTTAAAAAATGCATGTATGTACATATATATCTATGTATCTCCATAGGAAAGAACACAGAAACATATAAAAGCATAATAATCAGGATTCAATATTTTATGACACATTTTAACTGCAGCAACATAGAATTGAATCATAATATTGTAATCCAAATATTAGAGTCAGGCAGTGGAGCTTTCTGTAATAAATATCTGTTTATCCAGAATACCGTCACAGAAAAGATGAAATAAAAGGATTCCATTGTATAAATTGCAATGCAGCAGTACAGGGAGAAGGTTTTCAATTTCTCCAAATCACAAATTCATTTGGATTAGAGGATTTTGGATTATCTGACCAGAAGAAGAGCTGGTGATTATGCACTATGTTGTGGGCAAATAAAGTCCTTTCTGAGGGATTCTGGGTTGTCTCTGGGCTTGCCTATTTTCTTGCAGACGTTTCACTACTCAAACTAGGTAACATCATCAGTGCTAGTAAGGAGTGTTGTTTGTTCTCAGTTTATATTCTAGGCACTTGCCCTATCAGTGTTGATGGGGCTGGTCTTAGTGAGTCTTTGGTTGGCTTACTGTTGGCTTCTTTGGCAGTTTTTCTCAACCCCACGGATCTTTCTCAAGTCCTTTTTCAACCTAGGGTATGTGGAAAATGAAAAATATTTGGTTGGCTCTCAAAGTTCCCTTAAAATCCTGATTTTGCAGTTATGTGGTATCCTATTATCCTCCTGTTGGTACTCCATATCCTTTGAGTGAGTACATGTCTGGCCTTTTAATAACCCAGGCTAAGAAGGACCAACCAAAAGGTCCCAGTTTGAGCGCTATAGCATTCTTCCAACTCGGAGAATGCTCCTCTGATAATACAAGGCACATAGGCTGATGGGGAAGAACTGAACATGCAGCAATAACTGATCATAGGCATTCTCACCACAATTCACAGAATAGTGTTGGCTACACATCTTGGGGCAGCAAGAATATTTTTCAAAAATTTCATTTCTACCAGTTTGATAGTATTCTTCATGGCATCAATTCCCCCATGTGCTCTGTATACGATTTGGTATTATGAGATTTATTCTTGCCAATAACAAAACTGGGAGCCATCCTTCAAACTTCATTAGTTGCATTGTGAAGCTATGTAGCATTTACTCTGGATCTGCATATAATACAATTCTATAACGTTTTCCTACCCCAACACAGGTATTCTTCCATTATAAGATTCATATGATTGTTTGACATTAAGCAGGGCTACTTGGTGTGCTATTATAATCTGCTATTTATAATCTAAGCAGCCCCTTGAATAGTAATAGCAATAAGATTTATATACCACTTCACAGTGAATTAAAGCCCTCTCTAAACGGTTTACAGAGTCAGCCTATTGCCCCCAACAAGCTGGGTCCTCATTTTACTGATCTTGAAGGCTGAGTCAACCTTGAGCTGGTGAGGATTGAACCCCTGGGGGTCAGCAGAATTAGCCTGCAATATTGCATTCTAACCACTGCACCACCATAGCTTCTTGCCTTTTTGTTTTCAGGCATTCATGTTCAAACAACATAATCAACATAGGGCTTATATTAACTTATTTATATTTTTTCTATGCACTCAGATCAGATTTCATCAGTGTCATCAGCTGTTCCAATATCCTAAGTGGGACTCAGGTGTGTGATTCATTCTTATCATTCCTCTGGACACCTACTCCAGTACAACAGTTCTTTATTTGGGGATATTTAAATTCAATTGGCCTAGCTAATGTTTTACTGAATGATGTGGAAAATGGTTGTGGTGAGTCATATTACTAGAAGTCAGTTAATAGTCAACAGTGAGCTTTCTACCATTCCTTCAAAGGTACATTCAAGCCAGACAGTTCCTGGCAAGCAAGTTATTTAATATGCACAAGTCCAAAGCAGAGCAAATTATTTGATGCAGAGACCAGCCAAGTTACATCAGATTCTTTGCAGTGCTTGGTAATAAAGGGGTCTCTAATATTTCTTTCTCAGAGCTACACTAAGCTTCTCAAAAAGAGCCTCGTTGTTAAACTCCATCCTAGCATTTAGATTCTTCTGAAACTAATACAGAGTCCTGGATGAGCTTGCTTGAAGAAGGCTATGTTAACTGATTCATTTGCCGAGGGCTCTGATCTGAACCTGCATTCTAAGCCAAGAGCAGAAATATTAATATTAAACATAATTTCCATCTCTTTGAAGCATGGCAAGAAAGTTACTTCCAAACGTTCCAAGAGTGGAAAGAATAATAATTTCGTTCCAATCCTGTAATGGTCGGAAGTGCTATTCTATCTTTAAGTTCCCACATGCCTTGCTTTGAAATGCTTTGCATCGGTTGATGCGATAAATATCCAAGTCCATATTAGTCCATATTAGAGTCCATTTTTTGCAAATGTCATGTAAGAAAGGAATACCATAGTTGGAGAGATGCTTGAAAAACTGTTGATCTTTAAAATAGAAAAGCCACCCTGGTATATGAAATGGGTAAGATTCTGCATGATTCATTTAAAAATTAACAGAATAACAGACTTGGAAGAGATCTTGGAGGTCTTCTAGTCCAACCCCCTGCTTAAGCAAGAAACTCTATACCATTTCAGACATATTGTTGTCCAATCTCTTCTTAAAAACTTCCAGTGTTGGATCATTCACAATTTCTGGAGGCAGGTTGTTCTACTGATTAACTGTTCTAACTGTCAGGAAGTTTCTCCTCAGTTCTAGGTTGCTTCTCTCCTTGATTAGTTTCCACCCATTGCTTCTTGTCTTCTAATTAGTTAGCACTTTCTTCAATGGGATTAGACTATTCCTTTGAAGTTGATTAAGATCTTTCTTGTGAGAAAGGAATGTATGTTTTGTATCCTTTTTGTCAAGCAGGCAAGATGCTTAGTTACACTGTGATTTGCTGGAGTTTGTGCCCTGGATGGATATCAGTAGTTTATTATTCCAAGATGAGATACAATGTTTGAAATGTAATTATCTCCCACTCATGAATCTCCCACTCTTTCTCTTCCAAAGAAAAGAGATTTTGTCAAGAATGACAATATCATACTGTAAATTGGGAATTAACCAAACTGTCTTGCTATTTCCTGATAATACAGTAGCTCTATAAAGATGTTAATGTGAGAGATGCCTCTTTATCCTTATCAATGCCTTGGTGGCATAGCAGACTAAAGTGCCATTAAGTAGCACCAGCTGCCTGCAATTACTGCAAGTTTGAATCTCACCAGGCTCAAGGTTGACTCAGCCTTCCATCCTTTCGAGGTAGGTAAAATGAGGACCTGGATTGTGGGGGCAATAAGCTGACTTTGTGTGTGTGTGTGTGTGTGTGTGTGTGTGTGTGTGTGTATTTGTTTTCTGAGGTTTTCGCGGGTGTTTGTATGTAGGTCTTTGGTTATTCGGGTCTTCTCCCGCGTAGAATTGGAAGTATCTTGGCAACGTTTCCCAGGAGCACGAAGCCGAGAACACCAGCCTGAAGATGACGAATGAGACTTCGTCGAAACGTCGCCAAGATACTTCCAATTCTACGCGGGAGAAGACCCGAATAACCAAAGACATATATATATATATATATGAACACCGCTTGGGGGTGGGGGCGAAAGCCCTACTAAGCAGGTTTATACAAAAGTATGAAGGCTATTGTTTAATGCATTGTAAACCGCCCTGAGTCTCCAGAGAAGGGCGGCATATAAATTGAATAAACAAACAAACAAACAAACAAATAAATAAATAAATGCAAATGCCTGAAATCTATATTAGCATTCCCATGCATACAACCCAAAGTATGGATCCTATACATAGATGACATCTTTGTCATAATAAAAAAGAACTAAATAGAGAACACACAAGAAACCATCAACATCTTCAAAGGAAAAAAATTCACAAGGTATGAAGAAAAGAATAATACATTATCCTTTCTGGATATCCTCATCAGCAGAAGTAGTGATGGCAAATTAGAAACACGGGTCTTCATAAAACTACCCACACCAATCAACTGCTCCACTACCACAGTAACAACCAACCTCTCACAAGAGAAGCTGTGTAAGAACACTATTTAGATGAGCACAAACACACTGCAGAAACCCTGGACATCAGCAAAAAGGAAATAGATAATCTGTACAAGATCTTCCAACAAAATGGATACCCACACAACTTTATCAAAAAGTGCCTGGCCACTCAATTCAATATAACATAACAAACACAAACTGTGAAAAGGATAATATTGCTATACAGTATATCAAAAACGTCTCAGAAACCACCAACTGACTATTACAATGACATGACATCACCATAGCACACACAGTGACTAAAGCCCTCCAAAACATCCTAAGTAAACCAAAAGACTCAGCAGCCCCAGAAGAAAAACTGGAATCTTCTATAATAGGGGTGTCAAACTTCCATTGTCACAGTGGTATCACATGACATATCGTGACTTTTTTTCCCTTTGCTAAACTGGGTGAGGGCGTGGCCAGCTTGTGAGACATCTGGTCCACGAGCTGCGCGTTTAACAGCCCTGATGGATAACATGCAATGTAAAAACTAAAACAGTCATTATGTAAGATAAACAGGAAGACCAACAGAGTGTATCCATGAACATTAGCAGTCAAAAGACCTGATGAAAACTCCTTTCACAACACATGGACAGACTTAATCATAGTGTCAATTCAGAAACTCTGAGCATCCTAGACCAAACCAAGTCCAAAAACCCAAGAAAATTTCTAGAAGCCTTGCACTTGGACAAATCAATAGATATATAGAGTTATGCAGCATCTATACACCATTAAAAAGAGACAATAAAAAAGCTTAAAAAAGAAACAAAAAAGACCAAAATACCTCCACACCAGCAATCAACACCCAGTTGATTGACATTAACACCATGATTAACACTAGACCAAGAATCAAGAAGCAAACAATATCCCAATCAAAAAAACAAATCAGACCAACAAGCTAACCGTAAACAACAGCCTCAATCAAGCAACCACCAAAACCTCTCCAACCAACATTGATAGGGCAAACCACTAGTATATAAAATGAAAGCAAACCCCACTCCCTACTAGCATTGATGATTGTACCTAATTTAATAATAAAACCTCTTCAAGAAAACAATCAAGCTCAAGTTCAAATTCAACTCTGAGCTACAGATATTATCTTCTATTGGTATAATTATAACTATGTAACAGCCAATGCATTTGTAAATGAAATATTCTATATATACAATCCATACTTGTCTTCTTTTTGCTAATGTATCAATAAAGATAATATTATTTACAGTATTAATATTATTATTAAGACAAGCATAAAAATTAAGAGTAAGAGTTAAAAAGTCTAAAAACTCGCAGGACCAAACATTTTGTTAACGTTAAAGTATTTCACAAAAGATAGATACATACAGCTATGATAACTATGATAAGACAATGCAAAGTCAATGATTTATATATTTGAATCAGAAAGTAAATACAGGTAAGGATCTGCATTGTGATATTATCGCAAACATGTCAGCACATTTTTTCATTACAGGAACACTTATGTATATGCTACTAAAACTCTTGTGTCTGTAACCTTTAACTGAGTGAAATGATGCATCACATATTCACATCTCCAAATATCTCCTTGAACTCGTAAGAACTTTTCCAGTACATTAGAAGTTGTGCCACTGTTGAAGGCATTGATGAATTTGGTAAGAAAATATCTCTGAAACAATGACCGAAATGGTCATGGATTATATAGCTGTTCTTAAAACCTCATACTGGGGATATAACCAAGAACATATGCATCTTAATATACATATTTCAAGAGCTTCATTTACAATTCAGTTTATTCAATCTCAAATGCAGTAACAGCAGGAAAAGACGAAACATATGATTTTATAGTCCAATTTCTTAGTTGGATCTACAACAACCCAGCATTTGTCACCAACTTTTATAAACAATTCTCCAAAATAAACTGTAGGAAATCATGTATTGCTTGTTTCATCCAGAGCTTCAGGCGCTTTTCTCCTATTGAGAGGCCTATATGGCCTAACACTTCAAAGACTTCCGGAGGCTTTCATGATTTCAGGAAAGAAGGTCTGGTGTGACAGGAAGCTGCATCAGATAAGTCATATGGTTCTCTCAAAAGCAGGAGAAAATGCCAGAAGGGGAGCAGCACATGGCAACAGATCCTTGGGAAGCACTGAGTGAAGGGAGCAATTGTGCAGATTGCCAGGCTCACGTGCATTGAAGAATGGTGCAAGGTGTCATTTCAGAGTAGCAGCAGCAGTACTAGGGCTGGCGATGAGGCCTGGGGGTGGTGGAAATGCTGAGATTGCTGAAGGCCCCAGGCCTCTATTTTAGGCCAATGCCCAGCATTGCAGCCAAGGTCTGTTTTCCCTGCTGATACCAGGGAAAGACAGGCAGTGAGAATTGCAGCACCCCCAGCAATTACAAGTGTGGCCACCCAAGTTTTATCATGTGACTGTGGGTCGCTAAAAAGTTTGTAACTTCCCTTCATTCAGCAGCATAACTTCAAATAATTGCTAAATGAATGGTCATTAAATAGGGATAATCTACATTGTCACAGGATGTAAGCTTTTCCAAGTAAAGCTGCCTTTTGCTGATCATGATTTTGTCAATGCCAGAGGTGCTCCAGATGTTATGCTCAAGATACCTATTAAGAGTTGAGGTAGTGCAGTGGTTAGAATGCAGTACTGCATGCAGTACTACTGCTGCTGCCTGCTGGTTGCCTGTACTTTGGCAGTTCGAATCTCATCAGGTTCAAGGTTGACTCAGTCTTCCATCCTTCCGAGGTCAGTAAAATGAGGACCCAGACTGTTGGGGCAATATGCTGATTCTATAAACCACTTAGGGAGTACTCTAAAGCACTGTGAAGTGGTATATATGTTTAAGTACTATTGCTATTGCTAAAATTGGCACTACCTTTGCTTTCTTTTGCCACCATCATTCTAATTCTATTTGTAGTTCTTTATGTTTTGTAATTTTCTCTGGTTCTTCCTCTTCTCTTCTGCTGTCTACAAGTATTGCAGCGTCCACTATAAAGATACTTTTTCCCTCTTTCTTATCCACAGTTTTAAGTCTGGAGTGTAATGTGGCAGATGCTTGTCTGTTAGAATTCTAAAGTCCCAGAGTATTTTAGCTTCTTTATTTTCTATTACTTTGTCTATTTTGTGGTTCCACCAGTTCTTGTTTGCAGGAAAAATGGTATTTCTTGAAGATGTGCCAATACACCATTCTTGCTACTGTGTCCTGATGTTGCTTGAAATCAGTCTGTACAACCTTCTTGCATCAGCTACAGTAAGTAGTGGTCCATTGTTTCTACAACTTCTTTGCAGAGATAGCATTTGCTGTCTGTTATTGTCTTCTCAATTCTGCCTTTATATGCATTTGTTCTGAACACTTGGCCTTCTGCTGCCAGAATTAGCCTCTCTGCCTCTTTCTTCAACTTTCCTACTCTTAGCCAGTGCCAGATCTTGACGTTACTTCTTTGCCTGTTAGAACTGCATAGGCATAGATGCCTTGATAGTATTTTGTCCATTGAATTTGAAGACCTTCTTCACTCTCATGATGCAGTTCTGTGCAGTTCTAGCAGGCAAAGAGGTAACATTAAGATCTGCTAGATGTCAGTACTATCGTGGGTTAAAGATTGGATAGAATTAAAAAAATTCTAGAGTTTTAACAATTGAGGGATACAACTTCAAATTGGCTGGCACTCCTTCATGTGGGACAAAAAATACAAAACACATTCATACTTTAAAAGACGTACAGTAAGAAACTCATTACTACAAATTTGGCTTAAAACTAAAAAACAGCATTATACGAAAATACCAAGTTGGTTATCACCAGTAGAATCAATTAGACACCCAAATCTAACAGATAAGACAAAAATAATTAGATATAAAGATTTAATTGACTATCAAGGTAAACTAAAGACAAAACAACAATTAGAGACAGATTTAGATAGGGAAATAGATTGGTGAACATATACCCAAATACAATCTAAATATAGAGAACATATAAAAACAAATGAAATTCATAAACAAAAACAAGAAATAGATAAAATTATATTAGATTCAGAAAACAAATTAATTAGCAGAATTTACAAATTTCTCTTACGCTATAAAATGGAAGAAGAGACAGTCAAGGAAACAATAATTAAATGGGCTTAAAACATTAAACATACAATACCTTTGGAAAAATGGGAAAAGTTCTGGCAAATAAATATAAAATTAACAAGAGCAGTGGCATATAAGGAAAATCAACTGAAAATGTTTTATAGGTGGCACATGTCTCCAACCAGACTGGCAAAAATATAGCCCCAAAATAGCCCGATCCGTTGACATAGTGCAAGGAACCTTCTATCATTTATGGTGGACATGCCCGGCAGCAAAGAAATTTTGGTCTAATATTAAAAAGTGGTTGGAACAAATAACAGAAACACAGATAAAGAACCAGAAACATTTTTACTAGGAATTTTTAATAAATTATACCCTAAAGATATCAAATATCCTCCAATTCACATATTAAAAGCTGCAAGAATAATGTATGCAAAAAATTGGAAGCAAGAAAGAACGCCAAATGAAACAGAGTTAATAGAAAAAATTCTAGAATGCACTGAAATGGATAGGTTAACCAAAGAAATCCAAGAAAGAGAAGAATCAGATTATTCCAAAATATGGAACAATGGGTATAATTGGTTAAAAACTAGAAATAAACAAAAAATAAAGGGGGAAATATTACCGGTATATAAAAATGTTATTAGACTAAGGAGAGGTGAAGAAATATATTATAAGCAGAATGTCACTTTGAAACAATGCTTAAGAAGGAAATATAATCTCTTTTTTTGTTTATATGTTGTATAAATGTTTGGTATGTGTATGTTATGTTTTTTAATATTTATATTATAATAAAAATTTATTTTTTTTAAAAAAAGATCTGCTAGATGTTTTCAGCTTGAGGGATGGTCAGTTATTTGTAGTGGTCTTCTTCATCCAGACTCCTGAATTATTTTCAAATGGCATCTTCATTCCTTCAATTTTCACAATTTTACTTCCGTTGATCGTGAATGTGATCCTTTTGTCCAACCCAAACTCCACTGTATATCTTGGCTGTAAACATACAGACAACTTTGAGCAACAACTCTATTTCAGATGGTGTTTTTCCATACACCTTCAGATGCATCTTCAGATGTTAAAAATCCAACCTTTTTTTTTTTTTGTCTTTTTTTCATAGATCCCTCTCCCCCTTTTTTTAAAGGGACCAATTTTTTTCTGTCTCCACCAAAAGGAGTTGAGCTCATCAGGCTCTTCATGTCACCAGTGCCATGCCTCACTGACAGTTGTGGATTTTGTCCAAGAGGAACAAATATATACTAGCTATATTATGTGTTCAAGAAGAGTGAATGTATACTGGAAATGTTATGTGTTCTGCTGACAGAAAAACTAGTTTTAAATATCTATACTTAAGATCAAGTGAACATCAACCATACTATATAAGATTCTTATAGTAATTCCACCAAATCTTTTGAAAGCCTGGGAAAGTGATTTCCAAATATAACTTGATGAATCATATTAGAATGCTTTGTGTTATCAGTTCCTTTTAGATTTCAGTGCTCATCAAGAATTAATCATGAAATTAATCCATAAGCTTCATTACACTTCACTACAATGATTTATATACATTGTAATTCTTCTAAATAATGTTTGGGTCTGTATACAAATTGGTACATTTTACCAACTTTTATGGTAATGCTTAAACCCAAATAGAAATATTAAAATAAATATTTAAAATATTTGTATCCAATCACATATGTACAGTCTATTTTTTGTCATGTTTTTCTCCCAGGTTTATTCTTAAGTTTTTGCCTTCAGTTCAGATTTTTAGTTTGTTCAGCATAAACACAGATTCTAATTAATTATATTAGTTCATGTGCCAAATCGTTAAAAATTTGCAAGTTTTTTTAAATAAAGCAAATTAATACAGTTGAATTTTCCTATTGGTAAAGTATTATATGATTCAGTTGGTAAAAGTTCAACTTTTATGTAGAACAGATATCCCCAAATTGAATATTGGCTCACAGTGGAATGTGATTCCAGGGAGTGTAAATCAAACGTATCACAAATCTATTTAATGAAGCACTCATTTTTAACAACTAGCAATCTACAATATTTTTTAATATCTTCATTAGCCCAAAAACTAATTTCATGACACTCAAAAAACAAGACAAAATCAATGCAGATCATCAAACAAAGCAAATCTTTGAATTAAGATAACATCTTTCTTTTTTCTTTTTGTCAAATTGCTTTCACCAGTCTATTCAAACTCAAATTACCATATTTTGGCTTTAAACTGGTCTGGATTTAATGGGCAGCAAATATTTCAAGCCTAAACAAGCGCTCACCAAAATTAAGATGGACCAGACAATTTCCACATTACTTCCAGAGCATTATCATCAGCATTGATCTCCTTCCGTATTAACCACAGTAGAGGACAAGCACATTTAATTTCTCAGCCATCACAAGTTACCCTACATTTCTTCCAACCAGTCAAAACCCACCCTCAAGTTAAGTTTCTGCTTGCTTACTCAATATCTGAGCCTAATTATCTTAAGATATCTCATGTTGCTCAGCATCGACTTCAGCCTCCCTGCTTTGGACAGATTTCAAAGCTGAGTATTTGGAAGAAAAACCTGCAAAGGTACTTTTCCTATTACTCATTATTGCAAAAAATTCTCCTATCTTGGTCAAAGCCAGACCTGGAGGGAAAAGCTGCATATAGGTTAAAGCAAACAGGCTGAAATGGGGAGACCCTAAATAACAATCGTACTTCTGGGGCTGCTTAATTCTGACCCAGGGAAGAACTGCAACCAGAGAGATTTCTTCACCACCACCACCACACCACCCCTTCCGCAGCACTTTGTCCTCCAAGGACTCGCCCAACCTCGATTCTTTCATCCAAAAGGGAATTAACAGCATTCCCTGGGGAGCAAGTGGCCAGAAGGACTGACCGCCAAGCGCTCGAAAGGGCAGAGAGAGAGAGAGAGAGAGAGAGAGAGAGGAAAGGGGATGAATGGGCGGCGAGTCTTCAGAGGGCAAATCCGAACTTGGGGGAAGGGGGGGACGGACGGGGGAGCCCAGAAAGGCAGACAAGGGGGGCGGGTATACAATGAGGGGCGCTTACCTTCCTTGCCCCCCGCCCCCGCCGCTCCGAGGCCCTCCTTGCTCCTTAGGTAGGCTGGCAGGGGTCACCCCTCCCACTCTGTGGAAGCTAAGGCGAGGAGGAAGTGGCCTTGGCTTTCGCCTCCCGGCGGGGCGCCTTTCAAACCCTCCCCGCCCTCCCTTCACAGTAGGAGCGGCGGCGGGGAGTGACTGGCTAAGGAGGAGGAGGAGGAGAAGCGACAGGGGTTGCGGCGGCGGCTGTGGGGGAGCCAAGCTCACAGGCACCAGAAAGAGGAGCTAGAGGCGCTGGCGCCTCAACTCCCGCTGGTGCTGCAGG
Organism: Masticophis lateralis; assembly: GCA_030761175.1. Taxonomy (NCBI): domain Eukaryota; kingdom Metazoa; phylum Chordata; class Lepidosauria; order Squamata; family Colubridae; genus Masticophis; species Masticophis lateralis. The sequence continues at coordinate 221,477,065 of JAUDYJ010000002.1, forward strand.
AGGCACTGCGGGCAGAGCAGGAAGTGCAGGCGAGGGAGCTGCCGCTGCTGCCGCCCAGGTAGCCCAGACAGGAGCTCCCTTCTCTCGCCGCGCCGAGGACGAAAGCGGGCAGAAGCTCCTGGGCGGGAAGGCTCGGTCCTCCTATCTGCTTGCAGCCGCGGCGCTCGTGTGTTCGTGTGTGTGTGTGTTCCTTGGAGATTAAGGGGACGGGGTTGAAGGGGGAGAAAGAAAAGATACCTCCCCAAGACAAACTTTAATAGTAACAGAGTTGGAAGGGACCTTGGAGGTCATGTAGTCCAACCCCTTGCTCATGCAGGAGACCTGTATTAGGGACTCCGAACTCCCTCTGCAAGGGAGATGCTGCCTGCTTCCACCGGGCCTCAATAGCCTGTTTCTTCCAATATGAATTTCTACCGCTCAGAGCAGTGTTTGTCAACAGCCTGAACTTTTCAGGTGCCTGGATTTCAATTTCCAGAGGTTCCTAACCCGTTCATGAGGTTGAGAAACAGGGTCCTAGAAGAAAGTAGCCCTTCCTTCAAATAATAGTGAATTAAGGAAATGAGAACAACCTGAGGGGGAAATTGTGATCACTGTCACTTCTGCAATATAATGGTGAACCAATGCTTCCCCACCGCCCCACCCCTTTCCTTTAAGCTCCTTCAAACACAATGGGATTTTTGAAATACTGTATTTTCCTGCGTATAAGACTACTTTCTAACACACAAAAATCTTCTCAAAAGTCGCGGGTCGTCTTATACGCCGGGTCTCATTCTCCTGTAACCAGGCAGACCAGCTCATAAGGCTCTGGCGAGCCTTAAATGGCTCTGAGGAGGGTCGTCTTATATGCCCAGTCGTCTTATACGCTGGAAAATATGGTGTATACAGTGTAATTGCCAGCCTAGGTATAGTTTCTGGAGAGCAAGCTTTGTAGAACAGTAAGATTTACTTTTAAGGCAACAGGGGTGCAAATATAGTACAATACAAATGGTACATGTCATTTGCTGTTGGGTATTATTTGCTTCAGTGCATTTTCTGTAATAATGGTGATTCTGCTATCACCACTGCTTTAATCATAAGTTATCACTACCAGTATTAATGGTGGCACTCTACTATTCACCTACCGAACATGGAGCAGGAAAACAGTTTCGCGTAGCTATTTGCTTTCAATTAAGAGAAGGGCTTCAAATCAGTCACCAAGAGGTCGCATTGCCTCTTGTCCCCAAATGGTAGGGAGGAAAGTTAGTACAAAAGCTTTCCTCCACCTTTGGAGAACTCTTTGTTCTAACTAAGAGGTTTCCCTTTTTCAAGCTGCTTAGCAGAGAATTAGGAAATCAATAAGATTCTGCCTAGCCAGGATTTAGGTGGTGGGAGAGAGGCAGGTTCCACTCCTGCTATGTAACATTTAAAGACACAGGAGACTGTTTTCAACAAAGTGTTAATCTCCTTGGTTTACAATTCATTCCCTCATACTGTTCAGTAACAACACAGTTGTTCATGTCTGCTGATGCCAGGGATGTTGGGAGCTGTATTTCAGCAATACCTGGGCAAAGGCTTCTTGTCTATGTCTTAGTTATTGGGTAAGAACAGTGGTGGGATTCAAGTAATTTAACAACTGGTTTTCTGCCCTAATGATTTCTTCCAACAACCAGTTTTCCAAATTGCTGAGAAAGTTAGCAACCGGTTCTCCTGAAGTGGTGCGAACTGGCTGAATCCCACCACTGGGTAGGAAGCTAGGAGTTTTATTTTTTTTTAAATCCTCTTTTCCAAAACAAAAGGGCTTGCTTTTTTCTGATTCTGTAGTGTAGTAAATGGTTCTCCATTGATGAGCTGAAGTGTTCTCCATCTCTCTCCTGGGTAGCAGAAAATTATGTTGATGAGAAATTTACCAAAAAAAAACCCCATTGCAATCCTTCTTCTGCTCTGGTTCCTAATCACTACAGTTGTGATGTCCCTAAGGCAATGCTTTTCAACCTTGGCAACTTTTAAGATATGTGGACTTTAACTCCCAGAATTCCCCAGGCACACATCTTAAAAGTTTCCAGGGTTGAAGAACACTGCTGTAAGTGGATCTAATGGATGTCGAAGTCAAACAGCTTGCAAATGACCTTGGCAGTGCCAGAATAAGTGAGAAAATATTGCTCGCTCTCTCTCTCTCTCTCTCTCTCTCTCTCTCTCTCTCTCAGGACATTTTCATGGTTATACATAGGTGGGAGTTGGGAAAAGCCTTGTTTCCACCAAAGCTCCAATAAAAATAAAGAAACAATCTCCTACTTTGTAAGTTCCTGGTTAATATGTGATGGCAGAAAATCAGGAGCTGGAGAAGTTTCTAGGCAGTCTTTTGAACCTTGGCATAAATAGCTCACTTTACGGAGAGGATGTTAAGTCTACCTGTGTAATAAAAGTGCCATAAGGACGTTATTTACAGAACAGCTTGAACAATTAAAATTAAATGCATGATTGTAAAATACGGATACTAATTTACATTTATAAAATGCAGGGATCACATAATGCCTGGACCATCTGCTGGTTGCCTTCTGGACACAATACAAGATACTAATATTGATTTTAAAAGCTTTTAACAGTTTGAACCCCAAATCTAAGTCTCAGAGAATTTACCTCTTCTAATCTGAACCTTTCTATTGAGAGCAGCAGTTCTCAAAGTGTGCTTTGGGGGTCCTTGAGACATTTTCACAGGGTCTGCAAAGTCAATTAAATACCTATTTTATTTTAAATTTTCTTAGTTTTAATTTCTAGTGCAGTAAATATATTAGATATAGCCCACATAAACCAAAGTTCTTTGGGGTCCTCAATTACTTTGAGAATGTAAAGAAATCTTGAGGCCAAATATTTGAAAATTACTTATTTAGATCATCAAGATCATTTTGAGGCTCCTTCATCCACCAGAAGCTTTTTTTTTTTTTTTGGAATTTTTTTTAATTTTAAAACAAAAACAAAACATAAAACCATCATCATGGTTTTAACATCAACAGCCTCTCCTGTTCAACATTTATGTGAAGCCATTGGGGGAGATCATCCGTGATTTTGGGGTGCGATGTCATCTGTACGCTGATGACACTCAGCTGTACATCACCACCACAAACCACCCCCATGATGCCCTTGAAGTGATGTCCCGGTGCCTTGAGGCCGTATGGGTCTGGATGGGGAGAAACAGGCTTCGACTCAACCCTTCCAAGACTGAGTGGCTGTGGCTACCGGCATCCCGGTATAGCCAGTTAGTCCCATCACTAACTATTGGGGATGAGTCATTGACCCCCACAGAGAAAGCTTGCAATTTAGGCATCCTCCTGGATGCACGACTGTTTTTAAAAGATCATATAACAACCGTGGCCAGAGGAGCTTTCTATCAGGTTCGCCTGATTCGCCAATTGCGTCCCTTTCTAGACCGGGACTCATTATGCACAGTCACTCAAGCCCTCGTCATTTCCCGACTTGACTACTGCAATGCTCTCTACATGGGGCTCCCCTTGAAGTGCACCCGGAAGCTCCAACTGGTCCAGAATGCAGCTGCGCGAGTAATTATGGGAGCAACATGGTGCTCGCATGTAACACCTCTTCTACGCAAGCTGCACTGGCTTCCGGTGGCCTTCCGAGTGCGCTTCAAGGTGTTGGTTCTTACCTTTAAAGTGCTCCATGGCTTAGGACCTGAGTACTTACGAGACCACCTGCTGCAACCGATAACCTCCCACCAACCAATACACTCTCACAGAGTAGGCCTACTCATGGTACTATCATTAAAACAATGTTGTCTGGTGGTTCCAAGGGAGAGGGCCTTCTCTGTGGGGGCACCTACGCTTTGGAACAAAATACCACCTGGAATACGAATAATCCCAGATCTTCGCACTTTCCGACATGCCCTGAAGACCTTTCTATTTCAACAAGCAGGACTAGCATACACATCAAAATTCTATGCCAAGGTCTTAGCAGATACACCAAGTTGACTTAATTTATTATTTACTGTTTATAAAATATATTTATATGTATATGAAATCTTAATCTGTTCACCGCCCTGAGTCCTTTGGGAGAAGGGCGGTATAGAAATTCAATAAATAAATAAATAAATAAATAAATAAATAAATAAATAAATCAATCATTCCAAACAATTACAGACAGTGTGTTGATCGGTTAACATTCTTTTGTGCTTAATCCCATCTTCAAAGTACCAATTTGTAACAAAAGCTTATTTCTCATGAAAAAGAAGTTCACATATTTTATCTTTATATCAACTTCATGTTTCATATTTCATCTCCATGTTTTATTAACTACCCATTGATCAAACAAATCCCATATCAAATAATATTGTTTATCTTCCTGTTCTCTAATTTCAAATGTCAATTTACTCATTTCAGCACATTCCATAATTTTCTTAATAACCTCATCATCAGAAGGTAGCTTCTCTGCTTTCCAATTTTTAGGAAATACAATTCACCACCCACCAGAAGCTTGACTTTATCTGTATAATTTCTAGGCTCTGAAATGCACTCCCTAGGGGAGATGCATTTGGCTCAACGCTCTTAATATTTAGGATGATGTTCATAAAAACATATATATTCCATGTGTTTGGATTGTAATTTTTAACTTTAATTCTTATTTTAATGGTTGCTGTAGTTACATTTTTATCACTGCCAGCCTCCTTGACTGTTGAAGAAACAAAATAGTACAGTAGAAATTAAGAAAATAAACAAATTAAGAATTTGTAATTAGTTCCCTTTGGAATGACAGCCAATGTTTGCAGAATCAAACCACTAAATTCAGTAATCAAATGAAATTCTGCACTTCTAATGATTTCTACAGTATCTTGCCTCTTTCATCAGAAAGAGAAAGTGTAACTCTGAAAGCTCTCCCACTTCAGTGTGTTCAATGTTGCAATGCATGTTAAAAAAAAAAAGAAGCATAGATTGCATTATGACTCCGCAACAGTGATGAAAGCAGCATCACATTTGTCAATCTATCCTCCTCCCCCCCTCTGCCAGCCCATGGACTGCTTGATCCTAGGATAGAAATTCATTGCAAAATTATAAATTATATATGTTGGATACAAATCATACGGGGGGGGGGGGGGGGAATAACATGATGATGTAAACCCAATACATTCATACTTGAAGTTGGACACAATTATGTTAAGTCACATGGTTTGTATTGCAATATAACAACATTTGTTTCATCATTTACATCCCCTTACTTTCTTACCCACAGATTCCTATAATTGCTACCAACTTAGAAAATGAATTCTTATTGCCAACAGTGTCTGCAATTCTTTTAGAATGCATACTCTCTATCTTGCTGAGCTTTTTAAAAAAGTTGTAATACTTCAATTAAAAAAAAAACCTTACACAACTGGTTTTCAAATATTAGTACATTTGTGATTTTTGTTTTATGTATACTTGGCAAGGCGTGAAACATTCTAACACAGGTTGTGACACCAGGGCAAATACAGCTAGGGCACTGTTAATCCACTCTGACAAAAACAAAAACAAAACCTGTTTCAATGCATTCAGATTCATGTGAACCTGAAAATCTGTAGTTGTGGCAGTCCCATCAATGCTGCAAGTTCAGTGAGGCAGACATAAACGGGAGTGTGGAAAATATGGCCCATTCTCTCATAGTTGGAGACCAAGGCAATGGATACAGTTTAAAACACTGACTAGATATACAAATCTCATTGTTTAATCATGGTTTGTAAACTAAACTGTAACTAGATTCATATAGCACATTAAACCATAAACAAGTAATAATATATGAGTCCTAATTTGATTTTTGAATTCTTAAAAGTTCAACATACCTAGGATAATTATTTATTGAGGTATTCATCAATGACTTTGTTTGCAAAATATGACATCTTAAGGTGGCTTGTCTTTTTTTTGCTTACTGCAATGTGTGAAACCATTGTGGATTATAAACCATGGTGGATTATGGCTGCAAATCTCAGCCAGCATAGCATATATCTGGCTGATGGGACTTCTAATTCAATATTCTTTGAGATGTCATATTTTGCAAACAAAGTCATTGATGAATACCTCAATAAATAATAATCCTAGATATGTTGGTGAACTTCCGGAGCACCAGAAACCCAAAGACCAGCTGGCTGGTGCATATATGTCTGTTTTTTGGGCATTTTTTTATTGTTTTCAGGCTATTTTTTGGACTGTTTTCGGGCCGGTTTTCAGACAGAAATGGCCTAAAAAACAGTCTGAAAATGGCCTGGTGGGATGAAGAACGGAGAGGCACTTCATTGATCATGAGGAAATTGCAATTTCCTCGTTGATCAGTAGAAAGCTCTCCCGAACAGCAGCAGATACGACAGCCATTTTGGTCTGTCACAAGCTGACACAACCTGGACACTAAGATCTTGTGCTGGAGTGGTGTTTGGACAGAGCAGTGAAACTGGGTGAGATAACTTCCAACTTTTACTCCAAAGATTTAACCCAAGTTAAAAATTATAAAAAAATAATCTCCAAATAGGAAGAAAGTGGCGATTGGATTTATAGAGAAGGATTAAAGACTAAAAATCAAAGAGAAAGCCTAAAATTAAGGACACAGATGCAAAAGAAATATTTAAAGGATGTTTTAAAACACAGAAAGCCTGGAAAAAGTTGAATAACATTGTGAAAAGTGATTATTGAGAGGAATTGCTTTTCTAAACTCTTTAACCTCCCTGAATGGTTAACAGTCAGCTGTTTTGACTTTTACACTCTGTTGAATGCTGGAATTGGGAGCATAGGAGCCATCTACTGGAGGAAGATTACTGCAACGTGAGAAATTTGAGTGAAAGTGATGAAAGGAGAGAAAGCAAACAACACCTGGAAGGCTATTTGACTTTGACTTCATCTTAGTAGGTGATTTGGAGGCTTCGAAATATCTACTGAGTTGTTTGAAGATTTTTAAACAAACTGAATACCAAAACCTTATTGAACTGTTCATTGAAAGGTGGATTTGGAAGATTTGAGGAAACCTGGTGGGCCAAGCTGGATTTGATTCAGTAACATCATTTGAAAGATCATCCTAAGAGGCAAAAGAAGAAAAGTGATAGAAAGGGGGGGGGGGGAGAAAAGGGGGGAAAAGAGAAAAGGAAGAAAAGTCAAATATGACTAAAATTTAGACAATTCGAAAGGTGTAAACTGGAAACTATAAAGACTAAAATATAAATGTATAGCTTTTAAAGACTAGAAAGCTAGGGGACTCGGAGGAATAATTCTGGGATTGATAAATTGTATTAATTGACTTTTTTTGGAGTTTTTAGATATTGGTAATATTAGAGATACATTGAGTAATTTTTAACATATTAATTTGGTACAAAATGACTCAGCAGGAGACAAATATGATGGTTAACAGGTTTCTGTAATAGAGTTGTCAAAGTTTGAAATGCTCTACCTGATCCAGTTGTCTCAGCTACAACTTAGTCTTTCTAATCTAGAACATATTCATTGTCCTAAATTCCCACTTTCATAAAGATATCAAGAGCCAATATGAATTGCATTTATGCAATTTATTAAGCCATGATTAAATGAATCATAGTTTATTAAACATGTTATTCAAACAACACACTGAAATGGGAAGGGTGAATCTCTTAGATCAGGGGTGTCAAACTAAATTTCATTGAGGGCCACATAAGGGTTGTGTTTAACCTTGGGGGCCAGGTGGGCATAGCCAGCTTGATGTCAGTCATGTCAGGGGGGTCTGTGGGGAGCTATGTTTTAGTTGGCAGAGGGTTGCAGGAGACCATTGCAGCCTCCCAAGCTCCATTTTAGCTGGCAGAGGCACCGCGGGCCGATCTTTCACTGTTTCCAGGGCAGTCCTGTGGGCCAGATCTAAGCACCCCAAGAGCTAGATGCAGCCTGCGGGCCTTGAGTTTGACACCCCTGTCTTAGATCAGTCTGCCACACTTTAGATCAGCTATATTACCAGCCAAGATCGCTACTGGGGCGGGCGATCCGGTCTGATCCGGGAGCATTTCATCCCTGCTTTAACCATTATACCAAACTTTCTCTCAAGGCTACAGTGGGTCACCATGTGGACTGGATCATATAACACGATATGCCAAAATGTATTGGTTGGTTTATCATTCAGTGTTTGTGGCAACTGAGTCACAAGTTAGCCAGCCACAGCTTAGTTCAAGGAGTTACCGTCATTATGTGACTGAGTGACCCACTGTAGCCTTGAGAGAAAGTTTGGTATAATGGTTAAAGCAGGGATGAAATGCTCCCGGATCAGACCGGATCGCCCGGCCCAGTAGCGATCTTGGCTGGTGGTTTGGTGATCTGGTAGTGATGGCGGAGCAAAGCTTTTTTACCTTCTGTGCATGTGCAGGTTTTGCACATGCGCAGGTCTGTGTGTGCACATGATGCGCGGAGTGTGCACTTCCGAACTGGTAAGGAAGGTAAGTGGATTTCACCCCTGGATTAAAGGTTATCAGGCTAGAAACCAAGAGACTTCCAGATCTACACCTGCCTTAGATATGAAACCAGTTCAGTGATTTTAGGTTGGTCACCCTCTCTTAGGCCTAGGAAGAAAGCAATAGCGAACAACTTCTGAAAATGTTGCCAAGAAAACTGTGGATTTGTTCAAGAGGAGTCCAGGAGTCGAGATAGATTTGAAAGCACAAAATAAAAGTAAATTTTAATCCTGGGACGAATTTACTGAAACTAAGCTTGTAGTAGAGCTTTTCAAATGAATGTATTGTGTTATATCATGTGAGTAACATATTGGTAGTTGCTATACTGCTGAATAAAATTTAATTGCCTCTTTTCATGGATTCTTGTAGTCGGATTACAGTCTGATTTAACCATTAAAGAATCATGTGTCAAAGTTTACAAGGGAGAAGGCAAAAATATAGGCTGGAGAATTACGGGTATTTAAATTAAGATCAAAGAGAGAAATATGTGGCAAAACCAAAGAAGGATGAAGACTCAAGGAAAAACTTACCCTGCAAAGGAAGGAACAGATATGGGGGTAAAGGAAGGAACAAAGAGTCAGTTGCAGTCAGTAGATGCTTCTTACAAGTAAAAGTCTGTTAACTTGAAAGAATGTTTCCCTAGCAACAAGGAAAACACCACTTATTCAAGGAAGGGAATAGTTAGGCAGACTTCATAAAATCACTTGGATCCCTGAAGGCCAAGAGTTTGCAGGCTGGATTTGGAGGATTTAGGAACTTGACTGCATCCAGATTTGTGTAATCACATCCTGTTGAATAAGCTAATATTGTGTGAAACCAACCATTGTATTTTATAAAGGTTAGAATTTAGAATATGTTGTATTATGGGCATAGCAATTGTGGGTAAGGCAATTTGCAGCCTAAAGTTTAGCATAATGAAGAGTGACATACTGAACATTATATGCTGCCCTCTTTTGCTAAGGATTTATTAGAATTCCTAGTGAAAATACCTTCTTCCAGGAGACTTCATTAATAGTTACTTAGGAAACAGCTAGCAGACTCTTGTTTAAACTTGTGTCTCCCTTACAATTCAGTAAAATGTACAATTAAACCACAGTTTAGCTTTTATTTATTGAGCAAGCTATTGGCAGCTGAGTCAACAGCTCTTACTAAGCAATCTTGGAGACAGAAAATGTGAATCTTTTTTAAAACAAAGGGAAAATTTCAAAGGCAAAACTGGAGATTGGGTTCTAAGCAGGGATGGTATTCACTTACCTTCACTACTGGTTCGCAAATGTCTGGGTGGGTGAGCAGAGCCTCCCGCCACCATCCCTACCGGTTCACCCAAACCGGATAGAACCGGCTGAATACCACCATTGATTCTAAGGCTGAGAAGAACTACTATATATTTTTTTTTACTCTTTCCAGCAGCCTGAGAATTAATTTACTGGAATTCCCAGGAATTTGAATTCTCAGACTCCCAGTTTTTAGCTCAATGTCTTAACCACAATACCAAACTAGGACTCGTACTGTGCATAGATAGTGCCATTATGCGTATTAAGGAATGAGTTTAATATTAATAGCAGCATAAGGATCTCTGGTGGTGCAGTGGTTGGAATGTATTATTGCAGGTGAACTCTGTCCACAGCCTGGAGTTCGATCCTAATCGGGCTCAAGGTTGACTTAGCCTTACAACCTTCCTTTGGTAAAATGAGGGCCCAGATTGTTGGGGACAATATGCTGACACTTATAAAGCAGCCAGAGAGTGCTGTAAAACATTATGGGGCGGTGCATAAATGCATAAGATCCGTGGTGGTGCAGTGGTTAGAATGCAGTACTTCTGTTGATTGCCAGCTGCCTGCAATTCAGCAGTTTCAGTCTGGCTGGCTCAGGGTTGACTCAGCTTTCCATCCTTCCGAGATGGGTGAAATGAGGGCCCAGATTGTTGGGGCAATATGCTGATTCTGTAAACCGCTTAGAGAGGGCTGTAAAAGCACTGTGAAGCAGTATATAAGTCTAAGTGCTATTGCTATTGCTATTTTTCCCACATATACTGGGATGATAGTGCTGCAATATACTGACTAGAAATTCTGGAAGTGGCAGTTCCAAACACACAGATACATTTGGGATATATACAGAAGTGGTTCTTACCTTTCAGCAGGTTCTTACCAGTTCTGGAGAACCGGTAGCGGAAATTTTGAGTAGTTCGGAGAACCGGTAATAAAAATTCTGACTGGCCCCACCTCCATCTATTCTCTGCCTCCCAAGTCCCAGCTGATTGGGAAGAAATGGGGATTTTGCTGTAACCTTCCCCTGGATTGGAGAGGGAATGGAGATTTTACAGTATTCTTTCCCTACCATGCCCACCAAGCCATGCCCACACCAAGCCATGTCATGCCCACCAAGCCACACCCACAGAACCGGTAGTAAAAAAAATTTAAACCCACCGCTGGATATATATCACTGCTTGCAATTTCTTCTCTCTAGTATAGTCACAGTATCCAAAAGTACTGTAATGCTCTCATTGGTTTTTTCCAATAGTGCCATTTCTGCAAAGCAATGATTTAGATACAGTTCACATTTTATTGCACAGAAATTGTTGCTAGACAGGAGCTGCTTTAGCTGGACAATTGCCTGTAAGCAAATACAGGCTCACAATACAAAGACTGTGAAAAGAATCCATTCCTTTCGTTATTTTATTTATTTTACTGCTAAAGACCTTTTGTGATTGACAGGGTTTGCTTTAAGTAAAGAGTCACACACCCCTATATATCATTTTTGTTATCTCAATAAAGCTGTCAACCAGTTTTGGATTTTATGGGGTCCCCCCCACCATCAAATGATTTTTGTGCAAAATTATATGTCTGCTGCCATCTGCTGGCCAGCCTAAAATTGAAAAAAAACATGTTTTACTTTGTTATATACTGTAGCATGATAGAAACACTACCAAATAGTATTTCTTCTACCATTTTACTCAAGATGCTTAATATTAATAACTTCACATTCTTTGCTTGCAAGTCCAATGATAAAGCCAGGAAACAATACAGTTCATAAAATACATTCTCCTAATGAAAATACAAACACTCCTATACAGATTTAAAAAAACCTCATTAAACCATATTTGATCATGAAAATAACCATTGAATCTTCAGATTTAATTAATCCTATATTAAGTAGATTTACATTTGTTCTCATAAATATGGATATATCAAAGTAATGGCTCCTAAGTTGCATGCAGTATTTCAATCAAACATATTGCTTAAAATCTTGCATAAGAAATTGTTTTGCAATAATTATATATTCATCAATAAGTTACAGTACAATTATTAGCAGTGGTTATATACATATATATACATAAATCAGATTTATATGCCGCCCTTCTCCGGAGACTCAGGGTGGCTTACAATGCGTTAAGCAATAGCCTTCATACTTTTGTATATTTTTTATACAAAGTCAGCTTATTGCCCCCACAAACTGGATCCTCAATTTACCTACCTTAGAAAGGATGGAAGGCTGAGTCAACCTTGAGCCTTGAACTTGCAATAATTGCAGACAGCTGAATGTTAATAACAGGCTATTAGCCTGTTGAGCTATCTGAGGCTCCATTATTTGCGCTATATTATTTGTGCGTATTATACAGTCACAAGCCGTTATTCATAGGCAGAATTTCACTTTCTTTTAAAGACACATACAATGCTCACATAGAGTTTTAAATTAGGTATCATGATAAAATATGATATAACTATGTTATATATAATTGCACTCAACAATGAACTGAAGGGCCACCATCAGTGAGCTGTTGGACAGCATTTCTTGGTCTGTTGTGTGGATGTTTGGGTGGTTTAGGGGTGCCCGAATTTGTAGTGGGTGGGGGTATGTTTGGGGATTGTTATGTGTGTTGGACCTGGTCTTTGGGTGTTAAGTGAATTTCGTTGTATGGGTATACTGTATATACACGTACAATGACAATCAAGTTGTTGTTGTTAATTAATTAATTAATTAATTAACAAATTCACTGGGCTCACCTAACACAGTCAATAAACCCAAGCAGTGTTTACTAACTATAATATTGGATTCCCCCAACATATTAAGCAAATCACTTAAAGCATTTGTTGTTGTTAGTTGCAAAGTCATGTCTGACCCATCGCGACCCCATGGACAACGTTCCTCCAGAACTTCCTGTCCTCTACCATCCTCTGGAGTCCGTTTAAACTCATGCCTATTGCTTCAGTGACTCCATCCAGCCACCTCATTCTCTGTCGTCCCATTCTTCTTTTGCCCTCAATCTTTCCCAGCATTAGGTTCTTCTTTATATAAAGCATTATATAAACCTAAACTTAAAATTACAATAGCTTTTTAAGTCAAAAATCCTTGAGTCAAAGCTATTTGTAAAAGAAAATACGCTACAACACTATAAGTTAGGTGTGTGTGTGTCTATGTGTGTGTGTGTGTCCAGGTTTTATAGTGTTCTGAGTAAATTGTATTCTTCTGTCATTAGTTCTTGGCATGCATTTCTATACTGCCATTAGAAAAAGAAAATCAATATATTTGCTCTTCTATCAGAATAAAATTGCAAATGTTTCAGTAGATCAGTTACAATTCCTTCAATTACTCACTCCAAAGCAATGTAGGCTCTTTATGCAGCCTTCATAGCTGAGGGTCAATGCAGGACACTCAAGAATATTCTCAGCGTAGAAAGATTCTCATCTTAACCCTATACATGGAAAATTAAATTTTTCAAGCTCTTACATAATTGCTCAGCCTGTAATAACATTAAGAAGTCGGATAAAGCCATTAAAGAGGACACACTCTGAGAAAAAAGACACTCATTGTTGACCTCTGAAAAAACGGTCTAAAATGAAACATGTGCCTATTACAGTACTTTTGCCAAGACAGTGAAGCCAAGCATCAAAGGGCATTCAAGGAAAAAAATATTAAAGTTTGGAACATTAATACTGGTGTCCCATTCCACTCTGTTGCAGTATTCCTACCTGAAACCATTGATCTCACAAGAGGCTAAAGTTGGATTTGATCCAGCTGTTGAAAGTATGTTTGCAATCTTCAAATCCTGAGGATGGGTTCTAGGATGCCTCAGCAGTCCATTACCTCCATAGCAACCTGGTTGTATACAAAAATTGGCACAATGCACACAGGTGTCCATTCAACAGATTCCATCTTTTCCTTAAAGCAGATTCCAAGTGTTCTGCAAGGCTTGAATCCTTTGTTACAGTCAAATCACTTTCTGGTTAGATGTTAGATGATGGGGCTGTAGCCATCACCGATCTCTGCAAGGCCGCACCTTAATTAAGGAAATCCACTCAGGTGCTTATGGATTCATTAGTTTTACTCAGATGGTATAAATATCATAGACTATCTGAAGTCAGTGCTATAACGTAATAAGGAAAAAATGTGGAGGGAGAGCAAGCAGAGCAAGAAAGCACATAAACAAAAGCTATCTAAAAATATAGACATACCAGGCTGTTAAGTGGCCTAATTTAGACCAGATAAAACCAGAAGCTGGTCCAGGATGAAATCTTGCTAATCAAGAAAAGAAAAAAAATCTAGCAGAGGCAGACCTAGGTCAGTGAATCAAGAGCCAAGGCAGGGAAGCCAGAGAAGGGGTAGGGGATAGTTTGGTACATGCATTATCAAGCTCTGGAATTCAGAGATGAACAATGAAGTGATTTCACACCAAAAGGTTTTAGAGGAGCTCCTTAATTAAACCAAGAAGAAACCTAGTGCATTAGTAACCTATTTTTTTATCATTTATTTTTTTAAAAAACAATAAGTTACTATCATGTTGTGCTTTACAACCACAGTGGAACTTACATTACAATGCATCACTTAGCAACAGTGTTACAGATCCTGATTGTCCTCATTAAGTGAGGATTACCTGGTATTGTCAAGTTGTTGGAACATTTTTGCAAATAATTGATAAAATGAATTAGATCAGAGTTCCCCAATTTTCCGGTTTTGCAGCCCAGTGGAGGGAGGTGCGTTTCTGCTTGAGCATCACGCAAGTGCACGCACGCTTGCAGTTCCATTTGCGCGAGCCCACCCTTGCCCACAGCTTGTGCAAGTGGGGATGTAAGTGCACCCACCACTTCTCTGGCCCAATTACAAACAGCTCACAGCCCAGGAGTGGGCCACAACCCAGGGATTGGGGGATCCCTGAAGTTAGAGGATTCCAAAGAAAGGGTATCAGACCAACCACCCACTGTCCAACTTTGGTTACTGTGGGTTCACCCTTCCCCTTGGCCTTCCTTTCTATGACAAGTGTGCTTCAGATGGGGACAATAGCAGTGGTGGGTTACCCCTGGTTCAGACCGCAAGAACCGGTAGTAAAACCGGCAGGAGGCTCCACCCACGGAACCGGACATCATCATAGGTAATCTACGCATGCGCGGGTGCAAAGTAAAGTAATAAAGGTAAGTAGAACCCACCCCTGGACAATAGGTATTTAAACCTTGATTAGTCTGAATAGCAAACGTAGGATAACAGTTACTTATAACAGTTACTTATAAAAACAGTTACTTATACTAGATAGAATGACTATTTTACAATGACTATGATAATGATCTATCACTGTTGTGTACAGTGCAGTGTACAGTGTGTAGAGTACACTATTGTTTTCTTACCCTCTGCACATGTGTAGAAGGGTTTGTGCATGCGCAGAGGGTCTGTGCAGTGCATAAACTTCCGAACTGGTTGGGAAGGTAAGTAGATTTCACCCTTGTGTTGAATACATATATACTTACATAACTATAATAGACTATTTATCAATATATATTGTTGTTAATCTGTATTGTTAATCTGATCTAAAAATGTCAAAGATCATAGACGTAGCCAAGAATATGATTTTTATATTGAATTCTAAGAGCCTTGCTTTTGTAGCTCTTCCAACAACTCTTTCTAGATCTGCCAAACAAAAGGATGTAAAGGTGTTTGCTCAGCATTCAGCAGAATAGCCTTTACTTCTATCAGCATCAGTAAAATGAGACCAATACTGAAGTTGCGACAAGCAGCAGGATCATATACAGAGGTGGGTTTCAGCCAGTTCTGACCAGTTCTGGAGAACCGGTAGTGGAAATTTTGAGTAGTTTGGAGAACCGGTAGTAAAAATTCTGACTGGCCCTGCCCGCATCTATTCTCTGCCTCCCAAGTCCCAGCTGATCGGGAGGAAATGGATTTTGCAGTAACCTTCCCCTGGATTGGGGAGGGAATGGAGATTTTATAGTATGCTTCCCTTGTCACGCCTACCAAGCCATGCCCACCAAGCCATGCCATGCCCACCATGCCACACCCACAGAACCAGTGGTAAAAAAATTTGAAACCCACCACTGATCATATATCAGTATTCTCCAGTAAAGTACAGCACTTTGTTTTTTTAGCTCTAGTGGCATAGAGTATAAAGATGGAAATGTATAAGTGCTATTGCTTAGATAAATGAAGCTAAAAGCGTTATTCAAGTTCAGAACATCCAGATTATGTTTGAAAAAAGATGAGATACCTCTCTAATTCACTGAACTATAAAGAGGAAGGGAGGAATGGCACGATCATACTCACAAAGTTCTGTTTTTATAGGCAATTCCAATAAAAAATAGTTGTAGCTTTCCCGTGGAATTGATTTCCTGGCCTTCTGGTCTATCTGGTGGGGGTGAGAGATGGGGCTGCAATTCTAAATTCCACATGAGATCCACCTGAAGAATACCATGAGACTTTATAAATTGGCATAGAATAACATAAAAGGCTACTGTAGAAAAAATAATAATACTATAGAATTGGCTTGCTGGAAACCAAAATGGCTCTATTTTATGTTACAATAAGCAAACTACTTAATAGCATCACACTGTATGTCCAGCACAATGTGTTGTTTATTGCTTGTTTACATAGATTCTTTCCAAACTTCAGAGACTGCTACTTATTCACAGGTGTGACTCAGTTTCTAAAAAGAAGGAAAAAATCTTTTCTTTGGAAAACTTGAGGGACTCATCAATTATCCAGTCTTTAGGTAGCAGGGGAAGGATGTGTTCCTTTGCTTGGCGAATAACAGTTGTAACCGATTTCTTTTTGTAATTTGCTTCCCTCCAAATTCCAATTGTTTTTGGCTTTCGTTTTAGCAGACCTTTGAATAATTTCCACTGTAGGTCCTCCAGGCCTTCAAAAGTTACATATTTTGTTTCTTTAAACAAAGACAAAGAGAAAAGTACAGAATATCATATCAATATCGTATTAGTGAATATGTTATTTTTTTCCTTGACTGAGAAAAACTCAAAAAGGAATAGCACTCCGTATATTATGCCAAAACATTATTATGGGACTGGGAACTGCAGATGCCAGACCCATCAGATAGTCTATTGCTGCCAGCAATAGACTATCTGATGGGTCTATTGAATTATTTGCCTATTGAATTATTTTTTGAGACTTCAAAGGAGGAACAAGCTTAGTAATACAGTTTTGTCCTTGTAGAGCTGGGGTTGGAAACCAGCCTTCCAGGTACTGCAGAATTGCAAATCCTAGTCCCTGGCATCACCAGACATGCTGGCTAGGACCTGGATGAAGATTCTGTACATACGTGCATTTCCAGATAGTAGAGGCTACTTCCCCTGCTTGTAACCTGAACTGAAGGAGGTGGGAGTTCAAGATCAAGCTTAAGTGACCACATTCAATCCTGCCCTCTAATGAAATGCCACTTCTATTTCAGCTACTAAGCTTTAGACAAAGCTTGATGTGAAACTAAAAGCTTAACTCAAGGCAACTCAATCTACCTCAAACCCAGGTATTTCTCAGCCAGTGTGAGTTTCTGAGAATTCCAGAAGCTAAAGACTAAAGCTAAAGAAGGAAGACAATCAAGTTGGAAACTATGGGTTATTGTAAATGTTCTGAAGCAGGACATCCTCCACATGTGTTGGGAAAGCTACTCTAAGATTCTTGCCCACTACATTTATGGTCATTAGATTGAGACAGACAGGTTTGGAGTGAGATTCACAAACTATAGATAGACTTCGGGAAACTATGAAATTTACTACTAACTTCTAAGTAGAAATCTGAGTTATGGCAAACTTAGTTTCTTCTCACTTTAAGTATTTATCTCCAGGTTCCCTGGAATGTAATGTAATGTAATGTAATGTAATGTAATGTAATGTAATGTAATGTAATGTAATGTAATGTAATGTAATGTAATGTAATACAATACAATACAATACAATACAATACAATGCATTACATTATATGTATCCTATCCTATCCTATCCTATCCTATCCTATCCTATCTCAGTGATGGCTAACCTTTTTGCCATCCCGTGCCAAAGGGGGGGGGAGCATGGGGGGCCGTGCATGTGTGTGCCTATACCCATAATTCTATGTGCCCCATCCCACCCCACCCCCACACGCATGCGTGTGCGCCCTGCCCCATGCTCTCTCTACTTTTGGTACACGATGGCATGGTGGGCCCAGTAGGCCCATTTTTCGCTCTCCCCAAGCTCCATAGCCTTTCTAGGAGTCTGGGGAGGGTGAAAACACCCTTCCCTACCCCTCCCAGAGGTCCTCTGGAGGCCGGAAACGCAACATTTCCCAACTTCCAGTGGGCCCAGAAGACCCAAAAATCAGCTGGCCGGTGTACACATGTGCACTGGAGCTGAGCTTGCGTGCCCACCGATATGGCTCCGTGTGTCACCTGTGGCACGTATGCTATAGGTTCGTCATCACGGTTATAGCTATTCTCCCAATCAGGGGCTGTTTCCTTTCTTATAATTCCACAACACAATCTTCAGAAGTTCTCCCTGACCTCAAAAGGATCCCTACTTAATTGTTTGGTCTCATTTAATCTTATTAAACTGAATGCTTTACTCATCCCCAATTGCAATTGAGAATGTAATCAACCTTGAAGTGTTGGTACTTTTCCTGGTTCAAGTGAAGTAGGTGGTTTCTTCTTTTTGCGCCTCAGCATTAAAGAGTCTATCTTGCACAGTATTTCTCCTGTGAGACATTGCTTCTTGATGGTGGAAAATGGCAAATCAAGACAATTCTTGATTAAAACCAGGTAAGGAAGCACATATGCTGGTGGCAGTTCAGGATAAGGTTTCTGTTTGTTTTTTGAGCCAACCAGATGTTTTGAAGCCACAGATAAACAGGAAACTTTGGGAAGTAGAGTTGTGGAAGTATCTCTGCCTTCTTTATCTGAATCCTTTATAATGACTGAATCTTCATGAAGCACACTGGAACAGATGGAGTTGGGTTCCTGGAGTTGGTCTTTATCCATTTTGGGTTGGGTTGGGTTCGGTTCCTGAAGTTGGTCTTCATCCATTTTGGGTTGGGTTGGGTTGGGTTCCTGGAGTTGGTCATTATCCATTTCTGGTTGGGTTGGGTTGGGTTCCTGGAGTTGGTCTTTATCCATTTTGGGTTGGGTTGGGTTGGGTTCCTGGACTTGGTCTTTATCCATTTTTGCAGCTGTCCTTCAAGAACTGCTGGCTGAATGGCATGGAGAAGAGTTGAGTAAGGTTCTTTAGAAGTCATTCTACATAATTGCTTCACATACACTTCAGTACATAGTTGCCTCACATACACTTAAAATAATAGTGGTTCTGTTTCAACAATACACATGCACAAATCTAAGCTTTATTTCTTTTTATCTAGAAAGTGATTTGCAACAGATTAAAAACTAAACTGCACATTTGTAATCTGATCTGTAATATTCAAAGATATATAATACGTCCTATCCCTGTTCACATATATTAAGTATAATGAGTAACGATTAGTAATTAACATGAGGTAAGATGGGCGACCTATAAATTTTATTAAAAAATTAAAAAAAAACATGTTTAGCTTTGATTTAGCATGATTTATGATCCTAGCTAATTGTAACTGATTTAAAGCACAACTCAGCCAACTATTTTTCTTTGATTTAGCATAATATACAAGCCTACCCATTACAGTTTGAAAACCATAGTTTCATGCTTGTAGAAGGTAAAAGTTCCCCTCGCACATATGTACTAGTCATTACCAACTCTAGGAGGTGGTGCTCATCTCCGTTTCAAAGCAGAAGAGCCAGTTGCTGTCCGAAAACATCTCCGTGGTCATGTGGCCGGAATGACTAAACACCAAAGGTGCACAGAATGCTGTTACCTTCCTACCAAAGGTGGTCCCTATTTTTCTACTTGCATTTTTTACATGCTTTCGAACTGCTAGGTTGGCAGAAACCGGGACAAGTACTGGGAGCTCACCCTGTTATGCGGCACTAGGGATTCGAACCGTTGAACTGTCAATCTTTTGATTGACTTGTAGAGAAGGTAATATATTACAGTTAACAAAGAAAAAGAAACTCATTCCTTTCAATGCTCTTCCCAATGAATTGTATTCAGCATAATATTGGTATCTACACTTGGATCAATTATAAAACCCTTTCATTATATAAATATAACAATGGCAGGATATTTCAACTGATTCAGTTTAATTTAGGCCTGCTTGCCACTCATGCTGGTAAGTTTGCATTCAGTGCAGTGGTGGGTTTCAACATTTGTTACTACTGGTTCTCTGGGTGTGGCTTGGTGAGTGTGGCATGGCTTGGTAGGTGTGGCTTGGTGGGCGTGGCATGGGAAGGATACTGTAAAATCTCCATTCTCACCCCACTCCAGAGGAAGGAAAATCCCCATTTCCTCCTGATCAGCTGGGACTCAGGAGAAACAGCAGTGATCTCACATTGCTCCTGGAAGCACGAAGCCGAGAACACCAGCCTGAAGATGACGAATGAGACTTCGTCGAAACGTCGCCAAGACACAACCAATTCTACGCGGGAGAACACCCGAATAACCAAAGACCTACATATATATATCCGTTAGACCTATTATGTGAAGACATGGTTTTCTAGAGAAAGCATTGATGCTGGGAAAAAAAGAGAAGAGGACAACCAGATCATTTTCGGGAACAAGATCATTTTAGGGGACCGATCGCCATGGGAAAAATGTATCTATATACAGGCAGTTCTCAATTTACAACCACAATAGATCCCAAAATTTATGTTAAGTGAGAAATTTGTTAAGTCAGTTTTGCCCCATTTTACAGCTTTTCTTGCCACATTTATTAAGTGAATCACTGCACTTGCTAAATTAGCAATGTGGCCATTAAGTGAATCTGGCTTCCCCATTGACTTTGCTTGTCAGAAGGTTACAAAAGTTGATTGCATGACCCTGGGACACTGCAACCATCATAAATACGAGTCAGTTTGCCAAGTGTCCAAATTTTGATCACATGGCCATGGGAATGCTGCAACGGTCGTAAGTGTGAAAAATGGTCATAACTGTCTTTTTTCAGTGCTGTTGTAATTTTGAATGGTCCGCACATCGCACAAACGTAGAAATGAATAAACCACATTTTAGCCCGATTGGATTGGATTGGATTGGATTGGATTGGATTGGATTGGATTGGAATGGAATGGAATGGAATGGAATGGAATGGAATGGAATGGAATGGAATAGAATAGAATAGAATAGAATAGAATAGAATAGAATAGAATAGAATAGAATAACTTTATTGTCACTTTGAATGTACACTTATCAGCATACATTAAAATGAAATTTCGTTATATACAGCTCTCAAAGGGTCATCACCTCCAATGTACATTACATAACCATGACAGAATGAATGAATACAAAAATATGCACATACCCACATATATTATATGACACAGAAAAACAACACTGTCTAGTTCAGATGTACACCTGTACATGGCGACAAAAATGAATCTTGTGAGTTTATTAGAGGGATAGCATAGGGCAAGGGTGTCCAACCTTGGCAACTTTAAGACTTGTGGACTTTAACTCCCAGAGTTGAATTCTTGGAGTTGAAGTCCACAAGTCTTAAAGTTGCCAAGGTTGGACAACCCTGGCATAGGGAACAAAGTTGTTACAGAATCTGGTAGTCCTGCTAGAACTTTGAAACTTAGTTGAAACTTACCCAGCCTAGGAAACGTCCATTTTAAGCCTTTTCGGACTTGATAAAAACTTTAGACTAGAGAAATCGGCTTTTGGGAATTTAAAGACCACAGTATAATAATAACCAAGTTAACAAAACTTACCAGGCGGCGAGGGATCACGCATGCGCCGCGCTGACCCCAGCTGCGGGGCTGGGTCTCTTCTCGCCCGCTGAACCAATCAGTGGTTTCAACAGGACGCCTCATTATCGTCTCACAATTTCTATCCCTGCCTCTATGTTGGAAAACAAGGTAAGGGGGGTAACGGAGGGGTTGGATTTGTCACCGGGCTTTAGCTCGATCTCCCTCTATGACAGGGGTCTCCAACCTTGGCAACTTTAAGACTTGTGGACTTCAACTCCCAGAATTCTTCAGCCAGCTTTTCTGGCTGAAGAAAAGCTGGCTGAAGAATTCTGGGAGTTGAAGTCCACAAGTCTTAAAGTTGCCAAGGTTGGAGATCAGCAGCCGGGCGACGCTGTTCTGAAGGGGAATCTCCATCAGCCGCAAAGCTCCAGCTGCCTCCTCGATGAACGAATTGGGACCCCGACTTTTGTCTCCGCCCTCTTCGCGTTTCTTCGAAAGCAGGTTTGCAATCCCCGGGACTCGCGGCTAGAGCAGGGAGGACCTCACATCAGTGATACGGTGTAAGGATACAGACATGAAGCCGTAGAGGAGGTGCCTCAGCCAGCACAGTAAGAAATGCTGAGTGAACTGCAGTTCTCGTTCAGGAGATTCTCCAATTGCCCAGATCTCGTTAAGTAAAATGAAAGGGTTGCCCTAAGCAAGATCCAAGTGATAAAAGACGGGATAGCAAAATGTTTCTTAAGGTAAAGTTGTTCTATTGTATTATACACACAACCCTATTTGATGGGTGCATCTTGTAAATCGGTGTTCTATAATTGGGGGGCTTCCAACGCCCAGAATTCCATCTTAAAAGCTGCCAAGTATGAAAAACACCAGTATAAAAATAATATACCTGCACAACAGAAGTTTGGTTCACCTAAGAAAGGTTAGAATGTCACTGGTCTTGTTTGCTAAGCTGTGTAAATTCATCCGTGCCTGATTTTAACCCAAGTGATGCTGGGGGTATGGGGGAATATTAGTCCATGTTTTCACGAGTTCTGTGCAAAGGTGCTATCAACATGCTCATGTTTTTTACTTTCCCCAACCCCTCTCCCTGCAAAATCATGTGTGGATTTCCCCTCCCACATCACTTGGAACTGACTCTCCAGTCATTAACAAGCAGGAGTTGGTTACTGTTTTGCTGATGACTTTAGTTTATCTTGGATGTGATGCTGAGATCATCAGCCTACCAAAGGGACATGTAGGTGGAGAAGATTGCTTTGCTTTAGTCATTATTATTATTTAGTCGTTATTATTATCCCCCTTGTGAAAGTTTTTTATTTTTTGAGATACACATTACCTCTTGGGAGGTTTCTAGGGCTTGCATAAACTAGTGCGCAGTCAGTGGAATTTTCCTCAACCATCCAGTTCTCTCATTTCTACTTGTATTTGTGCCTTTTTTCTCTCATGTCCTCTTAATGGTAGTATGCTCCCCCTCCTCCATACGATTTGATTTTAAAGGCCTAATTACTTTACTGAGATTTAAAATATTTCCAAGGGCTAAAGGTATACTTATCTTTTATTGAGTAGCTCTCAATAGTGAGATGAGCAGCATATAAATTTAATGAAATAAATAGTACTGACCTGGTAGCAGATAGCAGATTTAAAATATGAAGATGCTTTTGTCAGTTTGGGGCTCAAACTGTTAGGCATTTTAAAATATATATTTTAAAAGATTAAAGTAAGATTATAAGGAGTACAATGTTTTTGTTAGAAATCACTTAATCTAGGTTGTGACAGTTAACACACATGGCAATATTTAGCTGAATTACAATGATCCAAACAATTTAGTAATGTTTGAGGACTTTGATGGGAAACCACTAGGTCACGGATGGGCAATTGTGGCTCTTTTACAACCTGTGGACTTCAACTCCCAGAATCCCTGATCCCTTGGCCAAGCCAAGCTGTCTCAGGAATTCTGGGAGTTGAAGTCCACAGGTTGTAAAAGAGCCACAATTGCCCACCCCTGCACTAGGTCATCCCGAAACAGTAAGATAGACTGGGAAGTTGAAAAACATCTCACAAGGAAGCAACAAGGAAACTGCATGGAGAGGATAATTGGAAGTCAAGCTTGTCCTATGGAAAACTTATCTTTTTAATGTAATAACTTTGCAATTAGGAAGGTAAAATAGAATACTCGTTTATGATCTATTTATGAACTGCTACAAATATGTATTCCATGTTCACCAAAAGATAATTTATTACAGTTCTTAATTACATTATTATACACATAACATGATCAATAAAGACACATTCATAAAATTATTACTAATATAAATTTTCTTCTTAATTGTGCGTTAGGTATTCAAGAATAATAGTGCGTTGTATTTTCATAACAGGGAGTTTCATTCACATAGCTTATGAATCAATAAACAAAATGTTTCCAACAAAAAAAAATATTTAAGTCTCTTACATGATGTTAGTTACATTCAAGTTCTTTTCATAACCATAAAACACATAGCATAGCTGTTTTCAGCAAGGAACCCATTTTTGCAAAGTGAAAACACTTAATATTACGCATATGACTATATTCGTAGAAATTTCACCAAGAACTATAGCCCAGGCAAACTATATATTTGCAGGAGCTGAAAATTCAGCATGCTTGACTGTCCAGAGTAGGCTGATTTTTCTTCTTGTACTTGAACATGCTGGTTGAAGCAGCATGTCAAATCTGCCATGCAAAGGATTGTACAGCTTACCAAAGCAGTTTGTTCCAGCTGTTAAAACTGTTTTCAAATGGATTTGTTCCCCAGTGTTTCACTTAAGTGCAAGTATCTAAAAAGCAGAGCTGTGGCAACTGATAAATTACTAGAGTAGTAATCTTGCGCTGTAACGTATGACATATCATTCATATAACATATTCCTTCTTCTCCCATCCTAAGGCTAGTGTGAATGTATGACTGTATAAGATAATTGCTATCTTATATGAGACAGTGTTTTGGAAACATTTACTTCATTGGAAAAAAAACAGTAATAATGCTGAAGTTTGTAAAAGTGTGACATCGTAAATCATAAAATCCTGCAAATGTCTTAATTTCATCCAAGATTATTACATGAACACACAATATATTTGTAAAGTTACTCTCTAAGTTTGTTGTCAGCACAATTCAAACTTTTTCTCAGCAAAATGTTGAGTTTTTACTCAGTTTTTAACAAAATTAAAGTCAAATCATAAATTGCCATTAGTTACCAAAACTGTGGTTGTTCAATAATTTAATTTTGCTGTATGGTAATAAAATTATTTAGTCTACTAGAGAAAATATTTTCTGTATCAATTAGGAAATATAATGTAGAATTCATTTTCAGTTGCTTTCATTATAATTTTTTTTTTCAAAACAGAATTCTCCATTACTATTGTTTGCTACATTCACAGTACAAGATTGCTGAAAACACTGTTGGCTTTTCTGATATAAAAAAAACATTTACTTGCTTAAAGGGGATTAAGTTATATAATCTCATGAGTATCAGAATTCAAATTAATTTTTCAGAGATTTATAAAATATTTAAACAGGGAACACTGAACCCTTTTGGTATGTGATTGCCTTTTGCTTTAAAGTATAACAAGCAATATTTAGATTCTATAATACAGAGAAGTATACACAGAGCAGTTACTATTTTAAAATATAATAAATGAAAATCTGAGTCTATGGAACTTTTTAAGAAACTTTAGTTTTGTAAACATAAACTGCTAAGTGTAGACTCCTAAAAAGTAGTATTTGCTATAAACCAAATTATGCATTCTTACGCAACAGTGTAGATTGGGGGGTTTTTTTTGGCAAACCACTTTTCATTCTATCCCACTTTTAAGCTTTAGTAAGGGAGGGAGGAGGGAACTGAACACACAGATTATATTTTCAAAATGCAAGCAGTTTTATTTTGTGTCAAGCCCACTATCTTACAAAGCCCATATATGTGAAAAACACATGACAACTGATTGCTTTTAGAAAGCAGTTCTGCATTGTTAAAAGTCATGGAATTAGTCCTGGTAATTTAAATATTGAAGCTTTCTCCACAACCGCATGTTCCTTTGATGTTTGGGTTATTGAAAACAAATTCACTGGACAGTTTGTCTTCTATGTAGTCCATTTCAGTTCCTAAAAGTGTAAGTTGGGCTTTTTTTTCAATAAACACTCTGACACCTTTTTAAAAAGAAAAAAAAATATGAGATTTGAAAGATTTAGCATACACTAGGCTTTTTTTACTATGCAAAATATTGGTACAATATAGTTTATATATTTCACTCCAGGCCAACAAATATTTAATAAGTTATAGATATTCTTTAAGTACTATTTGTTTTGCATTCATTCCATGATGTACTCTGCAAGCCATATTGATAATTTTTGGGTATTTTTCCAAATGTGTATGAGCCTAAACATTCAAAAGTAGGCAGACTTAGTCAAATAAACCAACCAACTCACCTACCTTTAGTGAGTCATTGATTTCATGGTAAAAGCACAATTTTTACTTAAAGAAGAGAATCAACCTCTGTTAATAGGGGTGGGATATAAATAAATATTCTTATTGATAGAGCTATTCAGCATGTTGGATTTAAAGGCAAAAGGGATGCGCTTTGGTGAGAGCATGAGATCACAAATCTAGCACCTGTTGGCAACAACACCTGACACAATGTATCTTTCCCTGGACAGCTGCATAAGGCACACCTAGAAACAAAGGCCCATTCGTATGTCCTCTGAAGCACCTTTTGGCCTTTGAATCTGAAGTGCTACGCAAATTCAATTCTGTCAGTTCTATTTTACACACTGCAAATAGATTGAGTTGGAAATTAGAATTGGCAATGGCTTTTGCAGTCTTACTATCCCAAGTACACTTACCATCTTGTACTACCTCTTCGTCAGAATCTCCTTTTGATTTTGTATAGTCTAGTGTATAGGAAAGGCCATTACAACCTCTTGTGCGCACACCTACTTTAACTCCTACCTAAAATATAAATATTAGTAAGTTAGAAACATTTTTGTATGAAGCCAACAATTCTCAAGTGCCGGAATTACTTTCAATGCTTTTATCCTAATTTAACTATACAAAGTTTTAAGTGCAAATCAGCCAAACACACAGATTCCGAGTCCTTTCAATCTTAAGTGTCATTTATTTTTGAGTAGTGTTATGTAAAACTGTACTTTAAGTCTCGTGGAAACCAAAGTTGCCCAAATGGGAAATGACTAGAATCTGTTCATCTAAATAAAACTAATTTTGGTCACCTTTTAGGGAATTAGGATCACTGATTTAAAGAAACAGGGCTATTTTAATTTGTACACAGAATGAAACTGGGATATAATTCACACAAAAAAAGTTTGGGGGGGGGAGCGAGGAGGGAACAAACCTGCTCAAAAGATGGAACTAGCAGAGTTGGTGGAATAAGTTTGTGGGAGAGGTGAGCAACTTGGAGAAGAAAGGAAAGATACGGGGACATTGGGATGTGCTGACTAGAGGGATCAGCCAGCAGCAGTGACAAGGAAGGGGCTAATAAGGTAGGTGATAGATCATGCCAGGCTAGAAGTGCTGAGGAGATGGGGGGGGGTTTCTTTTTCCATAGCTGCTTGCCAGATGCTTTGTTTGAAATCTGGCTTAATCAGAGTGTTCTGAGGTTCGGTTTTGCAGAACCTTTGCAAATTCAAAGTGATCTGGCACAGCTTCCAGATTGCACTGGTTTGTTCTGAAATAAAACATTTTCCTGTTTCAGCCACATCCCCGTCAAATATACTTTACTGGTGACTGGCTACAGCAATATTTATTGGCAGATTGTGATGCAGTCTTGAACATCAAGTAATGCCTGGAATACCATCTAGCACCACTTACATGGTCAGGTTTGTCCTTTAGCAGTTGTTTTATCTTATTCACCGCAGATGGGGTCTGAAAAATATGAACAGATTTTGCATTACACGACTCATCAATTGCATCTCTTTAAAAGCAAATTTATTAGGTTACAAAAAAGATAAAATTAACAAAAAGAAAAAAAGATATGTAGGGGAGAAGGGAATTAAGAATATTTCATTTAATGTTATTGTTTTGTTGAACTAAAAATGATGCTAATATTTCTCAGGTGCTATCTGTTCATCGTTATGCAGCATACTAATCTAAAATAATCTTTTGGTATAATATGAATTCAGCCCTGTTTTTCGGCTTATCGTCTTTGACATGGGTTGTTTTAGAGATATACCTATTATTCCAAGCTGTGTGAATAATAATAATTAGGCTTCCCAACATTCCAGTAACATCTCTTTTGAATGACACTTTCCCTCCCACGCAGATACCAGTTCATGAATCTCTTAGTCATTTTATATATAGTCTGTAGAGCATTTCTTCCATCCATATTTGCTGTACACCAAGATATGCACTTAGGTACAGACTATATGTCTTACTGAGAAACATGGCGTGATTGTAATTTACCATTACCTGTATAGCTGCATGTATAGAGTTTATTGTCACCAATGTAATGTGTTGGAGGTGGGGAAACAGGTTTATGGGAAGAATTCCATTTTACAATCATACATTGATTTGACACATGGAAAAAAACCTCTTACAAGGTTTATAACTCAGAAATAACTGTAAATCCATTGATAGATATTTAGGCATGCTAATGTTATATTTTGTGCATTATAATTGCATGAAACCAGACTGGATGACTTTGGGCCAGTCACACACTCTTGGGCCAGTCACACGAGGTTATTGTGGGGGAAATAGTAGGAGGAAAACAGTATTATATATGTTCACCACCTTGAGTTATTTATAAAAATAATAAAAAACGGGTTTTAAAAAATCTAAAAAAATAAAATTATACATCTTTCTTTTAAAATTTAAAAATTTCAAGGAAGTGCTAATGAATGGCCAATATTTACAGTATTTTAAGAAAATATTGCCTAAGTTTTTCTTATGCATGACTATCATATTTAAATAACATTTAATGATTTCCAGATGAGGTTGATTGATGTCAGACTCTATGCAGGCTTTGTCTGGTTAGTACTAGGGAGGGAGACCTCCAGCAATTTAAAGGGCTTGGGATAGGTTGGGAAATTGAAAAAAACACTCCAGAAGAAAGCAGGGGCAAACCACTTTGGTAACACTGTTCAAGAAAACTATGTGGGCATGATCCCAAAGTTCTCGGGTTTAATTTTGCTTATGAAAATATAATTCATATTCTTTCAGATCTCAATACACTCAGAGTATTTAATCATTTCTCCATTGAGATTTCCCTCCCATAAAACATCAGTTGATGCACAGAAGACTGAAAATTTTTAATGTGCCAATAGCTATGTATACATTCATCTCTATGTAAACAGCTTGTTCTCTAATATGGATATTCCTCAACTTACAACCATAATTGAGCCCACATTTTTCATTGCTATGCAAGACAGTGAAATGAGTTGCATCCCATTTTATGATCTTTCTGCCACAGTTAAATTAATCACTGCAATTGTTAAATGGATCTGGCTCCCCCCATTGCCTTTGCTTCAGAAGCCAGCTGGGAAGTTTACAAATGGGGATCACAGGACCTCGGGAAAGTGAAACTGTCAGAAATACATGCCCAAATTTTGATCATGTGACCATGGGAATGCCGCAACAGTCATGAGTATGAAAACTGATCACAAGTCACTTTTTTCAGTGCCCTTGTAACTTTGAACAGTCACTAAACGAATGGCTGTAAATCAAGGATTACTCGTATCACCCAATGCATGGCGGTGTAGTTGATGCCCATCATTACACACAATAGTGTGGCAATAAAATATAATAATCATTTCCGTAATTTATATCGAACACCAGAACAGAAGAATTACACAAGGCATTTGAGGGGTCCTTGGTGGTCTCTGAGCTTGCTTGTTTTCTTGCAGACATTTCATTACTTTGACAATCAGTGCTAGTGGCGACATTCACTTTCGCCCCAAATATAAATTCTTTTCACATCTCTCTCTCTCTCTCTCTTTTAAAGGAGGTGGGCAACCACAGAAAACAGCAGCATAAAATATATTTTTTTCAGCTCTATAATCTTCTGATATTGGGGCATCTCAGTTCAGATACAATAAACGGGCAAGTCTTGGATTATAACCTAAAAAACAACAATCCTAAACTGTCACTACAAAGGCTTCTAGTGCTACAGCTCTCTCTCTCTCTCTCCTCCATACAACCCTCCCCTAACACAATCATGAAAAGTCGTGAAAGCTCATCTGCCACCAGCTGCACGACGTTAACAGCTCACTAGAAGCGATATTGTACTGCATGTCTGCCTGGGGTGGGAAGCAGATAAGGCATATAAAGAGAGCAAAAAAATATTACAAAAGGCGGATAGAACACCAAAGCGGCTGCTGCAATCTCCGCCAGACCATTACTGAGGACCCCCTCCGCCCCCACCTCTTTTCATGCACGCCTGCGCAGCACGCTTGTTTACCAACCGGTAGAGCTCCCCCCGCTCCTCCCCGAGCCTCAATCCCGCTCTGCAGCGGGCGACGCGAGGCTGCCCGGTGCAACTTCGCCTCGCCCCGAATACTGACCAGCGTGAGGGCTGCTCGGGTGGCTTGAATCTTCCTCTTGCTCACAGCCCGGACGGTGGCTCGGACCATGGAGGAAGCCATGACGCCCCCCTCTCCCCCCGCCCTCCAGACCTCTCAGCCGCGTCCTCCAATGTTGTCCATATACACCCAGCGGTCGAAGCAAGGCAAAGCCAGGCGCGTTGGTGACGTCATCAGGGGGTAGAGAGGCGGTCCTTGTTCGAGGGTTTTGGCCGCTATTGGGTGTATCGCGCGCCGGTCAGTAGTCTGGGCGGGCGGGTTAGTTGCAGAGGAGGTTGGGTCTCTCCTCCCTTTTCTGCAAGGCTACCCAATCCCGAGGGTCGAGCCAACCGTGCGCGGACGGTTGTCTTTTGTTGTGGGTGGGTTCGGAAGAACGCCGGGAAACTGAGGGGGCTGAGGAAGAGGAGCTGAAGAAGCTTCTTGGATGAGAAGCGAAACGTCTTCAAAGAAAAAAAAACAACAGAAAGTCCAGTTGCCTCTTGAGGAAAAAAGCAGCTTTGGGACAACCATGACTGAGAATCTCCAAAGACATTTCCCGGTGGAATTTCAGACGTACACAGAGCGAACCGTTAGGTTAAGGGAATATGAGAGCTAAAAAAAATTTAAAAAGGGAGAGAGAATAATAATAAACCTTCTTTCTCCCCCAGTTTTAATCGCGTTTTCGTATTTGTTTTGAACTGGACTTCGCCTGATAATTAGGATTTAATCCTGATCGCTTGGGACTTTCCTGGGAACAAATTTCTTCCAAATGGACAGACTAGGTTCGGCGATCAGTCCTCAGGGGAATGAGCTCCGGAAATGTCGGGATTACGATTCCCAGGCTCGCAATAAACATGCTCTGGGAGCCCTATTCACGAAAAATTGGCTCAGCAATCTAAGAAAGGCGTCGTAACTGTAAACAAGCGAATCAGCTTGAAAGCGATTTGTATTTATTCAGTTTAATCTGGTAGTAGCCTCACTTTCCGGCTGGAAATAAAATCCAGAAAATGTCAGGTGGGTTTTAAGAACCCTTTTTTCCACTGAGAAACATAAGAAGGGTAGTCCCAAACTTGCAGTTTGTTTAGTGACCGGTCAGTTACAATGGCACTGAAAATGTGATTTATGACTGTTTTTTCAGTTATGACCTTTGCAGCAGCCCCATGATGGTGTAATCAAAATCCAGGTGCTTGGCATATTTATGACCGTTGCAGTGTCCTGAGGTCATGTGATCAGCTTTTGTGACCTGGCAAGTAAAGTCAATGGGGATACCAGATTCACTTAGCAACCATGTGACTAACTTATCAACTGCAGTGATTCACTTAACAACTGGGGTGAGAAAGGTCATAAAATGGGGCAAAACAATGTCTCAGAACAGAATGTTTGGGTTCAATTATGGTCGTAACTCAAGGACTACCTCGAGAACTTACATGTTGTAAGGCAGACAGCTCTTTTCACCCTTCTCTGGACACATTTTTCCTCGGCATTCAAAACAATCCGATCTGGTGAAAAAGGATCAAATTGCTTGTAGTCTCAAACACTTCCCATCCCTGAAGACCACAGGTCAAGCATGGGGTAATTAAAGGAAATTACACCTCTGTATTTCTCCTGGGCTTGAAGCAACCATCTTACATTCATCACAACTTTCATTACCATAACATACATTTATATTTAATAAATGAGTCCTCAAAATTTCCTTTATTTTTGATCTTATTGCTGTTTCTTATTATTTCTGAGGGGAATAATTACCAGTTACAAAATTCTATAACTTTCTAAGGAGAAACTTCCTGAGTAGTTTGCAGGCCATGAAGGGGTCTGTATTACAAAGGGATAATTGAGTCACTGCATACAAATGTACCATCAAAGTCCTACTGAGAGGTACAGATTGGAAAGCCAATTGTTTGTGCTGGATGGGTCATTTCTAATTCCAGGAGAAGGGTGATCCAAGATTTCAGGAAACTTGCATCAAACAGGGAATGGCTGGCTGGCTGATTCTACCTGGAATCTTCGTAATACTAGCTGGCTCGTTACCAGTTAAATGGTAGGAAAAGTCTTCACTTCATAACTTGAGAAGAGGTACTAGGTTGCAAGGCAGATCCAAGGTTTCCTCTAAAAGCTTTCATCTGCACCATTATAATGGGAATCATTTTAATTCAAGGTAAGCTTCCAGTATGTAACTTGCATTCTGTATTTTCAGGCATATTGGTTTATTTCAAACACTGCTTCCTTGTCCCTGATCTTCCTCCAAGAACGAGTTTAAAGTTTCCTCATGTTTCAGAGTCGTTAACTATGTTGTCTTTAACCAACTGGAGTATTATGTTGTCTTATTTAGGAGAGAGAAGATGCACTTCCATCCAAATTTTGTTAGAGCCTCAAACTTGATAAACAAACTTCAGTTAATTGTCAATTGATCCAAACCCTGGAAATTCATTTGAGGCATTCTTTAATCTGCTGCATTGTGTTTGGTGATGGGATATCTCACTGTGCAATGCTAGTGTTTCTAAATGTTTCTTCTACCTGTAGACTTCTTTGTAGTATCCACCGTTGGACCTGGGATAAGTTACGTTTAAGATAATAGGCAAAACAGCATGTACTTTCCAGTCTCTTGTTTTTGATCATGCAATCATAATCAGGTCCCTGATACTTTTTATTTGCTATAGTTTTCAAATAAAACCTTGTAGATATCCTGGGATGTCTTCATCTCCCCTGGTAAGCGAAATCCAACTCTGCCTTTGGCTTATCCAATGGTATTTTCTTTTAGTGAAAGTCCTTGAGAAAATGTCATTTTATTGAAGACATTATTTCACCATTTGAAAATTAATAAAAATAATTGATGTTTATATCCTGTTTGCTCTCAATGCATTTTAATTTTCAATATGCACCTGATTATACTTATTTCAAATTTTGGTGTGCCAAATTAAAGCAATTTATCTATGTAAAGTGTACTTACATGGATTTTTAAAAAAAGAACAGAAGCTACTTTTCTTTTGAGAGTTCTTAGAACAGAGGTTTTCAATGAAGCTGTATCCCAATTTTAATATATTGATTATGCTGTATATTTTAAAATGTGTCATATTTTTTAAAAAATTCCCTTGTTAGATGCCTTAAGTGAAATTCTGAATGCAAAATGGATGAAAAGTTTTTATGCACATATAACAATAAAATTCTGTACAGTAGTTACCCAACCATGCAACACAAAAAATGTAGAACTTTAAAGTATTCTTTTGACTGTTTTATTTCCAAGGTCATAAATAACAGTTTCTTATGTTTTTGCTGTATATTTTCTCCTGGAAAGGCTGTACCGCATCATCTGCAGAAAATTCTGACATAAAACTTTGATGATGATGATGATAGTGATGATGATATAAAAGTAAATCCTTGCCCAGCACACTCATGTTTAGTTTTCAATAAAGCAGAAATGCGTTCCTTTGTTTTAACTCCCTTTGTTTCTTCAGAGGAATTTTTTTCAAGTTGTGGACAATGGGAAATAATCATAGCAGCAGCAAACATAGCTAACTTGCTTCTCACTCTCTCTGTACAGAAAGGACAGCAGCATAGCAATCATAATAAAATAGAAGGGAAAAATTCACTCATTGGCACTGCTTTCCACAAAGATTTTTACATAAAAGTTTACTTATGTCCATGTTTTAGTTGTCCACATTTTAAAATATTTGCAAATATGGCAGTAGCAGTCCAGAAATATTCCAAACACTTTTACACAAGGAATCAATGTTCAACATTAATAAATACCCTTTTTACCCTTCAAAAATAATATTTTGAAGGTGACATTATATTTGGCTTGCACATCATTTAAGTGCACTCAAACATTCACACTGAATGTAGAAAGTCTTAGAAGTGATTTGGATGAAGGATTTCCCTGATCTACATGTTTTACCTAGTAAATACAAACATGATTTTCTATTAAAATGCTCAAACCTATTCAGAGCAAGGATTCATGGTATGAACAAACATTAAAATTCATTGCCTTTGTAACTTTAGCAATTTAATTAAAATAAAAAGTGTTTTCTCTAGATTTATGTCAAAGACAGTTTTTGCTGCTGTTTTGTGAACCCAAAGCCTATAAAAGAAAATAAACTTTTCTGAAGGAAATTGATGGTCTGTATTGCAACTGAAAGATTGCTTCAGTTTCTCAAGAATCTTGTTGGGGTCTCTTCTGTGAAGCGTTTACCTGAGTCATGTATTTACTGGAAAGGCTGCCTATATATTAAGACAAAAAAAAAAAAACCCAAAATGAAGACATCAACAAGAAAGTTATCAACAGCATTTTAAAAAAAATCCCCAAAGGGTAAGACAGTTCTTCATAACTGAGGAGAAATGGCACATCGGTAAAGCTTAAATAAATACCCTTTTTCAAATCACTAAATCCATTCTATACTATTCACAATAGGTCTTGTAATCTCAAACTTCAAACGCCACCATCTGTTCTTCCCATTCAAACTCAACAGTTTCACTTGGACAGCCAAGGTCAAAGATGTATAATTGGGAAGCACCTACATACTGAAATGTGGTGTAGGCAATGTGATTGAGATGGTAGGCTGCAATTCTACCCCTCACCCCTAGTTATAGTGGCTGGAACTGATGGGAATTTCAGTCCCATACATACCGTATTTTTTAGAGTATAAGACGAACCTTTTCCCCCCAAAAAAGAGGGTGAAAATCTGGGTAGTCTTATACTCTGAATGTAGCCCCGCCCAGCCTCGCAAAGGGAGATTTCAGAGGCTGAAAGAAGCCTCTGAAAGAAGCTTCAAAAATAAAAGTATTTGAAAGGCTTTTATCTAAAATAATATGGCAAGCAACAAAAGAAAAATCAGTAAAGGTTCTAACCAAACTATGCTAACAAATCTGGAGAATGACACAATAACCAACAGATTGGAAGAGGTTAATCTACATAACAATACTAAAGAAAGGAGATTGAACAGAATACAGATAGTCCTTCAGAATAAAAACCTCTGAAAGAAGCTTCAGAAAAAAAGCCTCTTTTTTCTGAAGCTCTGTTTCAGAGGCTTTCAGAGGCAGAAAAAAAAATAATTGTGAACCAGTTTCAGAAATTTCAGAGGCAGAAAAAAAAGCAAGGCACAGAACTGACAACCTAGGAACCTGTTGCTAAAATTCACCTCTGGGAACAGCTGATTGGGGGTATTGTGGGAGGCTGATCCACCCACCGATCAGCTTTTTACTTATTTTCCTCCCCCAAAACTAAGATGTGTCTTATACTCCAAAAAATACGGTACATAGTATATCTCTGCATTAAGCCAAAATATGTTATTGCTTTTAATGAAGATCAGCAAATGACAAATGTATCTTGAAAAGCACTGCCTCTTCATTACTGTAAGAAAATATCAACGACAACATCTGTATACTGACCACATGATGCACAATTCTGCTCAGGCTATTGGGTTGGATCCTAAAAGCCATTCATGTAGGAAAAAGGGCAGAAATAGATGTTCTTGTTCTTTCCTCATGCTGCAGCCCCCATATTGCTCTCCAAAACTTCTGACAGCTGGAATAACCCCCGCCCCCATCTCCCCCAAAGAACTGGTAGAGGGATGCTGTTGAAAACACCAATCCCAAATTTTTAGCCATTCAGCAAGGCAAGGAGCTTACATAAATCATTGTGAGAAAAAAAAATCTGAGATACTTTTTCATCTATTTTAATAATTATATCTATATCATTTCCTAGACAGTAAGGTTGGCATTAAAAAAGAAGAAGCTTAATTTACAGACCTGACTGGGGACCCAAAATCAGTTTTCCTTTCTGTTTCTTTTTTTCTTCCTGTGGAGGTAGTCCCTTAAAAAATAGGTAAGAAAAAGAATAAATGAACACTTGGAGATGGCCAATATATAATAACAGATAACAGAAATATAATCCTGCAATATCTTAACAGATATTCTAGTTGAAATGATGTACTATGAATTTTATCATGTATTAAGATAAAAGCTAATATTTTTTTAAAAAAAAATCAATACATGATTTACCTGATTTAATCGACCAGAGTGTTTAACAGCACTGGATATAGGGGTTCCACATGGATTTTCTAACATCAGAACACCTTAGAAAGTTAAAATTATAGTTTGTAAAAAAGTTTACATGTCTGCATCAACCTTCCAAATACTTTTGACCTCAGCTCCCAAGAGCTGTTAAACATGGTTTGTTAAATACATCACAATTGTCTGAATTAACACATTGCCTTGTCTTTAACGATAGCTTATAACTCATAATTGTATTCATGCAACATGCAAAGACATGTAAGATGCAACTTTTGGAAGGCTATCCTTCAAAACAGGTCTAATGGTTTTTGTTTGATTCACCTGAAGAAATTGCTAAGGTTACCATTTGAAATAAAGGAAAGAGGGCAGAGTTCTTACTCTTTACTCCTGCAATTTTCCAAGTGAAAATTTCCCTCCCTTTCACTACTCCCTCCTTCCTCAATCAAGAGGTTAAACACTTTTTTTTGGGTGAGGGTAAAATTCTCAAGCAGCAAAGTGGAAAATTTAAAAAGTTAGCAGGGGAGGAAAAATCTTGATTTAATATGCTCCCTTTCAGTGAAAATTTGTAGAGACACAATACCCCTGAAATAAACTCTCTGTTATATCCAAAGTAATATGCATAATTTATTTAAATGTATCTTACTTTCACCCCAAGCAATCAAATGAAACAATTTCCATCATTTCTAATGTTATTATTTGCATTAACAATGTCATTATATTATTATTATATTGATATCATTTGAATGGTCCCTTAAAAAAACACTAAATTGTGTTTTTATAATATAAACATCACTTTTTAAAGCATTTATTATTTTTCTATTGGAAGTGTTTTCAGCATCAAGGATTATATCCAGAGCTCTTATTTCATAAATGGAAATGAATTTCATTATTTCCATTCCTTACACTAACTTATGTACAGCAAAGGGCACGTAATTTGCTGACTAGGCATCCCTTCCAGCTGACAGGCTAGGAGGCAATTTTCAATGACTTCCCCTTTTGACTGCAGCTCTCAATCCCAAAATCTCATGCTGAGTGTTAATATCTGCACTGCTGTAGATCCAAATCATAGCGTTAGAAAGATAAGATCAATGCTGAGGCCATTAGTTTAACCCTGATGAATATAGAGTAAAACATCCATTAGCAGCATTACGCTGGAAGTAGAATTCATACCTGCAACTCCTTTGTGCTGTGGGCATTCTTTTTTTATGTGTCCTTCCCTTCCACAAATGAAACAACGTTTTTCTCTTAAATCTCTATCTTCTTGCCGCTTCCATTTCTCTCCCATTGGCTTGGGAGATTTCTCTTTTCCAGTTTCCATTCCTCCTTTTCCTGATTTATTTTTGTTAGGTGCACATATTTGCAGCTTTCCATCCTTTAACAACACTTCTCTTTCTGTAGTTTTAACTGGGGTCTCTTGTTCATCTTTACTTCTTTTTTCTTTATTTTCTGTGGATCTTTGGTTTTTAGGATCTTCATTATCATGCCGTCTTCGGAGTCTGCAATAGTATTGATTGAAATAATTTTTCCTTTATGCAATTTAACTCTGAGAAGTGTACTAACGGTATAGCAAAATCACTTTAAAATGTGCTGGATTCCTTTCTCCTATTGCACATCTTGGAGCTAACAGTAAAATACATTTACTAGTCTTTTTGCAATTGCACTTCCCATCTTTTAAGTTTTTAATACTGTATATTCTGCACTGCTTGTATTTTCAAATGTCCAAACAAATTTACTTAGGAGATTCTCAATCAAAACTAATATTCATTGATGAAAACAACTGAATACAACATGCAATATTCCATTAGGTCAATCTAATTCCATCTTTTTAGTAGCACAGTAGTATTTTCAAATTACGAGGATTCATTGTTTCAGAATATTATATATGTTTTAAACCATCTATCTTCTATATGCAGCACTAAAGTACAGAGGAAATATTTGTAAGTTTCTAATAATTAGATTTCCGCACTTGAGCAAAAACAAACGTACTTTCTCCGCATTGGGCAGTCTTTCATGAAATGTCCAATTTTACCACAAATTCTGCAACATCTGTCATTTGGGGCCAATTCTCCTTCTGTAAGCACTTCTGGGTCAAAAAAATATTCCTAGCAAAGCATTAAACATAGTAAGTTTTTAAGACCTGAAGACACTATGATTGTCCCTAAAGCACAATAAATAAAACTTACTTCTTAAGTCTGACTCTGCTAGTATTTAATTTAGATTGTTTATTTCAGTAAGAACTACATGTAAAACCTACAAAATTACAACTTTAAATCCAGTTCATATATAGATTCAAATTAATTTGAAACAACTAACATCTGATTAAATATTGCAAGCCAAATTGTATTAAATGAGATAAAATTGTGGTATTTGCTTACAGATCCCCTATTTATGACACAGAAATATTTAAACATATGATTCTGATGAGTAAGAGCTTTCAATATCTTTGTAAAGATTTGTTACTTTCTAGAGTACCTTAAAATACCTTGCAGTTCCATTATCAAAAATATTATCATAGATCTCTTCAATTTCATTTATAAACTATATTATAATGGTCATACTTTTAAGTAATCATTAATTTAAAATATATATTTATTTTCTTTCATCAATAAAAAGTATAAAAATTGACTGAGAAAAAGCATCATTAACCAGTACCCGAAAGGCAACTGGGTCATGAATTTCCTAACACACTCACCATTTTTGAAGGATATTCTTTTGGAAATCCTCTTACTGGAGTGCCAAATACCCTCCTGCCATTTATAAAAGCCTTCATTATAAAATTTGTCACTAAAATAATTGAAACAAAGATAATTAACTGTGCAATCAAAAATAATCAACATTTAATTAGATGCAAGTATACGTAAGATAATTGACAAAAGTCTTACTTTTTCTTGATAATCCAGCTCCAAGATTATGATTCAGATCA
The DNA here is from genome assembly GCA_030761175.1 of Masticophis lateralis. Classification (NCBI taxonomy): domain Eukaryota; kingdom Metazoa; phylum Chordata; class Lepidosauria; order Squamata; family Colubridae; genus Masticophis; species Masticophis lateralis. The sequence goes on from JAUDYJ010000002.1 coordinate 221,515,971, forward strand.
AAAGGATCTGCAAAACAAGTAAGACGTTAGCAAAATCCGTAGAAAAATATTAAACAAATCTTATCAATGGAATGGCTATTTCAGAGCAACTTTGTATCTCTTTGACACATAGGTAGTATTCACATAGTGTATTAAATATTAATTTATTTAGCAAGCTATAATGATCTGGTTTCTCTGAGTTACAAACAATTGTTGATAGGCCACATTATGGCATAGTGTGATAGATGTACTCAGTCCTAAAAAAGAAGAGTGATATTTAAGTTCTAGATCATATAAACATAAAAACTTAGCATGAGTGAAGTATTGAGGATCATAACATTCAGTCAAACTTTTTATCAGCTGGTTAGCACTAGAATTCAATATAGTCAGGGAGTAAAGAGAAAATTCCAATGCAAAGAGAAGGAGAAAGCAATGAAATGTCCTTTAGGATCTGCCCTCAGAAACCCAGAATAGATCAGGCTGGATGGAAAGAAGAGTGCTGTGCAGATAAAGCTACAAAAATGGATGGCAGGGTCAATATCGGATCCCTGTGATTTCATCTGTAACATTCAATGGAATTAAATGATTTCAAGAGTTCTACATAACATTAGGTACATTATGAGACACCGAAGAATAAGAGAGACCATAAGGGAAGCTTAGAATCTATAGCTTGTACTCTACAAATCCATTCTGTACTACAAAACAACTCTGGTGTGTGCTGTATATCCATCTTATTTTTGTTAGAGACCAATTCTTCTCTGTGCCCTTTGTTTAATGTAACATACAGACCAATGGGAGTGAATCCAGCAGCTCATTTGTAGACTGTCAGCAGTGGCCTTAGTGAAAGGACATCAAGAGAAGCACCATGCAGAAAAATACTAAGTGCATATCTTTCTTCAATGCGTTATAGTGATATCATTCATTCCAGTGCCAGACACTGTTATGCACTTAGCCGTTAGTCACCCAATAAAGCCAGTGCACTCAGTCTGCAATAAAAAAAATCTGTTAAAATATCAATAAAATGTTCATAAAATAGAGATACCTTCAATGACTATGTATTTCGAAGTCCACTGTTTCTTGAATGTTGTAAGCAAACTTTTTCTTCGGATGCAGATAACATGTTCTTTAAAATCAAATTCCTCAGTATAAAAACGTAGAAGTCCTAGCCATAATTCACCAATGGATTCTTTATTTTTACCAAAATCTGACCAAACCTCTGACTGAAAAGAGAGAGAAAAAGACCTTTTTTGCTCATTTTTTTAGGTGGTTAAATTTTTAAAAGGGAAATGTAATTTAATTTAATTATTATGCACATTTTAACCTGTGCACAAAAGAAACCTATTTCTCTGTTTTTTTACTGTTCTAGGATGAAAGTTAAACTGAAAGCCCTATAAAAGGATAAGAAATGTGGCTGATTTCACTGAATGTAAAATCTGCTGATCTGAAATAATCTGTTTATTAATTAATTCCCTTTAGCTGTACAGAAGTTGATCCCTGGGTTTAATAATATAGACTGAGGTTGTCCTCGTTTTTATTCAGAAAATTTTAGGAATGTAAAATTTAAGAATACATACAACCTTGTCCCCTGAATCAGTCAGATTCTCACCAGTTCATTTATTCTGTCAAAGAAATAAACATTCCAGCCATCAACTAGAATTTCAGATTTCTTTGGCTCTTTATAGATCTAAACAAAGAAGTATTAAATATTAGCTTAACATTAAACTGATAGCCTTTGAATTCTTTTAAGCAGATATGGAAGTGTACAAACAACAATTATATACTGTACCTCTTGAAGAACTGGAATAACAGGTGGATTTCTCTGCTGAAGAAAATAGAGCACCATTAGAGTATATGCGTAGGAAGATAAACTGCCTCTGGATGCATCACCAATGTCGCACATCTGGAGTGAGAGAGAAAAATTAGCTTAAAGACTTGGTTGCTCTTGAACCACCATTAGACCTGGACATTGCTGTACCTTTGTAAATACTTTCATTGTGTAGCAAAGATATTTTACTCTGGGATCAATTGTGGCATAACAAGACAAGAGCCTTGTATTATGCAGAGCCTGCAAAAAACAAAAAGATTAAGTATAAGTCCCCTTTTCTTTCGCAGAAAAATTTGGAAAGGTAAAATGAGAAATTCAGGCATGGAAAGCTGTTCAGAAGTTTATAAAGTTTTAGACTGATACATGGTAGAATTTTGTCTTATTTCTTTCATTTTCGGGTAAGAAAAGCTTCATTTTTAAAATATGCTATTAAAATTAGTCATTTCAGGAAATCATATACTTCTTTGGGACTGACATATTTATACATTAAGCTATTTTCACAGAATATTCTGAAATAAAATATTGTAAAGACAAGGCTGATATATTTATCTTCTAACTTTTTAATTTTCATTAATTTCCCATATCACTGTTTGCTATTTTGTTTTTGGTCCATATGATGATGACACACTCAAATATAAATTGAAGCATTATTTTTCCTTAGAGCATGAATAATTCCTATTTATAAAAACTTTCAAATGACTATTTGGAGAAACATTTACATTTCAAACTGTTAAGTGGTCTTACCAATGTGTTATACAGACTGATATCTACTTCAAGGCCACTTCGGACATGAAAAAACTTGACTATCGGCACTTTAGCAGTTGTTATGGGTAGGATATTTCTTAAACCTATGCGAGTACAAAAATACTTACTTCAAGTGAACTTAGTTACAATATTAGATTTACAATGCAGCAGACCAAATAAAACATGAAGCCTAAACTACAAAAATGTACACACTTATTTAAGGGCAAGTCTTAGTTAATTCAACAGCCCTTATTTCACAGTGTTTTGGAAAATTGCCAAGATGTTTCACTACAAAAATCACTAAGCAACAGTAGGCATAGAGTTATTTCAGGCTTTCCTGTATTTCTTATAATAGAAATGCATTCAGTGCACTCAGTTATAGGAAAAAATGGTGTCAGCGTATGCAAACAGTATGGGACGCAGAAATCTGACAAAAGACAGAACTGTATAATAGATGATATGAAAAATATATATAGGGCAAGACGTTTTAGTGAATCAAGTTTTATTGGAAAGCCAATGAAAATTCTGCAGTGAAATATACATTTTCTAATACTATGGCATATAATCAACATATTAGCTATAACATCATTGGCAAAACTTGGTTTAAACTTTAGGAGATAATCTGAATAAAGATACAGGCATTCGTGAAAGACACAAATACTATATTCCCTCAATACTGCCTTCTGAAAGATAAGAGCAATATGTAATCCAAAAAAATCCATAAAAACTTTTTTCCAAATGAGGTTGTCAAAATATTATATAAATTTTATATAAATAACTGCATCAGAAACCAGTTGAATGTATTTTGATTTGTGAATTATGAAAAGTGAACAGTTTGGCATACAGCTGTTGGCCAACATTTTTGCTATTTAAAAAATAAGCCAACTACCAAACATGTTTTTTCAAGAGGCAACTGGACTTTCTGGTTTTTCAGCTCTGAGCTGAAGAAGCTTCTTGGATGAGAAGTAAAATATCTTCCAAAAAAACCTCCAGAAAGTCCACTTGCCTCTTGACAAAACACCTTTGGGACAACCATGACCTGGATGACTGAGAATTTCATAGACAATTAAGCCAAATGTTTATGTAAATGAAGTTAACACTATATCAAATATGAGGACCTGATTCAATAGTTCATAAGTCAACACAGCCTTTTAATTTTGAAGAATCGGCTGTTTACCTGAATGTTTCTTCAGCACTCTTGCAAGTTCTTCAATGATTCTTATACAATCAAGTCCCTATGATAGAAAAAATGTTAGTATATTGACAGTATTTATATCCAAGAAAAACCTCCATTTAATAGGATACACAGGTTTAATTTCAATACTTGACACTATTTTGAAGCATGTCTTCGTAATGCTAGGTACTGACTTCTATAGTTTCTAATCCACTTTTGATTTTGAAACTGTAAATGTATGCTAACTCCCAGAAACATTTGTGTCAGAAAATGGAAGCATCACAGAGTCCTGACCCAAATGTTGCAAATATTTAAATTGCCAAGAACTTGTTAAATTTATTAAAGGAGAGGAAAAAAGAATGGAAGCATGCACTTCTTTTTCTTCGGTTGCAAGAGATGTAAAAGTAGAAATAGTGCCTGTACTGTGTATTATTTGATTAGGGTTTCAGAACACCCTACAGTATAAACAGTTGAATATAGATTATTTTTCTCTTCTCAAACAGCAGCCACTTTTTTCCAAACTCAGCTTAATTTATACATTTATTTCTGAGTGCAAATTGCTGCAATGAGACTTATCTTCCCACTGATGAGATAAGTTACATATGATGTAACTGCCAAGGACAATATAAGCCCTCAAAACAATAATGAACCATCCATATGATTTGAATGATGGTATTTTCCTAACATTTCTTCAGCAGTGCCCTGGTTTTAGATTGATATAAAGGTAGCTACAGCAGTGTTATGCTGTACACGAATACCTACTCTGAATGAAAACCCAGTTTTTCTGAATTTGTATGAGTGGAAAAAAAAGTAAATCTGGTTTATCAGCTATTTTCTTACAGTACCTCACTATGGATTTTGAATAAGAGAGAATAGAACTCTGCTGAGACTATTTTAGTGGTTGTAGTTTGGTGCCCAGTCTATATACCAAAACTATAATGATGGGTAACCAAAAACATCTGTGCGCACACATATAGAACATTAGCACCTTAGAAAACAAAAAAGACACATACAACATATATTTTTGTTCATCAAATTGTCCATATCGACAAGCTACCTCAGCAGTTTCCAGACCATCAATTGTCATACAAATATCAAGATCGCTTTGCTTGAAGCCAAATCCATTCTTTGAAGACCCAAACAGGTTTAATTTTGTGCCTATAAAGGAGGATATAGATCAATGACTAATTCACATAAATTTTTAGCGTAGTTAGCAATATATGCTTTAACATCAGGTTATTTAAAAATGTAAGAAAACGGAGTTCAGCATACAATATTTTTCTATCAAGTAAGGCATTTTGTTTGAACAAGATTTAGATGAAAATAATAAAAATTACTTTAAATCTCTGAATTTAAAATTAAAAAATTAACTATAGGAAGCACCTGGAAATTCTTGTCGGATGAAACTTTCAAGATTTTGCCTTATATATTCCCGAGCCTGGTCTTCTATAATATTTGGAGCAAAATCTTCTGTTGAAAACAGAACACAATTTACATTCATTTACAAATGGAATTGTGGTAGCACGTAAGAGACACACAAAACAAGCTGTTATTTTGCTTTCAAATAGTTTTACAAATAAAAAATGTTAAAAGTAAATCGGTTATAGCCATTATGGGAGCAGGCATCTAGCAACACAGATCCAGATACTACTTGTATAACAGGGCAAACTTTGGTAGGAAAATTGAAATAAAAAATGGAGTATCACCTAACCGATAGCAAAGAAATGGGACAACATCTTTCTTTTCTGATAATAAATAAACCCCTATATTCTAAGTAGAATATATAGTTGCAGGAAACCATTAATACTTTTTCTATAAAATTAACAAATAATTAAAATACAATTCTTCCAACTTACTGTAACACTGGATGCACACTTGATCCAGAATACTGGAAAACTTGGATGTTAATGGTGGCAAAGGATCCAGTTCAATTTTTTTAAAGTCTTCTGGACAATCCCTCTTTAGATGACCTTCTCGCTTACACAAACTGCATACAACTGTAGGGGTCTAGATCAAAAGAAAAGATTAATCTGAAAATGTCTCTTCTCTCAGCTTTATAATGCCACCTAGTTCCCAATTGCTCAATCTTGAATATATATTGATAACGGATGAAATCCAATGTACTTCCAGTGACTTTAGTAGACCTGAGGACATAATTCTCCCATCACCCAAATATTTTTCAATCTTCTAACCCTTCCAGAGCAAATATTTAATATCTTTATATCTCAATTTGGTCTGATACTTTTGCTTTATATTATGAAACAGCCAAAATGTGTTGTAATATATTGCAATTGGGACAAGAATGTTCTTAATTCCCATATGAGCAATTTTTCTTAGCTGCTTAGGAAATCAGTGGAGCATATTATGAGTAGTGTATGCATCACATTGCACTACTGTAATTAAAGTAGAAATTTAACTTTACATTTTAAATGCTTACACTTGAAGTTTGCTATGATCTTCGATTTACTTTAACAAGTTCACAGCTAATTTGTTTGTGAACACAAACTGGCAGGAATTAATATTTCAGGATTCAGTTGGGTACAACCATGGATGGAAACGGCTTTAAAACATTTGAATCCAGATTCTTATATGTAGAATTTGTAGATCAAATTTTACCCGTGTGAGTGTTAAGTCCTATTTCTATGTATAAGTCTGTCCTGGAATTAAAGAATTATATGATTAGTAATACTTTGATATATAGGTGCTATTACCTTGCCTTTTGTGAAAGCAGTTTTATTAAATTCATAGAAGTATTCTGTAATTCTGAAACTCTGGTCTACTGGCTTGTTACTTTCAGTAAGTAGTTCTTTTTCAGGACCATCTTCTTTGTTCAAATCTACACTCGAAAGTTCATCTACTCTCTTCCTTAGCTCAATATCCCCATGAGCAATAAGCAATTCTTCCTCTTCGGAAAGAGGTTCCTCAACACCAGATCCAGTATAGGTATTGTCCAGCTCATCTTCAGTATTGACTATGTTCTCATGTTGCCCTTGGCTTTTAATACTATGCTCTTCGTCTTCTTCCTCTGCCTCTTCCTCCTCATCTTCTTCTTCCGAGTTATCCATTTCAGATATTTGTTCCTGAGTTGGTGGTTCCAGTTTGAACAGGGAATCATCCAGTTCATCAGTACCTTCTGTGCTCTCCTCATCAATGTCAAGTTTATCGTTTGGAATATCTCTCTCTTCTAAAACAAACTCATCAAGGGCAGCTACTACATTTTGAAACATTTTCAAATCAGAAATGCTGTCTGTTTCAACATCGTGCTCACTAATTGGAAGAGCAAGATCTCCACTTTCACTGTCTTGGTTACTAGCCAAATGTTCCTGCTCATGTCCCTCTTCCTCGTCTTCATTTCCACTCTCAGTCTCTTCACAGCTTGGTTTAAATTCCTCACTGTCACCCAAAATGAATTCTTCAATTATACAATCTGAGTCCTCATAAGACATTCCTAAATGTTCGCCATCTGCCAACTGTTCTTCCACAAAGTTTTCATCAATAAATACCTGAGAAGGCTCACACATATGTTCTTGCGGAAAATAAGAACTTTTCTTGGTAGAAGTTATACAGCTGTCTGTTACAGTATTCTCCATTTCATTCTGAACATTTTTCATATCAGGGATTGTTTGCTTAAAGGCATTCTTGTCAGGTTCTAGAAGTATTGAGCCCTCTAGAGATTTTATTTGGTTGTTTTTTGCATTCTGTTTATGAGGCAAGGCAAAATACTTATAAGTTGACCGTAAACAATGAAGTATATATTCATATACTAACTGACTATTAAGAGTTCTTGCCACATTCCTCTTTACGGAGTAAGGATCTGAGGAGGGGAGAAAAGATAAAAAGTGTTATGGAGGGTTAAATATTATGCTCATGTTTTCATTTTTTAAACATATTAACCAAACAAGAATAGCACTAATTTTCCTCAAGCCTTTCAATCAACTCATTAGGCTGAGAAACCTATAGAAATATAGGTAGTACTCATTTTATAATTGGTTGCTTGGTGATCCTTCAAGATTCCAGTGGACTTATTTGGGGATACTTGTGAGCTGGATTCAATGACTAGGAATCAGAGGCCTCCTCCAGTCACATAATTCAGGCCTATGCAATCTGGCTGCATTTACACCTGTTTGCATTGTCTCACAGTCATAGCACTGTGTTTTATGACAGTTCCTGAAAACAGGCACTTACTTTCAATTTTCAACATAACCATGTCCACAGCAAACCATTGGTTCACTTAACAATCATGGTATTACATAATGACTGTGGATTAGCTTAACGACCATGATGGTTTGCTTAACAACCACTGCAAAAAAGTTCATAAAATCAGGTAGGTCACATGACTGACCCGTTTTACAAACTGTCACAAGTTATGACTGTGATGAGAACTTGTAACTTGAGGTCAGCCTGTGTATCACCCAATCCACATGACTAAGAAATGAACATTTAAGGCTTGCAACATGAATACAAAGAGCATGAGAACCAATTTAATCATTGTTCCATTGGCCACAAGTTCTGAATTTTCACATTTTATTTTACTAAGCCTCACTAAATCAAAAAAGAAGCCTGCCTTCAAAATATACTCCAGTTGAGATTCTGCACAGTATATTTTGAGAACATTAGGGAATTGCACCTTTCTGTTTCATCAGTAAAAATTATATCTGCTGACCAGAGTTAGTTCTAGATTCTATCTTTTTCTTAATATATGGTGATATAGGTTTCCCCTATACTGAACATAACCAAACACTGGCAAGCCAATCTATGTAATATACCTTCCACAGCAATTCTTTTTTTAGGCCAGTCCTTGGATTCACGAGATACTTTTTCTTTGAGCCGTATGCTTATTACCAAGTCAGATAGATTAAACTCCAAAGCATAAAAACGAAACAGTTCAACCCACAGCTGTCCAATTGGAACTGAACACTGTTGATCTGAATCAAATCCTAAAGGAACCTGTCAATCAAAACAAAAATTGAATCACTGTTTTCACCCAGAAGCCATATTTGGAAGTAGGAAAATACGACTATACTATTGTTAATTCTTTTAAAGAACAAGTGCAAGGTAATGACTAAAACATCTAATGAATCAATAAAAAGAGAAATAGACCAATGCCCTGTGAGGAGGGTTGGGCTGAGACAGAATGACCATCCCAAGTCACCAATCCAATTATCATGCCAAAGGCATCTTCCAGTGTCCTATTTTTTAGGCCAGCACCTTCACCATTATACTACACTTGCTCTTTATATAGGCTAAATACTATTCAAAGTATTTATATAAAATACTTTATATAAATACTTTATATAAAGTATAAAGTTTTGCAGACAAATTAGGAAAATACTCCTGTGATCAGATTAGATTTCTTTCAAATACCTGAGCTCTGATAAAAGCTCTGTTGTGAAACTAGATTGTTCTGGTTAAAATATATGATTCTGTCAAGAACACAGGTTTGTCCTCGGAAAAAAATATATCAAGAATTTCTTTTTAAACATTTAACTTGTTTAAATGGACATACATCCCAAGTATACAGATAGTCCTCAACTTACAACCACAATTGAGCCCAACATTTCTGTTATTGAGGCATTTGTTAAGAGAATTTTGCCCCATTTTATGACCTTGTTAAGTGAACCACTATAATTAATAAGTTAGTAATATGGTTGTTAAGTGAATCTGGCTTCCCCATTGATTTTGCTTTGCAAAAGATGATCACATGACCTTGGGACACAGCAATGGTTGTAAGTATGAACCAATTGCCAAGCATTCAAATTTTGATCACATGATCATGGGGTGGCTATAAATGTCCCAAGCATGAAAAATGGTCATAAGTCAGTTTTTTCAGTGCAGTTGTAACTTTGAACGGTCACTAAATGAACTGTTGTATGTCGAAGACTAGCTGTACTCAAAAAAATTAGCACAATGGGTCAATGATTTATTCTACATCTATAAGCAGATGGGAAGACAGAGGCAAAGATGATTCCGAAATCTCTTCCATTAGGACAATTCCTCCTCCCCATAGGATCCTTATCATCAACAGTTGTAAAGAAATAATTCTAGAACAGAAAGAAGACAGACTAACAAATATCCTCCTCAAGCCAACTCTAGCTAACTGCCCCATCACATATCAACACTGGTCATCATCTGTCCTACAGGAAGTATACTAATTAGTGGTTTCTCTAAAAAATGTGGCGTTTACTAATGACTAATAGGATTCTATTCTGCTTCTCAAGGTAACTGTGATTTAGCTTACACTTAAAATTATTCAAGTATCTAATAAAAACTGAAAGATAAAAAAATATGGTAGACATATTATTACAGTTCATTGGTGTACTTCTATTTTAACTATAACATGGTGGATTCTAGTTTCTGTATCTTTGTTATGTACTCAGCTCTGAAACCAGACAAACCATTAAAGAAGATACTAAATATATCAATTACTTTATTTTTTAAATGAATATTACACTTGTTAAATAAATGCCCACATTTATTTGATGGCAATCTTTTAATTCTGAGAACTGCAATCAGTTTATTAAAACCTACTTCATTATAAATTAGCAACAGAAGCTTTTTAAAAATGTACATTTAAAACATTCTATCCCTACAATTAATTTATTAACATACCTTTCCCCTTTTAGGAGAAGATTCCTTTGAAGAAGTGGGATCAATACCAGGGCTGTATTCCCAGACCACAGTATTATTTTCAGCTTCTTTAAGATTAAAATTCACTAATTTGTTTAATGAAAATCCTTCAATCTAATGTAAGAAAAAAAAATCTTTAGAAATAATTACCTCAGGGGAAAAAAATCAACATTAAGGACAGAAACTTAAAAAAGATTTTATTTCTCTCCAAGATACTATTTTGGCCAATTCTATTTTTTGTTATAGTCATTTTAAAAACATTTGGATGTGATGTTTTAGAAGAGGTAATACCAGAGAGTTATATAATGTAAGGATATTATTGTTTCTAATTCCTGGGTTGTTTTTTTTTACATCTGGCTTTGTATATATAACATATACTGTACATATTTTCCTGTTTTCCAGTATTAATGAAGTATTCCTTCTATAATCATAGCCAATTTAGACTGTTGGTACCTATGAGAAGCCATGATTTTTGTCTTCTACATTACATTACTTTTCATTAACAGCAAGTCTCATTGGCTATTAAAGATAGTCTTTCTTCATTACAAATTTGGAAAAAGGGCTATTCCCCCCCCCCCATCAAAATAGCATTTAAATCAACAAATATTATGAACTATTTAAATACATAAAAGCAACCACTTATGAAGAATGAATAGAATAGCCTTTTCTTTGTATCTTAAACATGGTGTCAGCCCTAAAACACCTCATCTGAAAAGAAATTCCACAACTAGGTTATCTTCCTCCTGAGGTTTTTCTAGGGTGCGTGTTGTAATGTCTAAATCTGAAACATATAAAAGTGGATCTTATTTTAATATCTTAATTGATTAGCATGATCAGATGGAAGATGGCAATATTTGAGTTAAACTTGGCCCTGATAAAAAGATTCTATCATCCATTAATTCTGGATCCAGCATAGAACTTTAAAAATGAACAAAATGTCATCATTATAATCGGTCTGAGCTAAATTAATTTTCTGAAACTATTGTGAGATTTCACCACTGCTTGTTATCTGCTACTCATTCCTACCTTTAGGACATTTAATAACTGCTTATAACTAATAAAAGCCATTATAGCTTGAATCTTTGCTATACATAGGACTATCGATCAAGGCAGAATCTACTCTCAATACAAGCGGTCAAAGAAGGCATGCTATGGGTCTCATTTCACCCAGAACTGAGAGAAATACTAATCCAGAACATGAACATTTCCCTGCTCAAGACATGACTCTTATTTTGCTATCATTGAGAAAAGCAGTTAAGACTGTGTCATTTCAAAGAGCTTTTGAAGGGGAGGGCATTATATAGACTGCCAGTACTTTAATGTGGGGCCCATGAGCAGTCAATCAGTCAGATCAATGAACTGTTACAGTGCTGTTAATTGATTTTATTGATGGTTCATTGATTTTGAACTGTGTTAATATAATGGTGGCTGTACACGCAATAATCAATAAAGAACTTTCTCCCTCTTTTTGGAAAAAAGTAAGAATTCATAATCTCAAGACTACATAAACAAACACAATGAAAACATTTTATCTGCATTTAAGAATTTTTATAGACACGTACCCATGAACCTAAATAGACAGGCAGAAAAGGTTCTTTCCTTTGTTGCAGAAAGAAAATAACCATGAGAGCAAATACATAAGGTGGTAAACCACCTTCTTCAGGATGATCTATACAACATAGCTAAAACAGAAAGAAAAATATTTATTAAAGTAGCATTATCAAACATTTCAACTTGACAGTTCATGAATTTGAAGAAATTAATCCAACTTTTACTATAAAAATTATTTAAATATACTCCTAGGCAAACTGAAGACAGTTGTATACTTCTACTTTTGAGTCATACACTCACATGCAGCTACAGCAATTCTATAGACTGGGCCGTGACACAGTACCTACTTACCATCATATCATCACATCAAATAAAGTTGGCTGTATAACCAAGGCAGACCTGGCCGCTCCTTTTCACCAGGCTATATGACTAAGTCTTATAAGCTTAATGTAAAGAACAGCTGAAGGGTGTATATTAAGCATCAGGCGATTGACAGAATAAAGCATTCATTTGTGGTGGAAATACTGCATTCTTTGTACTGCATAGTGTATATTTAAAGCTACTCTTATAGAAGAAAATACTATAGAAACTGAAACAAACTACTGTAAAGTGGGATAAAAGAAAATTAAGAGACCCAATTACAATGATTGAGAAATGAATAAAAGGTGTATGTGTGTGTATGTCATACTGTGGCAAAGCTGCACAATCCAAAAAGTCAGTGAGCTTAACTTTACTATAACGTGATATAGTTTAACCATAATTTCAAAAAATTGATTTTATTAATTTTATTTATTACCTCCATATCCTTCCAATCTGTTATGATTAAGACTCATAATAGTATAAAAGCAAGTCTATCGTCTTCTGATCAACAAACTCATGTTTACTTTTGGGAAGAAAATTCAAAATCTGGAAGAGCCAGAAATACTACCCTCTTCTAAACTCCTTTAAGATCATTGATATATTCTTCTTATGGATATATTTAGCATTCAATGATTAATAAAGAAAACTGCTAAACATTTAGCTGCTGTCTTTAAAACAGGTAGTCATCCTTATGTGAGATACATTATTTCCAGTTAGAAGCCCTAAGAAAAAGAGAGAAACTCTTCTTTTCATAACAGAACTATAGAAAATTATCCCTTAAAAGATATATCTAAATGGAGTTCTAAGATGAGCAACATTTTTTTTTGGAGCTGAAGAACTAATGGAACAATTTAAGACTCCTCTCTTTAACCTACACAAGCCAGCAAAACTGGTTCAAGATTTTATGAAACAGATGGGTGGGAGGGGGAGGAGAGGGGTCTATGACAATTCTCCATGGCCAACTCAACACTGCCAATTTACCATGGCCAACTTGCTGCAAGACAACTCGCTGAGGGACAAGAATTATACTAATATCAAGAAATGGTGGAATATAAAGAAAGGATGCAACAGGAGGGACAGAATGAAATGTGAATGGCAAAAATTAAAAACAATATTTATTTTAAATAATTAAATAGAATTGTTAAATTGTCCCACAACAAGTTGTCCCGTGGTGAGTTGTCCCATAGCTAATTGGCCATGGTGAGTTGGCCATGGCAAGTTGGCTACAGCAAGTTGTCCCATTCCAGAGGGGAGGGCAGCTAAAGGAAGGGTAAATCCCTTTGCAGTAATAGAAATATTGCCCAACATTTACAGGTTGCATCTTCTTACTTTTTCCAAAACAGACTGAGTACACATGGAATATATATTTGATTATCTATTAATAAACATGTTTTGCTACTAAACCAAACCTACCTTGGCCCAGTGTCTGAAAGCAATGACCAAGGACACAAGATGAGGCTCTAATCTTCCAACCATAGCTAAGTGATTTGTCGTCAGACAAGCATTATCATTTCCTGCACTTACTCTGCAAACAAGGCCACTAAAATAATAAACACAGAAACATTAACTTTTTCTCATTCTGGGGTATGCAAAATGAGACAGAAGAATACACAACTGGAAAGGAGTGGCTGTGGTGGAAAAGAATAATGCTACATTCTCTCCATCTTTTTTCTGCAATAAAATTTCTGGTAGAAATCAAGGTGATGCAGTATCATGAGCAGAACTTGCTATTCAATGGCAATGAGTAGTGATTTTGCCCAGGATATTAAAAACAACTTTATCTGCTGCTACATCACCAGTTGTTACTGGTGACGTTACTGCTATAAATTCCACCTTCCTGCCCACACAAGACTCAAGTCAGCTAACAAGTAATAGTAATTTAAAAAGTTCTTACAATCTACTGTATAGGGATATTTTGAATCATTTAACTACATTGAGTTTTAAAAGATAATCATTTGAAATTATCATTGTGCATTTAAGATAGCTGCTGGGCAAGACTCTTAAATGAAAAATGGCACTTTTTATTTCAAGCTAAATGGGACCACTAGATTAACATACATCCAGAAATCCATCAAAGAGAGAAGCAATTACAATGATAGTTCTTTGAAATTATTTGATACTTACTTTTTTTGTTTGATTATAGTACATAAACCTACATGTAAATTATTAGGGTTTCTGTCAGAACAGGCCAGTGAAATGGCATTCAATTAAAGATGAATAAAAGAATTTAGGAATGATTAGGGTCTGCATTAATTAAATTGCATATCTACCGTATTTTCCATTAGCAGTGAAGTCCATTGATCTGAAACAGTGCTAATCTATGTGGTTACTATGGTAGGTGTTGAAAATGACATGATGGCACATAATCAAGTTCAATACTAAAACTATGGCATTTTTTTGCTCGTTTTTATAGTATTAATCCATTCATTGATACTTATTTCAGCACAGGTAAGTTAGGGTTGCAGATGTCTATGGAGATTCTCAATCATCCAGGTTATAGTTGTCCCAAAAGTGCTTTTTTTCAAAAGGCAACTGGACATTCTTGTTTCTTTTCCTTGAAAATGATTCACTTCTCATCCAAGAAGTTTCTTCCGTTCTAACTCAAGTTCTAGTTCTAATAAACAAACTCCAGTTGCCTCTTGAAAAAAACACTGCTGGGGTTAGGATTGTAGCCATTATATCACCATAGTAATATTCCAGTATCCCAACCTTAACATTTTTGGATAGAAATCCTACATAATGTAAAACATGCTAATTGGAAGAAAGCACATCTAATGAGATAAAGAACAGAGACACCACCAGGTTACTCTAAGGCTGAAGTATGAAATCAAAGACACATCAGTGAAGGAGTAATAAAACACTTATACAACTTTGCTAAGAAAAATAGATGGCTGCCATTACAAGCAATTAAGTTTAATCTGAAAGTGGAATGTATTATTAAAAAGTGAGAAGTTTATAACAAATGAAAGAAATGTTTCATTCAATGGGAATCTACTATGACAAAATATAAGAAGGCTTTCAATTTATAGCTATAAAGAGAATTAGATAACCACGGATCATATCTAGTAACTGTAATTCTAAGACATGAAAAAAATCATGGCTGCTATATTCCACAAATAATATATCTTGCTGAGACCACTAGCAGCAAAGTGCTATTGCACCTGCTTGCAACTTCCCAAAAACATACAAATGAGCACTGCAGGATCAAGATGCTAACCTAAATAGGCTTTTCACTTGATCCAATGGGTTTTGTGGTCTGGAATTCACTTTTATTGATGCTCTATAAGTAGAGCTCTTTGAATTTATTTAATAAGAATGGTAATTTAGGTGTGGCCATATATAATTTACATTATGATATATTACAGGAACACACAAATTTGCTAACTGAGACCTTTGTTTTTCTTTGCACACCACCACAGGCACTTTAGCATGGAAATCTGCATCAACATCAATAAAAGATTCTAGGGGAAAAAAGAAAGCCACATTAATCATGGTACCAAAAGAAACATGCCCACCAATATGTTTCTCCTGAAGGAAAAATGAAACAGAAACTGTATGTTTCCTTTCTGTAGTTTATTGGTGGACTCACATGGATGCAATTTGCATGAAACAAGTGAAATCACAGTATAGAATTGCTAATTGAAATTATTAGGTGTGGGTACTCCATATGGTAACTTTTGTTGTATATAGTTTCTTGCACTTGTTAAATAAATCTTAACAATTGAACTTCAATTTCAATAGCAATACATTTTCTTGGATTATAAGAAAATGAAATAGGATATATTTTCAAGAAGTTTAATTTTTAAAAAAAGAAATACTCTGTCCAGTTATGTAAAATACATGCTTGATCTTACATTTGGGTCTGGTACCTGCCCTTCAAACTTTAGCTATGACTAGACAATCCCTGACCCGTTGGGTCAGCATCTCAGAGCTGTTTCCTTACCAGATTTTCAATGCCACAGCTGCTAATGACAGTGACACAGCTCCTAATGCAATGCCTTCACTGGAAAAGTTCTTTAAAAACTGGAGAGATATTCAGAGTTGTATCTGCTTTGAAAATAGCCCATGTTGAACTTTATAGCATAATCAAACATCAGGAGTTTATCACAGAAAATGTTACAGGACAATTTGTATTATGTCATAAATGCAGATTTTGGACACATTCTGTAACTAAGCCCATATGAGCTATCTTGGTTCAAAAATCATTGCCATACAATTTACAGTTTTGCTCAATTAAGATGACATAATCAATAAGCAGATTTGACATTAACTCGTGTTACCACATATTATACTGAATATCTGAAGATTTATACCCCTTCTTTCAGCAGCAAACTTTCATTAATTCCTGAGGCCTCAGTAAACTGGCCAGGTTGTATCTTCATTAAGACATGAAACTAGCTCCAAGGATATATCATATAGCAACATATGTAAGTTGAGCTTGACTAGCAACGACTTGATTGTAAGTTCTATTTTTTTCATTCTTATGAAAATACACTTGGATTGAACGGCGAACTGGTTATAATTAATACAATCCACCTATTATACAGGTGCATGAACAATTGTTATAGAATGAGATATGTCAACTAAATATTCTGAATATTACCTAACTACTGCACTCTCTCTAGATCAGGGGTGTAAAACTCATGTTGCCATGGTGGCGTCATGTGACGTATTGGGACTTTTTTCCCCTTCGCTATATTGGGCGTGGGCATGGCCAGCCTGTGACACCTTTGACAGCCCTCCTCTAGATAACACAAATGCTTTTACTAGAAACTTTTTTTTGTTGTGATTTATAGTATTCTTTAGTAAAACTCTGTTCTGAAAGAAATGGTTTCAGTAGCATTTTGTTTCCAATTTTAGTATGTGTTTAAATATATATTTTATTCTAGTTTGCTGGTTTATAGAGCTAGACTAACCCTATAAACCAGCAAACTAGAAGAACTAGTGTTCACTAGTCTTAATGAAGACATAAATTAGAATTCCCTATGGCAATCTAGTACAGGATATACAAGGCATTTCCCTTTGTGCTACTAAAAGATCCCTGTTAGTAAATATCTCTAATCAGATTTAACCACATTTTGGCATTATGTCTTCCCATCACCACAATCCCTAAAGAATTTGAGCACAATTCATTCATACTTCATTTTTAAATATTCTAGGATGAAAATCACAGCTCGACAATCAAATTATAGGCCTGACCTCAAGTATTCCCCATTCCAACCCAACATTTCAATCTGGTGTCCCTTATACTGGTACACTAATGTCTCTTCTTTGCTGTATATAGAAATGGACAATTACATCTATCATTGAGAAAATCAGAGATGGACGTAATAGTTGTATGCACTGGATGTTCTCAATGGTAGAACATGATTGGAGGACAGAGGAAAGAAATCAACTCCCTTATTCTCTGATGCTCTTATTCCTGAATATCTTCTCCTGAAAGATTGGGAACCCTTCAGTATAATGTATCACTGCAGGCTAGGGGTTACAGGAAAATTACTATTCTGCTCCTTTCCTCCAAGCAATTATCTTCCTTAATTATTTATTTATTAGGGCAACAGAGGACGTTTTTCTATGATGAAGAAAAATTCTGATCCAAAATAATTCTTTTGATCTACAATACTACCTATCCACAACTAATTGTTTATGAGTGCAAAGGAATGCTATTTTTTCATGTCAGATGAGGAAAAAAATTAATTATAGATTGAACTCTTACCATTGTTCTTCAGGCTTTCTTGTACAAGTAAGAGAACATCTGGTTGGGACATCTATGAAGAAGAGCAGAACAAAAGTTAGATAAATATAAAATTTTCCTAAATATTTTCCAGCAATATTTCAAAATATCAGTCCAGCAGAACAATTAATTTTCTAATCTCTTTTCATTTAAACTATCCAATTAGTAGGGTCCTATTTGAAAATATTAGGAACAGTATAAAATTACTTTTTTCTAATTTATAGCTGCTCTAACACAACTGTTCTTTGTGACTTGTCTTCTGCCAAAAATCCACATGAACCCCCAAAATGTTGTGACTCCTTTCAAAATAGGGTTTTTTTGGCTCATGTGTTCACAATGCTGATTAATACAGCATTGCTATATTAATGCTAAAGGGGGGAGGGAATTATCTTGTGGTAGGGCAGGTGGCCAATAAAATTTTTAATACATACATTAAAAAATAAATAAATTTAATTTTCAATTTTAATTTATGCCAATAGGGCTGGATTTAAGCTAACGTGAACAGTCTGCCGCTCATGTAGCATCTTATCCTTATCCTTCCAGATCAAATAGGTTCCAAAGAGTAGTTCAGCCATCTACACTACATTTTATATATTTTATACATTATATACATGTATATACATTTTATATTGAGAGAACAATGCTATTACATTCAATCCATAAGTACATGCAGATTCAAAATTTATTAATAAATACTTCTGCTAAAGAAATAGGAACATGTTATTTCTCAAAAATAAAAAAAAGTCTCAAATGAAGACATTCCCCAAAGTTGTTATTTTAATCCATCAGTTTACAATATCAACATGTCATAAATATAGATTGAAGAACCAGACTGCTACAACTCAGTTTATCCTGTATTTGCTAGTAACATTAATATCTTACATTGGGTGGAAACTGGATATCCAGATTTATATCAGAATTTTTAAAGCCAAATCTGCTCCAGGAAGAACCATATAACCTTAGAGAACAATCTATTAATGAAAGAAAATGATAATATTAAAATCAAACTGAAAAACCACAAGAAGCCCAGTGTTCTCCAAAACAATCTAATCCAGAATTTTAAAAGGAGTTATTATGAAGGCTGAAGGCTGAAGATAAAGGCTCATCTTTCAAAAACCCCTGAAGTTAGCTCATCAGTAATTAAGAGACAAAATTTAGATATTCTTATGCTTTCTCTGTATCAATTCATTTTGTTACTTTTTCAATAATATGGTATTTAAATTTTACTGTTTTAGGCTCATATTTTGCATTATGCTGCTAAAATGCAGGGAAAATATTCACAGCCATGACATATTAAAAGTTATTAAAATAAAAATCTATGTATAATAATCATAATAGTAACCTGGCAATTTTGGTTGAAGTATATTTTCCATAGTAGTTTTGATTCCAAGCCTTTGTTCAACATCTTCATTATTTAATCCAAACTCTTCTACTACTTTTTGAACGGCTATACAGATAGCTTCAATTTGCAAAAGTGTTGGTGGAGGAAGTGCATTCAGCAGCTGTTGTTCTTGCTTTTCCTTTAAAGATAAAATGTAAAGCAATCTAAATATGTCAAATATTTTAACAATGTAAGAATATCAATGCTAGCGCACAAATCACTTAAACAATATGACTACCTGATTTTCCTTCATATCTTTGTAAAAAAACCCAACAACCAATACATTAAATACAACAAATACTCCAAAGGGCATTATAATTTATCTCTTCAGTAGAGAATTTATTATCAGAACATAGAAATCCCAATTCAATCACAAAAACATTCCTTTTGCAAGAAAAAGAGAGCACACATAAAATATTACTAATGCATACAAAAGATTAGATCTAATTTTAGTTGTAACTATTGGTAGTTAAATCAATTACATCAATTTAGAACTAATATTCAACTCTATTGATTCCAATAACATTAAATCTAGTGAATTTATACATTTCAACTCAGAATTAATTCTAAGTTTATTGAGTTCAGTGGTTTAATTCTAAATTTCATTAAATTTAGATCCAACCCATTGTGCCCACATGAATGACAGATGGGAGAGTAACAACACAAAATATAGATGTCTATCTCAAGAAGCTTACAATATAAAATTCCACACCAAAGAAAAATAAAAGCACAGTAAACAAACCAAAAAAATAATAGCTGCCAAGGCAGCAAACCAATTATGAAAAAATAATATCTTCTTGAGATGGTGAAATACAACTTTGGAACTACAATTTGAACCAGAATTTCCATTGCTAAGCAAGGTGGTTATTAAGGCCCTATTTTATGATCCTTTTTCTTATGATTGCTAAGCAAATCACTGCAGTTGAGTGAATCAGGTGGTTGTTAAGTGAATCCAGCTTCCTCACAGATCTTGCTTGTCAGAAACCATCTGGGAAGGTCACAAATGGTGATCCCATGACCCAGGATGTGCAACTGTCATAAATACATGCAGGTTGCCAAATACCTGAATTCTGATTGTGTGACCTTGGGGATGCTACAATGGTCATTGGTGCGAGGACCAGTTGTAAGTTACTGTTTTTAGTGCTGTTGTATCTATGAATGGTTGTTAAATGAATGGCTGTAAGTCATTCATTTAGCAGTAAGGCTGTAAGGACTACATGTAGGCAAAGAATTTGAGAATCTGTTTCCCATCCAATGCAAATAAATATCCTAATTACAGGTAGTCCTTGACTTACAACAGTTCATTTAGTGACCATTCAAAATTACAATGGCACTGAATAAAGTGACATGAATAAAGTAACAAATTATCACTTAACAACGTAAATTTTGGGCTCAATTGTGGCCATAAATCGAGGACTACCTGTAATGTATTCCTGCTTGCCCACTTCAATCTGCAGTCTGAAAGTATCCTCCTCATTTAAACAACCAGCTTTTTTTTACAGACTTTTCTAGAAGGTCCTAAGCGTACTGAATGGATTGCTGCCTAGCTCTATGGTGAAAATGAGTTGCTACTCTTAACTGCCGTTCTAATATTTTATCTGTTTAACATGGTACACAATTTCTGTTGTCTTGATTGTTACATGGGGCTTTGTGTGTGACATCACATTTCACAATTACATGCCCATAGAACCCAAAGCAGAGTTGATTAGAAGAGCTAGGCAGAAATCAATATATATTTAGTACATAAAGACACAAAACACAAATAGGACCACATTTATATTCTTCTTCTCCCTTTTTACATCATGAAACTGAATATTGCTCTTGTTTTTACTGTCATTAACTCACCTTTATGTTTTTCTTGTGCCTTTTTTCTTTGATATGCTTATGAGCAAATGCCACTGACTCAATCAATACATCACATAACCTGCAAGTATATTTAGCTGTTGGGTAGCTTCGAGGTCGCTAGAGAAAAATAAATTATTTTTTAATTATATTTGTCAAGAAAAATTATACAGTCATAAAACATATTGGGAACTACTTGCCCAATTAAAGCTGGGCATATTCCCAGCAAGTTTCTAGTTGATTTAATGACTTCACCTTTCCCATGTGATCTGCATACAGTTCCTGTAATTCATCTTCACCCTCTGTTAAATTAGAGAATTTTAACTGCAAATACTGCCAAAGTCAAAGATAGTAAGCTAGTAACTTCAGAATGCTACCAGAGATTGACCAATGTTGTTATATATTGAACCATTCTATATTCAACTGCATTTACTTGTTTCCTGCAGCTATGTCTGGTTTGCTCTACAATACTTTGTCAGAACTTACATTTTTGTACTCCTAAGAACTCAGAATCATTTAGGGGTTTTTTTTTTAATGGCTTGTCATTCTACCACTGTATATTGGGTACAACTGGAATTCTATGCTCTGTGGGTATTGTTTGCCTTCTCTAGTCTGGAGCCTCCCATTTGTGTTGGATAGCAACTTTCACTTCTCATAAGCTGGGAAATTTGGAGACCTTGAAGGAACCAAGCTGGGCTAAGGCTGATTTTGAGTGTGAATATTGGCATATAATATTTATATTTTATGTATTAAGAACAGTATTCATATGCTACAACTGTAAAATTGTATTGAAGATAATTCCACTACAGTGGGTTGCTCATTAGTTTTTTTACTTTTTAGATACTTTGCTGCACATTTAAAAAACACATATTCAAATGTTAGTCTAATATACCCGCTGGCCATTTGAATCAAAACTTGTAACAATTTATAATAAATTTATCTAAACCATTGCTACTTAGTATAAGAAAGCAAAGCCCTATAATTCTCAAATAGACAATTCTTATACTTTCCCAAACTTGTTTATTTCTGCTTTTCTAATATATCTGAATGCGTGTTACCCAACCCTGGTTCACATACATGTTTAAATAAGCATGTATGTGGAAGAAATATTACCTTCCTCAGTCTCTCAATATAGTCTCTCTTAAGTCGTTCTTCAGCCTGTTGCAACCCCAGTAATTCTTTTGCTGTCAGTAAAGACTCATCTATAACGGGTCCATCCATTTCATCATCCTGATCATTGTCTTCTTTTTTTATTCTTCTTGATCTCCTTGGTTTCCTATGCTTCTTCATTTCTTTTTTTGTGGTTATCAGAAAAAGAATTATCTTAAGATATTGCATAAATTAACCGTTATTAGCATAGCATGTGTTGTTAATATGGCAAAACTTTGCTGAGGAACATTGAGCAATGAACTTTCAAAAGTAATATATGGTCATGGTTTAAAAACTCTGGAGGTAGACCCAACCAGAGAGAGTAGAATATAGAAAAGATACTCAGAAAATAAATAAAAGTACAGCACAGTCCTATGCAGTTTTATTTACATGTCTCTAGCACGTGTGCAACTTTAAATTTCTAGTACATCAGTTTGAAAATAATGTGTACTTTTAAACTCATGTCTTAACATCAGGTTAAGTTGAATAATACTGCATATAAGATGAAAAAGGAAAAGCACGGTAATACTGAAATTTTTACTTAAAAACAAATGAGTGTTCTTAAAAAGAACCACTGCAATATTTGAAAGAGGCCATGTCCTATAAAAAACTCTCATTTGTGTCTATTTACACAAGGCACACAAAGCATAATTCAGCCAAACTTAAGTCCACTGAAAGGAATGGATCCTGCACAAAAGCAATATAGCACCATGCAACTTTCACACATTTTCATTTTAGTAGGACTCGTGTAGCTTATTCCCCATGGTGCTGCTACAGTTTTGACACTGGCACTTAAATTTTTTGGCAGCAACCTGAACCAATGGAAATTATGTCATTCCTAAAATATTTAAAGTAATGCTTATAATGGTCTTAACTGAAACATTATGGGAGGTCAGTGGTACACCCACTTACCTCACAGAACACACTATTATACTCTCTGCAAAGAAACTTCTAGATTTGCCAGAGGAAAAGCTGAAGTTAATACAGAGGTGTAACAGACCACTTAAAACTGCATTGATTTTAATATTACATATCCTTCAATCCTTTCATAAAATTAACTGCTTGAATTGTTGTAACAAGTCTACTTTAATATTTTTGAGGATTAGAAGATACCTACCAATATTAGCTAAACTTGTAGCAAAGTTTATATCAAACTATTCAATAGTTTAATGCAGTGGTAGTCAACCTGGTCCCTACCGCCCACTAGTGGGCATTCCAGCTTTCGTGGTGGGCAGTAGGGGTTTTGTCCCTACTTTATAAATCACCCTTACTGTGGAACCAGTGGGCAGTTAGAAAATTTTACTACTAACAGAGATACAAAAGTGGGCGGTAGTTAGAAAAAGGTTGACTACCCCTGGTTTAATGGTTCAAACTATTCAATGTGAATAGTTTCAATAGTTAGTAATGACTGCAGAAAAATATGAGTGTTAATCTATAGAAAATCATCAAAATATGTATTACCAGAATTTCCTTTTCTATCAGATAAATCTTCACTTGTCAGGTCTCTAAAGAGCTGCCTTCTTCTACTTCTGCCTCCTAAATTCTCACATTCATGAGGAAACTCTTTCCGTGGTCTGATAATCACCGGTATCCAGGCTGTAGATTTGAATTCTCTCCAATTGCTTGAATTAGCTTGATGGTTGTCAGACACCCATTTCTTAATTTGGTCTTTTGAAGAATCATTTATTCTTGCCCCTTGATTGTAAACAATGTTTTTTGAAGAATTTGGACTACTCAAAGCAGCATGCGCTCCCTTTCTAGGACTTGTTCCATAGTCATTTGATGTTCCCTTTCTTTTTTCAAATTTGGTGTCCACTTTGCTACTGTGTCCATTTCCACAATCATCCATCACTTGACGTGAAGCACATTTCTGGAAATCCTCCTCATTTGTAACTCCCCAGTCCTTATTACGCCTCGTATAGCAAGATTTTGCAGCATCGCCCATTGTAATCACTGTTTACTCTTTCCCTGTGGATGATGGAAAAACTAAAATAAAATTTCAAAATAAGATCAGGTACTTGCAAGAGTATGGGATAGTTATGGGAACATACGGGATAGTTCAAATTGTCGATCCCATATATCAAGATACAAGGTACCTGAAGCAAACTACAACCAAGCCACTTATGCAAGACATTTTTAGTATGATGTCTGTACTGTTTCTTTCAAGTTTAGCATAATTCACAACAGAATACATCATGTTATGAAACTGAAATAAAAAGTTATCATCCAAACACAATAAATCTATTACTAAATATTCTAATATTGATGGATGCTATTTTAGCTATACATACTAGAACAAATTAAATCAAAGTTTTCCAGCCTGATAGTTTCACATGTGCTGGGGATACACATGTTGGCTGGGGATTCAGGAATGATAAATACAGCAACAGGATAGTAGCAAGTTGAGGAAGGCTGAATAAATGTTCCAGAAAACTTACATACTTTAGGAATTTATTTGAATATCTGTGTAAATTCATACATACCTATCATTCTACAATGCCCATTATTCCAATAATGATAATAAAAGCACATGCAGTACCTATAAAAGCACTAAGCTACAAAGACTGTATAGTAAATAAGATGGTAAGTGGCAATACGCAGTGGTGGCATTTTAAAATAACATTTTGAATTTATTCCCAAGTGACAGAAATTTAGAGAGAAATGGTACCAGTCTTAAATCTTACAAACTGATTATATGTTGATGTGCCCTCAGTGCTAATTTTGGCAAATTTCAGAAGGTTAACGGAGTTTTTTGTAGATTTTAGCTTTGCATTTAACACAATCCTTCCACATAGACTACTGTCTAAACTTATGGATCTTGAGCTTTCTTATTCAATCTGCCTTTGGATTATAGATTTCCTGTCTGGCTGCTCTCAGAGAGTCAGATTAAGTAATCATATCTCTTTAGCCCTTATTCTTAACACTGGTATACCACAGAGTTGCGTGTTGAGTCCCTTACTTTATACTCTTTATGTGCATGACTGTATTCCCACTCATGCTAGTAATACTATTACTAAATTTGCAGATTTAGTACAGATTTAGTACTGGTGGGACTCATCTCTGGGAAGGGGGGGGAATGAGTCTGCCTATCGAGATGAGGTGGACCGGTTGATTTCGTGGTATGGAGACAGTAACTTGGTCCTTAACACCAATAAGACCAAGGAGCTTATAGTGGACTATAGAAGGAATAGATCAGACATCCAGCCGTTGCTTATCAATGGAAACCGAGTGGAGCAAGGGGCCAGTTTTAAGTTTCTGGGTGTTATCATAAAAGAGGACCTGACCTGGGGCACTCACATTGCAGCACTGGTCAAAAGGGCCCAGCAGAGATTATACTACCTGAGACTTCAGGAAACAACTGAATGAAAAACTGCTGATGACCTTCTACCGCTGTACCATAGAGAGTATTTTAACTTACTGTACTTGTGTATTGTTTGCTAATTGCACAGTGGCAGCTAGGACAGCACTCCAGAGGTTTAACGTTATTGCCTAGAGGATCACTGGTTGCCTTCTCCCCTCCTTGAACGAACTTTATAGCTCCTGCTGCCTTTAAGAAAGTTCAAAACATTCTTAAAGATTCATCTCATCCTGGGCACCCTTTTTTTGAAATATTACCATCTGGCAGACAGTACAAGATAACAAAAACAAGGAAAAATAGGCTGAAAAACAGCTTCTATCCCAGGGCAGTAACTATATTGAATTCTATAGATTGCAATATTAATGCAATATTGGGTTTTCAATTCAATTGTATAGAATGTGAAGGATGTGTGTTTGTGTTTTATTTTTATAGCTACAATGTACACTGAAGATGGCATTTAATTTTGTTGCAAAGGTACAATGACAATAAGCTAAACTAAACTAAATAAAACTAAACTAAACTAAACAATAATTGAGACATGATTTCTTATTAATTTCAGGCAAAAATAATATAAATACAATGTGTAGCTCAATTGCCTCCAAAAGCAAATCATCCCAGCCCAGTCACTTCAATGATGTATATCATAAATCATTAAAAGATGATTCATGCAACTGTCAGTCAGCAATATGATTTAACAAGTGAGACCTTCATCACCAGGAAGGGAATCACTTATTTTCAGACTTAAATTAACTCATTGTCTCCCCATTTGACAACCTTACAGAAAGGAGTCATATATCATACTGCAATACTCTGAGATTGTTGAATTAATGGCAATTAGAAATGCAAGTAGATGTGACCAGCTAAAAACACAAATCAACAATTGCAGGCAAATTGTAAAAGACATATTTCAACTCTATTCTGTTCATTAACTCTTGAGGAACCAAGATATGTTTTCTTGAAAAAAGATAATCCATTAAATAATTCACTAGGCATGCCACATAAAACATACTGAACTTTGATCTGACAAACTAAAAACTAAAGTTATACTATAAATTTGATTTAACATGAAAATTTGATTTCTACACCGTTTTATTTTAATAAATTAAGGTAACTACTTATTCTTCTAAAAAGAGCTTGATTATAATGAAGTTTTTTCCCAAGCTGTTATAGTACAGCTTTAACTATAAAGATGCACAGAAACCCAAACCTTACAAGAAAATAGAGCCCTATTGAGCATAGACATGCTTATTTACAGAATACATTACTAAGTACTGTATGTTTATGTAGTAAAAACCGTGCCTATTAGAAACACCCAAAGCCTATGAGGAAGCCATGTGACTTACTAAAACATCTTTCAGGATAGTTATTTGTTAAATTTATACGGTCGCCCACTCACTCTCAGTGACTCTGGGTGGCTTAACAACCCCCCAAAACCCCAATATAAAAGAATTAAAAAACAATAACTTCCCTCCCCTCTGGTGACAACAGACTATCAAACGAACCCCTTGATGGGCTCCATCTTACTCTTTATATGGCAAAATGACAGGGCAGAACAAATTCCACCTAACTGTCAAGGCTGCATTCACCTGAACAAATGTAAAGGGCATTACCAGAGTACATAGAATGTCATTGTGTTCCCACATTTTTTTTCCACAAAAGAAATCACATGAATGTCCCATGAGGGTAGCTATACAGTATATTTCTAGAAAGAAGTAATCTGTCCATAGTTTTAACACTACAGTGTGAAAGAAAAACATTAGATTTCATTTTAGCATCATGTGTTTATAGATCAGGAAGCATTCAGTAATAAATTACTGTAACTTATTTCTGTAATTACTGCAATATTATTGCATCTGTAGGAATGCTTCTAAATCTACGAGCACATGATGCTTAAAATGACATCTGGATTTTTTTTTCCATTTCACACTGCAAGGTTAAGACAAGTAGACAATAAAGGCCATCATTTAATAAAATGTGTGCCTGCATTCACTGCTGCTTGAGAAAGCATACGTTTTCCTAAGCCTATATAATAAACCTTCTCAAGTGAACAGACGCACTTGAAAAAAAAAATCTCTTCTTGCCACATCTGAACATTAATTCTGAGGCAAATGTGGATCAAATAATCAAATCCAGTCTTCCTCTATATAATGCCCTCCAGCTACGCTTCAAAGCCCATCTAGTTAGGGAGAAAGGAGCTGGCCGTCCAAAACAGATTGCAGAAGGCTATATAGTATATGTCATAGGATAAGCAGACGATAAAGGGAATACATAATAGATTCGCGAAAACGTCTATGACAGCAGGGGCAACTGGGGAGTCCTCCTTCCCAAGCGGGGGGGGGGGCAGTTACATCATCAGCCACAGCTGGAGGAGGAGGAGCTCCAACCGAGGTAATGACTTAGGCCCAAGGAAGAGAGAGAGTTCCTAGCTCCTAACGTCCGCCTCCACCATCTACTACAGTGCTCTTCAGCTGGCGTCGGAGAAACCCCCCTACCCACCCTCCCCCAATGGGGAATCCCACCGACCGGGGCGGCTGGTGGGTAACTAGGGAGGTGGGTGGGGCCGAGGGCGTCAGGCCGTGTCTCCCTATATACCCCGCCCAAGGGGGCGGGAGAGACGGGTCGACAGGGGACAAGGCTGAACACTCACTTAGACGACAATACAGCCGCTCTTCGGGCCACAGGCTCTCACCGGTCGTGCCTCCTCGCCCCTCGCCCCGCCGTCACGGCAGCTTGCCGGCTCCTGTCCCCGCTTCGGTTACTGCTCTCCGTCCATTGTGCCAAGGCGGAAGCCCGCAGCAGCCCCCGTCGCACAACAAAACCGTCTCAGCGCCTTCCTCCGCCCACTCTCGGTCACGCCGGCCTCTCTCCATCCGGCACATTCTGTTTACCTCACGGGGTGCCGGCGCCATGACACAAGAGGCAGAAGAGCCGCGCCTCCCTCTCTCTCTCTCGCGCGCGCGCGCGCGCGCGCGGGTCATCGGCTCCTACATCGGCCGTTTTTTTTGTAAAGGAGCAGATGTAGCTCCTGGTGCGAAAACTTAGAAAAAACGTTTTCGCTTTCGAGGGGAAAAAGAGGTCCCCGCTCCCTCCCCCCCCCCCCAAAAAAACTACTTTTGTTTTTTACGCGTAGTTGCAAAGTCATGTCGCCAAACAGATTCCGAACCTTAGAAAGTTTAGGATCTGTGGCCATTTTTTATGGTAAATTTATCCAGTGTGAATTTACCATAAACTGCTGATCCAGTTCTACAGAGGAATTATTGAGTCTGTCATCTGCACCTCTATAACTGTCTGGTTTGGTTCTGCAATCAAGACATACAAAGACTTCAATGGATAATTGGAACTGCAAAAAAACCAACAATAACAATTGCTACCAACCTGCCTTCCATTGAGGATCTGTATACGGCACGAGTCAAAAAGAGGGCTGTGAAAATATCTACAGACCCTAAACATAAATTGTTTCAACTTCTACCCTCAAAACGACACTATAGGGCACTGCACACTAGAACAACTAGACACAAGAAGTTTTTTCCTGAATGCCGTCACTCTGCTTAACAACTAATTCCCACAACACTCAAATAATTTACTAGGATTGTATTACTATTCTTCTTATCTTCCTTAGTAGTATCTATCTCTTCACACTTATTACTATAACCATGTTGCTTGTATTTTTCAATTATATTGTTTTTATTTGTTCCCTAGAATGATTTGATAGCTTATTAATAACCCTATCACTAAGTGTTGTATCTTTTTATTCTTGATGAATGTATTTTATTCTCTTTATGTACACTGAGAGCATATACACCAAAGACAAATCCGTTGTGTGTCCAATCACACTTGGCCAATAAAGAATAAAGAATTCTATTCCCACAAAACAACAACAACAAACACAGGAAGCCTGTATGTTGGTAGAGCCTTGCCTCTTTATTCTTTCATTTATTCTGTGAGGTAGATTAAGCAGAGGAAGAACCAACGGCCCCAAAGCAAAAATGTTAACATGAGTTACAAATTTAAATTCTTCCTTTCCAATCCTATTTGCCATATTGATTCTCCAGAATGCAGCTGAAGCAAAGATGCTTTTGAATATGTGGCTTTTTCTGACCACAAGTTTCTAGTTGGAACAGAGTGAAATGTTTCCTTTAGATTTTATTTAAGAAGGTCTGATCTTCATTGAGTCTGAAGTTAGGAAGTAGTTGATTCTAGTTATTTCTGCAGAAAATCATTTTTTATCCTTCAGTGTAGGCCAATTGGAAGCATGTTGCCAAAGTGGGCGGCATAGAATTTACACTGCTTTAAAAGCCTGCTCGTAAATGCTTAATATACCATTCTGCATTTGCAAGATGGCATAAATTTTATTAAATTAATAGGACGTTTGAACTTGTCTGTGAAGTTTTGCTCTGTAAGGATAAAATTAAACATAATTGCATGGCTATAAATCACATTGAACATTCAGTGGAGTGCAGTACACATGGGAGGGAGGTTATTTTGAAAACATTTTGTGGTTCCTGTGCTTTTTAACTTCATAGTGACAAGATCTGACAAATACCTCTACACATTCTAAAATATGTAGAGCTTAGTTTTGCCTCTGACACGTTCACAACTTTGCCAACTTTGTAGTGTGTCTCAGTGATAAGGTCTCTCACCACTCCTCTTTAACCTAAACAGATATTTCCTTGGTTAACCACACATTCAGTGACTATGCAAAGTTATTACACTGCTGAATAAGGAGATTTACAATTAGTTATTGTAGTTGCAGCCATTGTAGTGTCTGTAGTGAGATGATTCCAGTTTGGGTCTTTGCCACCAGTTTGCAAATACGACAGCCAGAACATTCCACATTCATGTGATTATCATTTATGACTTTCACTTCCCACTTCTAACAAGCAAAGATAATGGGGAAGTTGGCACAAGGTTGCACTTAATGACCACATGGGATTTGTTTAATGACTGCAACCAAAACTGCTGCAACTGCACTTTACATTGGCATGGTCAAGTGATGTCATACTTTACAACAGCAAACAATGTTAATTAGGACTGCTTAACAATGGAGTTGTTGGTCCGATTTAA
Source organism: Masticophis lateralis (assembly GCA_030761175.1). Taxonomy (NCBI): domain Eukaryota; kingdom Metazoa; phylum Chordata; class Lepidosauria; order Squamata; family Colubridae; genus Masticophis; species Masticophis lateralis. The sequence goes on from JAUDYJ010000002.1 coordinate 221,546,759, forward strand.
CATAGTTAAATGAGGACTACCTGTATATGAGCTGCTGGAGGAAATCATTTATCAGTATTTGGTACGGTATCAGTACACTGATGATACTCAGTTGCACATCTCCAACTCTAGCTGGTCAGGTGATCCAGTTGAGGTACTGATATAGTGCCTGGAGGCTGTGAAAGTTTGAATGGGAAGAATTGATTCAGATTCAACCCTAGTAAGATGGAGTGGCTTTGGGTTTTCAGCTCTCCAGGGTCTGCTAAAATTTCATTTTTGATCCCTAATGGGATTGTACTTCCCCAGACAAGTGGTGTGCAATTTGGTGGTTCTCCTGGACTTGTGTCTCCTGCTTAAACAGCAGGTGGTAACTGTGCCCAGAGGAGGCATTACACAGATTCATCTTGTGTGCCGACTGCATACATCCCAAGATAGAGTGCTGATAGTCATTCATGATTTGGTCACATCTCAGTTGGACTATTGCGAAATACTCTTTATGTGACTACTCACCAGTGGATAAGTGGTCATGATCCAGGTTTCTTCCTTTAAAGAATGCTTTAAAATTAAGGTGCTAGGGTAGAGCCTATGGATGTTTGTTGAGGACATCTCAGGAGGTTGGCTGAAGCACCAGGTTTCATCTTTGCTTTTATGTTTTTTTTATTGTTTTTGTTTTGTTTTTGTGAACCACCCAGAGTTGCACTCCAAGATGGGTATCTAAATGCATGTTTTAAATAAATGTTGAAATAGAAATGGTATAATAATCTTCCATAATATAGCTCTTTTTGACATACCACACTGTAACATAAGCTAACAATAACAGGAATTATACTATAATACTATTCCCCATATTACAGACAGATTAAATCAATGTGTAATACCCTTTTATATAGCAATTGCTTCTTTGATATAAAATTGTTTCCAAAACATCACTGCTCAGATGCATCCATGTATTATTTCTCTCCTTTTCTCTCTCTCTACTTTCATGGCATGTGTGATGAGATAGAAATGTTTTGACTAATATGATACAATGGTGCAAAATGGAACAAAGCAAAGAACATTATTCAAACAAGACTTCACAAGTGTTCTTGATTTATTCATGTAATTAATGGCATGGCAATTTGCATGGCAAAAGCCTCTTTACATTCTTTTCTGCAACAGTCAGCTATTTTCAATAAGAATGGGATAGAATGTTTAGAATACCTATAAACCCAGTGTGTGGGAGAGATATAGATATTACAATCTGTGCTGCCTTTCAGGCAATTAAAAAATAAACATACAAAAAAATAAATAATTTCAGTATTGCAGTCTCTTGGCCATATAAGGTAAAGGTGTACCGCTAAATGATTTAGCTGTTCCTTCCCCCCTGAAAACTAGACCAATCTCACCACAAATAAATGAATATTTATTTAAAAAGAACATAATGAGGTATTTCAGATAGAAGATAAAAACCCATTAATCTGATACAAGGCAAATATTCAAAGATGAAGAGGATAAATTCCAGAGTTATCCGGATCACAGTAAAACAGCTGTTTAAAAGAAACATACAAAAGAAAATGTACTATTGTGTATGTCTGGCAAGCAGGTACATGCAATACAAGTCTAAATTTTACAAGATTATTAAACTGTTCAGTTAAGTTTATATTTGACTAAAGATTGGGATATCATTGTTTAAAAGTACTTCATGGCTTGAGGCCTGATTATTTATGGGATGGCTCACTCCAAACAGAGTCCATCTATTCAAGGCATGTTTACAGCAAATGTTTATTAAGACTTCCCATTCCATATGAAGTACAAGAGGAGGGTATTTGGAAGTGATCTTTTTCTACAGGAGCTACTGGACCTTCAGAAACTGCAGGATATCCTATGATCAGATACCTATCACATTTCTATGCCACCCATCTCTTTTGCTCAGAAAGCTTTTGCTTTCTCAATAAGCACAGTGTTGACCTACAAGTGATGTTTTTGATAAATGTAATTGATTTCATATTGGAATAAATCTGCTTTTTAAAATTAACTAATCTTTCTCACTAGATGGCAGTTGATGCAAAATAATGCATTGGGAGAATTGGCTTTGCAACCCAAGCATGTATTTCTGGTCTAAATACATTTCTATATTCACACATCAAAACTAATACAAAATAAATTGACTATTTGATGATATAGATGACTTACAATATTTTATTCAATTTTTATCCCAAGCAGTTGCATGGGTTCAACTTCAAGAGTGTTGCTTTTTCCGCTGCTCTGCTGTAGTTCCTCAAATCTTTCTATGGGTACCCAGAATTGATTAACCCAGCCAATTCTTGGGGTGCTGTACTGAATTAGTCTGCCCCATTATTCATGCAACAGACTCTATTTTTGGTCAATTAAGCCTCTTTAATTTCAAAACATCCTGGATTAGTACCTTAAAATCAGTAAAACAAAATACAGAAATGCTCACCATATCATGGGTGATGGATTGATATGATGTTATATTTTTTTTTATTCAGAACAGGGGAACTTACTTAAAAGAGAGAATGACATTCTCAGGATGTTACTGATCAACTAATATTCATACAATTTATTGTGATGTAGTCAGTCTGGATTGTACTTTATGGAATAGCACAATAGTGTACAGGTAGTTCTTGACTGTGGCCAAAATTTCCTTTTGCTAAGCAAGAAATTTGTTAGTGAGTTTTGCCCCATTTTACGACCTTTCTTGCCACAGTTATTAAGTGAATCAGTGCAGTTGCTAAGTGAATAACATAGTTGTAAAATGAATCTGGCTTTTCCATTGACTTTGCTTGTCAGAATGTTGCAAAATATGATCACATGGCTCCAGGACAAAGCAATCGTCATAAATATGAGTCAGTTGCCAAGCATCTGAGTTTTAATCACATGACCATGGGGTTGCTGCAACGGTCATAAGCATGAAAAACGGTTGTAAGTCACTTTTTTCAATGCTGTTGTAACTTTGAATGGTCATTAAATGAACTATTGTAAGTTGAAGGCTACCTGTGTATGTCAAAGTTTATATTGTTCCATATGCTGAACAAAAAGGCATGTTTTCTAACTAACACAGAGACTGCAGGTTTTTTTAATATTGCCAATGATATCTAACATAAATTTCAATATACATGTTCATTCTGTTAAAAGCCAGCTTGTTTCTCTTGTAGCAGCCATCATGTTTATGGAAAACTTAAAGTAATAACTCCATTCACCCATCTGATTTAAGCCCACATGTGTAAGTTAGATGTCACAATTTATTACTGTTTTATTTTCTTAGACTTATTCACAGCCCTAGTTTTCTGCTAGTCGCTAGGCTATCTAGTTTTTCCCAAACTATATCAGTGAAACCAGTGGTAGGTTGCCCCCGGTTCGGATCGGTTCTATAGAACCGGTAGTAAAACCGGCAGGAGGTTCCACCCACTGACCCAACGTCATCAGAAATGATCTGTGCATGCGCAGAAGAGCGCACGCGAGTGAAGCAAGGGTGCATGCGTGGGCACGATGCAAACCGGTAGTAAACATAAGATCTTTGAAAAACATAGTGGAAGATTTCTAATATGTTGGAACTATAATTCCCAGAACTTGCAATCAGTATGGTTTGGGTAGGGTAGGGAAAGATAGTTATAGATATTACTTTGACATATGTGTCAAAGTAATATCTATAACTGCGGTATCTTTCCCTCCACTAAGATCAAAGTTAATTTTGGAAAGTGCATTGAGTCTGAAATTTATGCAGACAGTTTTGAAAGAAAGCTATATTTGTTTTTGATAGATTTACTCCTGAGCAAGTATGGAAAGGATATTTCATAACACATTTATTTTTTATTTTAGTTTGCATCTATTTTTTTCTAAGCTGGAAATCAATTTAGTCTTAGCTCTTTGGAACCTTCCATTATCCACCCACTTATTTTTAAGGTTCTGTGTTCTGTATCTCTCAATGATTCTGTACCTAGAGCTATAACTCAATTAAATAACCTTAATCACTTTATTGATATGAACTTCTGTTTCACATAAATAAAATAATATTTCAGAAACAAGAACATCAAGTCTTCAATTTTTGAAGAAGTACATGATTATTATTTTTTTGTAATGATGCTTGCCATCTTTAATATTTAGGTGGGTGTACATCTGTTTCGGAAATCTCTAGATAATTCATACTATAATTCGGTACTTGTCCTATGAATAAGTTCCAATAAATTAAATTGGACTTATTTCTACAAAAGCACTAAAAAGTTGCATATAAAGACTTCAAAATAAATTAAATACTACAAACCTACTAAAATCTGTAAGTTGTATCTTGTGTTGCTATTAGACAACAGAAGGCATTTCCATCAGTTTAAGATGAGGTATTTGATTTCTCTTTTACAACCTTCTGGAATATTCTGTTATGATTGTCAATCTTCAGGTTCAGTAAGTAGAATTAGTAAAAGTCAGATGGTCTATATTTTTCTGTATATGAAAGGGCTACACTGGCATGTTGTTATTCCTGTTTCATGTTTCCTATAATCTTTATATTTGATGCAAGGGTGGGTTTCAGCAGGTTCTGACCAGTTCTAGAGAACAGGTAGCGGAAATTTTGAGTAGTTCAGAGAACCAGTAGTAAAAATTCTGACTGGCCCAACCGCCATCTATTCTCTGCCTCCTGAGTCCCAGCTGATCGGGAGAAAATGGGGATTTTGCAGTAACCTTCCCCTAGAGTGGGGTGGGAATGGAGATTTTACAGTATCCTTCCCCTGCCATGCCCATCAAACCATGCCCATGAAGCCATGCCATGCCCACCAAGCCACACCCACAGAACCAGTAGTAAAAAAATTTGAAACCCATCACTGATTTGACGGATATGAATAAAACTATTAATCTGTCATTAAAAATATAACAATGGAGTTCATCAATTTAAATTATAAAGGTTATATTTAATTGTTTGTGTACAACTTAATAGATGTGTATTTTATGCAAATCTTTATTCTTTTTTCCTTTTTTTTTTTTTGGTAATAGATAAGCAGTTTAGAAACTGTTTATCATGTATGTTATATTTATCACTCTTCTATTTTTCACTGGCCATCATAAATATTAAAGTTCCATTTGAAAGTTTTTCTTTACATTCCAATCCCATACTCTGACAAGTAAACGAAGAAATGGGCTGAATGGATTTATGTAAGTAGAAAAAGGGAAAAATGCACTAGAAGCTGGGGGAAAAGTGAGTGTACAATGGACGAAAAAACTGAGTAAATTTAGGCCTCTTTGTGGATTTTGTACCGCAGATACATTTTAGCCCACATGCTTTCTGGTGTGGTGTGTAACATGAGGAAATCTGAGTTTTGTTCTATAAACTAAGTATATGAAACTGGAACCCAATAAAATTTTAATGTTTATGCTTTAGAGAGCTCAGAAAATCAAACTGAACATAAAGAGCAAAGCATTTTATGCCACATGCTTATGTAATTAATTTCCATGATAGCAATGGGAATTCTGGTAAATTAAACCTAAAGAGATTTTTATTTTTAAAGACATAATGAAATAGCAGCTTGTTTAACTAGTATTTTCCCAGGGCATTGACTTAAGCACTTCCATAATTGATCTGGAATAATTACTATTGCTATTCGTTATTTGTGATACTAAATGTAAATATAATATTACCTACTACTAGTAGCAGCAGTACCAGAACTGCACATTTTTATGTTTGCAAATTGTATCTTCTCAGATCATTAGAGGCAGTTTGCAGAGAATCTGCAGAGAAACTCCTATCCCATTACAGTCAAAGTGGTTTTATAGGTTTGTGCAGACTTTAGTAAGTATATGAAAAAGTGGCATTGGCATTCAGTAAATACTCTTGGGAATTAGAGCCTGCTCAAAATTGTTCTCCCTTCAATATTCTGGACAGAAGTGCTGGGTTTTAGAAGTACAGTGGCCACAAACTAGTTTCACCTCTACTTTTTTCCACAGCATTTTAGCTTGCTTTATCTTCTTTTCAAGTGTGTGTGTGTGTACCTCATAAAAATAAGTATTCCTTTTTGACTACTTCAAATTGTATATGCAAGAGAATAGCTGATTCTCACTCGGAAAGCCGACCATAAAACTTTTTCTTCCATATATCACTTCTGTGTTTAGCTTATTGTCATTCACTCTTGTACAGGCTATCTGTTGAAGCCTTTGGAGAAGACCGCAAAAAATGATTGGATACTGCAACTGTCATAAATACATGCCCGTTGCCAGGCGTCCAAATTTTGAACACTTGGTCATAAGTCAATTCTTTTAGTGCCATTGTAACTTCAAACAGTCACTAAATGAATGGCTCTAAGGCAAGGACTACCTATACTCCCCACCTATTAGGAAATACTGCAAGCAAAAAGCTTAATCCATCTGTAATGTATATGTCTTTATATTTTGTAAGAGATGCAAGATTTATAAAAGGTATGTTGAAAAGTTAAATAAATCTTGAAAAATGTTGTAAGTGATATTAGGAGTAAGTTTGAGCAAACAAGGACTGGTTCATGGTTTAAGATGGAACCCTCACATAGTTTTGGTTTGGCAGAGTTTAAAATTAAGTCAAACAATTCCCTATGAGCTTCATATTTTGGGTATATGGCAAAGAACCCTTTTCAGCAAGTTTTTCTAATTTAATTCAATGATTGTAAAGAAAAGAATATTTAGAAAAGCATTCTCATTATTTCACACAACCACTATTATGTTGTCATTTTAGACATCATAGAAACTGAAGGAATACTCTTCACTTGCTATTATTTTCAAGGTTTGTAATAGTAATAACTAAGTAGTTTAGGCAGCCTGTAGCTAATTTTGTTCCTCATCCCACTTTGCTTTCCATTCTGCATTTATTAATGGTACCATTAATAGTTAATTAACAATTAATGACTCAGTACTATCTAAAAGGTAGAAATAGTTGGTAAATAATCCATCACTATTAATCAGTCAATAATTGAAAGTCAGTGTATTGTAGCTGTCAGATTGTTGGTCTTTAGCCCAGAAAAAAATTGGTTGATATTCTTGCTCAGCCATGAATTTAACTGACTAGCCTTGGGCAAGTCACCACTTTTTTTTAATTGGCTGTAGTGAAGTTTACACAATCAGTTCTTGTAAACATTACAAGGGCTATACTAAACAGACATGACACACTTGTTTTTATTTGCAAACCACTCTTTTGGAAGCAAGCTCTAAAGGTGATGGTCTCCAAATTTATGTCCTTTCTCATCTTCTTCAAAGCCTCCTACCATAAAACCAAATTAAATGATGGTTATTTTACTTTACTTTAATTTATCTTGAAGAGTTCAGTAAAATTCTCCACAATTTGTAATTAATCCTCAGCTCTATACAATTATTAGGACTGAAAAAACAGCCAGTTACAAGTTCAAACTTTTAAGAAACTTGCTAATTTCAACCAAAACAAAAACAAAAACCAAGATAAACTCTCCGATTTTATCTGCAACACCTCAGTTTGCTCTCTACTCAATGACCATTTCTAATTTCGCTGCTACCAATCTTATTGTTGATAGTCTTTTGAGTTGACACAACTCCAGTCTCCTTGTGGCTCTTCGTCAAGCATAGGAATTGATCTTGAGAATTTTGGGAAAGATCTCCTGTGAGATCCTAGACTTCTCTCTTATCCATAAAGATGAAAAAAATAAAATCTTTTCCTTTGGTGATTTCAAGCTTATGAAATTGTAATTACTCACTTCATTCTCACTCTGCCATTAAAGGTAGTATTTCTTCGATAGGCAGTTGTTTTTTTTGCTGTCCTGCTTTTTAAGTGTAAGTCAATAGTGTGTTGGGCACCAAAACTTTCATTAATCTGATAGGGGAATTGATCACTGTTTAGGATAGCCCAATATTTAATGAGGGAAATCATTATGCATTCTGCCCTTACACACATTTCTCTTGAATTCTGCCATTTAATTGGGTCTTGAATTATGCATATGCTTTTTCAAGCATCATTCTCATGTTCTGAGGAACCTTCTTGAAGACATTGTTTTGAGGCAGACTCATATGTGACTTCTAGCCTAACATGACCACCTTCCCAAAGTATCATATTCACCCATGTCAATTAAACCACATCTGCCAAAGCCATTCAGCTTTAGATTTAGCCCACCGACATTAAGTCATAGGATCTATTCCCTTCAAACTCTAACAGCATTTGTGCTTTTTTCCCTTCAAACTGGATAGTTAATACTTTTCATGACTCATTGGTCTATTTGAATTATCTACACCTAGTGCTCAGGTTGGAGAGCAAGTGCCCAATCCTCTTTTAGAAGCTTTTATTCATCTAGCAAATGCATTGTGTCATTGCAGTCTCTTTAATTTTAGGTTCACTTCTCAAAAAAGCAGATGACTGGAATACCAGTTAGTCCAAGATTCATTTATATATTTATATCCCGCTTTTATTATTTTTACAAATAATTCAGGATGAAAACCATATCCAATGCACCTTCCTCCTATTTTTCCCACAACAACAAACCTACGAGGTGGGTTGGCCTGAGAGAGAGTGACTGGCCTAATGTCAGCCAGCTGCTTTTTATGATTAAAGATGTTGTCACTTTGTTCCAATGATTTCGGTCTTGCTGAAGAAAGTAAGAGACTCCTGAGTCAAACCAACTTCTCTGCTATCAACCTTCCAATGGATTAAACATCTTTATAGAGTAGAGGAAGAGGAATGATGTTTCATATCCCAACATCTACCACAGCACCTAATTCTGTAACAATGAAAGTTCAACATGCTGCACCCATGAATTTGGAAGGCAAGGAAATTGGGCAGCTATACCCTAAGCATGTGTGGCAAAGTGCCATGAGAAGTATTCCATTTTTTTTGTCTCATTTCTTAGAGGACAATAAGAAAATTGTCAAGATTTTTCAGTCAAGCAGATGATTTGCTAAACAAGAATTAAATCTATTTTACTGTGCGGCTGATTCAATAGCATGATCAGCTAAAACTGGTCTGAATTTGTGCCTTTTAAAAGTAGCCTGTGTTTAACTATGTCATGGAGTATGCATAAGAGCATTTAACCCTGGATAGCTTAAGGAAAAAGTACTGCATTGACTTTGGCAGCCACTCCACGTTTTTCTGGCACCAAATTCTAATGCCCAGGCCAATAACTTATGTTTGTGTATATAGCCACAAGCAAATACATTTTCACAGCAATCTTAAGTATAATCTGCAATTAGACTAAGGATTTTTGTGGGTCCCCCCCTCCCCTGTTTATGGTATTCACGTGCTTGGAATATGGGCTAAATTCCTGGTCAAAGTAAATAGCCATTTCCCCTCCATGCTTGTGTTTTGATTAAAAGCTGATTTCTGAAAGATCTAGTTTTCATTTGTTAATTGTCAAGAGAATTCCAATTCAGATGACATGTGGCAGATAATAGTATTTTCTAAGTTCACAAGAAATCTAACAAGCAATTAACTAAGCAGAAATGACTGAAAGTGGGAGAAATTATTGTCCTGGGTAAACAGCAGGAAAGCAAACTCAAATGTCTATAACTATAGCTGATTTCATTAGTAATGGTTTCCAGTCTGTGGTGTGTTCAGGATGAAACTAGATGCTATGAAAAGGCACATAGCTTCTATCAAACCAGCAACTATATGGAGAACATGCTTTATACTATACTGCTAGTACATAGTAGGCTGGGATGTTGAATCATGGCACCTGCTTTTACCCTATCCCAGTGTTGGCAAACATTTTCGGCACCGAGTGCTGAAACGGGAGAGTGCACACCAGAATCTGGAAAAGCAGATAATCTTCTGGTTTCTGGTGCACGCATGGGCACCGGCGACCTGGTCTTCTGGTTTCTGGCGTGCATGTGTGTGTGAAGACCAGCTGTCAAGTGCACATGTGCTGGCTCCACCTTGCCTTTTGGGGGCCCTTGTGCCTCCCTGCCTGGCCCCCTGGCTGCCCCCTGGCCTCCTGGCCCCCTTTGGGGTGGCGGGACATCCCCACTGATGACCCAGTTCCTCAGCTCCAGACAGGGAGAGAAAGTTGGGCAGAAAATGCCACCTCTGTCCGCTGGAAACCCGGAGCTCCTTCCTAGCCTTGGAGGTAAGGGACGTGTTCCCAGGGCTCAGCTAGGGGAGCCAGCAGGTAGGAGACCTTCACCCTAATTCTGGTCGGGATGAAGCGTCCCCCCAACCCACCACCGAGAACAAGCCAGCGTAGCCCCTCCTCTTATCCCTTGGCAGTGCCTTCCTGCTTCCTGGCTGGCCTGGCACACCTCTTACTCCTCAGCGGTGTCTCCATGCTGCACTCTCCTCCACCTTCCTGGAGCAGCTCGCGTCCCCAACAGCGGTTCCTTCTCCTTTTCCTCCTGGCTGCTCCAGCATCCCAGCTAGAAGCAGCAGCGCAAGAACCGCCACTGCCCCCTCGCCCTTTGGTGGCAGGAGCAGTGGACAGGGCAGCTGGCCACCCAGCCAGCAAATGGTGCCCCACTGCTTCATGCACCAAAGCCGGCCAGGCACTCTGGATCATGGCCGCACATTGGTGCTGCAGGCTGGAGGGAACGCTCAGGAGGGAGGGAAGCCTTAGCCCACCTGTCCTGCCTGGCAGCTCTGCTCCCCTTGTTCTTCTGGGATCCAGCACACAAGCCACCTGGTCTTCATGCACATAGGATGCCAGAAACCAAAAGAGCAGCCACCCAATGCTCACGTGCGCACCGGGAAGATGGTCTTCCAGGTAATGGCACACGCATGCGCACTGGCCAGCTGGTCTTTGTGTGCGTATGCATGCCAGAAACCAGAAGATTATCTTCCAGGTGCACACATGCACACCTTGCAGTTGCTCTTTTGATTTCTGCGGCTCCTGCGCATGTGAAGACCAGTTGGCTGGCACGCTGGAACCCGGAAGAGCATCGGCTGATGGTTTGCGTGCTCAGAGAGATGGCTCTGCGTGCCATTTCCGGCACGCTTGCCATAGGTTTGCCATCACAGGCCTATCCCATCTTGATACCTTCCAGATCTATGAGACTACAGCTTCCTGAATTATCAGTGATTTCAGATGTCTCAGAAAGGACAAATCCCTCGAATTGCTGATTTATACTATAGAGAAAAGATCCCAAAGATAGTTTTTCAAAAGGCAACTGGACTTGCTTTTTCCTTGAAGTCGTTTCACTTCTTATCCAAGAAACTTCTTCAGTTCTGTCTGGAGTGGTGGAGGATGAAAGGATTTCTATTCCTTGCAGGCATCTGGTGGTTAGCACTCTTACTGCTAGTTAGTGTTAGTTAGTTAGTTATTTCAGAAGAAAAGCTTCCAAGAAGCTTCTTCCGTTCTGACTGAATGGTGGAGGATAGAAGGATTTATATTCCTTGCAGGCATCTGGTGGTTAGCACTCCTAGTGTTAAGAGTGCTAATGACCCGATGACTGCAAGGAATAGAAATCCTTCCATCCTCCACCATTCAGGCAGAACGGAAGAAGCTTCTTGGAAACTTTTCTTTTGAAAAAAACACCTTTGGGACACCCATGACATGGATGACTGAGAATCACCACAGACATACAGAGGAAAGGAGAAATCTGACACCAGTTACTTTTAAGAGTATGTATTACAACAAAATGTCCCATCCCGATGGTTCATCCCTGTCTTGATTTTATTCCAGGCCACTGCCAGACGATGCCATCCTGCTTATACTGCACGTGTACAGCTTTTTAAGCAAAGCAGTTGGTTTTGCTGTCCTTCCTCTTCTGCCCATCACCAGCTGGTAGAAAATAATCCACGGATCACAGAACCGCAGCAGGAATGGATTGAGTCTAGCTGCAGGATAATGTCAGTCACCTCAAGGCGCCTTCTTCGGTTTCTTTCTCATACGTTCTATCCTAGCCAGAGTTAAAATTAAAACAGATTGAGGTTGAGTCACAGAAGCTTTTTTTATTTAGGATTTTCTCTCTCCTTTCCTTTGTTTATATAAGCAACAAAAGACAACTTCCACATTTCTCTTATTTCTGCTTGGGAGGCAAGAGGCTGGGGGTTGGTAATGTCATATCATTGCTTTGCCTCCTCAGGCTGTTGCAGTATACAGTTTCACTGTTATGCTGTTTTACTCCTCAGCAAATAGTTTTCTTCACTTTTCACATCATGTTGTGTCTAGCTGTTTAGACAGCAGTAGAATGGGGATAAACAATTCTTAACTGGAGACCAGAGGGGGAAAAAAAGGGGGAGGGGGGAATGTCTTTATCAACTTGAAATAGCCAATAAGCATCTCACCCATTTCTGGTCACCTGACTTTGCATCTACCATAATGAGGCATAACAGATTTTACACACCTTGTATGTGCCGCTGCATGGAATCAATTTAAAAAGATGTAAACATTTTTTTTTTATCTGTAACATTTGGAGGCTAGCCAGCTTCCAGCAATTCTGGATATCTTACTGCTAAAAGAAGTAGGAAAACTAAAAGAAAAAAGAAAAAAAATGAGTAGCCCAAGAACAAGCACCAAAACAATAATTTAAGCAAGCTACGAGGACCAAAAAAAGAAAAAAAAATGCCTCAGGCACAAGATACTGTGCAAGAAAATTTTATCCAAATGTGATGGCAACGACCAGTGATTGTTGCAGCATCTCTCTATGTGTCATGTGTTCACTTAGCGACCGTTGTTTAGCAGTCGCTAAACAACAAGTGAGTACAGCAAAAAAAAAAAGTCTGCCAAGTTGCATTTGTACCATGGTTAGATGCAACGAGAGAAATATTTTCTATTCTGAAGCTCTTTGAACAATTCAGCAGATAAGTAATTAGTGGCTGCATTCAGTCTATGTGAAACAATGTAAGTATGGTTTGAGCATAAATCTAAACCAGAATGGAGAATTTATATTTATGTTAAGCCAAAAACAAATCAAACTTGGTATAGTACAGTACGCAAATGTTTGCAAAAGTTGCTAGTTTGTTTTCTCTTTTCTATGTATGGCAAAAGTAAGACGGGGAAGAGAGGGAGAGAACTTGAATGTCTGATAGTTTTTTTAAAAAAAATTAAATTACACCAAATATTTTACCAAGGGTTTCTGATTTTGGTTTTAGGGGCGGAATTCTATATAATGTTTTCTTCAATTTTTCCTATGCAATTAGTTCTGTGTGCTCTTTTTTAATTCCTGTACTTTCCTGATTTTTTTTAATCCTTTCTAATTAAACCTTATTTCCCCAATCAATGTGATTGTTGTCAGTTTTTGTAGATTGTACCACTATACAGTATTTTCTGCTTTTTCTAATTAATCCCATAATGCTTCACTAAGATTAATTTGTTGCTGATAATTTTTACCCATTTTTAGTGGCCGTGACCACAATATTTCTGAGGATCAGTTAGCGCCTTTTGTTACTTAAGCCATATTAAATCAACAATGATGGTTAAACAAAAACCAAGGGACTAGGGAAAAAAATGATTAGGTGAATATGCAGATCTAGGACAGCAGGTTGCTTACTGCTGTCATCCCTTTTCTTTTCATTCTGATACGTTGATTCTAGTTACTAAGTTTTACTTTGAATCAAGGTTTATATTCTTTTTTAGTTATGTAAAATATTTGTAATGTAATGCTGCATGAATGCAACTAATTGTAGATTTTTTTAGAAGAGTGGTTAAATAAAAAAAGCTTAGTGATATGTTACTCTGCCTTATTGTTCATAATTATAAAGTTCATCAACCTGAGGGCTATTTATATAGGTCTCACTTATTTAAAAAGAAAAAAACAACAAAAAATTATTTTTCATAATGCATATCTGGAAAAAATTGAGCTTTTCTTAATTAGCTACAAGCATTTCAGATAGCTCAACCGGCTGAATAGCTTGTTATTAACATCCAGCTGTCTACAATTACACCAGTTCGAGGCTCAAGGTTGACTCAGCCTTCCATCCTTTCTAAGGTAGGTAAATTGAGGACCCAGTTTGTGGGGGCAATAAGCTCACTTTGTATAAAAAATATACAAAAGTAAGCCGTCCTGAGTCTCCGGAGAAGGGCGGCATATAAATCTAATTAAAAAAAAAAATACTGAATGTAGCACTTTAATCCTACTCTCACTAAAGTGTTCACAAACAAAGCATTTCTTGCCATATTGGTGGGCTTATTAGACATGACCATTTCTTATCATAATGTGTCCATAACTATGTAAATCTATTTCTAATCTTTTGACATTTTGAATTCTGATTATTTGATTATTATCAGACAAATATTTAATTCATGACAAAAGAATTAGAATCTTCTTAAAATCACATTTTAATCATTTTATATTATGTATACATTGTTCTATGTGGGAATTTAAGGAATAGAATGATTTATGAGCAATATCGAATAATCCATTGTAAAGAAAAATATGTACAGGGCTGCATCAGAATGCAGACTATTAACTCTGAAATTCAGTTAATTTCTGTCTTACTTAGCAGATCCTCAAATCTCTATCAGAGAAATCAGTGTGACTAATACATACTCCTTTCTGTTCCTTCGGTTTTGTTGAGCCTGTTGTATTTCTAAGTGCATTAAATTTAGCAAGTATTGAACTAGTTAGATCAGCTGATTTATTCAAAAATACTCCACAGAGTTGTACGCCTGGTAAAGTTATACTAGGGTGATTGGAGTGGATAAACCTAGTTGGGATTTAGGATAAATCGTAGCAGCACAACGGTGAAGCTGTGATTTATATTTCTCAAGGTCATAATTGTGCTCTTAATAATAGAAATATGTGAGGAGTATTATGTGTATACAATACTGTATCTATGTATTTGTGGTGTTATTTTTGATCTGTCCCCCCCCTTCAGAGACCCACAAAAACACAGCCAGCCGAGGGTTAAGACTCACTTGGCACACTCTGCAGTTCTTATCTCAACCTTGGCAGCGATATGCACACCGTCTGCCAAGGACTTTATTGGTTTACATAAACAAGAAAATCACCTACGTAGCTTTGCCGTTCATCCAGCTTCCAAGACTACGAGGTTGCTCCGTTTGTTTAGCTGTGCAGTTAGCTTTGTTCGTCACGAACTTCGTGACCCATTGTACTGTCTTAAATAGATATGCTTCTGGGTGTGGTCCAGTGAGTCATGGATCCTATGACTCCAATCCAATGACTCAGGATTTCCTCATACGCCGCAGCTGCAGTACCCTTTTCTCTCGCCTTCTTTGGCGTGCGTCCAGGAATGACGTCTCTCCCTCACTCTCATCTGAGACACCTGTTTCCCCACTACTTGGCTCTCTTTCAGCTGGCACCTGAGCCGGTGCCAGAGGGGGAGGGCTGGGAGATCTGGCTGGCTCCTCTTCCTCCTGCTCAGAGTTGCCTTCCTCCAAAGGGATAGGCTCAGAGGACGGGGCCACAACACTATCCCCCACCGCAGGGCCCTTCCCCCGGGTCTGACGGTCGGGATGGGGTCGGGACGGGAACTGTTCGTGGAAAGTCCGCACCAGGTCAGGGGCCTGAACGGCAGATGCGTCCACCCAGGTGAAATCCTCGGCCCCGTACCCTTTCCAAGCGATGAGGTATTGGAAGCGCCCCTTCAGCCAACGGGAGTCCCGAATACTGTCCACCTCATACGTCGAGGCGTCGTCCTCGTCGGCTGCGGCTGGGGGGGCAGGCGGCGGCGGGCGGCGGAGACGGCTAGTGGGAGTCTCAGGGACCAGGAGGGACCGATGAAAAACGGGGTGGAGCCGCATGGAGCGGGGTAGAGTCAACCGATAGGCCACCGGGTTGATGACCGCCTCGATGGGGAAGGGACCGATAAAGCGGTGGGCCAGTTTCCTCACCGGCTGGTCCGTGGGGAGGTGTTTCGTGGACAGCCACACCCGATCTCCAACTTCCAGCGGTGGCGTCGCCCGGCGGCCGCGATCGGCGAACCGTTTATAGTCCTCTTTCGCCCGGATCAGCTGCCGCCGCACCAGTTGCTGCACCGCCTGCAGCTCCGAGAGGAAGTCCCGGGTCTCAGGAACAGGGGAGTCCATGATGGTCAACGGAAAAAAACGTGGATGGTACCCGACGTTGGCATGGAACGGTGTCATCTGGGTGGAGGTATGTTGGGAGTTGTTAAAAGCGAACTCCGCCAGGGGAAGGTACTCGGCCCAGTTGTCCTGCTGCTGGTTGACAAAACAGCGGAGGTACTGCTCCAGTATGCCAATGACCTTCTCCGTGCCCCCGTCAGTCTCCGGGTGGTGTGATGACGACAGGCACACCTGCACCTCCAGCGCAGCCATCAGGCTTTTCCAGAAGCGGGCCGTGAACTGGGCCCCGCGATCCGAAACCACCCGGTCCGGCAGGCCGTGGAGGCGGAAGATGTGTTGCAGGAACAGGCGAGCCGTGGTACGAGCTGAGGGCAGGCCGCGGCACGGGATGAAATGTGCCATCTTCGTGAGCGCATCCACCACCACGAGGACGGTCGTGAACGTAGCGGACAGGGGCAGGTCAGTCAGGAAGTCCATGGAGATGGCTCCCCACGGTCTCTCCGGTGTCGGCAGCGGCTGGAGGAGTCCAGGAGGGGGGCCGGACGCGGCTTTGGCCTGTCGGCATGGCACACAGGACGTCACGTAGGCGTGCACGTCGTGCCGTACCCGAGGCCACCAAAAAGTCCGCGTCACTAGGTTCAAGGTCTTAAAGAAGCCGAAGTGCCCCGCCGCGGGGTTGTCATGGCACTGGTTCATGACGAGGGCTCGGAGCGGACTTGTGGGCACGTACAGCCGACCCCGGTGTCTGAGCAAGCCCTCCTCCACGGTCCATGGGGACGCGGGGCCGACGTCCGCTCTCCGCTGCTGCGACCAGTCGTCCCGTCGCTGCGCTTCCAGCACCTGAGTCCGCAGGTCCACCGGTTCCTGGACCGCGGCCAAGGAGTCCGCTGGCAGCACCGTCCGGGGGGAAAGGGAGTCCTTTGGGCAAAAGTATTCCGGCTTACGGGATAGCGCGTCCGCCCTCTGGTTGAGGTGGCTCGGAATGTATGTGACGTGGAAGTTGAACCGGGCGAAAAACAACGACCACCGGATCTGCCGCTGGTTCAAATTCCTGGCCGTGGTGAGGTGCTCCAGGTTCCGATGGTCCGTCCGCACCTCCACCTGGTGTCGGGCCCCCTCGAGGTGATGTCGCCAAGCCTCGAACGCGGCCTTGATAGCCAGCAACTCCTTTTCCCAGATGGTGTAGTTGCGCTCGGAAGGAGTGAGTTTCCGGGAGTAGTAAGCGCAGGGAAAAAGAGTGCCACCATCCACCGGAGCCTGTAGCAGCACCGCTCCAATCGCCACGTTGGACGCGTCTGTCTCAACCACGAACGGACGGTGTGGATCGGGGTGCCTCAGGACCGGCTCCGTGACAAAGGCCTGCTTGAGAACCTCGAAGGCCTGCTGCTGCGGGGGCCCCCACTGGAACGGAACCTTCTTCCGAAGGAGCTGGGTCAACGGCACGGTCAGGGTGGCAAAGCCCGGGATGAAGGTCCGGTAGTAGTTGGCGAATCCCAACAGACGCTGGACGTCCTTCACCCGACGCGGGGGTTCCCAACTGCGCAAGGCCGCCACCTTGTGTGGGTCCATCGCGATGCCCTCGGGGGTGATGATGTGCCCGAGGAACTCTATGGAAGTCTGGAAGAAGTAACATTTCTCCAACTTCGCATAGAGCTGGTGCTCCCGCAGGCGCTGCAGGACCTGGCAGACATGCTGGAGGTGACTCTCCGGGGTCCGGGAATAGATCAAAATATCATCCAGGTAGATCACCACGAACCGATCCAGCATGTCCCGGAACACGTCGTTCATCAAGTGCTGGAAGACCGCGGGGGCGTTGGTCAACCCGAACGGCATGACGGTATATTCAAAGTGTCCGTATCGGGTGCCAAATGCCGTCTTCCACTCGTCCCCCTCTCGCATCCGCACCAGGTTGTAGGCTCCCCGGAGGTCGAGCTTGGTGAAAATCGAGGCCTCCCGCAACCTCTCCATCAGCTCCGGGATCAGCGGCAGGGGATAGCGATTCCGTACCGTGATGGCATTCAAGCGCCGGTAGTCGCAACACAGGCGCAAGTCCCCCGTCTTCTTTTTCACGAAGAGGACTGGGGCCGAGAGCGGGGAGGTCGAAGGCCGGATGAACCCACGGGCCAGGTTCTTGTCCAGAAAGTCCCGTAAGGCGGCCAGCTCGGGCTCCGACATGGAGTACAGGCGTCCCGAGGGCAGGGGCGCGTTGGGCATCAAGTCCACCGCGCAGTCGTAGGGTCGGTGCGGGGGCAAGCGATCCGCCTCCTTCTCGCTGAACACGTCGGCGAAGGATGTCAGCTCCGGAGGCAAGGAGACGTTCGGGGCAGAGACGTCCTGGCCGGCACAGGTGTGGCGAAGGTGGTCGACACACTGCAGGCTGGGGAACGAGATGGCATTTCTCGACCACGCCACCTGAGGGTCGTGCGCCCGAAGCCAGGCCATCCCCAGGACCAAGGGGAAGTGCAGGTCCGCCGTCACATAAAACTGGATCGCCTCCTCATGGTTCCCAATGGCAAGGCGCAAGGGCTGAGTAGCGAAGTTGATGGGCCCCGCCACAAGTTCCCGCCCATCAATAGTTTCGACCCTCAACGGAGGGTCCACTGGAACCAAGGGAACCTTGTAATGGGCCACAAAGGCCTGGTCCATAAAGTTCGTGGTGGCCCCCGAGTCCACCAGCGCGTGCGCCTGGAGCCCCTCCGACCGGTTAGCCAACAACACCCGGGTGTTCAAAATCAGGTGCCGAGGGGGCTCACAGTCCACAGCCGCCGCCTCCGGCGGGGCATGGTCACCTGCCTGACCCAGAGTTTCCCCTAGGCCAGGCCTGACCCGTTTCCCGGCTGGTCACGCCGAGGCTCCGGAACAGGCTTGAGCGATCCACTCCGCTTCCGGGGACACGAGGCGGCGAAATGTCCAGCCTCGCCGCAATAGAGGCACAACCCCCCTTGGCGTCTCCGCATCCGCTCCTGGGCCGTCAGTTGAGGTCTGGCTGCTCCGAGCTCCATGGGCTCCTCAGCCGTCGCCACCAAACGCGGTACGGTCCGGGGCGCTGTTGGTACGAAACGCGGGGGTGCCGGCACTGTCGGTGGTTCCGGAAGAGCCCTACGGGGCCGTCGCCGTTGTAGGCGGGCATCGATGCGCAGGCATTGGGTCACCAGCGTGTCCAGGGTCTGTGGCGCCTCCACCCGAACCAGCTCGTCCTGCATCTCATCGCAGAGGCCGTCCTGGAAGGCATCCATCAGCGCCGCCTCATTCCAGGCCGAATCCTGGCCTAGCAATCGGAACTCCGCAATATAGTCCTGCAGGGGGCGCTTGCCTTGGCGGAGGTCTTTGATGCGCCTCGCTGCCGTCTGCACCCGGAGGGGGTCCTCAAACATGGTGCGCAGGTGTTGCAAAAAGCCCTGATAGTCCAGAAGCAAGGGGCTGTCTTGCAGCAACAGGGGCGTGGCCCATCGGGCGGCAGTGCCAGAGAGGGAGCTGATAATAAAAGCCACCCGAACCCGGTCATCCGGAAAATCCTCCGGCCGCATTGCCATGTACAGCTGGCACTGTCCCAAGAAGGCCGGGAACATTTCCTGCTGTCCAGAAAACTTATCTGGCATGTTCACTGGGCATCTTGGACGGGGAAGGGGAGCAGGTGGAGCTGCTACAGGAGCATTTCCCAAAGCAAGTTGTGCAGTTAGCTGTGCTACTTGCTGTTGCAGAAGTTGATTGGCCTCCAGCATCTGCTGTACCTGCTGCTGCAGCTGTTGGTCCATCGTGGGTTAACGATGGAGTTTTGGGTGACGAACAAGATGATCTGTCCCCCCCCTTCAGAGACCCACAAAAACACAGCCAGCCGAGGGTTAAGACTCACTTGGCACACTCTGCAGTTCTTATCTCAACCTTGGCAGCGATATGCACACCGTCTGCCAAGGACTTTATTGGTTTACATAAACAAGAAAATCACCTACGTAGCTTTGCCGTTCATCCAGCTTCCAAGACTACGAGGTTGCTCCGTTTGTTTAGCTGTGCAGTTAGCTTTGTTCGTCACGAACTTCGTGACCCATTGTACTGTCTTAAATAGATATGCTTCTGGGTGTGGTCCAGTGAGTCATGGATCCTATGACTCCAATCCAATGACTCAGGATTTCCTCATACGCCGCAGCTGCAGTACCCTTTTCTCTCGCCTTCTTTGGCGTGCGTCCAGGAATGACGTCTCTCCCTCACTCTCATCTGAGACACCTGTTTCCCCACTACTTGGCTCTCTTTCAGCTGGCACCTGAGCCGGTGCCAGAGGGGGAGGGCTGGGAGATCTGGCTGGCTCCTCTTCCTCCTGCTCAGAGTTGCCTTCCTCCAAAGGGATAGGCTCAGAGGACGGGGCCACAACAATTTTTTCCCATACTGTTGCCTGGAAAAAAAGAAAGAAAACAGGATATGTGGGCCTAAGCAGGAGTGGGTTCTACTTACCTTTACTACCGGTTTGCAACAGGGCCACACACTCTTCTGCACGAGCGCAGAAGCTTCTGCACATGCACAAAAGCATTTTGATGACGTCGGGGTCGGTGGGCGGAGCCTTTCGCCAGTTTTACTACCAGTTCTATAGAACCGATGCGAACCGGGGGCAACCCACCACTGTTGATGCCGTCTTCTTTATGGCAGCCCCTCAGATATTGGAACACTGCTATCATGTCACCCCTAGTCCTTCTTTACATTAAACTATAAATTCCCAATCCCTGCAACCATTCTTCATATGTTTTAGCCTCCAGTCCCCTAATCATCTTTGTTGCTCTTCTCTGCACTCTTTCTAGAGTCTCAACATCTTTTTTACATTGTGGCAACCAAAACCGGATGCAGTATTTCGAGTGTGGTCTTACTAAGGTATTATAGAGTGGTATTAACGCTTCACGTGATCTTTATTCTGGACCCTGTCCAGTTCAGTATTGGCACTACAAAGTTTCAGGCACTAAGGATTCCGCAAAGGCAGGCACGTATCTGTTTCTGGTCTTATAGGCACAATGTGAAACTTTCCCTTGGGTTCATGCTGCTCTACATTGGGGTCTTGCCTGTTTTTTTCTTTTCTCCTGCCTTTGCTCTTCCAACCCAAACATGTGTTTTCAATATTCCGAATGTATATTCCACAACCATATATGTTTCCTGGTGTTCCTGGCTGATGCCTGGTTGAGCCTTCCAATAAGCTTGGGATAAACAGGGAAGTGCCATATAACAGTTCTGATTCTGTGATTCCTATCATGGATAGTGATTGGAAAAAATGGCAAGTGGACATGTTTTCCAGGTATATTGTCCTATGTAATAATTGATTTGGATTATCTGCATTTTCCAGATTTAGTCCACATAAAATGTTATGCTATTTGACAACCATAATAATGGCATCTTCCTTGCTTTCCTGCATATTTTGAAGGTAAAACTGTTTCTACTCGTATCAGAAAAATTATGTGTTTTTTTGACTGACATCTGGGAATCAGAGTTTAACCACTATGATCATTTTCAGTGGAACAGTAAGAAACCCCAAGCAAGTAGAATGGAAATGAGAAAACCTTAGGTTCACAAGAAAGCATGTTACTACTTAAAGAAAATAAAGTAATAAAATCGAAAGTTTAAACCTAGCTCTCCTAAGTTTCTCAAAATACATTTTTGCATTCTGGATTCAGAAACTGGAATCTGATGGCCTATTAAAGCTTAATGAAAGAACCATATGTTAGCATGAAGGTTCAATTCACATTCTTTCAAAGATACTAAAAACTTGCATTCCTGTCTTTGTTCTTTTTTGGAGAAAAGTGTAGTAAATTGCATTCCATTGTTCAGATTTTTAAAAATGCCCTGACAAGATGTAGGCTAATAAATGTGTATAATTTGTTAAGTAAAAAAAAAAATCAAGACTATATAAGAAACATAACAAAAATTCAAGTATGCTTCAAAACTTTTTTTTGCAGGTGGGCAGAAAAATCTATCGGAACACATTTTGGGGAGGAAAATCACGCATCATATTTTACCTCAGTCTCTTGCCGGTATGAACTCTTCCATTCCACTTGACAAGCTGTTGTCCTAATTCAATGAAGTTAATTATGTGTGTAAATCCATCAGTGGAAGTAAATTACCAACACATTTACTTAAACATAAGCATATGCTTAAATTCTAAAAAGTCCAAGGGGATCAAGTTAAATCTAAACATACTCTAAATCTGGCATGAGGATAGCTTCCTGTGTAATGCCCATTTTATGATTATACTGTACTTCTCACAAAGTATATGTCATACAGCTTTTAATTGTCTTCATGCTGAAGTCTGACGTTTTTCTAAGCTAAGAAAACCCAAAGGAACTGCCTAGAACAAATGGAACATTCTCTTTAGATGAATCTGACTTCTGTAACAGGTCTGTTCATCATATAGATTCTGGATGTGAAGTCCTGGGGGGGTTGCTTTTTCTTAAAGCCAAAGGCATTTTTCAACAATTTATATGTAGTCAGTGTGAAAGAGTGTTTCATAATGTCATGATTCACATCTGGGATCAACAGTATAACCAGACTGATGCTTTCACCCCTTAGCTCAGTTTCTTGGCTTGACTTGGCAGAAGACTCAACAGACACAACTCAGCTAGATGAGAATCTTGACTGCAGTCAAAAATGAAGGCACACAGTCAACATTGCAGGTCAAAAATGTCACAGATATGTATCTTTTTGCATGGGTTTAAACTCAAGGCTCATTTTTCCTGCCTGCCCAAATTAATGGAGTTAATTAATTAATAGGCTTGGTTCTTGTTAGACTTGAAATTAAATCATTTGTGGTATGTTTACATAATCATCTCTTGCCTGGGTTGGGTTCCCTCCTCACTAATTTCAACCCTAACAATAAATATAATAAAACCTTTCAATTAAATAACTGCCTGAAGAGACATAGTGTAATATATACAAATGCTCACCAACAGCAAACAATAGTAAGTATCTTCTTGGAATGGAGGCACTGTTAATGTTGTTGTTATACTTTGCCTAGTATGCACACTTCTTGCAAATGTTTTCCTTTTTAATTAACAGTTCAGCAATATAAGATGCTTACATTTTTTAAGAATGGAAAACTATATTTTCTAAGTGTGATAGGTCCATTTTATGTTTCACTAATCAGATCATACCTTGAATTCCATATCCTTTTTTTGGGTTACCATAATACAAGATGGATGATGACAACCTAGAGAAAGTTCAGAGAAGAATATCATAATTGATAAGGAGTTTGGAAGCTAAATCCTAATGAAGAAAGAATACATTTTGAGCCTAAAAAGATTAGAAACCTGAGGGGATATATGATAGCTGCCTTTCAGTTCCTGAAGGACTGTCATAGGAAAGGAGATATGGATATATTCTGTACAGTTCTTGAGGGAAGAACAAGAATCAGAGCAGAGATTTTTTTCACAGGAAGATCCAAAGTCAAAATAAGGAAGAAATTCTGCATCACAAGAGCTATTAAGCAGTGGACTAGCCTGCTACTTAGAGGTTTTGAGGCAAACATTGGATTGCCATTTATCTGGGACAGTTTCAGTCCTGGTCAGGAGTTTGGACTAACAAGTTTCCAAGGTTCCTTCCCATTTTTAAATTCTAGATTATTGCAAAATTGTGTGTCGTCTCCCCCACCCAACCCACATTGTATATCAGATTAAGAGAACCGGAATCATTTGATTGAAATATTATTTAAAAATAACACTAGCATAGTTTCTCAACTTGTTTCTTTGTGTAAAATATTCTGTACTTAGTATCAATCGCTCTGTATTCTGCCTCAAGGAATTTTTGAAAGGTTGTCAAAGCTCTTTGGTTCAATTTGCTCCCAAGACATAAGCATGAATTAGGCTTGCTTGTTGCTACTTGTCAATGTTTAGTAGCTGATGGCAAGTTCCACTGGCTGTGGTGCCAGCTGGGCGGCTGTACAGCCACTTCAATTTAGCAATCTCACCTCTTGGTTGCCAATGAATCACCGAATCACCAAGGCAGAAACTTTGTGCTGTTTCCTCTTACATGGTAAATTCGCACGATTCTTGTAAATTCGCAGGATATTGTGTTTTTTGCAAGGTATATGTATACAGTCTAGTGATGTTTCTCCGTGTCATATATATGTGCGTGTATGTGGGTATATGGCTATCTTTTGAGAGCTAAATGCAACGAAATTTCATTTTAATGTATGCTGATTAGTTTGCATTTAAAGTGACAATAAAGTTCTGTTCTGTTCTGTTCTGTTCTGTTCTGTTCTGTTGTTCCGTTCCATTCCATTCCATTCCATTCCCTTACCCTATAAATGATAAAATCTTCTTTGAAAATGAAGGCAAAGCGTTTTAAAGGAGTCCTGCCAAATTAGATGCATCTGTGTGCTAAACTAGAGGCCTTTCAGATAAAGCTCACCAATTGTAGAATGTCTCACATAGAGAAACTTGCTTGGCACTTACTTACTTTTTAATGACTGCTACTCATCATTATTTTCTAAGGCATGCTAAACTTTTCAGGATTTCACTTCAATTTAGTTTCAAACTGACATAGGATGCTAAATTACATCAGCTTTTGACCATTGCTGTGGAAAATCCTGTCTGTAGAACTGCCAGTTCCACCCTTCAGATCAAAGAGAAAGAGAAAAACAATCCAGAACATTTGGGTGCTTAATCAAAATGAACTGCCAAAGTACTCAGCAAGGAATCCATTCCTTTTATGTAGAAATGAACTAATAAGAGAAAACACGAGTGTAAGAACGCACACAGAATGCCCAGTATTTTCTTCACTTAGTAATTTTCACAGATATTTTGTCAATAAAATTCTAAAGATATTGATAGAAATAATCTAGAGGAAGAAAACACCTTGAAAACAATATCAAAGGAAGCTGGGGGAAAGGTTGTTGGTTGCTGGTTACCTTGTGTTGTGCTACCTTGCACTTTCTAAATGTTTCTTAGCTCGGTGCTGTATATATCAAGGGTCTTAATGTTGACCAACAAGGTAGCCTATCATGCCATGAAGTGAAAGACTTGTGTCTCTCTCCCATTTATCCTTTTGCATTTGTTTCAAAAATTCATCAGAGGGAAGTATCTTTATCTTCATGCTTACTCATAGATACAGTTGTCGGCAAGAGATTTCTGGTCTCCAGTAGTGACCTGGGACTTCATATAGTACTGGCCATAACTTTAGGATCACCTTGAAAAATTGTATTGTTGGAAGAAATATCCTTCTAGGTTCTGCTCTAAGTGGGGAAAAAGCCACCAGAGACATGGAGACTGCTTGGAAAAATGGTTTAATGGTGGACAGGATCACATGGCTTGAGTTCCAGAACAGAAAAGGGAGGGCAGATACAGGGAGTTTTTGGGTTTTTATGCTCTCTCTGGCTTTGAACTTCCTGGGGCCCAGAAAGAGTATCTTGATTGGTTGTCAGACTCCCAGGGGGTGGGGGTCTTAGCTAGCCTTGCTGGCTGATGGTCACATGTGCTTCCCAGGTCACATGTGGTGAGTTTCTGCTGCTATTGTGTAGAGGGCTAATTCTATCTTTTTTTGGATCTTTGGCAATTCCTACTATGGTTCTTCCTGAAGGAGGTAGATCTTTGTTATGTAGAATAGACTGGCCTAGGCCTTAATGGCCCATTGACAAAGGGTGGGGGCAGGAAGATGGGAGCTGCTTCAAAACATGCTTATCTATTTCTCATCCAGGGAAATATAATATTCTGCCTTTAATATTTTCTAAAAATATTTCATTCTTCTAGGACAGGGGTGGGTGCTAACCTCCTACAGTATGTGATTCCATCATCTGTTATGAAATTATTTCATTAATTATTTCATCAATTATTTTATTTTTTAAAAAAACCTTCCTGTTCACCCAAAATGACAATATGATCCAATTCTATTTCTAACATTTATTTCTACATTTAAATAGTTTTTCATTAAATTCAATAAAAGATTGGATCTAAAACCTTAAATGATCCCTTATAGTTCTGTGGCTCTATTCTCATCGGTACCTAACCATAGTACAAACATAGTATGACAACGTATTTTTTCTGCCCTGTCCTCATGACATCTCATGCTCAGTTCACAAATAAGATAAGCTCAAATTATTCTTAGCAATAAAATAGTATGTTTCTTCCTGTTCTGAAGCTGTTCCAGGGCAGTGCCAGACACTCATTATTTTGAAGAGAAGTCACAGAGGCTCAAAACAGAGGCAATAAAAATATGATAGAAATCAACTGTGGGGATAACAAATTTGATGCTAATGTAATTTACTGTCTACTAAGGGTCAGGTAGAACCTGTAGCATTATAATTTAGTACTGTACTATAGTGAGGAAAGATCTTGTCTTTTAGAAAGTGTATATCAAGTCTGCTGCCACTAGATGGCACACAATCCACTTCTTACCAGCATAGATGGTGTGCTTTGCAGAATGTTACTGATTATCCATATTCAGATTGGCAAAGTTTTCTTTTGTAGTATATTGTTTAGTGCATTGAAAAGAAATATTAAGACCTTCTATGATTTTAAAAATAAACATTCGTCCAAATGTTTATGGCCATCAGGATCTGGGATAAGTATTTGCAATCAGCTGATTACCACCAGTTCTGAAATTTGATGGAAAATTTGCTACCAGAATAACCAATTAGAAGAACTACTAAATTTCATTTGAAGTGAACTTTAAAGTGAATTTGAGTATTTCTATGGAAATGACAGTTTGATAAAGTAAACATGTGAAAGAAATAATTCTTCTTCTTTTTGGACAGCAAAAATTCTATAAGGTTCTGCACATCTCAAGGAACAATTTTCATAGATGACATGGATTTTTTAAAATTGATCTTGCTTTTTCCCTGATATGCTGCTATTACATACATGAAATATTCACCACCCAGGGAATAGTCAGCCAAAAAAACCTTCCCACTTCAAATCCATGGTGGTATAGACTTGGCAACTTTATATGGGGATTTGTTTTATTGGCCCACATAGATGAGCTCGGAAAGTGTGCCCCTTGAATTCAGCACCAAAGCTTTGAAGAGGAAACCGAAAGAAGATATGAATGCCACTAACCGAATTTTGTCTGTTCTATTATTTATTTTATTACCTATCTACAGTAACAAGACATATGATAAGTAAAGTTTCTGACATGAGGGTTAAGTGGGAAAAAAACCAAAAGAAAATTATCAAAAGGGAAGCTCATTTTTAGTACATAAATTTCAATTTCTATTTGTCATATCTATTTCAAAAGCTTCAGGATTCAAAGACTATCTAATTCACAGTCTCTCTCTCTCTCTCTCTCACACACACACACACACCAGCATATATCTGTCAATTCTACAACATCTGCTTTTTAAAGAGTGGTCCATTAAGAGGCTGGCTGTACTTTTCATAGACTCTATAAATCAGGGCTGATCTGGATACCTTGGGATTGGCATATAGCCTCTTTCTGGGCTGGCGTGGCTCTTCTGAATCTGTCTTTCTAACCTGACACCTTCCAAATGTCTTGGGACTTTTACTCCCACACTTCCCAGCCAGCGATTGTTCACATCTGGAAGGCACCACAAGAGTTGAGATACTGTTCCAGAAGCTTCAGAATACAATGCAAACAATCCCAGCTTTTAATTGGTTAGCCATTTTAAAAAATAATTCTGATTTATTTTTCCTTACTCCTTTTTATTGCCTGTTTTTTATATTTATTATGTTCCATACTTGTCAGCTGCTGAGAATCCTAGGAGGAAGTGGGTTAGCCTTTTTTTATAACTATTGTGCCACTTCATATCACTTTGGAATAATAGGTTTTAAAATGTAAACTAGTACAGGTAGTCCTCGATTTATAACAATACTTTTAGTGACCATTCAAAATGATAACAGCACTGAAAAAGTGACTTAGGATCATTTTTCACACTTATGGTGTTTGCAATGCAGCATCCTCACAGTCATGCGATCAAAATTCAGATGCTTGGCAAGTGACTCGTTTTTGTGGCGGTTGCAGTGTCCTGTGGTCATGTGGTCACTTCTTGTGACCTTTTGACAAGCAAAGTCAATGGGGAAGTCACATTCCCTTAACAACTGTTACTAACGAAACATCAGCAGTGATTCACCTAACAATTGTGGCAAGCATGGTTGTAAAATGGGGCAAAACTCATTTAACAAATGTCTCACTTAGCAACATAAATTTTGGGCTCAGTTGTGGTAGTAAGTTGAGGACTACCTGTATAGAAAATAGCCACCATTATGAAATCACATTAACAAACAAGAAGCAAAAAGCATAGAAAAGTTCCCACCAATTAGAGTACAGGATAAAATAGCCCTTGAGTTTGTTCCAGATTTTTACCACCTGGTGTTATCCATGCTGGCTCAGAATTTAGAGAATTATTTGATGCTTAAAACTGGCATCAAAACAGAGAAGTAAGAATTCAACATGCAAGATTTCTTGGAGACAGGTAGCAGAGAGAAAGTTAAAGAGATCCCGACCTTTCTGTGTTTCCTTTGTTGATCCCTGTCTTACATCTCATGTTTCTGTTTTCAGTCACTTTCTTCCTTTGGTCACTGTCTTCCTTCCAAGGTAATGGATGACACATCTAGCAGATTTTATATGTCTTCAGGCTGCCCTTGGATGATGTCTGAATAAGAGGAAAACTTCCATAGGAGTATAACTAAAGATGGCAAGCCTTTCTCCTACATAGGCAAAGGATGAGAGGAAGAGAGGGTTACGGAGAAGATGCGGCTACAGTATATTTATGCCATACGTAGGTAAAAGTGAGGCCACTTATGGGTTACGGCAGTGGTGAAATCCATTTTTTTATTACCGGTTCTGGGGGCGTGGCTTGGTGGGTGTGGTGTGGCTTGGTGGGTGTGGCTTAGTGGGCATGGTAGGGAAAGAATACTGCAAAATCTCCATCCCCACCCCACTCTTGAGCCAGTCAGAGGTGGTATTTGCCGGTTCTTCAAACTATTCAAAATTTCTGCTACCAGTTCTCCAGAACCTGTTGGAACCTGCTGGATTTCATCCCTGGGTTACGGTCAAAAGGATACGCCCTGCAACAAGGAAATCTGCATTGTGAAGCAAAGGCATATGGGTTGCTTATTTGTACCCTATGACTATCATTAAGTGTTGTACCTTATGATTCTCGATGAATGTATCTTGTCTTTTTATGTACACTGAGAGCATATGCACCAAAGACAAATTCCTTGTGTGTCCAATCATACTTGGCCAATAAAGAATTCTATTCTATTCTATTCAAGTTAACATACTAAATATACCAACACTTCCATTATAGCACATATCACGTTCCTTGCTTGTCTCTTTGAGAGGACCTTGCAGATGTTTCATTACCCAAATTAGGTAACATGCACTGATGATGTTAAGTAATGGAAAATCTGCAAGAAAACAGCCAAGTTCAGAGAGCACCAGGGACCCCTCATTTCAACCTACAAGAGCTACAAATATTCTCCTCTATTACCTCTTTGATTTTTGAAGAAAGAATTTTATTGGGACAATGCAGAAAAATAAAGCAATAAAGCAATGCCTTGACTCCAGGTGTTTTTAACTTTGGGATATGTGGATTAGTTAAAATTGTCAAATAAAGTTGGTCCCAGTTATCATGACTTTTAAGATCTTTGTTGCAAACTCACAGATTTATCAGTTTCCCTGGTGGCAAAGGTTTGTCAACAGTTTTCATTAAATCAAGGTGTTTTTCAAGAACATGTTATCATTTCAACATGTTGCATAATTAAAGGATTAGCATGCTTCTTTAAATGAATTTAGGGAAGACATTTGTGTGTGTGTGCAAATTCATTCCTGGTTAAATAATTTGCCATGGATTTCAAGATTTCAAATTAATATACAAAGTACATTTTCTTACTGAGACTCTATGGGAAAAAAGACATCTGGAAAACTTTAGCATGAAATTATCTCCTTTATGTCATGGAAAAAGAGATTGTGTGTTGGATTCATAAAGTCACAGAACTGATTCTAATGCTTCATCTGTGCAGATCTGGGAATGAGTCATTGTTTGGCTATCTTTTAAAAGTATACAGCCCGAATTGGTAACGTTGAGTTCTGCTTATAAAGCCTGATTCTCTTCATCAGTGGAAGAATGTATTAGTGTATGATGTACTACTTTCTTTGCAGTATGCAATCATTTAACTGATTTTTAAAATTTAATATGTTGGTGGGTTTATCTCATCCTTCTTCAACCTTGTAGCTCCCAGACATTTGAGTCCCTTAGCTGCCATAATGCTCAGAATGAGCTCCATGCTTGTTAAGTTATGAGAATTCCCATACATCCGGAGGGCATCAAGGTGGAAAAGATTGGATTTTTTATTGATTCAAGATGGAAATTTAATTAAAAGGGCAAATACATATTTCAAACTAATACTTAGTTTAACAGTTTTGAATAACTTTTAGCGTGCATTTATTTAATCCTCTAATATAGAGGAGGGATGCGGTGGCTCAGTGACTAAGATGCTGAGGTCAGTTGAAAGGTCAATAGTTCAGTGGTTCGAATCCATAGTGTCACGTAACGGGGTGAACTCCCGTTACTTGTCCCAGCTTCTGCCAACCTAGCAGTTCGAAAGCACATTTAGTGTGAAGGTAACCTTTGATGGGAAGGTAACAGCATTCCGTGCACCTTTGGCATTTAGTCATGCCGGCCACATGACCACAGAGACATCTTCGGACAGCACTGGCTCTTTGGCTTTGAAATGGAGATGAGCACCCTAGAGTCGGGAAGGACTAGCACATATGTGAGAGGGGAACCTTTACCTTTAATACAGAGGACTATTTGCAAAAATTTAAACATCACCTGTATGTTTAAACATACGTCTTCAGTTTTTGTTTTGTCTTGGCTTCTTTCTCTGTCATAATATGCTGAAACCAGTTGATTGTCTGCCAGTGCCTGTGGTTTGTCTTATGATTCAGACTTTAAAATTTAGAATTTAGAACTGAATTTCAATTTGATTTCAGAGGTAATATATTCGCTGGGGATATATTCAGCTGGGATGCAACCCCATGAGGGTTCCTTCCCCATCTGCTATCATAGTTTGCATCTATTGAAGTAAGCTACAGCTCACAAAAGTTTGTGTCTTTTTGCATCTTTTATTATTCTCAAAAGGGGCTGCTGGACTCTTCCGGATTTTTATGCATTCCACCAATGGCATAGCTTCAACTAAAACCAGGACTGGCACATAGCAAGCATTAAAAAACAAACAAACAACCATAGATGTTGTCCTCTTTTACATCTCTACAATGGGTGGACCATGCAATTTTAGCATTTTTCTCTTGTGCTTTTTTTTTTCATTAGAGAGAATAAATGACTATGTTTCCCCCTAATTCCCAGCTCACATTTCATATTCACTTAGTTAGTTATAGTGACCTGATTCCAGTCTATAGCTTGTGGAGGCAAAACTAAGGAAAGCTGTGTCTAGTTAGGAGGACTTGCAGATCAAATGGATTGATGTAGCAGAGCACGTGCTTAAGTGAATCACCCAACAAATGCTGTCCAGATGACACCACAAATAGATATTCTGGTTGGCAGGGCAGAGTGATATGAGGCTGCTCTTTCATCATCTTTATGACATCTCTGTGTATGCCAAAATCATAGATAAAGCTTTCCCTTCCAGGTTGACATGACAGTGGAGCTATGATTGAGATAAATAAGCCTATTACAAAACATGGATTTAGGACAGGGGTGAAATCCAGCAGGTTCTGACAGGTTCTGGAAAACCGGTAACGGAAATTTTGAGCAGTTCGGAGAACCAGCAAATACCACCTCTGGCTGGCCCCAGAGTGGGGTGGGAATGGAGAAGTTGCAGTATCCTTCCCCTGCCACACCCACCAAGCCACGCCCACAGAACAGTAAAAAAATTTGGATTTCACCACTGATTTAGGCAACTCTTCCACAACTATAATTTAACCAATAAGTTAGAGTTGGTCATAATGTTTAAAAATTCAACAGCTTGGAGTGTCAATTCCTAGGATTGAATTTTATCAAGCCATATAATTTGTTTGATGTGTGCCTTGTATAAGCCCAGCATTTGTAGTTTATATGCCATGATTTATGACCTGGCTTTAGCACAGCCATTGGGTTATAATGCTTTTGATTCATTATATTGACACCTGAATAACAAGTTTAATACTTGTTCATTGGTTTCATTTATGGGGCTTTGTTGCCTGAATCAACCTCTTTACGGTCAGTGACTAAAACAATACTTTTGCCTTTGAAAGGCTGGAACTGTTTTTGCTAAGTTTCAACATACTGATTTCTTGCCAAGGTACTTAGTTTGCTTTAGGTTCTGGACAAGTATTGGCATAATTGGGTCCACCTTAACAGGTGGGAAAGTGGGGAAAAAACCTAAGAGTAACTAGTGGTTTCTGGTCTTGAGCAAGCAAGTGCTATAAGATATAAGAACATGAGTACATATTTTTTGGGTGGCCATTGATCATAATCATTTTGGAGAAGTGGGCATTAAAGTAAAAGTGGCTATGATGTAAAGTTGGGTGGCATGAAGCTAGGATTTTAATTTATGTTGCTTTGGGAGGCAGTTTGGTTTATTATTATTATTATTTTTAATTTGATGGAAAATATTTTAGGCTTACACTTCAATTTTTATTCATTTCCTGTCTGAACATAGCATTCCTCACGTTCTTCATATGAAGAACAGCTACAGTGACCAGCTGCTTCTAGAAACATAAGGATATAGTTTCCCCCTTCTTGGCAAGACAAGACAGGGGAGAGGATTACTGGCAAATGACAGTTCAGAAGAGAGAGAAATTGAGAGAAGAAATAATGTCGTCGGAGAATTTTCATTGTTTCGTAACAAAGGGAAATGCCTATTAAGAGTACCTATTATCAGATTTTCCTTCATGGGATTCAGAGGAATGTTGGCCCGGCATGTAAAAATAGGTTATCAAATAGTCTTCTAATGAGAGGCTGGAAAAGGGATCCTTGACTGGCTCCATTGTGAAGGCTCTTGAAATTAACCCTGGCTAAGCATGCTTTTTGGGCAGTGATAACCTTGCTGTGCTTGTGACATCCAAGCCTGCTATCCAATCTTTTGTGGACTAGTTCCAGGAAAGATGGGAGGCCAGCCTCATTAATTTACACAAGAGTAGAAGTAGGCAGAAGCAGAGCTGGTCCTGCAGCAACCCTCCATGACCAATATAATGTAGCAAGCTAGTTTGTTACACACCTCACACTGGGAGCTTCACAGGTGAACCTAATTGGTTGAGCCAACTCTAAGTTCTTCTACCTACAGGTTGTGAACTGTTGGAGCCAGTCGTTATTTCATTTGAATCTAGCTGAAGTTTTCCAAAAATATACGATGGCGCCATAGTAAGGAACCCTTGCTGGAGAGCAGAATTGCCTCTTGCATCATCTTGGCTTTACATTCCTGCCTTTTTCACAACTTTATAGAAATGTTGCTTTATGTTTTCCATCTCTCTGCTATGATGCAGTAGATTATTATTATTTATTCAGCATTAAAGGAAATTCTTGCTGTTATTGTACATTCTGCCACTTCTGATTCTTTGTGGCCCTATGGATAACAGTTTCCCACGATTATCTGTCAGTAATGCATCTGAGTTCTTGTAGGTTTGTGTTTGTGTCTTTGGAGATAGAATGTCTTCCATCAGCCTCTTTTTTGATGGCCTTCATTTTTTCCCCCAAGCATCAGAGTCATTCTTGCCTTTGGCCATACTTCAGGTTAAATTTGTAATTAGTGTTTCCAGTGTCTGGATTTCATCCAGTATTGAAGGATTTGTTCTTCTTATACAGTTCAAGGAAATCTCAGTATTTTCATAGCATTGATTAAGATATTGATTTTTTTCCCTTCAGTTTTTCTGATAGTCCAACTTTCATACAGTTAAGAAAATCCTGAATTTGGCAGTACATATCTTTATTTAAATTTCAGCTCTCCCATTTACTTTAGATAGGGACGAGGTAAATAAAGTTACAAAGCAGAATCATGTTTTGTTGTATGTGGAAGGCTCGTTTTCCATTGTCTTTTGTTTATAAATATTTCCTTTTATGACTTACTATTTCTACGCTGAGCTTGTCGATTGAAAGTCGGCAGTTCAGCGGTTCAAATTCCTAGTGCTGTGTAA
This sequence comes from Masticophis lateralis, assembly GCA_030761175.1. NCBI lineage: Eukaryota > Metazoa > Chordata > Lepidosauria > Squamata > Colubridae > Masticophis > Masticophis lateralis. The sequence goes on from JAUDYJ010000002.1 coordinate 221,580,676, forward strand.
CAGGGTGAGCTCCCGTTACTTGTCCCAGCTTCTGCCAACCTAGCAGTTCGAAAGCACATAAAAAATGCAAATAGAAAAATAGGGACAACCTTTGGTGGGGAAGTAGCAGCGTTCCAGCTTTGAAACGGAGATGAGCACCGCCCCCTAGAGTTGGGAACGACTAGAACATATGTTTGAAGGGAACCTTTACCTTTACCTTTATTTTTACTAACTATTAGAACAGGAATGCATAAATCTAACATCTCTAGATCTCTACATGCTCATTAAGATTATGTCTTTATTCACTGCATTCTATTATTATTTTGTACAGGACAGTTTGGTTCCCTGTAAGTAGAGAGAAGACAGCACAAGAATTGTCCTGCTTTGCCTGAACCAGAAGTGGATGCAAAGATCAGTTCTCATTAAAAAGAGATGTTGACAACATAGAAACTGAGAGAAAAATTAATGCATCAGGAAGACACTCCTTGGAAAAGTTGGGTGGTACCCAGAGATGGAAAAGGCCAGGGCTACGTTTGCCAAAAATTAGGGGAAAAAAGTTAGGTATGAACTGGAAAAATAAGATTTTTTGAAACTTGTTTGTACATTCCACAAATGTACTTCTAAATACTGTGGCTTCTAAATAAAATAGCAGTCCAGATGCAGCCTTATGACTACAAGCTGCCCATTTGATGGATAGAAGCCTAGCTGTTGGTATATCAGTCTGTAAATTAGAAAATGAACAGCTCTTGACAAAAAAGCTAGCTCCAGAAAAAACAAATTTAAGAATAAAGGGTTGGTGGAGATCCCTATTGGAGGGTTCAATATTTAGTCCAAGCTATATAGAGCTTTAACACACTATCAAAGAAAGCTTGGGTAGTCTTCCCCGACAATCTTTACTTTTGTGTCTATCTGATAAAAATGACATGTCAGTATAAATGAGGAGATGTCTCTTAATCTACTCCTTGGCATTTACAGAAGTTGAAGTGCTACACATGTGGAAGGCAACAGGTTGTAGAAGACTATCATAATCCAACTCATGCAACTCAGTTCTTCTTTACATGGAATAAACACATGTTTGCCTTGAGACTTTGAGCACAATATTTCCCTTCAATGCTTTGCTTTGCTCCTGAAAAACTATCAATCACTATTTACTATGATTATTAATTGTTTATTATGGGAATTGTTACACTGCAGCATTTTGAATACAGAATACAGCATTAACCATTCTCTTTATTTTTGGTACTCATGTTACTTCTTGCTGGGAGAGCCTTGTGAGGTCCAGCAACCAGAAGGCATAAACTATTTAGCCGTGACAAAGTCACATTGCCCGAGATGCATCACAAGGAGGCTGGTCTACATTGCACTTTGATAATATACAATGGTATCCTTCGCAATCACATTATTAACATTGTATTGGTGCAAATGTATGGCAAATTTAAGACTCTTTCATTTAGTAAATATAGTGTACCAGGAAATTGTATGGATGGTGCAAGGCTTGAGAAGGCTGATCTCCTTGGATGCATGATTCACAATGGGATATCCATGGAAATGTGGATGTATTTTGAGATATGTGCTGAACTTTTGACCCCTGCCAACTCTTATTTTTTTTCTGAAGACATTGATCCTGGGCAACATGATAACAACATACCCTGCCTATTGAACTGAGTGTAACTGAAGACTTACCAAGCAATCTCATATTTGTGTACTGCCAAGTGAACCAGATAAATCCATATGCATCCCAAACATTGCACAATTAGTTCATCTTTCAGACTGATAGATTTCATTTATTTATTGGGAAAAAATATTCTATCTTTCCAGCTGTTTGTATGAAATAAAATGGGATGGATGGGATTTGTTCTTGATTATGTTTAGAGTAAGTTTGGTTACAACTTTTCAGGTAAAAACCTAGAAGTTTTTAGAATCAAATTTCTTAAAATCAAATTACTGTGGTGCTTACCTTAGAAAGGCTCTATAGGGTTAAAACAAAGTCAGTGAGGAAACTTTTGTGGCAATCACTACTCCAATGTACTCCAATGTACACAGATGGGGGAGCACTCCGGCAGGCTCAAATATTATGTCAAAATCTAACATATGACTTGGCTATACGGTAGTGATTTTAATTTAAGCTGGGATGATTGTGGTATTTCTCCCAGCTGTTAGTGTCAATGAATCTGGAACAGTGTAACTTAAAATAATTCTAGGATATATGTTTTTGTGGCAAAGCTAACCATTCCTTGATGGAACAGATCCATCATTCCACACTAACAAACTGCACTATATTAAAACCAGTTGGAGCAGCAGTACTGAAGTAATTCATTTTTTTTTAAATCCTAGAGACTTTTTAAAGCAGTAATAAAGTTTTGGCATCTCTGCTCATCTCTTGTTTGCTTAAATTGTTCTACAAAGAATAACAGCTTGACATAGTTAGCATAACCAGAACAAACCTTTCCCTGTTTAAATTCTTCTGCATTATTTCTGGGCATTTTTTTTTAACATTTAAGAAGGGAAAGCCACAGTTTCTTCCATATTTCTTTCCCTGTGATACTTGAATAACATTTAAGTGGCAATAAATTCTCCAGTGCATTCATGGTCCATCCTAGATGCTTTGAGGATCTTTTTCCATTGATAACATATGAACAGCAACACCAAGAAATTAAATACTTTTTCTAAAGTTATAAAATAAGATGTAATGGAAATATTCAGGTCACTTGTTCTGCCCATGTTGAGTAACTGAAGCTAAATCAGTACCAGATGGATCCAATCAAGACTCAACGGAATTTTAGGAATAATCTTTATTCACAAGTTCAATCAGGGGTAGACAGAGACAAAAGATCTACTGGCAGCATCTCCTATTGAATGTACAAAATTCATCTGGATTGCTAATTCAGCCTTTCTTCAATCTAGACAGAGACAATGTCCTCATTGCTGTTAAAATATATTAACCCCCCCCCCCCCCACAAATCTCCGGATAGTATGTAGCTCCTGGATTAAAGTAATGGCAAGCCAGTTCTGCATTGTTGTTAAGAAAATAGAGTTGCCAGGTGTCCACTATCTGAGCGGACAGTCCACTTTTTTCACATTATGTTCACTATTTTTTTTCACAAAATAGTGGACATTTTTTTTATTCAAAAGCTTTATGATGAAATGGTACGTAATCTAAAGCTGTATAGTCTAAGAGAATAAGGATAGGAGAATCACGTTTTGTCTTTTTTTTCATAAGTTAGAATGAGACAAAGATCGAATATCCTTTGAACTCGATTCTCCGAAAAAATTAATGATGAGATTAAAATAAAAATATATTATAAAATTATGTACAGTTCACATTTTTAAAATGTATTGTAGCTTGTGTCGACTGACCTAAAATGGCATCGAGTGATGAGAGTGACAGTGGCGGAATTGTGTATCAATTCTGGTATCAAATGCAAACATTGAACGAAATTTTCAGCGTCATGGGAAATTTGTGGACTGACGAATGTAACCGACTGCTTGTACCATCAGTTCGAAGTGAACTTTGTATATTTTTTAATATTTCTCAACGTTGTACTGAAATTAAAGAATTATTCCTTAAACACAAAGAATTGATCAAAGCTGCGCAGTCAAATAAAAAATACACACGACAGCAAAGTAAAATGTAATTTAATATTTTACATATTATTATAATATATTTGATGTTTTGAATTTTAAGTCAAGTTTTGAAGTGATTATTTTAATACATGTTAAAATGTTTGTAAGAAAATATATAATTTAACTGTAATTTTTTTTTTATTTTTTTACTACTTAAACCCCCCCCTCCCACTTGTCCACTATTTTTTGGAAGCAGACCTGGCAACCCTATAAGAAAATAATATGGACATGTCAGTGTAATCACTACTTGAGCTGAATTTAAGGAAAACCTAACTTACTACTGAGTTGAGATCAAATCTCAGAATGATCCATGACTTGTTAATGTTCAGATTCTAGCTGCTTTTAAAATCTTCCTAGAAATCAACATTATTTTCATTTTGTACTGGTAGCCCTTGACTTAACGATCACAACTGAGCCCAAAATTTCTGTTGTTAAGTGAGACCTTTGTAAAATGAATTTTGCTACATTTTATGACTCTTTGTGCCTCAGTTGTTAAGTGAATCAATGCAATTAAGTTAGTAAAATGGTTGTTAAGTGAATATGGCTTCCCCATTGACTTTGCTTGTCAGAAGGTCGCAAAAAATGATCACATGACCTCAGGATTCTGCAAGGATCATAAATAAGAGTCAATTGCCAAGTGCCTGATTTTTGGTCATGGGACCACGGGGATGCCACAATGGTCTTAAGTGCAAAAAATGGTCATAACTCACATTTTTCAGTACCGTTATAATACTGACTGGTCACTAAATGATTTATTGTAAGTCGAAGGCTACCTGTGCATATATGAATAGCTCCAGAACACTTTGTAAAAGGGACTAGGTTATGTTTATTTATACTGCTTTGGTTACAGATGAGTTTGATATTAAATGTCTTCTATTTTACAGTATATCTGGCTTGAATAATCTGGCGGTGATGAGACAGCAGATTCTTTTGTCTGCCTATGGCTGGCTGGCTGACTGGTGAGTTTATGTGATTTTTCAAAAAAAAACGTTCTAAGTGAAATTGATTCTATATATGTTTGCAAGCATCATCAAGATATTTGGCTGACATTTACAGAAAAAGAACAGCTGAAGTTCCTGCGAAAAAGAGACAATCCTCCTGTCGGCTATGATAATAATTACTCTAACCGTGTGTGATTGTGTTTCCAACCACTCAGCATGTGTGACAAGACCTCTGCCTTACTGCTTCCTGCAGCCTAGACTGGGGCTCAGATGCTTTGTGCATCAACCATGACATCTGGAGTTACAGGACTTTTCCAAATGCAAGTCACATCCTTGAATTTGGGGCAGTTTGACGTAAATAATTGTCAGTTCCAAAAAGTTAACAGCACGCAGCAAAATTTTCAGAGTCATTTGCTGAAAGTACAGATGGGGAATAAAAATATTCCCTACAATGAAGTATATAAAATGATAACATTAAGTACCCCTGTGGAGTGAAAACTGCAGTATTGTAGGTGATATTCATGCGGTAATCATAGATTGTGAAAGCTTTCCTTACTTCGGTAAAATAGAGAGTATGGGTGTTTTGGAATAAACAGTAAAGGAGACATGTTTTATGCTAATTTTTGATTTACTCCCATCCATAAGCACAAATCCACACAAACACACTAGATCCATGATGGTGAACCTATGGCACGGGTGGCATGCAGAGCCGTATAAGTGGGTACATGAGCTCAGATCCACCAGCTGATTTTCAGGCCTTCTGGGCCCACCAGAAGTTGGCAAATGGGCCATTTCCAGCCCCTGGAGAGCCTCCGGGGGGTGATGGAGAAGGCTGTTTTTGCCCTCCCCAGGCTCCAAGAAAGCCTCTAGAGCCTGGGGAGGACAAGAAAACAGGCCTACCATGCCATCACATGCCAAAAGCGGAGGGAGCCTGGGACGTTCACTGAATTAAGGGAGTGGGCACACGTGTGCACGACCCCCACCATGCTCCCCCCGCTTTTGGCATATGATGGCAAAAAGGTTAGCCAGCACTGCACTAGATATTGCAGAAGAAGGCAGAGAAATTCAGAGAAATGAATATGATGCTCATTTGATCAGCCTTCTAAAATTTGGTACTCTGGATATAATAGACCACAGGGTCCCCAGCTCCAGGCCATTGGTCCTACTGATTGGAATTATGAAAGCTAGAGCTTCAATGCTTCTCAAGAGTGCCAAATGTAAAAAATAAATAAATGAATAGGTACTCCAAAAAGATTTGCCTTAGAGAAATGCTACAGTTGGTATATTTGGGAAATTCAGATGGTGACACCCACACCGCACCAGCTGTCATGTCCTATTGGCAGCCACTAAAAATGAATTAATGCTGGAGTTACCTTTGTAAATGAAGAAAGGGCTGAAATGTAGCTGAACAAAGATATGTACATTTAGAAATTATAGAACAAGAGATAAGAAGAACTCTTGAGGACCCAGGCTCTGCACTTCTCACACACCACCTCACCTAGTTATCAGTTGAAGAGCTAATGGTTATATTAGATATTGTGTCCAAAATCCACTCTGTGGGATGAACAGATAGTAGTGGCAGTTTGACACCATCGAAGCTATATTAGTCTGGTTATGAATTCTGGAAACGATTGTTACAATGCAACAGAAAGGCATGTTGTAAAGGTTGTTGATAGATAAAAGAAGATAGCCAAATCCTTAAAATTCATTATAGATTATTAAATGTATGTTGAATTTTTAAAAAATATTAAATCAATTTTTATGATGATGATGCAACATTTTAAAACATGTGTGGTTGTGTTAAAACTGAAGCCATACAAATCCTTGAACAAATCTCTTCTCTTAAAAGATGAACAGTAAAACAAATTATAAATGAAACCAGCATGGGGGTAGACGGGTTGTTTGAGTAAGAGCCTTAAATACCAACTTCAAGGTTATGCTACAGAAGCCATAATAAGTTTAAAAATATTTTTTACTTCTTTGAATGTGTACATTTTGTCATATCACATACATAAATGTACTTACAGGGGAATTTTTTTTTAAAAAAAGAGAGAGAATGGCTCTTGTATGGTATATTGCTTTTCAAGGTTTCTTAATTTTCCCCAGTCTGGAAACTCTGAGACATGTTGGACAGATCTGTAATGTCTCATCATGGGATTCATATTCTGGTGGATATGCTTTTAATGTTTTCATTGGTTTGGTCATACAATTTTCATGTGATTCTATGGATTCTTTATTTATTTTATTTATTTTTAATTTGATTTATATGCTGCCCTTCTCCGGAGACTCGGGGCGGCTTACAATGCGTTAAGCAATAGCCTTCATACTTTTGTATATTTATACAAAGTCAGCTTATTGCCTCCACAAACTGGGTCCTCAATTTACCCACCTTAGAAAGGATGGAAGGCTGAGTCGACCTTGAGCCTGGCTAGGATTGAACTCACAGAAATTACAGGCAGCTGGTGTTAATTGCTGCCTTTAGTAGGAGGCATTAGCCCCCTACGCTACACAGGCTCGGTCTATTCTATGGAATCTTCCAGAGTTGATTGAAAGATGGGCGGCTATATAAATGTTATTTATTTATTTATTTATTCATTCACTTATTAATAAATACATAAATAAATAAATAAATACTCCCATATACTTACAGGATAATAGGCGACAGAAAAACAAACAAACAAATCCTAATTAAATTTAATCTTTTAATTGGAACCATACTTTGAAATGCTTTTTGCAATGTTTGTTATTTTTGTTTTGTTTTTTTGCAAAGATCTTAATCTATGCTTCTCTTGGTACAACTGCAGAATATCATGAGCAGAAACTTGCTCTTTATGTCATACAAAATAATGATATATATTCTGAGAGGAATTAGAAAGACCCACTAATGCATCACTGGTGCTCACGTTGTCCTGACTTAAAAGCTGGCTTCCTTATTTCTTTGATTCACCAACTGTCATCCAGTCCCCCCCCCCCCCAAAGTTATTAATATGGGGTGAATTAGTTGCTTAAATAGAATTAATTAGAAGTACAGATTAGGGCTGCAAAACTCAGACAACCATTACATGGCAGTGCTTGAGACTCCTGCATTTCTTTAAAGTCATCTATTTGTTTAGATATCTGCAACCTAGGTATGATAGCTGATGTTACTGTTAGACTATTGGGCCAATATTGCTTGACTTCAAGTCCCACTCAGCCAGAAAGGTCAGTGGGTTACTTTGGCTCGGCCACCACTGTTTTTTAGTGCTTGTCAACTATCATGGTGTCTTGTTGATTGGCTAGTACCTGCTTGTCTGTCTGGATCTGGACATCCCACAGGATCTTAGCTTTCTTATTCTCCATGACCTTCTGTGAAATCTCCCATCTTAGAAAGATCTAGCCCATATTCTGTGCAGATGTCCCTATATTTTAGCAACTCTTCATCTGGACATTTCAGTACTAATACAGAAATTTAGCAAGCATCTGTTTTCCTAACAGATGGATATCATATAGAGCAGAGGTGGGTTTCAGCAGGTTCTGACCAGTTCTGGAGAACCATAGCAGAAATTTTGAGTAGTTCAGAGAATCAGTAAATACCACCGCTGACTGGCCCCGCCCCCATCCATTCTTTGCCTCCCGAGTCCCATCTGATCAGGAGGAAATGGAGATTTTGCAGTAACTTTCCCCTGGATTGGGGAGGGAATGGAGATTTTACAGTATCCTTCCCCTGGAATGGGGTGGGGATGGAGATTTTACAATATCCTTCCCCTGCCACACCCACAAAACCACTCCCACCAAGCCATGCCATGCCCACAAAGCCACACCCACAGAACCGGTAGTAAAATTTTTTGAAACCCACCACTGATGTAGTGGTTAGTTTTGCCGGCTGTATTTCTCTGTGTATGAGAAAGGCAAAGAAAAGAAAAAAAAGTGCCAGCCTTTAGTCTTAGGATAATAAAACTATCAGGGTATATCACCTCTGTACAAGGAGCCTGTGTAGCGTAGGGGGCTAATGCCTCCTACTAAAGGCAGCAATTAACACCAGCTGCCTGTAATTTCTCTGAGTTCAATCCTAGCCAGGCTCAAGGTCGACTCAGCCTTCCATCCTTTCTAAGGTGGGTAAATTGAGGACCCAGTTTGTGGGGGCAATAAACTGACTTTGTATAAATATACAAAAGTATGAAGGCTATTGCTTAACGCATTGTAAGCCGCCCTGAGTCTCCGGAGAAGGGCGGTATATAAATCAAATTTTTTAAAAAAAATTCTCAGTCCAAACCTGGACAATTACAGTTTATATAGCTGTATGAACTACATTTAGTAGCTTTTACTGGGTCAAGGCCAATATGACTTGTAAAGGAAACTTGTGAACCAAACCCAGGATTTGCCAGAAAATAGGTAGCCAGGTGCTAACATTTAGAAATATAATATAGGTTTGCCTGCGATTGTAATATTCAAATGAAAGAACATGCATCATTATTAAATCTGCCATGAAAATGTTTCCAATTATGGTGAATCGATCATTTCCCATAAGAGCCATGTGACTCAAGGGGTTCTCTCTGAAGGGCTTAAACTGTTTCCAAATGCAGCATTTGAAGCTTTGCGTATTTCTGATGTACTTCGATGGATGCTTTCGCTTTTGTGTCAACTCATAGCGTTGGGAGGGGCAAGGGGAGGGCAATTCTGCTGCTTTGGGGTACTGTTTGCTCTTAGCTACTATTTCCCTTTGATGAAAATTAAGAAGTCCTATTTGTTCATTGATCTTTTAAAATTTATAAATAGTTTTCTGAAACGGTCCAACTGAAGAAAGAAAAACTCACCCCAAATATGCCTTTTATAAATCTCATTTTAGATTATTGCCTGGAAGTGCTTTCCCCCAGTTTTGTTCAATATTATGGGAAACAAACAAACAAACAAATAAAATATGAAAATGAGAGAAAACAGAAAGCCAGTTTTTAGATCCTCTCTGCACAGCTCTTTGAAGGGTGTCAAGAGTATTTAAAAATTCTTTTACTTCTGCTGCTAAAACAAAACAGAACAAAAATCCAGTTACTAGAAATGACAAAACCATAGTGAACATATTGCTAAAATAGGAAGACATATTTTTATCGTAATCTTCATTTTATTGATTATCCAGAATACTGAATTAGGAAAGACCCACCTCTCCCCATGTACTTCATATTCCTTCCTCCCTATGATTTAAGAATATTTATTATTGTTATTTTTTGTTTTATTAGTTTATTAGTCATCTCTGGACAAGATGGGCACATAAATTTAATAAATGAATGTCATGATTTAAAAAAATCCACATTCTACCCAACCTTGGATTCCTTTCTTGAAGCCTTGGCCTCCTCTTTCTTCAAGACTATCATATGGGTGAATTTGAGGAAGCAAGATAGAAAGGGTATCAATTTTTGTGAATTTTGGTATTGGAGAAGACTTCAGAGAATTCCTTGGGCAGTCAAGAAAACAAACCAATGGAGTGTTGAACTAATTAATCCAGAGCTCTTAACTTGAGACAGAAATGATCAAGCTCACATAATCATGCTTTGTGTACATTATCAGAAGTCCTAGCACTCTGAAGAAGGCTGGGGAAGGTGGAAGAAACAGAAAAAGATGATGAACAACAGCAAGATGGATGGATTTAGTTACATTGGAAATGGGAGCACCATTGGAAAACCTGAAAGATTAGGTTGGGGGTTGATTCTTCTGTTGAAAATCTCTCCATATGGTTGCTAAGAATCCGCATTGACTTGATGGTATCAATTTGAGTTAGTGTACCAATAACTTTTTGGCTGCTGCATTAGTTGGAATTAGCTTGAAAGAACTATCCTAGACAGAACACTACTGTATTACAATACTACATATGAAACTCATTTTCACCTAGTATGAAATAAACAAAGAGCCTCAAAAGATACCTACATGAAATATTTCCCAAGAAAATGTGCATTATGACTCTTCGATACCAAGCACATCCATGATCACATAACCAAAGCCAACATTTACAAATGAATAGTTTTCCCAATTTTTTTGTAGCTGATCTAGGAAAAGTCTCTAACATTCATATGAAGTGTTCACATGTAGCAATCAGTCTGGTTGTACCTGTAAACAGTGAGAAAAATGTGTAGGGTATCTAGCAATAGGGTACATAACTACAGTATTATGGGATTATGAGAATAATGCGCTCAGCCAATTCTAGGGATGCATGCAAAATCTGCTACATTGCTTTATTTATATGAATAAATTAATATTGGATCTCTACGATAAATAGAATCCAAACTACATATTGTCTAAGGATCTTTGTTTTTCAGATTTGTGTAATGTAATCCAAGGGCATAATGATTCTCATAACAGAAAAAAAAGCCCAAATACGCAGTTTATTGTGGAAAAATTGCTTGCAAAATATATGCATATTTGAAAACACACACATATGTATTGATACATTTTTTTTTGAAAAATGGTTTTACAATATCAGTACCATTTTTTTTGTCAGTGGAATATGTAAACATGGCCAAATACAGTTTCAATTTTGTACAATGAGATTTTCTTAACCAAATAAATATATTAAATAAAAGCAGAACCACATATTATCCCACCCTGTCATTCATTTGCTCTCAAACTATGTTCTGCTGCCACAAATCATGCCTGCAGAGGCTTAAGTCCATTTAGCCGCCCTTAAAAATCCCAATGAATTCAGCTGAGTTTCTATTTTAGCAAGTTTGTTAAATTTCTTCAAGGTTTAAGACACTGTTTCAACCCTTCTGCTAAAATGAGAGGAAAAAATAGCCTTGAAATGTTTGGTCTCTCCCAGGGGTGAAATGCTCCTGGTTCGGACCAGATCGCCCGATCCGGTAGCGATGGAGACAAGTGGTTCAGAGAACCGGTAGCAAAAATCCCCCCCCCCCGCACATGCCCAACTGAGCCGCACAATCATCAGAGGCTTTTTTTTTACTTTTAAAAGCATTTTTTCTACAATTACGGCCGAAAAAATGCTTTTAAAAGTAAAAAAAAAAAAAAGCCTGTCAAAGGCAATTAAAAAAAAAAGCTTGTCAAAGGCAATTAAAAGAAAAAAACCCTTTTTTTCTTTTAAATGCAATGACAATCCCAGCTGAGTTCCCTGATCGGCAGAGGCTTTTTAAAAAAGCCTCTGCCGATCAGGGAACTCAGCTGGGATCGTCAGAGCCTTTTGAAAACATTTTTTTACAACCTCTTAGCCGAAGAGATGGTAGAAATCTTTCTACAATTGTAAAAAAAAAAAAAAAAAAAAAATGGCCATGCCCATCCAGTCACATTACCTCCCCCCACCAAGCCACGCCTACAGAACCGGTAGTAAGAAATTTTAGATTTCACCCCTGGTCTCTCCCCCTTGAATGATGTCATATCTGAGGACCCAGATTGTTGGAGGCAATATGCTGCCTATATAAACCGCTTAGAGAGGTTTACAGCACTATGTTAAAGCACTATGAACTGGTTTATGTCTAAATGCTATTGCTGTCACGAGCCATGTTCTTTGTGGCACCTGAAGCGGATATAAAGAGAAAATGAGATCACAAGATTAAAAGGTTTGTCTACCTGTATCCTAAAGAAAAGAGAAGAGATGTGTAATGAATAACTCATTCATATTTCACATGATAAATTTATGTACATGAGCATGAGCATGCATGGGTTCCAGAAGAAGCATATGCACTATTTTTAAGAAATCGTACGGGTCAACTGAATATCTGTAGAGTTTTCTCTCATCTGAGTTCATCAGAATATTGCTACTAATGCTGAGATGTATATTGTTATTTCAGGTGCCGAGAGGTGATATATCAATACAACCATATTTCATTTCAGATCAACATAGAAGTCTAGGTCAGAGTTCTATAATCATAGAATATTCTATGTTATTTCCTGACAAAGCAATGCTAGAGTATTTATTTAATAACCTCACCAACTTGGGCAAGTGTCTTTTTTTAAAAAAAACCAAAACATATATTATTAACTGTTATTACTATTGACATTCAGTTGAGTTTGGGGAGAGCTCTTCGAATCTACCCTGTTGTCCTCCTTGCTCCTACACAGTCCCTGAATTTGAGCTTTTCATAGACTGCTTGCTGTTAGACAGTAGGGTTTCTGTAAGAGGCGCCTCTAGTGAGCTGCTTTATAGGTTTTCCTTTTTCTTTCTGTAAAGTGGGAACTTGTTATTAAAGAATTGAGAAGATGGGTGGGTGGCACCTTGGGCTATTTTTCTTTTAATTCAGATGCTCTGACGGCATTGCAAGGGTTGATGATGCCCGCAGTTCACTTGTGCTGGTGACGTCTGCTTGACAGCTGCATAAATCATGCTGTTCGATGCCCCGAATAGATTGCTGCATAAGAATTTGTACCAGACCACCCAAGTGCAGCTCAGGGGCAGCCGTCACTTGGCTAGGCCCTGCACAGATGTACAGTAATGCAATTCTCTTTAACCCTTTCTCCTTTTTTGCTTCAATTTTGCATCTTTCTCTTCATTATGGAGTAACAACCCTTCAAATTGGATGTTCCTGCTGTTCACTTGTCAAATGCTCATTTTATGGTGCACCTAGGAAATGGAAAGACTTATTATCTGAGCATTACTAAAAAGGAATCTGTATTACAGTGAATTTCTCTATCCTTTGTAGGAGTTACAAGGACTTTTAACGTAGTGTATTCATGAGGATTTATTTTTCTCTGTTGCAAACAGATAGATTTGAATGATATTTCCAAATACATATTTTATGTCTTCGACTGGATTACTCTTCTTATCGTCCCTAACTATTTACTCTTCTGATTGGGGATAAATGGATGTTGGCTGGTACTCTGTTCCTTTGATTTTATTAGAAGAATATCTACAATTAGTACCCAAATGGAGAAGCATGTATAACCCTCATGATTGAATTTTTTCTTAGTTTAGGCCAGTGAGTGGCCAAAAGAAGAAATTCTGCTGGCTCAATAGAAACAGAAAGACACACCTAGTAACAAACAATTTCCCCCTTTTTTAAAAACTTTGGGAGAAAAAGTTGGGGCTTCCTGTATTTTTAAAATACATTGAATCAATCTTAATGCCCATCCTTTCAAAAATATTTTAAAAATCTCACTTATTATTTTTCAGTGATTTGGTTGTAGGGGCTCAGGATCCTCCCAAAAAGGATTTGATGGCCTTCATAATTCCCTAGAGGTATCAATCTCTCATCCTCTTCTTTCCTAATCGGTCTTTTAAATAACAACATATGCTTGTTTGGCATAGCCCATTGTTACATAAACACAATCTTTGTCCAATTGTGCAAGTGCAGTTACAGCCTTGCTTGCTTGCGGTAGTAACATATGCATAGAATGATAAAAGGGAAAACAGTAACAAGAAGAGAGGGAAGTGATTAGGTCTGTAAAATCTGTCTTGCTAAGAACCCAGGTGTTACTTAATCACTTTAAGAAGCTAATTGTAAGGTAGCAAATGCTGTTGAATTGACTGCATACATTTGACTGTCTCTTTAATTCATGCTTTTGAAATATATTTGTTTACAATAACATATAAAGAGCCAGAACAATTAACAGTGAGATGATCTGGATAAAGTGGGTTGTTTTCTTTCAATTCTCTTTGTTGATATTTCTTTGTCCCTGAAGAGCCACTAATCTCTTGCATCATGGTGCCAATTCTTGAAGAGAAAGTGTAAGACATCAAAACTTCCACTGTCTTAGTAGATAAGTTATCCAAAAAAAGATAATGATCTACATAAATTCTCTTTGTTGATCTTCCTTGAAGTTTTGAATTTTGAAGGACTTAAAAAAACTAGAGAAGAGCTTTCTCATTAACTCTTTCTTGTAGCTTTGATTGATTGGTTATGTGCCATCAAGCGATGTCAACTCTTCTCACACAGATAGATTATCTTCAGGAGGATCTTACTGCTTTATTTTTTTAGAATAGAATAGAATAGAATAGAATAGAATAGAATAGAATAGAATAGAATAGAATAGAATAGAATAGAATAGAATAGAATTTTTATTGGCCAAGTGTGATTGGACATACAAGGAATTTGTCTTGGTGCATATGCTCTCAGTGTATATAAAATAAAGGATACATTCATCAAGAATCATAAGGTACAACACCTAATGTTATTATAGGTTACAAATAAGCAATCAGGAAACAATATCAATATAAATCGTAAGGATACCAACAACAAGGTTACTGTCATACAGTCATAAGTGGGAGGAGATGGGTGATGGAAACAATGAGTAGATGAGAAGATTAATAGTAGTGCAGACTTAGTAAATAGTTTGACAGTGTTGAGGAATTATTTGTTTAGCAGAGTGATAGCATTCGAGAAAAAAGTTTGGGCATTCTTGTGTTTAGTTGTTCTGGTGTGCAGTGCTCTATAGCGTCGTTTTGAGGGTAGGAGTTGAAACAGTTTATGTCCAGAATGTGAATTATGAAACTATATCAAATTATGAAATTAAATATATGAAGTTCAGGAAGAAAAATGATTTTTTAAATTCTGTGAATAGACATTATTTTGTATTTAAATTAATAGCAACCATTTTAGAAGGGCATAAATGGACTGTCAGCCACAAAAATAGCATATCAAGAATTCAGTTCTGAATATATAATGTGTGGACTTCAAGTCAGCTGTGCTGGCTGGAGAATTCTGGGAGTTGAAATCCACACATTTTCAAGTTGCCAAGGTTGAGAAACATTGTCTAGGATTTTCCCTGTTCTCTTGGAAAAACTAAGCACACTGAAAATGTGGACTTTTGGATTCAATTAATCATGCAGTAACCCTGGAATACTACCAATATATTTAGCAACATGGGAGTAGAGAATTGTATGGATTCTTTTTTCTTCTGTTCAATCATGTCTGATTCTTAGAGAAGGGTTCGACAACTCCCTGCAGTTTTCTTGCAAGGTTTTTCAGAAGTAGTTTGCCATTGCCTCATTTCTAGCACTGAGAGAAAGTGACTGGCCTAAGGTTATCCAGCTGGTTTTGTGCATAAGGCAGTGCTAACAATGAGATAAAGTCTAACAGTATTGAAGACCCATAGGTTTGTGATACCAGTTATGGAAGACCTTGTTTTTCTTTCTTATGTCACAATCAATGGTTATGTGTGTATAACTATTAATCTATAACAGGGGCGGCATGTTGTCATCACATGATGTATTGTGACTTTTTCCCCCTTGGGGTGGGCATGGCCAGTGCATGACCCATCCGGCCCATGGGCTGCGAGTTTGACATCTCGATCTATAATATCTAGAATAAAGATAGCATTGTGATACTACTGTAAATAGATTTCTTCTAGATTTCTGATTAATCTTACTTAACAGTCTGCTCATACAAAAATGGCATGCTAATATGACTTTGCCAACTCATAATATACAGATTTATCTTGGCTGCATATAAAATAATTCCAAAATAACTCTGGATAGCTATTATGTTTCATTGAGGCCGCATGTGTTTGATCTTGGGAGGCCAGCATGGGCGTAGCCAGAGTGGGCATGGCCAGCTCAACATCACTCATGTCGGGGGTGCTTGTGGTGGCCAGAGTGCTCTGCCAGTGAAATCAGGCCCTTCCAAGCTTTCAGAGGGTTGCAGGAGGCCATCCCAGCCAAAAATGGAGATTGGGAACCCATTTTCGCTCGCAGTGGCACTGCGGGCCGGTCCTTTGCTGTTTTTAGGGTGGCCCCACGGGCCAGATCTAAGAACCCTGTGAGCTGGATCTGGCCCCCAGGCCTTGAGTTTGACTCCCTTGTTGTAGAGTAATGGCCTCTTTTATTACAAATGGATCATCTCTGACAAGAAATAATATATGTATAGTAAGTCCAATATAATTTTCTCTTTTTTAATAGGGGAAAGTAGTTAGTAAAAAATAGTCTAAAAGTGATGTGTTAAAATAATCCAACTACTAGTAGAAATGACCATAAAGGCCTCTCTATAAATGGTAGAGAAACTCAAGCTGAGAGCAAAACAATAAAACATTTATAGTGATCTCATTGAAATATCTTGGCATGGAACTATTTCATTTCAGTCTAAGATCATATATATATATGGTGAAGGAGACAAAGTAATAGAAAGTTTATTGATTTATCCAGATTCCTAAACCCAAACAATTGTCATCTGGTTCTTAGCTTTGTGTCTTATGATAATGGCCAAAGTTAGAATATGGGCTGCTATTTTGAGGAGTTGGGTAATTTTTTCTTAAAGGGCTTCAAACTAGTGATTCATATGTCCAATAGCTCAAAGTTCAAGATGGTTTGATGATTGATCTAGATCCTTCTGAAAAAAGCTCAGAGTGGCAAATAACTCTACATTTGTCATTTAATCACATATTGCTAAAAAAAATTCTTCATAGCAGGTTTCAATCATAGAGAACATTTTTTTTTACATAGCAGTTCAACCTAAAAAAAGCCTGATTATATATATAGTACTTACATTTGTGTATCTTTCTATTTAAGCCTTTCGCACCTGTAGGCTCCTACATGACTTTGCCCAATTTAGTAGACAAACATTTGGTAAAATATTGTGAGATCTAAGGGTGAGCCCAAGCTATGACCAGGATAACCATTTCCCATATGTGTGGCATGAGAGGGACCTTCACTCTTGGAATTAGTCTCTCTCAACATCTGAAGCAAGTAATTAACATTGCTAAAGTAGCCGGCACTGACAGTTTAATCACAGATGCAAGTATGCTGCAGAAGCCCAGGTGTTGCATAGAGATCACCTTTTATCCTCACTTTGCATAATTTGTCAGGTAGGTGAAAAACTTGTGCTAGTAAAAGTTTGCATTCATTTAAGGGGCTGTTTGGAAAAATAAGATTGTGGCCCCCAACATGCTACAGCAGACATTAGGAGGTCTGGTGTCACAAAAGCGATACATAAAATGTATCATAAAAGCAAACATAAAAGGAAAGAGGAATTTAAATATGGATTCCCTTTTGGAGTCATAACAAAATGTTTTAAGAACGCCTTTTTTACAGCCTTGAGTCTTGGTAGTTTTTTCCTTGGATGTCCTGTCCATTCTCTTGGACCATGTTGTTTTTCCCTTCTGGTATTAAAAATAACATCCAAATAAAACAAGATTATAGTTACTCAGCAGCTTACATATGAAAGAAAATTAGGTTGCCCGTAGAAGTGGTAAGAGCAGAGCCAAATCTAACAACATTAGAGATACTGTGGATTTTTAAAAACAACTGATCTGAAAGACAATAAAATATTCCAGTTTAAGAAATACCTTTATTACTCAAAATGATGTTTTCAGAAATTCCAGTATTTAATTGTAGAACGATTTGTAAACATTTTCAAGCTATTACAATGAATGAAATTTCCCTCCTGCATAGGTGAACAGAATGGATTTTTCTTTCTCAGCAAACGTTGAAAGGGGAAGACTTCATTCACCCTGAAATTTATACTTTTGTTATTGTTATATTAAGATTTTAGCTGTATTATTTATTATTTATTATTATTTATTGGATTTATAAACCGTTCTACTCCTGGGGGACTCAGGGCGGTGTACAGCCATAAATAAAACATTTAAATACAAAAGTTTAAAATAGAATAAAACGAATTAAATAATTTGGCTGATAATTAAAACCCCAATAATTTAAAACAAATTAAAATTCATAATTAAAAGGAGAAAATAACTTAGGTCAGGCCGGCTTGTTGGAATAAATAGGTCTTGAGCTGTACTCAGAATGTCAAGAAAAAACATTAAAAGCAACTATGTATTATAAAATTATGAATATCTTGCATCTTCTGCCAAAACAGTTTGCAAAGCTAACAGGACCTCCTAAGATTACAAATAGATACACAAGAATAGCATGGCAAACTTGGAGAAAACCTATCGGTAAAAGAAAAATATTTTTTTTACTCCTAAAGTCAAATGTGATATAACTGGCAAAGCAGCCAGAAGTATATTTTACTACTCATTTAATATTTAAAATCTATCAACATGTCAGTTGCACCAATTCCCTTATCTCCTTTTGGTTTTTCAAATTCTTCAAAAGAGCACCATTTTATGTTCTGCAAGGATATTTCAGCTGGCAGACTGGGAACATTAAAATAAAAAAAAATGCTGTCTTCTATATGAATTTTCTCAACTTTTCTGATAGAAATGCTTTGCTCTTAGAGGGACATTTACTGCTTTGGAGTCTATTAATTGAAGGTTTGATACTTCACTTACCTTTTAAAAATGATTACATTAAATGATTTAGTTATTTTTTATTTAAACAGTGTCAAAATCAATTTCCTTTTTTATATTGGGTTATACTTCATATTGTAATTCTGTAGAATGAAGAAATCTTCAAATACCATGAGTAAGTATGTGGTTGTTGTTGGTGAGGACATTAGTACTACTACCAGCAAAATGATTTGCTGATAGTCTCCTTCTTATCTTCATTTCCCCAAAAACCTTACGGGGAATCGCTGGTATTCCAAGATATGAAATTTATGAGTGGGTGACACTTTCATGAATGTATTACACAAAATTGAGCATAATGCCTGAAATAATAGAGTGGAGTAGATTTAGATTTAGATTTAGATTTAGATTTAGATTTAGATCAACAGAGTTGGAAGGGGCCTTGTAGGTCATCTAATCCAACCGCCCACCCATGCAGGAGACCCTACACCATCCCCAACAAACGGCACTCCAATCTGTCCTTGAAAGCCTCGGTGATGAACTTCTCACAACTTCTGAAGGCAAGCTGTTCCATTGGTGGATTGTTCTCACTGTCAGGAAACTGCCTCTTAGTTCGAGGTTGCTTCTCTCCTTGGTTAGTTTCCACCCATTGCTTCTTGTCCTGCCCTCTGATGCTTTGGAGAATAGTTTGACTCCCTCTTCTTTGTGGCAACCCCTGAGATATTGGAACACTGCTATCATGTCACTCCAAGTCCTTTTTTTCATTAAACTAGACGTACCCGATTCCAGCAACTATTCTTTATATGTTTTAGACTCCAGTCCCCTAATCATCTTTGTTACTCTTCTCTGCACTCTTTCTAGAGTCTCAACATTTTTTTTACATTGTGGCAACCAAAACTGGATGCAGTATTCCAAATGTGATCTTACCAAGGCATTATAAAGTGGTACTAACACTTCACATGATCTTGATTCTATCCCTCTGTTAATCAGCCTAGAACTCTGTTGGCTTTTTTGGCAGCTACAGCACATGGAAAGACCAGATCCACATGGGAAGATCCAATTAAATTGAATTATTGCTACTCATGTCTATGCACAGTAGTGAAAATTAGTACCTGCTATGAGTTAGATAAGGATCAATGGAATTCAAGGTGGGTTGGACTTAGTCTGCTTGTGGCTATGTGGGAATTCTAGGCTGATCCCTCTTTTAACTCCATTCCCATGTTCTGCCACTTCTTCCCCTACATTGAGAGAGAAACTGACCATCTCATGACAAAATAAGAAGAGGAGGCAGAGGGGAAACCTCTTCCTGGTACTCTGCTACTGCCTTGTAGAGTTAGTTAGGAAAAAAGTGAGATGACAACAATCAAAGTGGCTTGATTGGAATGGGAAAGATTTGCAACTCAATCTGAGAACATAATTAACCTGGTTTGCATCGTGTGACTTATAAAGAATGGATTATTATTATTATTATTATTATTATTATTATTATTATTATCATTATTGGTTCATCTTTAGTGAGATTCACAGCCTTTGAGGCTGGTTAATAGCTCAACAGCTCGAGTTCTAACCAAGGACCTAGGAACTGTTAAGGTACCACCGAGTAAGGTGGTTTTTTTGTAGAGTCAAAATGTTCAAGTCCGGTAATTTTAGAATTTCTTAATAGCGGGGTAGCCCTTTGGGTATTGCTCCAAGGGCTCCAATTACAATCGGAACAATGCACGATTTCTTTTTCCATAGTCGCTCAACTTTAATTTGCAAGTCCTGGTTCTTCTTCTTCTTCTTCTTCTTCTTCTTCTTCTTCTTCTTCTTCTTCTTCTTCTTCTTCTTCTTCTTCTTCTTCTTCTTCTTCTTCTTCTTCTTCTTCTCCTCCTCCTCCTCCTCCTCCTCCTCCTCCTCCTCCTCCTCCTCCTCCTCCTTCTTCTTCCTGTTTATTTTGCCTGACAGCTTGTCAAATATGGTGCAGTTGAAAGAACACAACTTGTAAAATAACCTTTTTTTAAAAAAAAAATGACTATTTACTGATTTTATAAAATCCTAGCACCTTGCCATAAAATTCATTGAGGTACTACTTGTTTATAGTATGGTATTTTAATCATCTAATATTTGAATAAAATATTAAAAGTGTTGTATATTATACATATTAAGTACAATATACCATTACCAATACTAAATATTAGTATTATATTATTTAAATTTTCATTTTTAATTAGTCCTAACATGTATATATATTATTTTTAGACTTTTTTATTTGTTCTATTTATGTACCTGTTTAGTAATTTCTTCTCCTCCCTCTTCTTAATCACCCATTGTATTTTATAATCTTTTATATGAAGATGATCAAAATGCTGATCAATGTGGATTTGTATTGAGAATAGCAGGGTATGGTATTGAAAGACAATTTGAACGTATGAGAGAGGAATCTGAAACTGTTCTAGACTATTTTTCTATAAAATCACTAAATCAGTATTTGTGGGTGGAAAATTACTACAACTATACCTCATCCCTATTAGAATAGAATAGAATAACAGAGTTGGAAGGGACCTTGGAGGTCTTCTAGTCCAGGATTCCCCAACCTTTCGGACCTTAGGGACCACTAAATTCATAATTTTAAATCTCACAGACTACTAATATGATCTGCCTAATGACCGGCTGGGTGGGCATGGCTAGGTGGTCATGTGACTGGGTGGGCAATGTCACTCACATGGAGGGGTGCCTGGCCGGCCTCTACTTGCCCCTCCCTCCCAGCCACTCTTGCCTCCCAACCCGGGCTCCTTAGGGCTCCAACAGGAAGCAGTTGTTGGAGCTAAACATCCACGATGAGTAAGAGTTGGCAAAACAAAACGGCTCAGTTCAGATTGGAACTGACTGAGAAGGAGGCTCAGCAGAAGTACCTCACTCAGGACTATGAGCTTAGGCTTTCCAAGCAGAGGGAAGACCTGCAGGAGTGCAAGGCCAGTTACTGGTGCCTGGAAATTCAGTGGGCTGAGATAGTCAGCCAGTTCCAGGACATGATGCAGTCTCACTGGAACAAGGCCCTCTGGCTCCTTGCCACCATCAGCACTTCCCTCCAGCCTTCGCCCAAATCCCCGCACCAGGAGGCTGAAGCAGAGTCCAAGTTGAAATTTCTGCCCCCCTCCAACCCCCACAAAAAGACCATGAAGGGGGGGACTCTCTGCAGCAACACAAATGTTCATTGCACGTATCCGGCCCAGGGGCCATAGTTGGAGGATCCCTGATTTAGCACAATATAAAAAAATGCAAATAATTTTTCTGCGGACCACCAAAATTTTCTCTCGGACCACCAGTGGTCCATGGACCACCAGTTGGTGACTGTTGCTCTAGTTCAACCCCTGCTTACGCAGGAAAACATACACCACTTCGGACAAATGGTTATCCAACATCATCTTAAAAACGTCCAGTGTTGGAGCATTCACAACTTCTGGAGGCAAGTTGTTCCACTTAACATCCTCCATGTCTAATGAAGCTACAGTATTAAGACTGTTAGAATTGCCATGGGTAATTTTTCAAACAATAAAAGAAGTACAACAAAAAGTACAAGGCAAACTAGGAGGCAGTAGAAGCTGGACTCCCCCTTTTTAATTTCTTGTTTATCTAAAAAGAACAATTCCCAATTTTGTCTCCATTGTGAACTTAATTTACAATTTATAGAATTCATATCCAACAGTTTGGGAGAGGCTAATGTGATGTGCAGGAATTCAGGAATAGCCCCACAACTCTGTTTCTCTTTTTATACAAAACAAAACCTTATTGATTGGTCTTAATTTTTAAAAACAATAACAAAGTTTTGACTTCAGCTAAGCATCTGCTCCAAGCATTATTTATTCCAGAAATCTTCATTGTACTCTGGAACATAAATTCTCTGATGCCTCATTAAGCAGTGCTCCAAATGTGAGTTCTTAGTCAATCCCACCACTTCCTGTGGTACTTAATTTTGGTTAGGAGATCTTTCATCCAAATACTGTCTTGTGCAATCAGACGGTGGCCGAGAGCCATGGTGCAATCAGAGGGAAATTTACCATGTGGCTACTATTAAACTTAATGGGAGTAACTCACACAATCACCCATATTTATTATAAAGTAGGAATATGTCACTCCTGACTCTCCCAGAACTTATTGTTCAGCATCCTTGGTTCATGAAAATGGAAATGAGAGCAAACCTCATTGTATCGTATGCTCAACTTCTGAATATTGTCAATATATGTCTTGAAGTGAAATATGTTGATATGGTTTGCAGTTTTTAACTCCGTGGTAGCCAAACTGTTGAGAGTGAGAAAAATAACCAATTAAATGCAAAGGAGGAAATAATATTCCTCAAAAATATGCTGTAATTTATATTTTTCTCCTGTTGTGCCCTTGAAAAAAAGTTGCTATAGTCATTTCAACCAAGGAGAGTTTACGTGGATTGGCAAACAGCCAAAAATATAGAAATGACTAAATGCTGTAGTTAAACCGATGCTTCTGTCAAGAATAGGCATAAACTCCAGTTGGTTATGCCTGTTGGGTTATGCACTTTTAATAAAAATTCTACACTTACAATTATTCATATATATAATATAGATATAGAAATATATAGTTATATTCAAGTTATGGGCTTTTTCTAGGAGCTATCAGTGTTTGTTATCCTAAGGGCAAAACTGCTTAAGAGGACTTTCCTAACTGGTCTCCTGTAATTCTATTGGAGTCAGTGACAAAATTCCAAACTATGCTTGCTAGGAATTATAGGAATTAAAGATCAACACAATAAGAAGCACTGATCTGGGACTTCCAGTTGATGTTGCAGTGCTATCGGACGTGAGGAGCAGGGCTCTGAGAATTTGCACTGAATCCCTTTGTTGGAGGGCCCCATAAGGGGCTCAAGTCACCCTGTAGGGGTGACAAAGAGTGGAGGGGTGCCCCGGTCTCAGAGAGTAGCGGCTTTCCTGTTGACCCAGGGCTAATTCCCTCTCATCTGATGATGAAGAGGAGAGACAGCCATTATGGCTGCCATGAAGCTGAGGCAGCCAAAGAAACAAAGAATGTGCTGGAGCAGTGTGGATGAACAATGATGGTAACTGAGTGAGGTGATTCTTTTAATCTACTCTAAAGAAAATAAATTCTGGAAAAGAGAGTCTTTGAAAAGTTTGTTTAAGCAGTGAACAATTACAGAGAGAAAAATTACAGGCCCAAAAGAAAAGATTCTAAGAGAGCACAAAACCTCTAAAAACATAGAAAGATTGAATTTCTAATTTTTATTGGCAATAAGGCATTTTAAAATGCTGAAATTACTTGTCAGAATTTTGATTATTTGTTTGAATAAATACGGAACCTGTTAGATTTTGTGCAACATTGAAAATTAAGCTGAAGGTGCCACCTACTGGTGAATGGAATAGATATTATACTCCTATAACCCTGGTAACCTCCTATAATACTGATAAGACTGAGAAGAAAGTGGAAATAAATAATACCTGAAGGACTGCTGTGCTATCTACTACTCTATACTTATCTATTTCATGACTACAGGAGCTCTAATGGTGAGAACACTTCATCTAAATAAAGTGACTTTCAAATACTAGGAGTTATGATTGAATTTATAGAGTGGATTTAAGGAGACATTTGGAAATCTTCCTGGATTATCTAAAAATAACTAATTGATTAACCATGGAACATAAAGAATTATAATTACTGCATTCCCTGAGGTGCAATGTCAGGACTGAGTAAATGGTTTCCAGATTGACTTTCTGAGGTCAAAGATAATTGAGACTCTGGGGCAGTGATAGACCATTGATAGACTACTGAGCTATATTTGGACTTATCAAAAGAAGACAAGATGTTTCAGCAGGGGAAAATAAGTGGGTTGCAAAAAGAAATGGTGTCAATATTTCAAAGCGTTTATGATATTATGATAAGGAATCACAGGGAGATAAAGGATCTAATGAATAACATAGATGGGAAGCTAGAAAGTATTCAACAAAGGATAATGAACAATGATCAAAAAGCCCAGGAAATAGAGGAGATAATAGAAAGACCATGGGAAAAGATAGAACAGACAAATCAACAAATAAAACAAAAAGATAAGAAGGAGAAGGCAATAAATATTTATGAAACAATTCAGAGAAAATACATGCTAAAAGACCAAAAAATGGTACTGGATAAACAGAAAGATATTCTTGAAAAGAAGCTAGAGACTTGGGCAGACCCTCTGGAGGCTTGACAGAAAAAGATAGTAGATATAGAAGAAATACTTAGCTTAAACAGGAAAGATGTAGATAGAGATAAAGACCTAAGGGAAGAGTTTGGGAGGCAAGTAAAAAAAAGAATAAGAATTGAAATATTAAAATGGGCAAGAGATGATGGATAAAGAAAATGTTTTATAACACAAGATTGGCTTTTCTAGGAGCTAGAACAAAGGCAAAAACAAGAAGTAGGGGAAATATTATTATACATATTTCTATATAATATACTAAAAGTAATAGCTAGCTGTAAATATTATATGTTGAAAGATCGTGACATGAGGTATGTTTTAATGATATTGTTATTGTCATTAGAACTCTAACCCTAAAATGCTGAATAACTAAAAAAATAAATATTTTAACACAAATATATATATTATATATATTTACATTTACATAAGTATGATTTAAGTAACAAATATTATTAATACTGTCATTACTACTTGTAATGAATGATACCAGTGCCTCACTGTTCATGTATTGATATTGATATTGATGTACATTCAAAATTTTTAAAAGAACTTTTAAACTTTAGAAAAGAAAAGAAGAAGAATCTAAGAAAGACCCTCTCACATCTGCAGGATTAAAACAGGGAGTAAAAGAACATAGGTGGAGTAGAATTGCTCTTTGAAAGAATTGGGTGCATCCAGAAACTGATAAGAAAAAAGTATTCCCTAGGACATTAATGGTCAGTTAATGCTTAGTTTGTAAACAGATGCAAAATATAATATGTTTTCTATGGTGTCTTTTTTAAAAATGCACTATAGTAGACAAACTGCATCCCTACTCAGGAATAAATGCCAGTAAACTACTATATTAGTAACTGTCTTCTACCAAAAACTATCACTATTGATATAGTATAAACTTACAATATATACTATAATAGATTGAAGATCAAAATTAACAAATCTAAAGAATAACTATTGTATATTAGATCTAGTTATTTAAAAGTGATTTCAGGGAACCTAGGTATTATCCTATTAATTTTGGCAACAATGAATAAATTATGATAAATGAATAAATAAGTAAATTGATGGTGGACTATCATTAGCTCATTTTGGATTTAAATTTGAGAGGCTATTTATTAACCTTAGCCTCCTAAACAGTTAAAACCTGGCTATGTGGAGAACGTGGTCCTGTTTGTCCCATGAAATCAGTTGTGGCAGCCCAGTTAGTCCTTGAAGGGACCACTATGTAAAAGTCTGCTTTTCCTGAATGAGATTCCCAACGTAGCTTTAGACTTCATCTGAAGAGTACATAAGTAGTCTTTGCAGTCAAATCTGATGTCAACCCCTTCTTTTACTTTCATAGAGCTAATGCTGGTCTTTGAGAAGTTACTAGCACTAAGAATACAATAATTGAGTTCTATTAAACTCTAGAGTAGCCTAAGAATAACACATGAAATAAGCACAAAATTATCATTTCCATTGGTCTGTTTCCTGATCTTATCCTTATGAGCTCGTTTCCATTTTAAGTAATAAAAAAGGAAAATAATTTAATTAATTTAAGCAAATGAGATGGCAAATTAAGGGACTTACATAACTTCAGACAGCAAGTAAATATCAATTACTTCACAGTGCTTCACAGCCCTCTCTAAGCGGTTTAGAGAGTCATCATATGGCCCTCAACAATCTGGGTTCTCATTTTACTGGCCTCAGAGGGATGGAAGGCTGAGTCAACTTTGAGCCTGTTGAGATTCAATCTGCCAAATTGCAGTCAGACAGCAGTGAGCAGAAATAGCCTGGAGTATTGCACTCTAACCACTATGCCACCGTGGCTCAAACGCTTCAAATTTTCCCCAGGGGCGAGGGGAATATAAATTCATGTACATAAAAAAAGCACTCTCCAGAAAGATATGTTAGACTCTTTCTCTTTGAAATTAATATCTGAATGTGAGAGATTTGAGGGGATTGGAGTAAATGCAGTTACATCAGTCCTTACCTAGGACTGTAGTGCTGTGCAGATCCTATTTCTACAGTTAACTGTAGAACTGCCATTTATGTGTACCCTAATTGAAAAACATAAATTATTGTAACAGGTCAAATACTAAAAATTAAAGCTGCAAGCGCCACATTGGAAAACAAAGGATCTTAACAATAAATTTTTATGTAAATGGAACTACTATGATCCCCACATTTTGAGCAATGACATGATTCATATTCTGAGCTATTTCCTTTAGGAGATGCTGAGTTTAGAATGCTTTATATGTACAGTTTGTCCCAGCAAACTGTACATATAAAGCAAATTCACATTTCCCTCCCACCTCAGATTCACTTCAGCATTTTTGCACCACCATCTACTCAGTAGTTCCCAGTTCAAATGGTTAGCAAATTCAAAAAATGGAAGCAAGCTCAAAAAGAAGGACATTGTCCTTATCCTCAGATTGCACCTCCTGGTTTGTTGTCCATAAGGAAGAACTATTACAAAGCAAATATACATGAGCAAGACACTGAGCAGAGAGAATTTGGAATTAGGAATTTGAGAAGAGAATTAACTTAAGTTAATGGGGTTGCTTTTCCAAGACAGCCAACAAGCCATACAAGCCATGGCATTGTAGGGACATGTAAAAACATCACAAATTCTAGACCATGACATATACCTATTTGAGTAAAAGATATATCGTTTTTCTTTCAGATGTCCTTTTCTCCAGTCATCTTGTATACTTAATTCCTCAACCATTGTGAAAAAAGTCTTTGGAAGTGTTTTCCTAGATTTTTTATTTATATTTGTTGTTTTATAATCCAAATCTGCGTCTATCACCGCATTAAAATCACCCATTATACAATTATTTTCATATTCAAATTCTAGTATTTTTCTGTGTAATTTCCCATAAAATTCTTCTTCATTTCATTTCATTTCATTTATTAGATTTTTATACCGCCCTTCTCCAGAAGGACTCAGGGAGGTGTACAGTCATGATAAAACAATATGAGATACAAAATTTAAAACCAATTTAAAACAAATTAAATAAATTTGGCCCTTTCAGTTAAAAACCCGCAAGTTTAAAATACTCCATCCTGATTCTTATTAAGCCAGGCCAGCCTGTTGAAATAGCAGAGTCTTAAGGGCCCGGCAAAAGGTACAGAGGTCGGGAATCATACGTATCCCAGGGGGCAGTTCATTCCAGAGGGCAGGTGCCCCCACAGAGAAGGCTCTCCCCCTGGGGGTCGCCAGTCTACATTGTTTTACCGATGGCATCCTGAGGAGCCCCTCTCTGTGGGAGCGTGTTGGTCGGTGGGAGGCTATCGGTGGCAGAAGGTGATCCCGTAGATATCCGGGCCCTAAGCCATGGAACACTTTAAAGATGGTGACCAGCACCTTGAACTGCACCCGGAAGACCACTGGGAGCCAGTGCAGCTCACGCAGGAGAGGTGTCACATGGGTGCGTCGAGTCGCTCCCATAATAACCTGTGTGGCCGCATTCTGGACCAGTTGGAGCCTCCGGGTGCCCTTCAAGGGGAGCCCCATGGAGAGATCATCTACATGATCATCATTTGATGCGTATAATACTATCAACAGCATTTGTTTGTAATTCTTTTTTTTAATTATTATTATTTTTATTTGATTTATATGCTGCCCTTCTCCTGAGACTCAGGGTGGCTTACAATGCATTAAGCAATAGCAATAGCCTTCATGCTTTTGTATATTTTTACAAAGTCAGCTTATTGCCCCCATAAACTGGGTCCTCAATTTACCTACCTTAGAAAGGATGGAAGGCTGAGTCAACCTTGAGCCTGGTGAGATTCGATCTTACTAATTGCAGACAGCTGGAGTTAAATTACAATGCATTAGTCTGCTGAGCTATTCATTGTTACCTCCACCATAAGTGTCCTCCCTTCTTCATCAACAAATATTTGCTTGGGTTCTAGTTTTTCTTTAATATATAACACTACCCCTCTCTTGCTTTGATCTATCAACAAAGTAAATAATACTCCTAATTTTGTATGTTCTAATAGTTTTTCATGTTGTTTTCTGATATGAATTTCTTACAAAAATATAATATCCATCTTTAGGCAGTTTAACTTTTTTAAAGGGAAAAATACCATAAGAAGAAAAGACCAATAAAGAATAGTGCAGCCTTCCTTACTAGGTATTTCCAGGTGTGGGCAACAGGGGTGGGTTCTACTTACCTTTACTACCGGTTCACAACGGGGCTGTTGCATGAGCTTGCTTTGCTCATTCACATGCTCTTCTGCACATGCACAGAAGTGTTCTGATGACATTGGGGTCAGCGGGCAGAGCCTCCCGCTGGTTTTACTACCGGTAGTATAGAACTGGTGCAAACCGGAGGCAACCCACCACTGATGGACAAACTGCAGCTCCTAGAATTCCATGTATGTTGTAATTCCAGTTTATGGAAGGATAGCAGGTTGGGGAAGTCAATGGTAATGTTTATAGATTTGGAGTAAGATTATATGTCTTCAACTCTTTATCCACCATGTCTCTGCATGATTCTGGACAACTTTTCTACTTTTCTAATTCAGTTTTATCTTCTTAATGAGTTTATTATGAGGAGAAAATATTCAGGACAGACCATCCATATTAACCTGAGTGCTTTCCACATGAAATTTTAGTCTTTTGTGGAAATCACTGAAAACAATCACTTCATTTTGAACAATGGGTATGTATGTTGGATTTTGTTTCCTGTAAGAAGTTAAGAAATAAAATGTAGTCATTGTGTGGTTGGAGTAGAATAACTGGAAGGTATAACTGAAGTTACATTCCTAACATTTTCTAGCAAACAAAATCCTGGATGATGAAAACTATGGAATATGCCTCCAAGTAATGAATACCTCAGAATTACTATAAATGCTATGTCTATTATACTTTTTTTTTAAAAAAAGAAAAGCTGAGTGGGGCAGAAATGAAAACTCCAAATGATTGTGAAAGAGTGATAAAGTAACTGATTTTTGTTGAATGTTCCAAAGTTTCCAAGAACAAAGCAATTGCTCAATTATTATAAATGTATACAATGAAAACAGACTAAAACAACATTTATTTATTTATTATTTGAATTTTTTTTTGCCACTCATTCTGCCACAAGGCAACTCTGGGCAGTTTATAAGGTTAAAAGCAATAAAGCTATATAAATAAATATATCCCTTGGCCAATCTTATTCTACCATTGGCCATATTTCCTAGAAATTCTGAGAACTGGAACCCCAAATTAGGGAAGCGTGCTCTAAAAGGGAGTTTATGAAGATATTGATGATCATTAAGCATTGCATGTCATATTTTATTTCCTATTTCTTTATATTGTGAAGAATTGCAGTATATTATACTGTTTTGAAAGGGCATTGCAGTACTTACAGGTCCAAAACCAACTTTTCTGGTTGTACGTTTATTTCATCTGACTTTAACAGCTTGCCTTGTTTGTATGTTTGCTATCTGGATACTAATATAACTTGAGAGCACATGCCTCATGTGCTTCAGAATTGTAGAATTACCAGTTTTATTTGTGGAAAACTGCTAGAAAAATCACAAAACTGTATCTCATTTATTTTATAGGAATTCACTGGAGAAAGCAATTATGTTTGGAAGACTTAGTGGTAGGAAAAGAAACCAGCTGCCAAAGAACACGGTAGCTGGACACCATTAAAGTTGACACCAGCCAGAACACAGAACAACTCAAAGAAGTAATGCAAGATTGGAAGATGTGGAGAGACCTGGCCCATAGAACCATCAAGAGTCGGACACAACTGAATGGATAACATCGTCATCAAACTGCTAGGGGAAACTGTATAGTATTTACATAAGCAGGCCAAAGAGTTTTGGGGTGTTATATATACTATATATGATTTTTGAATGTCTGGAATGGTGAGATCTTGGGAGGGAGGGGAATAGCATGGTTTGGGGATCACATGTGGCCTACAGCGTGACCTGAATGAATCCAAGTTTATCATGCTGTTAACACAATTCCATGTCAAATTGGAATGGATTTGACACGTGCTAATTTTGTATAGGCAGAGTTTATGTTTATTTCCCTGGGAAGAAGAAGCCATCAAATCTGTTCCAATACTTTCTGCCTGAAGTAGTTTGGTCCAACAGCAGATTCTTCACAGAGGCTTACTAATCATGGAGCTTGGCTTTGCAACAGGTGTTTACCATTAGAAAGGTTTTGGTGAAGCATGTGGCCCTAGTCCTGTTATGTATGTGGCCATCAGCCATAATTATTTCTGGATACAGCCATCTGAAAATACTGCTGTTATTTAGTAGTGCAACATCTCTGACTCCTGCTAGATATCAATGGCTTTATTCAGACGATGAACTAGCTATTCCTCCCTCCCTTTCATTCACTCCCCCTTCCAAAGTGTCTGTCCATGTTTGGTATTAAGTGGATTTTAGTTCAATCCTGGAGAGTAAAAAGAGTTAAGCTCAGTATCAAGTGAAACAATCTTCTGGAGAAATACGTATCACCCACTGAATACCGAAATTCCTCTTGAGAAATACCTAGTCAAAACACTTGAGGAAATACAGCAGCCCAAAGAGATACACACTTCAACTCAGAGCTGATTAATCTCTGCCCCTGGAGAATGAGTTTCTCAGAGTGGTAATACATCAATCTTCCCCTTCCCCACCCGCCCCACTCAGCAGTAAGCTCTTAAAGCTTTCTGCTTCTTAACCCTTCCATGGCAGGGAGAACAACAAATAAAGGCAACATTCAGGGGAACTTGGGAATCAAAGGGAAGCTGATACTTTTAAGACATTATTTTATTGGACTTTGCAACTCACATCTTGTAACTCAAATTACGTAAACCTTATCGATTCGGTTAACATATTTAATTTCAGCTGAACACTTCCATTGAGGATCTGTATACTGCACAAATCAAAAAGAGGGCTGTGAAAATATCTACAGACCCCTGGACATAAATTGTTTCAACTTCTACCTTCAAAACAATGCTATAGGGCTCTACACACCAGAAAAACTAGACACAAGGACAGACTTTCCCTGAATGCCATCACTCTGCTAAACAACTAAGTCCCACAACACTGTTAAATTATTTACTAAGACTGTATTACTGTATTATTATTCTCATCCTTCCTAGTACCTATCTCTTCCCACTTCCGATTTATGGCTATAATCATGTTGCTTGTATCTTTATAATTTATATTGTTTTATTGTTTCCTAGTATGATTTGATTGCTTATTAGTATCCTATGACTATCACCTATAGTTTAGTTTAGTTATAGATATAGTTTTGTATCTTACGATTCTTGATGAATATATTTTATTTTTTCTTTATGTACACTTAGAGCATATGCACCAAAGACAAATTCCTTATGTGACCAATCACACTTGGCCAATAAAGAATTCTATTCTATTCTATTCTATTCTGTTCTGTTCTGTTCTGTTTTCTATTCTATTCTATTCTATTCTATTCTATTCTATTCTATTCTATTCTATTCTATTCTATTCTATTCTATATAGTTTTGTTCATAGCTTTGTTCAGCAATCCTTCCTTCCTTTCCAACAAGATGACAGTTTGATTACAGATTGCCCGTAGGGGAGCTGCTGGATAACTGAGGAGGAGAAAGGAATGTTTCTGAGCAACCTGAGAAAAGAATGTAACTATGAACAAAAAAAATGCAACAACCCAAATTTATGGCAGATGCCTCTTACAAGCCATTTAAACTTCATTTCTACCCTTGATTCTTGTGGGAGGAACCTGCAAATCTATTTATCACAATGAATGAGATCAAGAATCTTTAATCTCATTAAAGGGGAAAATCATATTCGTTGTTGTTGGATATCAAATCAGAAAACAGGACCCCAAAGATCTCAAGCCTACCAAAACTTCTTTACTGCTGAGATATCAATAATGGATTCTGCTTTGGAGATGCACATCAAAGCCAATGCTTCTCTGATTGAACGTGAATTGCAGGTAGCCTATTTGGGTATCCCTTCCATAAACAGCTTTTGGCTAAGCATCACTCTGTGTTCCGTAAACGCAATGCTATTGAGTGGATTTCCAGTTAAATCTCCCACCGTCTCTCTCTTAGATCTAGGGGCTTTGTGAACAAAAGCAACAGGCACCCAGGTTTGGGAACCTGAAAAGTGGAAGAAAGGTAATAATTGCATTTAAGCAGTCAACAAAAGCAAAGCTCACCTCTGAGCTTGTCAATTTGTAGTGAAGCAATAATTATAGGGGACTTACACGGGGGACATTGTGTTTTCTTTGAGAAGGGGAATGTCTGCCCATTTCTTTCCAAGCAGCCTCCAACGTCTCCCTCCCTGCTGAAAATATAATTGGATCCTCCCAGTTCCCTTTAAATCAAAGCAGGGATGTAGTCAACGTTTATTTATCCACTGCTTGTTAAATGAAGAAAAAAAAAACCCTGAATAGGCTGAGAAAACTCTCACTTTAGGGATGGGATTAGATGCATGTAGACCAGCAGTATTTACTCCATGGCTGGCCACTGCCATACCCTCCTCTTCCCTGCCCCCTCCCTTCCATGCTTATTCAGGGTTTTTTGTTTCTAAATCTGCTCAGAAAGAAAAAGCAAATTGCTAGAAGTGAGATTAGAGGGGAATATTGTTCTAAGGACAATAGGACACGATGGCTTGACTGGCATGAGATTCAGGCTTTCCAAATGAGGAAAAGCTGGAGGTGTGTGAGCTCTTAATTGCCTACCTCTGATAAACTGGCAGCCAAAGGAAAAGAAAATAGCGATGCTTTCACCGCTGAAATAGTCTGGATCAAGTCCATTGGCTAATCAGATTTTAATTAGAGCACTGCTAACCTTCCCATATTCAAAATGTGCAAAATTGCCGTGGCCTCTGCGCGCTTAGCATTCTCTTTTGCCCTCCAGGTTCTGTGCAAATATACGTCTACAGAGCGAAGTGATTAAGCTTGGAAAAATTCATTATTCTTGACGGATGAATTTTTTTATAATTCAGAAACCTTTTCATGACACCTAGACTGTGCATATTCAGCCATTCCTAAAAGAACATCAGGGGCCTACAGCATCCATGACATAGCCCTACAAGCCAAATACCTTTGAGGGATTTTCAAATTATTGCTTGTTACTGGTGTCTAAAATTTTGAAAGGTTAGCTCATATGTGGATGAAAAATAGTGGTTTAACTGAAATGCTGCCAATCTGCACACTGTGACAAATGATACTTAGACTGCAACTCCCCAAATAATAGCACTTATTCATATTATTTGATCTAAGATACAATGTCCACATTCTACATGGATTCTCCAATAACCTATGTCTCCACTGTTTTTAGTTTGGATTCTCACAAAACTTCCCTTTAATTCATTTTAATATATGCTTAAAATTTTCCAGGCTTAAGTCTGGTAAATTAAACACTCTTTCTGTGACAAAGCTTTCCAGGTGAGAATTGAGCTAGAGTGTGTCACCCGCCAAACTCCAAAACAATGCAGTACACTTCTGAAAATATATTTTAGGCATGTATTTATAAAGTAACGCCACATTTAGTATTGGTTTCCTGTGACAAAATATACATTTTTAAATGTTCTGCAAATACTCCATTTAAGTGAGCCTATCTGTCCAAATATGTTGTTATCCCTACTAACAATATATTTACATTCCATTTCATCATCTGAGATGTACGAAGCCTTGACTCAAACTGATGTTTTTGTGTCCAAACAGTGTTGAAACTATCCAGAAAAAGCTAACATTGATGATATCTAGTCATCAAAGACATAATTTATATCACCTGCTCACATAATGCTGGCTTCATCTCTTCTTCCACCGATGACCTTCACAGATTGGAAAAGAGGTCAGTATTTCCCCTTTATCTAACATTCTCAGAAGTATATACCATCCATAGGCCTTAACCTTTAACATCATGGTCTGGTGATCATGTCCAAAAGAGCATCAGGATGGATGGAGACTATAGCATCCATAGTCTTTTATGTGTTTCTTGCAGCACTCTGAAAACAGTGAGACAAGTTGAGCTGAGTTTTGGGTGATTATTTGAGCTAAGCAATGAGGTTGTGTAGTGGCTGATCAGATTCAGTTAGTTCTAGAAGGGCTACCTAGCTGTCCAATTATGGAAAGATCTGCGCTTTATTATGAGTAGAGACATGGTTGGAAGTCATCTTCCCAGACGTTTCTAAATTTCATTTGTTATGTTCCATGTAAAAAGGGGATCAGGCTGAGATGTCATGATTGTGGGGGGCCATTTTGACTTTTTTGACTCCTTGAATTTCTCTGGTTCTGCAGGTCTCCAAAATCTGTGCAATTAGCATTATAGTGCAAAATTTCACAAAACAATTTATTCAATTATTACTTGCAACATTATAGTTCTTTACAAAGGTTAAAGCAAGAAAGAGGAGCATTGGGAATTAACCTGTTTCATTTTTTCTTATTAAATTATAGCTAACCGTCAATTACAAAGAAGTATCAAATGCCAAGCATTCTTTACATTGGAGGAGATCCCTACTGGTAAGAAAATAGCAGCTGGGCACCATCAAATATGGCACCTCCATGTATGTAAAGACTGTGTAACTTTAGATACTACATGATAACACCAGGATTGTACATAAATATTCTAGTTTGTGTATAGGAAAAATAGAATGGAAGTTTTAATTAACTATACAGGATTTTTTTCCCCTTATAAACAACAGTATGTCTCTTCTATTCTATTCATTATACAAATAGGCTTACTGGTATTTAAGGGAAACTACCAGTGGTGGGATTCAGCCGGTTTGCATAGGTTTGCTGGAACCTTTAGCTAACTTTTTGTGCAGTTTGGCAAACCGGCTGAATTGTCATGCTTTGCCCCTCCCCTCCCACCCATTCCTTGCTTCACCACTCACTTGCTCACCCAGCCTCTCGCCTGGCTAGGTAGCAGGGCGAGTAGCTGGATGTGACAAGGAGTGGCTGGGAGGGGAGGGCCAGGCTGAGCCAGGCCGGGCTGGGCCAGGCATGGCATGGTGAGGAGAGGTTGGGCAAGGTGAGTTGCCCATCAACGTGAGTGATGTTGAGTTGGCCATGCCCACCCAGTCACATGGCAACCAAGCCACCCCTACCCAGCTGGTCATTAGGGCAGAGAACCTATTGTTAAATTATCTGAATTCCGCCACTGGAAACCGCGTAAGAAATCTTTTTGAAAGTGTATTGCTGTGTATTCAACTGTTCATGCTGAGATATGATAAAAATAAGAAGCTTTGACTTTTTGTTTTTTAAAAACATTGCAGTTAAATGGAGTTGACATTTCTGCCCAAAGGAAATAGTTATTGCTGACTTTACAAGCCCTTTACTGGATTAGACTTTTCGCCATAAGTGATTTTCCAGAACTAAAAATTCCAGAAGTTTAAAACTAAATCAATAAAATTAGATTAGAATGTAGAATAAATGGAACAGAACTGAAGTCAGGAGGACATCCAAAAACAGTGGAAGCTCATCTTGCATATTTATATTTTATAATATAGTCATAGAAATAATTGCTTCATTTCCACTAATGTGATGGTTTTTAAATACTAGGAATTCTCATTTATGCATTGATAGAATTTTCTTTTAATGTGCAAAAGAAGCAACACTAAAGTATTGGCACCTGAACAACCTTTGTTGAAATTGGCCATCCCTTTGATAAGAGTCCAGTGTTTCTCCCAAAGCTGAAAATTATTTTTCAGAAATGATAGACTCACAGGTAAGTAATACATTCCTCTCTCACCCTGATCTAATCTGTATAACATGTTTATCTGACATTGTGGTGAGTGTTTATATCATGAGCAGCATTTGTCTATTTCACCTGAAATTGTGGGTAATGTGTACAAAAAACTGTAAAGGTGAAAATTTCCCATCCAGTCATGTCTGACTCTAGGGGACGGTGCTCATCTTTGTTTCCTAGTCAAAGGAGCCAAGGTTGTCTGAAGACGCTTCCATGGTCATGCGGGCCAGCATAACTATATGCTGAGGCATGGGAACACTGTTACCTTCCCACTGGGCAAGAAGCTGAGGCAGGACAGGAGATCACCCCATCATACATTGCTTAACCTTAGGATCAGATGTGGGCTGCTACCGGTTCGCACCAGTTCTCCTGAACCAGATGTTAATTTTCTGAGCAGTTCAGAGAATTGGTGTTGGACAAAATCTTTTCCCACTTTACAGGGCTAATCCTGCAAGGGAGGCAGGAAGGAAACATTCTGGTATGCCGGTATTTCTAACCTAATCCTTATCTTAATTGGCCTGCTGTGTTTTCAGAAACTGCCTCTGGGTTAAGCTTGTTACATTGTAAGCCTTATGCCCAGACTTTCTGTCTGTAGACTGAGCTTCTTCGTGTCAGCCCTGGAGGAGCTTTTTATTTGGATCTTCAGGGCTGCCACACTTGGTGCTGTAGGAAAGTGGGAGGAGGGGATTGCATGGAGTTGTAGAGATATCTAGCCATAACAACATTCTTTTCTTTGGGAGTCAAGGACGTTTAGCCTACACCTGGAGTGGCATGACTGGGAGGCATCTCCAGTTGGGATGGTGGATTGATTGGACCATGTGATGGACATGTGGGTGCAGGGGACCCACTTTCCTTTGGGTGAGCAAAACCTGGAAGCTTTCAGGTTCAGGTTTTCTCAGATGTGCCAATATGACATCTCTAATAAAGTGAACTTTGAGGAACTTCTTACCTCGGAGTTTTCTTTCGTTGGGGGTGTTACTTGGAACCCTAACACTCTGGAGTCCCCCCTCCCTGGAGTTTTTTGTGGTACTTTTATTCCTGGGGCTTGACCTTCTTAAAGATTGTTAAAAGGTTGTTTTAAGTTTTTTGGAGTATACTTCCAAAAATGGCTGGAACAGCTATTTACAGAAGGGTTGGCATAGCCATAGAAAAAATGGCTGAGAGGCAGAATGCAAGCTTGGCATTCTGCCTGATTTTTTACTGCCTTTCTGGGGCATGTGATCTTTCCTTAATTCTGGGTGATTACCTAAGGATATCTTGTGAGGTGAGTGAGACCAGCTAGTATCTTTAAATGGTGCAAATGGATCTAATGATTGCTTCTCCTGGGTAGGAAACTGTGTTTTGTCAGTTCACTGAGCACAAGAGTCTCTTGTCTATGGGGATTCTTCAGTCATCCAGGTCATGGTTGTCCCAAAGGTGTTTTTTCAAGAGGCAACTGGACTTTCTTGGTTTCCAGAAAGTCCAGTTGCCTCTTGAAAAAGCATCTTTGGGACAGAAGTCTCTTGCATTGCTTCGGAAAGGGCAAGACACATGATTGCTCACTGATAATAAGTGGGTCCTCCTTCCAATTAGTTTTAGTTTTCTCTCATGATAATATGACAGAGTAACATGGCACCAATTGTAGAAAGTTAGCACCTACCCCTCTCCTAGAAGAATGAAATATTTTGAGAAAAATTAAAAAGGAAGAATATATTTCCCTGAATGAGAAATGAAGAATGCTTTCTTAGAGGGAGAAAGCAGCCCCTACCTTCCTTAATAGTCCACAGAAGATGTCAGCACTTAAGAGATAAAGAGACAGATATTTTGCCTATATTCATAGGCAAAAATTCACTGCAGCAAGGTCTGAATAAAGGCAGAATGGGATTAGCCGTCACTCAAGATGTTATTTCGTTAATTTAGCTCAGCATTTTGTAGCCCAAATATGCCCACCCACTTTCTGGAGAGCTTAAATGACCTCTCTGCTAAAGAGTTTCACTTTATGAGCAAGGACTTGGCTGCTGATAGTTATCCTTGTATTTTAAGTATTTTAATTCCTCAATGTACTCTGATTTGTAACTCCAGATTGCAGGTATTGCTGATGAAAAGGAGGGTATTCAGACAGAACGGTTTAGCTTTCCATGATGGCTGTGACTCATTGATCTTCAGTGTGTATTCCCCCATTTCTAATCTAATGACTGGTATTTAGGACAGCTTTTTGCACGCAAAGAAGCTTTTTGTATTTTTGTACAGGTAATCATTAACAGTTCATTTAGTGACCATTCAAAATTGCGAGGGCACTGAAAAAAGTGACATGACCGTTTTTCACACTTACGACCATGACAGCATCCCCACAGTCATGAGAGGGTGGGCAAGGTGAAGCACCCCTTGATGTAAGTGACATTGCGTTGGCCACGCCCACCCAGCCATGCCCAGTAACCCAGCCACACCCACCCAGCCAGTCATTAGGGCAGAGAACAGCTTGTTAAAAAATTTGCAGCCTATCACTGCTTAGCATTAATACAGTGGTGGGACTTCAACTCAACTTGACATCAGTAATTGAAGATTTGGGGCAATTGCAAACCCCCCACCCTGCAGAAGGCAGTGGGTATCTAAGAGTTGCCAAATGATGTCAGTTGATCTGCTTTAAGCATGAGTATCTTGTTCCAATTTGGGAAAAAAAGTTGGATTGCATTGGATTAGGCTGAACTAAAATAAGGTAAACTAACTTCAGCTAATATTCCCCCATGAGGAATATTTGCAATTCAATCTCCTGAGCAACAGAACATACTTTAATGACATAGAAGAAGACAGGAGAGAATTTCCTCCCCCTTTTTTCCCCATCATGCAGGTGGTTTCAAGAATGGGAATGTAAAAACTCAGAATCCTCGACTCTCATTCCAACCCTTATATTCATGTTTAAACCTTAATTTCCATGGCAAAATCTCAGGTCTTTCACAGCTGGAGATGAGGACCACAGAAATCCCATTAAGCTCAGGCTGATTTCACTATCAGCCATTGTATAAACAACTACTGGCTTTAGATTCAGAAACTTGTAATTGAATCGGATTGAGCTCCAAAAGGTTTTATGAGACTTGCAAAAAGTTGGCAACATAAATGCTTTGCTTGTTTATTCAACATACAATGATCTGAGCGTCTCGGACTTAACTTTACCGTGTGATTGGGCTAAATCACTGAAAGAGATCTGGCCACAACGTCAAGTTTCCTGTCCTTGTGGGGACTTAAAATGGCAGGCAAAAGAAACCATATACAACAAGCCTCTGCTTCTATGACTCCCATCTGTTTGTTCTCTACAACCTCTTTGTGAATTCCAGAAAGAAATTTGCACTCACTTTCCCTTGAATGCAAGAACAGCTCTCTGTGTAAGCCATGATCTTACTAAAGCATTGATTCAGATTCAAGTGAACACAAATAGTTTTATGGCTGGGGAGAGCCAGATGCAAAGTAAGCAGGGCATAGCCAGGGCCAGTGTGTCGGGCAGTATTTATTTGGTGCATTGAAGTGAGAGATGAACTGGTACCTTGGCACAAAAAAGCAGCAAAGTAGCACAAATAAGGGAAGAATTCAGCTCCTTAAGAAAAACACAGATGGCACAGAGAAGTAGGTTGAATGTGCTAGGGAAGAAATGTTCCAAATCTGGCAACATAAAACACTTTCAAGCAGCTGTGAATTTAAGACATAACAACATGTGCTTGTGTGCCCAGGAAAAGAGAATTTTTTTTAGTCAGGGCTTGAGAGGCTGAGCTATATAGAAAATACTTGGTTTATCAAGCCAAGTTACATAAATAAATATTCAGAAAAGGTCAAGGTAAAGGCAGACTTAGTTCAGAAAGTCCATTAGGCTCAGTTTGTGATCAAACAGGGCAGTTGAACAACAGGAACAACATAATAAATAATAGAATTCTTTATTGGCCAAGTGTGATTGGACACACAAGGAATTTGTCTTTGGTACATATGCTCTCAGTGTACATAAAAGAAAAGATGCATTCGTCAAGAATCATAAGGTACTCTATGATAGTCATAGAGTACAAATAAGCAATTGAATCATATTAGAAACAGTCAATATAAATTGTAAGGATACAAGCAATAAGGTTGCAGTTATGCAGTCATAAGTGGGAGGAGATGGGTGATAGGAACGATGAAAAGATTAATAGAATAGAATAGAATTTTTTATTGGCCAAGTGTGATTGGACACACAAGGAATTTGTCTTGGTGCATACACTCTCAGTGTACATAAAAGAAAAGATACATTAATCAAGAATCATAAGGTACAACACTTAATGTTAGTCATAGGGAACAAATAAGCAATCAAATCATATTAGGAAACAGTCAATATAAATCTTAAGGATACCAGCAACAAGGTTGCAGTCATACAGTCATAAGTGGGAGGAGATGGGTGATAGGAATCATGAGAAGATTAATAGTAATGCAGACTTAATAAATAATTTGACAGTGTTGAGGGAATTATTTGTTTAGCAGAGTGATAGTGTTTGGGGAAAAACTCTTCTTGTGTCTAGTTGTGCAGTGCTCTATAGTGTCGTTTCGAGGGTAGGAAAAAATTTATGTCCAGGATGCGAGGGATCTGTAAATATTTTCACAGCCCTCTTTTTGACTCATGCAGTATACAGGTCCTCAATGGAAGGCAGGTTGGTATTAATTGTTTTTTCCTGCAGTTCTAATTATCCTCCGAAGTCTATGTCTGTCTTGTTGAGTTGCAGAACCAAACCAGACAGTTATAGAGGTGCAGATGACAGACTCAATAGTTCCTCTGTAGAACTGTATCAGCAGCTCCTTGGGCAGCTTGAGTTTCCTGAGTTGGCGCAGAAAGAACATTCTTTGTTGTGCTTTTTTGATGACGTTTTTGATGTTAGGTGTCCATTTTACATGCAGGTTTATCTGTAACATTACACAAACACTCCTTTTGGTGACAAGAGGCATCTTCCTACTGATGTAACTTTCAACAAGGAGCATCCTGTGTTCCTCAATTTATGGCCACAATAAAGACCAGAATTTCTAAGAAAGGCAGCTATTAAATGAGTTTGTTAAACGTGAAAAACTGGATTGTGTGAGAGAAAGAGGAATCCCAAAGGTAGTCTGAGCTGCTTGAAGTTGGTTAAGCTTGGAGCTGAGCTCTGCTTCGTGAGGGAAAAACCAGAGATAAACAAAACAGAGGGTACGATGAGTCATGCCTTGATGCTCCAACTTGCTGATTTGTTTTGTGATGCAGATGTTTCAGGCCTGGGCTGAATCTCCTGCCAAAGTGCCAGATTTGCTAATTTAATAGTGTTCCTTGTGGGTTGCCTGATTGTGTGGTGATCACTTTGTGAGAAAGATCAGCTTTTTAAAGGCATCCTTCAAAAACAATGCTGAAAGGCTTTGATATACAAGGATGGAACAAGTCTGCTGTTGTTTAAAAGAAACAGACACTCACTTCCAGTGGCCAAAGAAAACAGGAGAGGGAGAAATCACTCGTCTTAGACTTTTAGGCACTGGTGAAGATTTTGGGTCAGGTTTCAGGATGGTTTCTTGACCCCCTAATTACTATTATTAATGTTCTTAACAAGACTCTTTAGAAAATCCTCCTGGTAAAAAGAGCTGGAGTGAGCTAATGAGTAGGAGAGGGAGGAGAAGGTCCTTGCTGGCATTATAAATACTCCAGCTTGCTAATTGGGGGGCTAAGATGAGATTCTTCTCTTTAGAAGAGCCAGAAGTGGGGAG
This sequence comes from Masticophis lateralis, assembly GCA_030761175.1. Taxonomy (NCBI): domain Eukaryota; kingdom Metazoa; phylum Chordata; class Lepidosauria; order Squamata; family Colubridae; genus Masticophis; species Masticophis lateralis. Next base: position 221,622,903 of record JAUDYJ010000002.1, read on the forward strand.
GGGGGGCTAGGAAACTGAGTAAGAACAATGTTGGTTTTTAGGGCTGACTTGTCACTTTTAAATATGCGCACTGCTGCTTTGACATAGCACTGGGCATATTTTAAAGTAACAGTAGGTAACTTGATCCTCCCTCTGGGCTCCTGCAGGATTTATTTGTTTTTGTTTTTTTAAAACAAACCGGTTAGGTTTTTCCAAGGGCGTTTCCAAGGTTCTCAACTTTAATGAAAAATAATAATCTTTGATTGAACTGGGCAACAGGCATCTCTCATTTTCCAGCCCAAAGAAAAAATCTGAGACAGGAGATCCTGTATCCATTGTTGCGTTACTGTCCCGTAATCTGATCTGCTTCCGCACTGATTTCACTCTGAAGGTGAGACCTTTGAGAGATAAAGAGATGGTGAAAAACAAACGTTGATATTCAAGATGGAACCACATATTGTCTATGTAATAAATCCAACCAGATCTTATGGGGAAAAAACATTAGGGGAGAGGCTTTATTTTGGTGTAGTTTGGTGTAGATGTTAGCCAATTTGGTGTAGTTGTTAAGACATCAGGCTAGAAAGCAAGAGACCGTAAATTCTCCAATACCAAAAAGGACAAAAAAACCCTTTTGCGAAATACTCAAACACGGGCTAAATTGCCCAAATCTTTTTTTGACATGTTGGATGATATGGAGTTGAGAGATATATGGCGTGAACGAAATCTTGACAAACAAGATTTTACATTTTTTTTCTGACAGGCACCAATCTTTTTCTAGAATTGATTCTATACTAATTACAAATGATTTTTTTTCTAGGGTAAAGAAAACGAAGATATGCCCAAGAACCTTAACAGACCTCCGGTTTGGATGGAACTGGAACTTGAAGAAGGGTCTAGGAGGTCCTGGAGATTAAATGAAAATTTATTTTGATATGAGGCAAATGTGATAGAATGCAAAAAGTTAATGAAAGAATTTTTTGATTTAAATATGCATAAGGGTACACCTGTGGAAATGGTTTGGGATGCAAGTAAAGCATATATGAAAGGAGTTTTAATAAATTTGAATAATGTATATAGACATAGACAGGGGAAAAAAACGGAGGGAATTGGAAGAGGAAATAAAAAAGAAAGAACAGGCATTAATAGGTAAACCAAATGATAAGAGTATAAAAGAAGCCATTACGATATTGCGAGGACAGTTTAACATGTTGTTGTCAGATCAAGTTGCAACGAATTTGCAATATGCTAAACATAATACTTTTTGTAATGCAAACAAACCAGGCAGGTGGTTAGCATATATGTTAAGGAAAAAACAAAAATCTCGTACAATAGAAAAAATAGAGTATAAAGGTAAAGAGGTATACCAACAGAATATGATTAAAAAAGCATTTTTACATTTCTACACGAAGTTGTATGCTGGCAATAAAATACAAGGTATTGATATAGATAGATACTTGCAGAAGGAGAATATTGCTATAATTACTGATGAGCAAAGGGAAAGATTGAATTTACTGATAACTACTGAGGAAATTTTCCTGATAATTAAACAGTTGAAAAGTGGAAAGGCTCCCGGCACAGATGGATTGACAGTAGTGTATTACAAAAATCTTCAACTAGAAATGGTAGAACCTCTTAAGGAATTGTTTACTAAAATACAACGGGGAGGAGAGGTTCCACCATCCTGGAGAACAGCTTTTATTTCCCTGATTCCGAAAGAAGACCAAGATCATAGCCAGCCCAAAAATTATAGACCTATATCATTACTTAATATAGATTATAAGATTTTTGCAAAAATTTTAGCAAATAGATTAATGTCAGTTATGCTACAAGTGATTCACAATGATCAGACTGGTTTTATACAAGGGAGACAAATGAAAAGCAATGTAAGACAAATTGTTAATATATTGGAATATTTGGGGAAGAATAACCAAGTCCCTGCAGTGCTTATTTTTTTTTGGATGCAGAGAAAGCGTTTGATCAACTGAATTGGCAGTTTTTAGTGAAGGTAGCACAAAAGATGCAGTTGGGAGAGCAGTTTATACAATCAATTATAATTATTATAATATATATTATATTATAATATATTATAATTATATTGTATAATTATTAGCACAAATAATTGTTAATGGTAGTCTAACAGAAACTTTTAAAATTGAAAAAGGAATAAGACAAGGGTGTCCCTTGTCTCCACTATTGTTCATTTTAACCCTGGAAGTATTGCTGAATAAGATACAGGATTCAGATAATATACAAGGTATTAAGATTAGGCAACATGACTATAAAGTATGAGCATTCGCAGATGACTTGGTTGTAACTTTAACCCAACCAGTAAATTCAGCTACAGGTTTAATGGATATAATTAAACAGATGGATATAATTAAACAAATGGATATAATTAAACAAATGGATATAATTAAACAAATATTAGGGTTTAAAATAAATATAGGGAAAACAAAGATAATAACTAAGAATATGACTACAAATCAAAAACAAGAATTGGAAAAAGTAACAGGATGCGAGATAGTGAAAAAGTATTTAGGAGTCTATATTACAACGTCAAATGGGAAATTATACAAGTATAATTATGAATTGTTATGGCATAAAATACAGATAGAGATGGATAAATAGAAAAAAATACAACTTGGGAAGAATTGCAGTAGTTAAAATGAATGTTTTGCCTAAGTTTCTATTCCTTTTTCAAATGCTACCAATACTTTAAAAAGATACAAATTTGGAGGACTGGCAGAAGGGTATTAAGAACTTTGTTTGGGCAGGGAAGAGACTGAGAGTGAAATTAAAAATAATGCAGGATATACGTGAAAGAGGAGGTTTGAAATTGCCCAATCTAAATTGTATTATGAAGCAGTTGTTTTATCAGCAATTAGTCACTGGATTAATTTAACAGAAGAAAGAATATTGAACATTGAGGGGTATGACTTGATATATGGTTGGCATGCCTACTTAGTTTATGAGAAGAAGGTGGATAGGACTTTTAAAAGCCATATATTAAGGAATGCTCTTCTGCGTGTCTGGAAAAAATATCAATACAAATTGAATGATAAGATACCCATGTGGGTAGTACCCAGACATGCGATAGAGAATATAAGTATAAAACAAAGACAGGATGTAATTACTTATAAACAACTTTTGATTACAGAAAGAAATGTACTAAAGTTAAAGCCTTTGAATGTATTAAGAGAGGAAAGGGTAATTCAAACCTGGTTTCAGTATGTACATTTGCAGAATAGATGAAAAAAAGATCAGAAAATTGGTATTACGGAAAATGAAGAAAATTTGATAAATTAGAGACCAGAGTCCAATGCATATAAATAGGTTGTATAATATTTTGATAGAAATAGATTCAGAGACAGAGTTAGTTAAAGATTGTATGATAAAATGGGCACAAAACTTTGATGAACCAATAATGATGGAAACATGGGAAATGATCTGAGTAAGAAATGTAAAATTTACACAAGCCCAAAACTTGAGAGAAAACTTTTATAAAATGTTTTATAGATGGCATTTGGATCCCAAAAAATTAGCTTGTATGTACCCGAATTTACAACCCAAATGTTGGAGATGTGATTGTGCTGACGCAACCTATTTTCATGTTTGGTGGACTTGTAAAAAAGTTAAAGCATTTTGGATAAAAATATGGTGGATTGTTCAAAATATTCTTAAAAAAAGGATAAAGTTCACTCCACAGTTGTTTTCGTTAGGTATTATAAAAGATTGTACAGCTATAGAGACTAATTTGATCTTGAACTTCATAACTGCAATAAGACTCTTGGTAGCGCAGTACTGGAAGAAGGAAGACTTACCTACTATTCAAGAATGGACATTAAAAGTAGTAAATTTAGCAGAGATGGCGAAAATTTCAGCATATTTAAAGGACCATTCAAATGAGAAATATATGTTGGAGTAGAGAAGATGGATTGATTATATTCAAATATTGGTCTAAAAAATTTCAAATAGCTTATGAATGAACAAAGAGATGTTAAAAAGTATTAAAATTTAGTTTAGTAAAAGGGGAGTTAAAAGTTCAAGAGGAGGGTAGGAGGCTATTGATAGTTAGCTTATGATTGTTAAATATTATACCCTGTATTTTGCTCTGGGAAGCGGGGGGGGGGGAGGGCTGAGGAGGGGAGGGTTGGAAGGGGAGGAGGGAGGGGGAAGGGGAAATGTTTGTAAAAAATTTTAAAAACTTTTCAATAAAAATTCTAGTCCAACTTAGGCTCAAAGTCAACTAAGTGATCTTGGGCCAGTCACTTTCTCTCAGCCCTCGAAATGAGACAATAGCAAACCACTTCTGAAAAACCTTGCAAAACAACCGCAGGACCTTTTCCAGGCAGTGTCCAAGAATCAGAGATGAACAAACAGAAGAAAGAAAAAAAAAAGAGCATTAATGAAATCCTTCCCTTCATTTTATTCATTCATTTATTTATTTATTTATTTATTTATTTAATTAAATTTATATACCGCCCTTCTCCTTGCGGACTCAGGGCAGTGAACAGGCAAAAATGAAAACAAATCTTACAAAAGTTAAAAATTTGGCCCATTAGTTAAAAAACAATTCAATTAAAATTAATGTCAAAATTTTCCCCTCAGAATAAATCATCACAAAATGTCAATGTGAATTTGAGATAGATTTTTATCTCTGCAACATAGAATCACAGAGTGGAAGTCTTAGAAGGGATCCTGGAAATTGTACTCTCTAACTTTAATGCAGGAATCCACTTCAAAAGTTGGCCATTAACCAGGGGTGAAATGCTCCTGGTTCGGACCGGATCGCCCGATCCGATAGCAGATGGTTCAGAGAACTGGTAATAAAAATCCTTGCCCCCCCCCCCCACATGCCCAGCTGAGGCGTGCGATCATCAGAGGCTGAAAAAATGCTTTTAAAGGTTAAAAAAAAGCCTCTGATGATCGTGTAGCTCAGCTGGGAATGGGGGGGGGGGCGTAGGGATTTTTGATACCTGTTCTCCGAACCCCCCATCACCATTGCTACTGTCCAAACCGGGAGCATTTCACCCCTGGTTGGAAGGGATCTTGTAGATCTTCTCTTCCAATCTCCTGCTCAAGGAGGAGACCCTATACCATTTCAGATAAATTGCTCGCTAGTCTCTTCTTAAAAACTTCCAGCAATGGGGCACCTACAACTTCTGAAGGCAAGCCATTCCACTGGTTGATTGTTTTCATCATTAAGAAATTTCTCCTTAGTTCTAGATTGCTTCTGTGCTTGATTAGTTTTCATCCATCGTTTCTTGTCTTGCCTTCTGGTGCTTTGAAAAATAGGTTGACCCTCCTCATCTTTGTGGCAGCCCCTCAAATATTGGAACATTGCTCTCATGTAACCCCTAGTCCTTCTTTTCACTAGACTAGATATACCTAATTCCTGCAACCGTTCTTCATATTTTTCAGCCTCCAGACCCTTAATCATCCTTGTTGCCCTTCTCTGCACTCTTTCCAGAGTCTCAACATCTTTTTATATTGCGGTGACCAAAACTGGATGCAGTATTTCAAAGTGTGGTCTCACTAAAGCTTTGTAAAACAATACTAATACTTCACATGATTTTCGAATTTAAAGGATAAGAAGAACTTAGCTTCTGCTGTAAACTAAAACAAAATTCAACTGCAGAAAAAAAAAGTCTTTACTCTCTCACCAAATGTGGACATTTTAACATATTGTAATTTTGAAAATTGGAGGGTATTCTTAGAAACTTTCTTTTATAAGAAGACTTGTTATTGTCCCCCAGAGGTAGACAGCTACTTCTAATATACTGAAAGAACCAAAAATTGCTATGCATGCACTTTAGGTCTAACCTTAAGAAAAAACTGCATTTAAAATTAAAAAAAAGTCTTCCAAGCCTGAGCTTTGCAATTAGCCACTCAGAATGAACTTTGATGGCTTTTGAACAGGTCATCACAATGTGGTCTTTGAAAGAGAGTTTAAGCAAAAGCAGATTGTTGATTTTACCCCCTATTCCATGACATCCCAATGTGATGCTGGCTGACCAGAAAGCCAGACACAAAAAATGAGGTGTATGTGGGGAACATATGGTACTAGTTTCCTTCCCAATGATAAACACATGGATTTCCTTTATATCTTTGTCACTGTTTTAGCAACCCCGAAATAACTTGGACACTTCAAGTTGTATTCTGAAGTAATCAAGTGTATGTTCCAATAATGCAGTCTTGCACTTGGCAGCCAAAAAAAAAGTGTTTTGAGGAACCCTTCATAGAAATAATCTTCCTCAAGAACCTTGCATTTTAAGCAACTGTGACAGATGTATGAAACTCTGTTCAGCTTCTCACTAATAAGTGGATCAGGGGTGGGTTCTAAACTTTTTTTTTACTATCAGTTCTGTGGGCATGGCTTATTTTGTGGGTGTGACTTGGAGGTCATATGACTGGGTGGGTGTGGCTATCTGGTCATGTGACGGGGTGGCCTTGGCTATGTGTATAGGGACTACTCAGAGGCCTGAAAAAAGTCATTTCTGACAGGTCCTCGCACTTTTGACTGGTCCTCACACTTATGACCATCCTCATATTTATGCCCGTGCAGCATTCTTAACAACCATGTCACTCATTTCACAACTGCTTCTCTTTACCATGGTGATAAGATAGGGCAAAAACGTAAAATGTGAGGACAGTCATAAATTCGAGGACTGGTCAAAAGTGTGAGGACCAGTCAAAAATAACTTTTTCAGCCCTCTGAGTAGTCCATATGCACAAAAGGACTACCCAGAGGGCTAAAAAAAATGATTTCTGACTGGTCCTCACACTTTTGACTGGTCTTCTCACTTATGACTGGTCACCATTTATGCCCATTGCAGATTCTTAACAACCGTGTCACTCATTTCACAACTACTTCTCTTCACCATGGTGACAAGATAGGGCAAAAACGTAAAATGTGAGGACAGTTGTAAGTTCGAGGACTGGTCAAAAGTGTGAGGACCAGTCAAAAATAACTTTTTCAGCCCTCTGAGTAGTCCATATGCACAAAAGGATATAGCAATAGAGAGGGATGAAAGAAGGAGAGAGAGGGAAGGAAGAGAAGGGAGGAAGGAAGGGAAGAGAAATTAAAATAGGAGTGAGGGTAAGAGAGGGAGGAAGAAAGGATGAGAAGGAGAAAGGAAGAGGAAGTAGGGAGGGGAAGAAGACGGGGAAGAAGAGAAAGGAAGGAAAGAAAAGAGAGAGGTGGTAGGTTTGAGGAGAAAGATTGCTGTACAATAAAAAAGATGAAAGGGAAGAAAGCCAATCCCAAACAAATATAAAGATATTAAGATAAAGAATGAATTGTTAAACTTTTAAAGAATAAAAGAGAACAAATATGAATAAATAGCAATAATTAGAAACACACATACAAACATACAATGTATTTTCTTTGAACAGAGTATTTGGCCGGTTCACAAATTTAAACAATATTTAGTCATTTCAATTAAATTTACAATTTCTATATTTCCTTTTTGCCATATTTATTCCTCATCTATTTTTTTAAAAAAATCAATATTACCCTTCATCCTCATCTCTAATCTTAATCAAATTCAATTTTTCCCTTCTATTCTATATTATACCCCTTCCCATTGTCATCTATTTTTATATCCATCCTCACATTGGTTAATTATGTAATATTATAGTTGTTTAATACAAATTCAACATTTTAATATCAATTTATTAGTTATATAACTCTTTTTTGTATATTAATCAATATGAACCTGAATATTCCAATTATTTCCATGCAATCCAATTTTTTACAAATCAATTAATTATATTTACCAATAATAATAAACCAAATAATTTCCCCCATATATTCCTCCAAACCACAACTTTCAACACATTTCTGCTTTCAACACAATATACAATTAATACTATCTCAATTCCCTAGTTAAATAGAGCTTTTTTTCTTTTGTGTTTTAAAATCTTGAACTCTCCTCTTTTGCCCTAAATTTCCCATTGTTTGCAGTTTTGCACCTATCTTTTTTGGTGAGGAAAAAGAAAAAGCAATCTCTCTCTGCCTCATTTTGTCATGTTGCAGCAAAGACCCTGCTTTACTTTCAGTTTTGTTTTTTCAGCATAGCTAGGGGGAAAAAAATCTGCTCCAGCACTCTGCAGCTAGCAACAGAGCCCTGGGCAAAACAGTTGAGAGCAAATCAGCTGAGAGTCGGGAAGCCGATCTAATCAACTTGTGCTAATTAACCTATGCTGAAGCTGAAAGGGGCTGTTTTTTCTATTTTTGCAGGTACCGGTCTACTCATTTGTCTTCTTTTAACACTGATCAGCTGTAGGGGAGCCCTTTGAAGCCCCGCGGCAAGAGTTTAAACAGGTTTTTTCCCTCTAGCCATCATCTGGAACTCAGGAAGCAGCAATAGATTGGGAGTGGGCACGGTAAGCGAACAGCGACCAGGCCAGGAACTGATTCGGGGGCATGGCCATCCAATCTTATTACCAGTTCTCCGAACTATTAATTTTTTTTTACTACCGGTTCTTGCGAATCGGTGTGAACCAGGAGCAACCCACCACTGAAGTGGATCTTTCAACTGGCTGAGTGAAGAAATGAAGTAAAATCACCCACAGTCCTAGACCAGTGGTTACCACTGGCCTATTTTGTTCTTTTTTTCCATAGTATCTGGCAATAATGCCCTTTCTTCGTCAAAGGAGATCTATTGAATTAAGCACTTCACGTATCTTTCTTGATATACTCAGAGATTATCAAAATCATGAAATTCAAAGCAGTGTGGAAATGAATGATTGGAATGCAAAGATTGTTTCGGATCTCCTCAAATAGCATAAAGATATGTTTTGAAACATTTCCTTGAATTACTTTTCAATAGAAAATTTTTGGTAGGTTTTAAAGATTATTTAGGCAGGCTTTAAATGGTTAATGTGTAATTTTAAAGCTAAATTAATATTATAGTCTGCTTGGACACTTCCTGCTTAGAGGAATGTTCTCTATGAGCTAAGTTATTTTATAAGTATTATCAAATTTCACACTAGCTATAGTACATGGAGGTCCAATCTACATGGATGACCTACTGTGGAAGAACAGAAGCGATGTGCCTTTTGCTGAAGAAGCAAAGATAAACAGGGATTTGTAGAAATTAAAACACTCACCTACACTTCCATTGGCAGCAATGAAGCTTTTTAAAAATGTGAGGCTGAGATATCATAAAAGAAGGTTCATAGTCCACTATTGACAGATTGCACAGTTTCTCTTAAAGTGTTCTTTTACTGCAAACTTGGGTGAGGTCGCCATCTTTTTCTTGAACAAGACACTTTGCACCCTAGAAACAGCTGATTCGCTTCACTGAAATGAAACTTTAATGTAATTTGGCTCAGCAAGGTGTGTTGTGTCACACAAGTATCTGGCTCAATGGTAGTAACTCCAAGAAGGATGTTAGAGTCCTAGTGGACAATCATTTTAATATGAGCCAGCAGTGTGCTGCAGTTGCCAAACAAAGCCAGTGCAATCCTAGGTTGCGTTAGCAAAGGGATAGAATCAAGATCATGTGACGTGTTAATACCACTTTATAATGCCTTGGTAAAAACACATTTGGAATACTGCATCCAGTTTTGGTCTCTGCAACATAAAAAAGATATTGAGACTCTAGAACGGTGATGGCAAACCTATGGCATGTGTGCCAGAGATGGCATGCAGCGCCCTCTCTGATGGCACATGAGCTGTCCCCCCAGTTCAGCTCTGTTGCATATGCGTGCATGCCTCCCACCGGCCAGCTTGTCTTTGGGTCTCTGCTGCACATGCGTGGGGCGCAGGCCACATGCGGGGAAGGGCATACACAAATGAGTAGGGCCAGGGCACATGCAAGGGGGCTCGTGCACATGCGCAGGGGGCAGGGCACATGCAGGGGGCCGCACGCACATTGCATTTTGGGGGTTCACACTTTGGGCACTTGGTCCGGAAAAGGTTAGCATCGCTGCTCTAGGAAAAGTGTGGAGAAGAGCAACAAAGATGATTGGGGGACTGGAAGCTAAACATATAACAAATAGTTGCAGGAATTTGGTATGTCTAGTTTAATGCAAAGAAGGACTAAGGGGGACATATTCCAATACCTAAGGAGCTGCCACAAAGATGAGGAGATCAACCTATTCTCCAAAGCACCTGAAGGCAAGACAAGATGCAATGGATGGAAACTAATGAAGGAGAGAACCAACCTAGAACTAAGGAGAAATTTCCTGACTCTTAGGACAATTAATCAGTGGAACAATTTGCCTCCAGAAGTTGTGAGTGCTCCAACACTGGAGCTTTTTAAGAAGAGACAACCATTTATCTGAAATGGTAGAGGGTTTCCTGCTTGAGCAGAGGGTTGGACTAGAAGACATCTAAGGTCCCTTCCAACTCTGTTATTCTGTTAATTTATGTGATGGATCTGAAAAAAATACTGGTTTTCAGTTATGAAAAGTCTAAGATTAATTATACTACTAATTCACTAAAAAGCAAATGAGAAAGACAGAAAGTAAAGGACCATCTTGATAAACTGTGTTTTTCTTTGTTTCTATCTTCAAAGCAATATTCTATCTGTAGGACTGTCCAAATTATCAGGCAAAATCTGGGAGGAGATAATTATGCCTCATTCTAAAGAACCAGAAAACTTTTGTGTCAGTGTGGAATTTGGAAATCTCTGTACATAGGAGAAGGGGCCTCATCTTACTCTTTCCTTCAACCTGTGAAATGTCTTAGCCAGACTTAGACTCTGATGTTAAAAAACTGTCAATTTAGCATTAATGAAAACCAATTCTGAACAAAAGAGCACAAAAAAAGAATATAATCAAATCCATGTCATCTTGGAATAACAAAAATATTGAAGTCTCACCTAGAGGCCAGTTGAATGAAACCCAGACCACTTACTTCAAAGGGTCAGTATGATAGAATTTATTAGTAGTAATCTAAGCCTGATTTTCATTTAAGTAAAAAGCTAGATAAACTCTGCCAAGGATGCTTTTTTAGGTCTAAAAAAGGGAAGAAGATGAACTTGAACAGCATTTTTGGCTAGGCTTCATGATGTGTGAAGGATTGGATCCAGAGTTACAGTATATGAAAATGCTTCCCTTCCTGTACTCCTTACACGGAACAGTCAAAAGTCTTTTTTTGAGCAGAACAAATATAATTGCTAGAAGGCATGGAAGCCTGTTGCTGTTTTGGTCTTGGCTGTGAAAGTAAAATAAAGCGACATCTCTCTAGAAACAAAGGTTTAGAAAGTTGGCCTCTTTGGTTTACTTAAATAATTCCATACGGTGGTGTTGTGAAGTGAAGCAGTGAAGACCAGATAGATATGGAGACGATGATACATTTATTATGTATTCTTCAGCTGTGTGGCAATCATGAGAATGGAAAGGTATGAAAGACAGATATACAGGTCAGATTTAATAAGGATTGACCCATTGGTCTTTGCTTTTCTTTATTCGCTAACTGCTGCTATTTTTCTCCTGATGACGAATATAATTAATAGCCCAGAATAGAGAAAGCTATGCTGATTTTCTATACTGTTTGAATCCTGTAAGATAAACCTTCGCAATAAAGTAAGATGAAACACTCATCTGCACAGTAGAATGAAGACAATAAAGTACACGTGATCTCACTATGTCACCTATTTTTGTAGGGGTCAAGGCTCTAAATCTGATCTCTTTACATGTGTATATATGACTAAACAGCCCTGATGTTTTATTTTATTGAAGTGCATAAGGAATAAAACTGTCAATGGGCAGAGGAGAAGAGAAAGTCTACCAACACCCAACCTAGCCTTATTTATTAATTTATTAACAATATTTCTATACTACTCATTATAGAAAATCCCCAAATAGTTTTAATTACTCTAGTGATAAAACACCCATGTCTCCAGGAGACAGGCAGTTCTCCTGCTTGATAGCTGTCAGGAAATTTCTCCTTATTTTGAAATGGGTTACCTCTCTGTAAAGCTTCTACATATTGGCACCTGTCCTATTCTTGGGCTCTATATAGAATAAATCCATATTCTTCTTGCCATGATAGCTACCAAGTCTCTCTTTAGTCTGTCTTTCTTTAAGTTAAATATACTTCGTTCCTTTGACCGTTCCTCATAGGATTAACCTCCATGTTCTTCAATGTTTTTGTTGGTTTTCTCTGTAATCTGTCCTATTCCTCAGCATCCTTTTTACTAGACAAGGTATTTCACATCTCATCCATGTGTCATGGAGTGGGATTATCACTTCCTGGGACACCAATACTATAATTGCAAGATTTCATTGGGTATTTTGCAGTGGTGAAATCTGAACCAGTTTGCCACTGGTTCGCTGGCCACACATGCGTGGTGCATGCCAAATGCATGCTGCATATGCACACATATGCAATATGTTCCAAATGCACACTTTGTGTGGAAAAAAGAGGCTTGGGAAGGTAAGTAGAACCGGGGGGAGGGGGAACAGCTGTGCCACGTGATTAATATTCACTAGAAAGCAGGATTTCTAGCAACTTGCAATCGCATGGCACAGCTGATCATCGGAGGAACCAGTGGCTTTTTTTTACTATCAGTTTGCCCAAACTGGTAGTTTTTATCACTACCGGTTCACCCAAGCCAGTGTGAACCAGTAGCATTTCACCACTGGTGCTTTGGCAACTGCAGCAAACTGTTGGTTCATGCTTAATTTATGATCTATCAGGACATCTGGCCCCTCCTCACAAGTACAAATACTACTGCTCAGCCAGGTATCATAATTTTACCTATCACCGATGCATTTGGTTTTTCCTAGTTAAATGCAAAATCTTACATTTTCACCATTGAGCTGCTTTTTTTTTATTAAATAGCCCCTCCCATAGTACTTAATTCAGGGTGGTGTATTATCAGCAATATGCAGCAAAAGAGTCATGCAAAATGACAGAGTAAACAAATAATTTTTAAAATGCTGGAAAAAAATTATCTCATTATAACCAATGGTTACAATGGTAATCAAGTAACCAGTGGAAGAACCATCCCTTTTATTTTTATATATAAATACTCTTTTTACAGAGATTTCGTGATGGTCTTTCTTTGTTATTCACAATTTCCCCTTATTTCTCTCTATATTATTCTAATTTCCTTCATTTTCTTTCAGTGATGGACTAGGCCACCATTTTATGAAAATGTTGAGGAGCAGTTGGCCCAGGACTAAATCCTAAGGCACCCCACTGCATAACTTAGTCCATGTATCCATTGATCCATTAAAGTCCATGTGTTGAGTTTTATTGTTTACCAACAATACATTTATCCATTCCACAGGAGACTATGGTCAGTTTTTATCAAATGCCTTCCTGTATTGGAATTTAAGTCTACTACATCAATTGCATTCCTTTGGTCTGCTAATCTGATAATTTTGTCAAAATTTTTTTTTACAGAATAAGGGAGATTACCTTGAAAGAGATAGAGCAGATCTGTTCTCAAAACCACAAAGGAAAAAGATGTTTTAAGTCCAAAGCTAGAATACGGTATGTGTGAGGGACTCAGGCGAACAATTCCCCAATTCCCATAAATTGAGGGGAGGAGTGAAACAATGTTAGCAATTCTTCAATCTACCTGCACTTCTCTTGTACTTCAGGAATTCTCAAATATTACAGTTAGTGTTTCTGAGAATACATCCACCAGTTCTTTTAGCACCCTGAACTGTAATTCCTCTGGTCCCGAAGATCTCAATTCATTCAAAGCAGCAATTCCTTATATATTTTGACCTGTATGTCTTTTCTGCACCCCTCCTCCCAATGTGGCTTTTGACATGTTGGGTCACAGTTTCTTTACAAGAGGTTCAACCTTTTTTTCTATTCTCCATTACTATCTTGCCAGCTGTTTGTTACAATGAATATGGGTAGAAGGCATAACTAATCTCCAGTTATGCTCCAGCTCAATTAGTCTTCAGAAAGGAGCTGAAAATGAAATTTAGCAGAGATAAATACAAAGTATTTCAAGTAGAAAACCATAAAATACACAGATACTGTATACAGTGTAGGATACTGGTTTCCAAATAATAAAACAGGCCTTAGAAAAGGAATAAATTGCAAACTGAATGTAAGTCAGCAGTGAATGTAGCTGAAAATAAAAACAAACAAACAAATACAATTTTAAACTACTTTAATAGAAACATAGTTTTCCAATAATGGAAAGAAGTATGGTACTTCTGCTTTATTCTGGGATGATCAGATTCTTTTTGAGTATTGCATCCAGTCCTGGCTCCGCATTTTAAGAAGGATTAGTAAAAAAAATTAGAACACATTCAGAAAAGGGGTAACAATGATGAAACTTAGTGCTTGAAGAAACGTAATGCTTGAAAGTTCTTAGACTTGAGAAGAAAATATTCAATGGCAATACGATAGTTCTGTTTAAACACCTGGAAAGCTGTCTAGCGAAATAAGATTTGAAGTGCAACTACAGTTACAGGAAGGCATATTTTGGCCAAATGCTATGGAAAAAATGCTATACAAGTAAGAACAGTTCAGTCGTGAAATCAATTACCCAGACGGTCTCCCTTTTCGGAATGCATTAAAGCAATGACCAGATGTCTGTCAGGGATGTTTTAATTTGGATCCCTGCATTGAGAAAAGAATCAGATTAGATGGATCTAAAAGCCATCTTCCAACTATGATTCTAATAAACTAAATTATAGTAGTGTGGCACCTTTAGGCACTTTGTAAAAATCTGCTGTAATTTTTTTTCAAATTTTCCATCTGTTTTTGCCTCCCTCAAACTTGTGATATTCAGATGAGAAAACTAATATAATGATCATTAGTTCAGTGGTAATGCTGTGAAGAAACACATGCACACCTTCACACACACACACACACGCACAAGCCATATGTGGCAAGGTTTGTCTTTCAAGTGGTTCACAGCACCATAAGTCTCAGATGCTGATGGAAAATTGCAGCCTTCCTTCTCTTTTTGTCTCCCCAAAAGCAATTATTTTGCTGACCCTTAGGGTCTACACCTCAAAGAGATCCGAAGTCAGGCTTGGACCTGCTGCTCTGGCAAATTCCAACACACTCAATTACTGACCTAAGAAGGAGTCAAGCATTCCAGAGATTACAGGCCCTGGGAGTTGGCTTCACCAATGCACTCCAAACAATATGTAGGCACCATTAGCCTGCCTTTTCCAGTTAGCAAATGAGATATGTCTTAAGGCAAAATAGTTATTAACAATCAAGGGAAGGGGCTATAGTCCTAATTGGAAACAGCAAATCTGCTGAGGGAAAGTAATAAAAACAAAGAACAAGGCGGTATAGCAAGTGAATTATGATACGTTTAGGCAATCATTCTAGGAGGACATTTTTTTTTAAAAAAACAGAAAACAAAGAGAATTTCCATGCTCTGAGAATTCAGGTTAACTTATGGTTGCTGAAAAGTATGCAAAGAATCAATTCTGCCTTAGGTTTGCCAATTTCATTTTAATAACTTTAGCACATTTCCCAGGTCTTATAGCAACTGTGTTACTTTTATTGGGAAAGGCTTTTTTTCCCCATCAGAGAAGGAGGAAACAGAGAGATGAGCAATAATTTTCATCCCTTTCTTGGCAAGACAAGTACTTTAATAACAGAACACTTAGAAGTGATGTAGCTGTTTAGGTTGGCTGTCAGGTTGGATTAACTATTTGATTTAGACTGAACGTAAATGATACCTTGTCAAAAAAAAAATCAATAACACCCTAAACAAATATATTTAGAAAGGGATTTGGCAGTTTTCTGTTCTTCCTAGTTTAAACTCTTTTTCAAATCTTAACCTTTTATTTATGAAGAACCCGGCAAATTTATCCCAATAACTCACCGGCTAAGTTTCAAGCATGAAAATCAATGTATCATACTTACCTATTGTCCTCAAAGTTTTAAAGAGGAGAATTCTAGCAAGAAAAATAGGTGACAGCTTTTATTCAGAGCTATTAACATGGTTGAAGATATAGGATTTAAAATCTGAAATGCTAATGGTTTTCTGCATGGATGGATAAAACTCTTGCTTTTGTTCCCCCTGTATTTTATTTTCAAATCATTAAGTTCTTTCCTATTAAAACAATTGGTGGATTTTAGGATGCTCATATGGAAGAATGAACATCTGTCTCCTTTAAAACAAGCAAACCTTCAGTAGCTGTTAAAATCTAAGAAGGTTATTTAAGTTTAGTCCAGAATCTGATATACCTGCTGGTGGAAGTTATTTGGAATCATATTGTTTGAATAGCTCTGATCGGCTGGATCTAGCTGCCACTTATTTCCCACCATGCTTTGTCTTTGAAGTAGTAGCTAGTTTTGAGCCAAGATTCCCATTTTAGAGAAGGGGAAAAATTAGATGGGGCCAATAGTCCCTATTAAATTCTGGAATCTTAGCAGTTCTTTAGAATGGGGATAGAGATTATAGTATGTTGGGCAAGACTGCATTTGAATGTGTATTGCTGCATTTTGGATTTTTAAGAGTGGTGTGAATAAAGCCATGCAAATAAATCTTTACTCTCACTCTTTAAAGACTTTAGTGTCTTTAAATTTTGCAGAAATTATGCGTATTCTTCTCCAAAACTCAGGTGTGTGTTGTACACATTAATTTTCTTGAGCTGTTTCCATTGTAGGTTTGACCAATTTGGGAAAATTAAAAAACAGATCATATACTAATACATGCCAAAATGTTTTGGCAAGGGCAAACTCTGGAGAATTTTTGGGAAGCATTATTGGCAAAGCTGCTACTGAAAATAATGTTACCAATTTCTGAGCACACTAAACTTGTTGAAAATCATTTGGTCCATACTATTTGGTATTTCAGAGTAATTATTTTTGTTATGGAATAATGCCAAAAGATTTACAGCAATATGCAAAACACGCTAAACACAAGGCAAATCTACTGGCTTTTTCAGAGTTCAGACATACCGTACAGCAAAAATGACAATAGAATATCATTCTCCCTTCTGTTCCGTAAGGATTGAAATGCAACGAAGCAGCTACAAGGCCAGTGGTGGGATTCAGCTGGTTTGCACTGGTTCAAGTGAACCGGCTGTTAAATTACACCCCGCCCCCATCCCACTATCAAAGTGGATCCTGGGCATGTGTTGTGCTGCAATGGGCAAAATGGGCAATGGAGCAGCTGGAGCAAGGGAAGGAGAAGGCTGATTTCCCTCTTTCTTCTCCCCGCTCCTCCTCCTTCCTTCTGACCTTTCAAGTCAGCCTCCTTCCCTCATGCTGGCCACTCCATTTTCCATTTCTCCATTGCAGCACAGTGCCCAGGATCCACTTTGATAGCTGAGGTGAGGGGTGGGCGGGTTATAATTTTAAAACTGGTTCGTACAGGGTCAGGTTGGCCATCGTGGGAGGCTCATCCTGCATGTACAGGAAGATGGGGAGTTGGAAGACTGGGATGGGCCATGCCTCCCACGACAACCAATATAACCCTGGGCAAACCAGTTGTTAAATTATTTGAATCCCACCACTGTACAAGGTTGATATATATATTTTCTATGCATATGAATATGGTCCAGAAATGTTCTTCTCCAAATATTGAATCTTCAACAAAAGGAGGTGGAAGGGGAATCTAAGGGAATATTTTAGCTTCTGGAGCCCGACAACATATGAAGCAGAAATTTGAAAAATCCCATGGTTCCTAGCCATCTAATCAGAGAACATCAGAGCTTGTACTTCAGAGCAAGTCAGAACACATTTTTCTTTTACAATAGCAGGAAAAGAACCAGATTACTGTTGATCATAATGTTAAGTACTCTTGAACTCCATTAGCTTTGCTTTAGTTGATAAGCCTCATTCTAATAAAATTCAGATTCTTAAATGTTTTAGTCCTATGCAGATACACCAGATCCACAGGCAAAAATTCAATATAATAACACACTTCAGGCTCTTTATCAGATCAAAGGCTGGCATTGTAAAGTATTTGTTGATTGATTATATGCCATCGAGTTGGTGTCAATTCTGAAGCAAGGTCAAATTTCTGAGTCAAACCTAATTCTTGTGTAGGAATCCTTGCCAGATGCATATTCTTCTTCTTGATGTTCCAAGTCCATCGCCCTTTTTCAATGAAGAGAATTTTGTTGAGCAATAAAGAAGAAGAGTAATTTCTGCAAATATTGTCTTCTGCTAGGATACTTTTAAACCAGTAGAGGGAACAGGAAACCAGTAGAGGGAACAGCAATAATAGGTACAAAGAAGAAAAATGGGCTCATTGAGATGTCCTATTTGTGGACTCTCTGAAACATAGAGTTGATATTGGATGTAGCCTTTTTCAGAAATTATCAAAAAGAATATTTGTACAGAAGACAAGTTTGCAAACAATTCCCAATAGAACCATGTTTGGATTAGCCATCTTCTCTGCCAAAGAACAAACTCTCATGAACATCAAAAAAAAAAAATTAATTGTCCTATAATTCCATATTCTGATAACAAGATTCAGAATAGTTTCACTTTCCTCTAGAATATTGGGCATCAAATTTTAGAATCCTAACTCAATGACACACTGAGAAAAGGATAGTTTCAGGAGATCAAATAGCACCTTCAAAAACATTTCATCAAATTGGCAAACCTCGCACATTTATTTCACCAGACTCTTCACTTCAAAGGGAGAATAAAGACTTACCAGGTTATAAATAATGCCCTTAAAACATAACTTTCCATTCCAAACAGAATGATGGAAAACAGATGATGAAGTTCTGCAAATGCTTTTAATTTCATACAGGTAGGATCTCGGTCATGATATTGACTTTCCATGTCAATACCAAAACAGTATAAGATGATGAGTAATGAAGGAGAATATATTTGCACTGTAGCAAGATTGTTTTATATTTTCTGATTACCCCTCAAATAATGTATAAATACATTGTGTATTTCTATTAAAAGATTAATATAAAGTAGTGATCAAATTAGCATAAAGATAGACAATCACACTTCCAAGGTCACTTCCAGCTCTGTTATTCAGTAAAACTGTTGAGGATGTCAAAGTGCTCAGCACACAATTACCATTCAAACAAATGAGGAGCTCTCTTATCTTTCATAAAATAAAGAATGATTCCCAGGCCTTAGACCAGAGGTGGGGAACTATGACCCTTTTATGACTGTGGACTTCAACTCCCAGAATTCCAGCATGGCTCAGGAATTTTGGAAGTGGAAGTCAACAAGTCATAAAAGGGCCAGAGCTCCCCACCCCTACTTTAGATCCACCCCTGAATAAAAAGAATTAATCGTATAAATGATTATAGGAAATGTAATTTTCTTCCAAAATTAGAACTTCACAAATTAACAATAAATCATTGGTTGATTAGTTATTATATTTTTAATCTTTTGAAAAATCACCCTATTCTACTTTACTATTTAGCTCATGAAACAAATTGTGTCACTTTCCTAATCTATCCTATAAGGTGAGGATGTGTTGCCTGAGAGAATGAAATGGAAGGAAAGCAGAAAGGGTTGATAAGTTAGTAACAAGCTATTTCAGTACCCCAGTTGTGCCATGTGGATCTGTCCAGGTAAAATGAACAGTTACATAACCATTTAACTATAGTAATTGTAATTTTATTTAAATAATAAAATAAACACATGCTGTCAAAAGTACTTTATGAAAGAATAGATTAACACCTATTTGCCATATTTAAGAAAACATGGAAAATATTAAATTCTTCTTCTTTAGTATTATATTTTAAAATTACGCTGATGGTATTTGTCTCTAATTTAAAAGAGTTTAAGTTTTCTTACACCAGGCCAAGCAAATCTATTACAACAGGCAAAGGAACTACCAGTTTTTAGATAAGGAAGGAAAGCTTTAGCCAGCCTTAAAGGGACTGAATATAATTTATAACAATTTGGGATTGTTCATAAAACATCGCACTGGCATGCAGTTAAGGATCTGTCCCCTTCCTTTGAGGAAATTAAGATAAAAGTTATTTTTAATGTACTGCAAATGTTGATTTAAGGGTAGATATTTAAACATGGCTGCAGGCACATGCTGAAGCTAGTAAATGGGGCCTTATTTTTTGTGCTGGCACCAATATGCTTTTAAAATGTTAGCCCAGATCTGCCTGCATGTCATAGGCAGCTACTAAAACAGATGTTCACTTTTATTCTTAATTTAAAAAGTGAGTGCAATATGAGTGACTGTCTTTTGCCAGACCAACTTTGTTTCTTCAGATTGCTGGAGATTCTGCAGTTCTAAACAGACCCAAACAGATCCCAAAACCTTAATCCCCCCACCCCAAATTTTCCAGATAAAAAGCACTTATGTCTTATCATTCGTTTCCTCTCCTTACTACCTTTATCAAGAAATTCCTTGCTTATTTTCTTCCAGTTAGGATGCACAAAGCAATTTGATGCAGAGTTATCCACTAAAAGCAAGAAGAATGTGTGTGTGTGTGTGTGTGCGTTTAGCAAGTTAGCCCCTGATCACTACAGTATGAAACATTTCAGTCAATCAATCAGAATAAAGCTGGAAGGGAACTTGGAGGTCTTCTAGTCCAACCTCCTGCTCAACCAGTTCAAACAAGTGCTTTATGTTGTGTGTGTGTGTGTGTGTGTGTGTGTGAATAATAGGAGAAGCAGCCTGAAAATTCTTCTTTGTCCTTTATCAAAAATAAACTAATAAGTAACACACACATAGACAAACCGCATACTGTATAACATTTGTTATTTAAATTACAAAACACATATTTAAATTTAATGGAGTTCCTTCACTTCTAGTTCCATGAAAACCAAGCAGTTACCCTGGTCTATTTTTTTTGAGTAGAGAGAATCAACTGGCCATTCGGTTAGGTCAGACATTCTTTGCTCCTTGCTTAGATGAAAACAATACCAGGAGTAACTCAGTGGTGGGTTTCAAAATTTTTTACTACCGGTTCTGTGGGTGGCTTGGTGGGCGTGGCATGGCTTGGTGAGCATGGCAGGGGAAGGATACTGTAAAATCTCCATTCCCACCCCACTCTGGGGGAAGGATACTGCAAAATCCCCATTTCCTCCCGATCAGCTGGGACTTGGGAGGCAGAGAATAGATGGAGGTGGGGTCAGTCAGAATTTTTACTACCGGTTCTCCAAACTACTCAAAATTTCCGCTACTGGTTCTCCAGAACTGGTCAGAACCTGCTGAAACCCATCTCCAGAGTAACTGTAAGGAAGATTTCTACAATAAAGAGAAGGTTTCTAAAGTATCTGGGTGTCAAGTTTTGGCTTGATGTGAATCACAAGGAGGGAAGTTACTAAGAACTTTAAAAGTGGATTTTATAATGGAAACGCTGACAGACCCTTCACTGCACAGCATCTCTGGGCGCCACTCTAATAAAAGGTGGCAAACATCCAGGAGTCTTTGCAGCTGCAAGTCTAGAGTTTATTAAATATCTGATTATAGTTTACAGGCCTCTGCCAGATCGTAACTCATTTAATGCTGACACATTCCACTTCATAATTAATGTTGTACTAATATGTTCCTAACTGGTATTATGATATTTTTCCTCTTTTTTTTTTTTTGGTTTTGTTTTTTTTAGAACCAGCAATGCACTGATTTGGCAAGTGAAGCAGCCTCATACTTTTGGAGGAAAAACAGCTCCAGTGCGCTCCAGTCTTTGTAAAGAAAACAGCCAGCATACTCCAAGAGTTAAAAAAAAAAAAAAGGAGAGAAGACTTTTCTCTAATGCAACGTTTGGCAAGTTAAAAGAAAAAGTTTGAAAAGTTAGCATAGGGACTTACAACACACAATTAAATAAATGGTCAAATAATAACCAAAATGTTACTACAGTGCAGAGGGTAGATTTTGACACATAGCATGGATTGTTTGTGGTTGAGCTTGCCCACAAGGGAAATAGATCATTTGCTCTGGGCACCAAGCCCTCAATAGCAGGCATTAAGCGGTGCTTTGGGGTGTCTCTCCTAGTATCCGCGTTACAGTAATTAGTGCTGCTCAAGGCAGAAAAGTAAATTTAAATCTTAATTATTTCACTGTGTTTGTGAGTCGTAAATTCTATCTTAGTAATCTGCTATTTGGTCTGCCAATGAACCATAGGCAGTCATCTAAATCCAACCAGGAAACACCTTTAATTGAAAAGACACACCTTTTTCTTAAAAAAAAAAAAAACCAACCAGAGGTGGCATTAAAATTTTGCAAGACCTGTTGTGGAAGCTGAGTTAGACCTATGCATCAGGTTGGATTTAACAAGAGTTAATTTACTGAAAGTCCAAAAGCCATTTAAATCTGCTTTGACTGCAGAATTTTAGGACAGCCGTACAAGGCCCGATCCAGCAGAATAAGTAGGACGGCTGCCAAAATTGCTGAAGGAACTTGCCGCAATCTGCAAGTAAATGAGGTAATACACTCCACCAACTAAAGAAAAGATGTGGCATAAATCCGTTAAGACAGGAGTCTAAAATTCCCTAATTGCGTCATTGGTTCAGCTGTTAAAACTGATTAATATGTAACTCAGCTGTGCTGTTTTGCAAATGCTGTTTGGATTTGATCTTATGGGGCAGCTTTATCTACAGTAACATTATCTAGAAACACACAAGAAAAGTAAAATAGACCAGAACAGATGACAACACTGTAGAATATTCCAAAGTTGAGTTGGATGGAAACTTCAACTCAAACATTCCCCTCATAAGCCTTTAGAGATGGATGGTGACAGCCAAAATTTACACACGTTCTTTCTTTGCAGTTCTAAAGCAATTTTAGTGGGGCTGGAAAAATGCAGGAATTATGTAAAGTTCGAAGTGGCTAACGCTACCAGATCTGGGAGGCACAAATCCAAATAAACATGAGATGGCAGCAGGAAAAATAAAAAATATTTTTCTCTTTCTGCCATCTTTTTTAAAAAATTAAGTATCTTAAAAGAAAAAGAGGGGAAAAAGAGGGAAAACAATACAATATAAAGGTATTTATATGGAAATTTTGGAGGGGTTATGAACTGGGGTAATGGGGTAACAACAAAATAACATTTTAGACCAAATGTTCTTGGTACATAGAAAATAGCACAATGCTTAAAGTCTTTGCACATCACATGTTCACTACCACATCAAGGGATGAATCGCCCTGCAGATGAACATAAACTTCTTCTAAGGCAGAAAATTCATCGAAGAGAGTGTTGGGTAGAAGTTCTTCTCTCCATAGTGATAATAACCAGATGTTCGTCATTTCTTCTAAAGTTGGAGGATTATTGCAATCAATTAGATTGAAACAACTTAGCGTTCAATGGATATTCGATCTTTGTCTCATTCTAATTTATGAAAAAAAAGACAAAACAAGATTCTCCTATCCTTATTCTCTTGGACTGTACAGCTTTAGATTACGAACCATTTCATCATAAAGCTTTTGAATAAAAAAAATGTCCACTATTTTGTGAAAAAAAATAGTGAACATAATGTGAAAAAAGCGGACTGTCCGCTCAAATAGTGGACACCTGGCAGCTAAAGAAGAAACGTTTCACTATGCTGTCTGAGGAATTCTGGGAGTTGAAGTCCACAAGTCTTAAAGTTGCCAAGGTTGGACAACTCTGCTATAAAGTATGATTGTGCAAGGATCAACCCATCCACTTTGTGACTGGATCTTCATGTTGGAAAATAGCCTGATTTACCTAGTTTTAATTCATTACTTATTCTGGAATATTGCTCAGGGAAATCAGAGCTCTGCCTGGGTTTCCTTGCATGGGGCCTACATAAATACTTAATTGCCCCAATAACCTTTTTTGTTCTTTGTGAGAGTGGGATAGGATTTTCAGAAAAGCGAGACCATTATGTGGGGATAAAGCCTGCTAAATTTCATAGCGAACAGTACAAGGTTTGAGTTACCTTCCTTTGGGTTATTAAAGTGCAAAAAAAGTTTTGGCTTTTTACCGGAGGGAATGATCCTTGTAGAATAGCTAGATGTAATAAAGGGTTGAGCCATGTCAAATTTCATAGGTTTTCATCACAGGGCTTTTCAGTTTTGATTGTAAGCAACTGCTTGCTCAGACCGGTTCTTCAATTTTTAAAATGAAATTGGAAATCTGTGAGTTATAAAAATGTTTGACAGTTAACAGGAGGAGCACTGGAAACTTGGTGTCATTCATATGTTTTGGAGCACTATTTTCTCATTGCCAGCTAATATGTCCAATTTGCAGTGATTCTATGAAGAATAGTTCAAAAGAGTTTGATTGTACCAGCTTCAAGAATACCCTCTCCATTAGAGTAAGGCTCAGTGGTGGGTTTCAATTTTTTTTACCACTGGTTCTGTGGGCATGGCTTGGTGAGTATGGCAGGGGAAGGATACTGCAAAATCCCCATTTCTTCCTGATCAGCTGGGACTTGGGAGGCAGAGAATAGATGGGGGTCGGGCCAATCAGAATTTTTATTACCAGTTCTCCGAACTACTCAAAATTTCTGCTACCAGTTCCCCAGAACTGGTCAGAACCTGTTGAAACCCACCTCTGGTACGGCTGCAGTAGAGTGATGCTAACAGACTGTTTCAGTCTTGGAGAAGGTAATTTGATCTTGAAAGTTTGATCACATCACTGTACTTCTGTCCCATAGTAGGAGCAAACCAGGATGTTTTGCATAACAAGTTGGATTGTTATTTAGATTCATGGGATACAAAATCTTCTCACTCTTCAATTACACTTCCAATACAATTTCACATAATTTATTTCCTTTTGTAAGAAAGGGGAGAAAAACATTCCCTAGAAAAGATGGCAACAAGGAAGAATGCCCCTGCTTCATTTGTGGCCTAAGAAGACTTGTAAAGATTTGAGTATAATGGAGGTGGCGATGTTATTTCTCTCTAAAATGTGGATTCCTGATTGGTTCCCACTCTTGCTCTTTTTAGAAAAACTTTAAAGACATATCTTCTTCACCAAGCCTCTGTTGATTAATTTTAGTACTAATTTTAATTTAATCCTTTCTCACTCTATTTTTTTTATCTGAATCATTGTTAGCTGCCTTAATTATCTGTTACAGTTGAAATGTCAGCTGTAAACTGAACAAATAAAGAAATTCCAGGAGGTCCTAGGCTTCACTGTTTTTTGTCATCTCCACCCTTCTTTTTACATTCTTCTAGAGCCATCAGATCTTCTAATGCAACTAAATTCATAAAATCAGGGTGGGGTTTTAAACAATATACTGTCAGCAGACTCAGCACAATGTTCAGCTCCTCTTTACTATTCTTATTACTGGCTATTCATTTCCCCAAATCTTTGTGAAGTGTTCAGAGTGAAAGAGGGATATGGAGATTGCTGCTACTTCTTGTGTCTCCCTCAGCCTTCAGTGGCACCACTAAATAAAAGAACACAATCGGGACGAAAGAAAGAAAGAAAGAAAGAAGGAAGGAAGGAAGGAAGGAAGGAAGGAAGGAAGGAAGGAAGGAAGGAAGGAAGGAAGGAAGGAAAGAAAGAGGGAGGGAGGGAGGGAGGGAGGGAGGGAGGGAGGGAGACCCTGACTGTCTTTTCGTCTTCCCTCTCAATTTTTTCCACTAAAAATAAGTACTTCTGAAAGTGGTATTTTTCTATGGTTTTGAGATTTATTTTATTTAATGCATGTTATGAAAAGTGATTCCCTACAGCCATCTCAAAAGAGGTAAAACATCTGGTTTGTTAATGGGGCTGTTTTTAATCAGAGGGATTAGCTCTTGTAAGGATATAATTATAATGATAAGTGCAATTTTATGCAATTTTCACCAACCCCAAAGCCTTGACAGATTTTATGTAGATTCATTGAAAAGTCCCCACTTTCCCATCCCTGTTTTGGCCCAAGTGTGGATTGCGATGTGAATGGCTCTCAATTCACAGACCAACTGCAACCTTGGATGCTGCTCTCAGCTTTCATAAGCAGCTGGGCCACATTGTTTTGTTGTGGTGTCTGGAATGTGGACAAAGTGTGGCACACAAAACACCCCCTGGCTTTCCTGCCTCAGCAACCTGGAATACCTCCAATGATAAAATAAGTCAGACATTTAGTAGTCTGTATTACACTTTCCTTCACTTCTTTTCTAGGATATATTAATGGACACTCGGGTTCGCACACATCAACCCTGAGTATCATCTTTATTATACTTGCAGTATTTTTTTTAAAAAAATGCTAATTGAGAATTGTTTCTATTTGGAAAGAGTCTTAAACTAAAGTGGTGTTTATTTGGGTCAACATGCGATGGGATGCGGTAGCTCAGTGGCTAAGATGCTGAGCTTGTCGATTGAAAGGTCGGCAGTTCAGTGGTTTGAATCCCTAGTGTCGTGTTATAGGGTGAGCTCCTGTTACTTGTCCCATCTTCTGCCAACCTAGCAGTTCGAAAGCACATAAAAAATGCAAGTAGAAAAATAGGGACCACTTTTGATGGGAAGCGTTCCGTGCCCCTTTGGTGTTTAGTCATGCTGGCCACATGACCACAGAGACGTCTTCAGACAGTGCTGGCTCTTTGGCTTTGAAACAGAGATTAGCACTGCCCCCTAGAGTCGGGAACGACTAGCAGATATGTGCGAGCTGGTTAAGAACTGAATTTCCTCTCACAAGGCAAAGTCCTAGGAGCAACTTTTTACTTCTCTTTTTTCTCCAATATTATTGTAAAGGACCTTCAGACCACATTAAAAACTACATTTGAATGGCTGTGAAACATTTTTCCATGTTAGAACGGGTTTTCAGATAAACTTGAGGAGAATGGAGGAACTGAAGAGGGCCCGTGGTTAGGCTCAGACTATTTATCCCAGAGAACTGGAACCCCGACACTTAAACAATAAATCAGCTGTATAATGGCAGTGCAGACATACAGAAGTTGTTTCTGATACTGAACCCCATCACTTTTATTATGGTGGACAAGAGGTTGTGGATGCAGATCAGTAAATATAACCAGAATCTCCTTTTGGAAATTTCAAAATATGGCATACTGTGCCAGTAAAGAAGCATGGAGACCCTTTGGATGTAGTGGGTAAGGCTAAGGGTAAGTGGGTAACTCCGACATCATCAGGACGCTTCTGCACATGTGCAGAAGTGCGCATATGCACGAGTGATGCAAGCGCATGCACACGGCCCCATTGTGAACTGGTAGTAAAGGTAAGTAGAACCCACCCCTGGTAGTAAGTGAAAATAAAAGGCTGTGTACCACAGAGTGCCACCATTGCTCATAATGCTATTAGTTCATCAACATTTACTATTCAATCAAGCAATTTTTATTCTAGATGAAAAGAAGAATGACAGCATTATGTGTGATTCTGAAGAATAAGGCATCTCAGACATTTAATTTTTAGGCACCTGAGACTTAAAAACAGGAAGTGTAATCAGTCATAATCAGATGAATCCATGATTTTAGCTGCTGCTGCTTAGCAAGTTTGGTAGATTCTGTTTCATTTGAATGAATATTGTATATTTTGTTATACTTTTATGACCTTTACAAGACACAATGAACTCTATCATACAGAGAGGAAAGATGCTAGAAAGTTAGAAAGAGGCCAATATTGCCTTAATCCCCAAAGAGGGACGAGGTTTCACTTTAACGAGAAACTAACTATAGGTCAATATAATTATGAAATAATGACTAATGAATCATGGAATAATGAATAATGAATAATGAAGTTATTTGCAGTGATTCTACCTGATAAACTGAAAATAATTTTCCAAGCATTTATTCATGAGGATCAATGTGAGTTTTTACCTAAAAGACAGTTAAAGGACAATATTAGAAACGCCTTGGACATATTGCAACTTTTGAAGCAATGCAATGAAAAACAAGGCATATTGATTTTTCTTTTGATTCAGAGAAGATTTTTCACCATTTGAACTGGGCTTTCAAGGTTGTTCAAGGTTTTGGAAGATAGAAATTTTGGAGAGAATTTTATAAAATGGGTAAGATCAATTTACACTCACAGAAAGCACAAATAATTGTTAACAGAGTTCAAACAAAACACTGTAAGATACAAAAAGGAAAAACGGGAATGCCCACTGTCTCCTTTCTTGTTTTTTTTGTTCTTGAAATACTGAATAGACATATAAGCAGTGGTGGGATTCAGCCAGTTCGCACCAGTTCACCCGAACTGGTAGCTAACCATGCCCGGCCACACCCCTTGCCCCTCCCAGCCACTCGCCTCGGATGAGGCTGATATGTAATGCCTTTTCTCTTGCCGCGCGGCCCTCCCAATCAGCATTTCCCTAAATGAGAAAGCTGGCTGGGATCAGTCCTAGCTTTGCTATCCATCGCACCTAGGAATCTCAAATAAAGCCGAGAATGAATGTTTCTGTTTCAGCCAATCTGGGCGCTAGCTAGGCAGGCGGCCTGCAAACTCTGTGGTCTTCCGAGGAGCCTGGCCAAAATTTCACTTGCTGAGGCATCAGGACTCCTGATGACGGGATGGGGTCCTTTGGGCACTTAGTTTGGCTACCTATTAGTTCCAGCCTCTCCCTCCACCTCAGCGCCCAATAGTTCAGCTGGGTTCCTTGAGAGACGGAGTTTGCAGGAGGCCGATCTAGGGGCTGGTTGTAGCACAAATGTTCATTCTGGGCTTTGAGATTCCTAGCTGCAATGGGCAGCAAAGCTAGGTTCATCCCTCTGATCCGGCAGCTGGAAAAGGGGGCAGAGAAATAGTCCCATTGCCAAGGTATGCGTGGATCAGAGTGGGGAAGAAATGCAAACTTCAGTCTCCTGGTGCGGCGTGGGGCTTTGGGCAAAGGCTGGAGGGAAAGGTCTCTGACTCGCTCGTGCTCTCTCCCTCCTCAGTCTAGATAGAAACTCACATTGCCCTTTCCAAGCCTGCTGTCAGTGAAGCTGGGTGCTGGTGAGGGCTGGCTTTTGGCTTAGCTTTGTCTGGCTGTCGGGGGGTGGGAAACAGACAGGGGCCTGGGGAGGAAGCCATGTCCCCCTGACAGCTGGACAAAGCTAGGCAAAAAGTCAGCTCTCCCCGGCACCCAGCTTCTCCGACAGCAGGCTTGCAAAAGGCAATGTGGCTCCACCTGCAATCAAGCTAGAGTGGGGAGGGGGAACATGAGCGAGCATTGAGGAGACCGCGGGAGTAGGGAAGCCAGGCAAAGGGAGACTGAGGGCATCCACAGCATCCTGTAGCACATCCACTTTCCCTCAGCCCCCTTCTTTCGGAGGGCTCCGATCAGCTCCCCCGCCTCTCTTCTAAACTCATTAGCCAGCCTGCCAGCAGGAGGTGAATTGGTGGGCTTTATTGCATTCCAGGCATTTCCCACCTGAACGGCACACCGCATTTGCAATGGGGAGAGGTGTTTGGGGAAGGCAGCGGGGGAATTTTCTAAGCCTAAAGCAGAGAGGGAAGGAGGGTGGGAAAGAGATATCCAATGCAACCTCTCTCTCTCTGTGTGTGTGTGTGTGTGTGTGTCTGAGAGAGAGAGGCGGAAGGGAGAGGGAGAGAGAGAGGGAGAGAGATGTGGCTTCTTGAGGGTGCATTTTGGAGAAGTGTCAAGAAAAATGCTAAAAGAGATAGGGTCCCAATGAGTGTCTTAGCCAGTGGTGGGTTCTAATGGTATTACCACTGGTTCACTTCGTGCATGCACTTTGCGCGCAATATCCCCGAAGTGGGGAGAACCACTGGTCTTAGCTATTTAGTTTAGGAATAACAGAATAAGAGAGTTTAAAGGGACTTTGGAGGTCTTCTAGTTCAGGGGCCCCCAAACTTAGCAGCTTTAAGACTTGTGGACTTCAATTCTGAGAATTCTCGAGCCAGCATAGCTACCGGTTCTGTGGGTGTGACTTGGTGGTGGGGGTAATGTGACTTGGGTGGGTGTGGCCAATTTCTTTTTTACTTTTAAAACCATTTTTTCTACAACTTCTTCGGCTAAGAGGTTGTAAAAAAAATGTTTTCAAAAGGCTCTGACGATCCCAGCTGAGTTCCCTGATCGGCAGAGGCTTTTTAAAAAAGCTTCCGCCGATCAGGGAACTCAGCTGGGATTGCCAGAGCATTTAAAAGAAAAAAACCCTTGTTTTCTTTTAAATGTTCTGACGATCCCAGCCGAGTTCTCTCTTCTGATCAGAGGACTCAGCTTGGATTGTCAGAGCATTTAAAAGAAAAAAAGGTTTTTTTTCTTTTAAATGCCTTTGACAAGCTGCACGATCATCAGAGGCTTTTTTTTTTTTTACTTTTAAAAGCATTTTTTCGGCCGTAGTTGTAGACTACGGGGCGGGGATTTTTGCTACCAGTTCTCCGAATGACCCGCCTTCATCGCTACCAGATCAGGTGATCCGGTCCAAACCGGGAGCATTTCAACCTTGGTTAAAAGTCTATCAGATATGAAGAGATACATGAATCAAACCCTGTCCTTTCATTCAATGAATTCCAATTTCAGCCAGTGATAAAACACTTTCACTAGAAGAAGGCTAGCTTAGAAGATGGAAGGCACATGCCTCTGACTTTGAGTAAAGGACTTCTAGGAATTCTGGGAGTTGAAGTCCACACATCTTAAGTGGCCAAGGTTGAGAAACACTGATTTAAATGGCAATACTGCACATCTGAAGAAAAACATGGCAACTTGTTACTTTCTCTTGCTTAAGGCAGCTGCTGTCCTATGCGCCCTTATAATATTTACTAAAACATATTGAGCAAATAATGTTAGAAGCATGTTGTAAGTCACATGCTTGTAGTTGATGCATTTTTCAGAGGAGGAGTGTAGTTTTTGTGATATAAAGATGTGTACCAAAAACAGAGGACATTCAGCATTTGCTGTATGAAACTTCTGTTTCTGTCTAATGATAGGGCCACCACTGATTACCTTGCCCCACATCTACAGAGGAATACATGTACACTTATATGAAGGCTTACTTAAGGGTTTCTGTAGAGTCTCTAAAATACGTTTACTTTGAGCCTGGAAATGATGGCTCTTGAAAGCAATGTTATGCCACATGCCCAAGCCTGTTTCTGACAGTCATGCCGTTCTCCTGCTTTGCACATGGGAAGACTCAGCCATAAAGATTTTAGAATTGGCACTTAGCTGACAATTTTTTGATGATGTTTCAGGCAGAACACAACCTGCCACATTCTAAGGAAGCAACCCTTGGCCGGGCAAATTCCCACATCGTTCTAACATGCTTTCGTTGGTAAGTGAAGCTAATAAGAGGCAGCAGTAAGACAAGAGAGAAGCAAGTCCCCTCAAATTTCAAATCTACTGATCCCTGCTTAAAATAGTACAAGAAACAAATGAATGGTTTCCCAAATGTCTTGGCAACATTTAGAGAAGATGTGCAATCTTTTGGCTGCGCTTTCTCTATTTTCTCACCTGAAGTCAGTGGTGGGTTTCAAAATGTTTTACTACCAGTTTTGTGAGTGTGGCTTGGTGGGCATGGCAGGGGAAGGATACTGTAAAATCTCCATGCCTTCCCCAATCCAAGGGAAGGTTACAGCAAAATCCCCAAATCCCAATCATCTGGGACTTGGGAGGCAGAGAATAGATGGGGACAGGGCTAGTCAGAGGCGGTATTTACCGGTTCTCTGAACTACTCAAAATTTCCACTACCGGTTCTCCAGAACTGGTCAGAACCTGCTGAAACTCACCTCTTCCTGAAGTGAACAACTCTGTCTATATTGGTGAAAAGATTCTCATCGGTGAAATTTCCCTAAGACTGATTTTCAAAGAGTGTGTTAACCTGCATGTTTAATGTAAGAAAACCACCTATAAATTCAGTATCTTCCATACTACTAAGGAGACAGTCTTCTGTGAAGTGAGCCATATGATTGCAATTCTTAGTATCTCACAGTTCACTCCTTCAGCTGTGCCAGCCAATTAGGGCAAATGCTGCTTTTCTCATTTAATTAGACATGGCTAAGCTCATTATGCTTATTTGTATAAAATATGTGCTCATTATGCCTTGGACTAGGTTCAGCTTGTTATCAGAATCAGAGTGTTTGGGTGGGGGAGGACAAAAGATTTCTCACACTGTCTCCCACCCACCCACTCTTTTTTTTAAAAAATTACCCTTTAGCTTCTAAAAGCCTGATAAGCAAACAGGTATCGTCCAAATATTGTGCTATTTCTAAAAAAAAGTATGGGGTGTTTGGTCTAGGACCACATAATTGAATCAAGTATGTTGTAAGTATTAATATATTTCTAAACTTTATTTTCAAAGAGATACATTTATTTGCAGTCATATTTGCCTTCTGAATAGTTACTAAATTTGAGGAATATTCACACTATTATAAGATGGAAAAAACACAAATTTAAGCTGAAGGAGTAAGAATGTGTAGATATGTATATGTGTATGACCACATGTATATATCTTAAAGGGATAATACATAAGTATAAATTCTTTTTAAATGTATAATAAGTGCCACCTACAAGAGATTCAGTCTATCATTTTTTCTATCAAAGCAGTATATCTTTATGGCCTCTCTCCAAAGCAAATTCAAATTTCTTATATATACTACAAAATATGACCATTTTTTAAAAAAACCCAAAAAGTGGTATTTGCCATTAAAAAAAATTAAACAAGTTTGATGGAATGTACCTTGCTTAGGGGCTAATGCCATTACAAAAGCAAACTTTGGGGGAAATTGCCCTTTTGTAGTGAAGCATACTGCTTTGGTGGGGTTATTCCCTACTCTCACCACATTCCACAATTTCAATGTTATTGCTATAAAAGATGTTTGCTAGGTAACTATAAGTGACTTGGGTCCAACATATCCTTCCAAATAGCTGCATTTCAATCTTAGCCAATTTAAGATATGTGGATTTTAATTCTGGGAATGGCCAAGGTTCTGCGTGGGATTCGAAAATTTTAGCAACCAGTTCTCTGCCTGGTTGCAGGGTGGCCTGGCCTACTCGGCCTCCTGCACCATGGTGGGGGAGAGTTTTTGCCCTCCCCAAGCTCTGGAGGCTTTTCTCGAGCCTCTGGCAGGACAGAAATGTCCCATTTCCAGGCTTCCGGAAGTTCCAGGAGACCCATTTTCACCCTCCCAGAGCCTCCACGTGGCTGCTGCACTTACCTGGCATCCAAAATGGGCTGTGTGGAGACTCCTGGGAGGGGCAGGGTGAGGTAGGCGGGACCAGCCAGTCCTTGTAACTACTAGTTCAGTGAACCAGATGTAAAATTAGAATCCGATTCACCTGAACCGGTCCAAACTGGCTGAATCCCACCCCTGACAAGGTTGAGAAATACAGAATTAAATTTCAATCCTGCACACCTGAAGAAAAACATGGCAACTCATAACTTTCTATTGCTGCTAATCACCCTTATAATATTTGCTAAAAGCATATTAATAAATAAAACTAGAAGTACATTGGAAACCACATGTTTGTAATTGATACATTTTCAGAGGGGGAATGTGGTTTTTGTGCATATAGAGTTCTGGACCAAAAGCAAAGGGTATTTGTACAAGTGTATATGGCAGAGCTGACTATCTAACGTGCTTACTTTGAAAACAATGTATTTGGAAAATCTGCAGTTGTATCATACTTGGGTAATTTAGTTATTGGATTAGGTTAGCAATAGCTAACCTAATCCAATAACTAAATAACTAAATCATTTAATTAAGAGAAAGCCAGGATGTACCTGGGAGAAAAACAAATCACCAGGTGATTATTATGTGAGCAGATGAAAGCAATAAAATGTTAGTAAGCTTCTTAATCACTGACATTTGTTTCCATGATGCATTGCCAGTAATATTAGCATATTAAGAGGGATATTTTATTATTCAAATATGGTAATCTGTCATTGTATGATTTAATATAAGATGCTATCCATCACAGAAATATGGAAAGGCAGCAGGTTTTATGTACTTTATGTTATTATCAATCATTACTATTTGGAACAGAGGCAGAATATGAATATAATAAACTTCCAATAAACTGATATTTATCTTTTGATTTAAAAGAAAATGCTTACATAATTTTTCCCCTAACGAAGAGTTAGAACCAGCATGTTCACATAACTGTCAGAACTATATAGATGGGTCCATACATTATTTTGGTCCATGGGTTACTCTTTAGGTTCATATTCATTCAAAAAATGGCATTGTTGCTTAAAGTAATATATCTTTACAGCCAAAATCTGGACCTGATACTTGCCCAAGGATCCCATGCTAAAAAAAATAAGTAATCATTTTTATCATTTTGTGTATTAGTGCATTTTTCTTTAGGATTCTTTGGAAAGGCATCAAAGAAAATGTTAGAAATATATTATCTGAGTTATTTCCAAATTATTGCATAACACTGTGATGTTGAACCATCAAGAGAAATTGAAAATAATGGCTCATAGCTTTCATTCCTGTTGCTGGATAATGGTTTCAGTTAACGGTTTCTCTATATCAGGGGTGTCAAACAGGTGGCCCGCGGGCAGGATGCGTCCTGCGTAGGCCACATCCATCCCAGCTCCTCGAAGGAAAAAACATTGTGAAATGTCACATGATGGCAATGTGATGCCACAAGTTTGACGCCTGTGCTCTACATAAATGGAGGCTCATGAAAGGCCTCTCTATACTCTGGATCTGGATGTTAGATCCAAATGCAAGATAAGAAACTGGCACAATTAGGCTGGTTCCCAGGAGCCCTGCTTGCATCAACACTAGAATCTCATTTCTTTCAAATACCTTCACTAAATTTATATCTTAGCGATCAAGAACTGTATACCTTAAACTGGTAATAATATGGTCTGAGCTAGAAACCTTACCAACTGCTGAATCTTAGGTAGCCAACATTTGTACACATACCAAAGAAAACCAGAATGTGCAGTGCCAGCTCTTGCAATGGAAAGACACGGAACATCTTGGATTGACCAAACCCATGAAACAGATTGAGACCTGGCTTGATCAACAAAATACTCTCTCTTCTCTGTTGTATCTTGGATTTCAGTTTCCAGCTACAACTGACTATTGGTATTTTACTGATGATACACCTCAACCAAGGCTGTCATAAGACCAGCTTTGCATGGACATCTGTACTTTTTTTTTCAGTCCTGGTGGGCTTATCTAGCAGCCATCACAAGCAAAATCATGTATGGCTTCTAAAAGCTACCATTTATGTTAAACAAATGAAACACTGGCTACTTGGCCAGCTATATTTGGCTCAACATAAAGATAGGGAACACTTTCACTCCAAAATTCTTCAAAGTGTAAAGTAGGCATATATTTTTTTTTAACTGAGAACAGTAATGGGCATTTAACTATCTCCTTTCAAATCTAATTTTGTGTTTTAATTATCCCTAATATACATGCTTAGTTTTTTTCTTAATTCTGACAGGAGTTTGGGGTGTGGATACTTGCATTCATTTTTTTCAATAGTGGCAACTGCATAAAACTTCCAGATTTGCAGAAATGCTGTTGAAGTCTTTGGTAAATGAGAGCATATGTGAAAGACCCTCTTCTTTTTAAAAATGAGTGAATGATTATCATTCTTTTAAATGGAGCAACCAAAGCTGAACAAGTTTGTTTAGTTCAATTGCATTTACCTAGTTTTTTTAAAACTGCCATTTTAGTCATCAGCAATAAGTAGAAAAGCAAATGGATAGGAAAGACAATAACAATTGTTTTCATCTGGATTACATATATGATGCCAAATGTGGTGCGTGTGATTGGCAGTATTTTTTTAAAAAAAATACTGACAGAAAGAATCTTAAATGGATACAGAAGTGGGAAAGCAAATAAACAAGTATGCCTAGTCAGGTCAAACTGAATTAGTGACGTGTGAGAACAGGAGAGAGATTACATGAACAGAGGAAATGCTCAGGGCCATGGTATTATCCACAACTGTGTCACAGAGGAGATATAAAATGAAAACAAGAGTAGACTTTACCAGGTTTTAATGCATATATCCTGGCCAAACTAGGGTTTTCTGTCATTTTTTTTCTAGGACCTTGGTTACCATATTATATATTTAAATGTAGGTGATTAAGGTCAACAATTAGAATAGAATAACAGAGTTGGAAAGGACCTTGGAGGTCTTCTAGTCCTACCCCCTGATTAGGCAGGAAACCCTACATCACTTCAGACAAATGGTTATCTAATCTCTTCTTAAAATCTTCCAGTGTTGGAGCATTCACAACTTCTGGAGGCAAGTTGTCCCACCGATTAATTGTTCTAACTGTCAGGAAATTTCTCCTTAGTTCTAAGTAGCTTCTCTCCTTAATTAGTTTCCACCCATTGCTTCTTGTCCTACCCTCAGGTGCTTTGGAGAATAGCTTGACTCCCTCTTCTTTGTGGCAACCCCTGAGATATTGGAACACTGCTATAATATCTCCCCTAGTCCTTTTTTAACCCTTAAACTAGACATACCCAGTTCTTGCAACCATTCTTCATACGTTTTAGCCTCCAGTCCCCTATTTATCTCAGTCTGTTTGTGTCTCTTATTTCCGAGGCTCAGTGATAATGGGCATAGAACCAGATTTTTTCTTAATAGAAAGTAACACAGGGATATTGAATGCCAGTTTTAGATTTACATTCAACATACGACATTGATCCTTCCTCTACCTAGCCTACCACACAAATCTCTAGGAAAAATACATTGGAAGACAAAGCCATAAATACCATCCCGAGCTTCATGGGAGAAGATTCCATATAGAAGTCCTCCACAAAAAAAGACATTTGCATCCCACAGTTTCTTTAGAATTAATTGGCTTTATATACTGTATTGAGTTTGGGAGTTTCAGGACTAGTTATGATTATTGACACCTTCAGGTAAATATCTCAATTTGTTGCATAAACTTTAAAAAGGAGGGCAATTTCCCACAAATGATTTTGGATTTGTTAATTGTTCTAGAAAATCATGCACAGGCAGAAACTTTTCCCCATTTTCTTTCTTTTCTTTTACATTATTATTGAGGGAAACAAAATCTCTTTTCATAACACATAGATTTGCACTTTTTGAAGAAGATTTGCATATCTACAATTCATAGAAATGTATGTTTGGAAGTAGATAATTTCCCAAGGACAGGTTTATAGTTGAATGCATTGTCATTTTTGTGTACCAAACAGGACCCCAAAGATATGGTTGCTATTAAATGGAAACAAACTGTAGCCTCTGAAGGGTTCATAGATATGGGGTTTCTTATTCCTATAGAACATTGCAGTATTTGTATAAAAATGATAAAAGTATAAATTGATAATTAAAACAAGCACTAAAATGAGCCAGTCAAATCCATTGTTGAGGTCTGCGATCAAGGAAGCAAAAACTTACATTTGAGGGAATGGATTTTATATAATTAGGAAGTTAGATAGCAAGAAGTAATGCTACAATGAGTCTGTGTATCTTTGTAAATGGACTAATGAAAGCTAAGTAGTGCATCAATATTCTTATAAAATGAACTGGGTAAAAAAAAAAAAAGAACAGCTGATTTAACCTCCTAAAATATAAGAAAAGACAAATTGTGTGCATATGGATTTTACTTGATTTTTCTTTCCATCATGGCCATGGGCAAAACATTAAATATGCTAACATTAAAAAAAATATTTTGGCACTGTACATTGACTTAAATATTTTGCTGGCCTCAGACTAAATGACTGAATTCTTAAATCTCTCAAGAGGCAGGTTTGCTCTAATGTTCCTTCCAGATCCATAACTCATTGCTTAACTGCTAGCTTAGTGCTCAAAATCTATCACTAGCAGAGATTCCTGGGGGGGGGGGGAAACCCATAATAATGCTATTTTTGCTGGAGGGGCCTTTCACTCTGAGTAAAAGTTGACAGCCCATCTACATTTTTTTTGGATTAGAGGGCTAAACCTAAAAGGAAACATGTTCATAAATAGTAAATAAAATGCCTATTTACACTCCCATGCCCACCTTGTTATATATCTGTCCCACCCCACCCCCTATCCACCCCCAAAAAACATCACGATACACCTACATTGGGCTACTTGGAAAGTGTTTGTAACATGTTTCAAATGTACAGACTCCAGTGATGCAAAATTGTCGTAAAGCACAAGTTAAGCATCAAACAAGAACTATGCTAAAGACTTGGCTGGAAAAAGTTTCATTTCCATAGAGATTAAAAAAAAAACCTGATAAAACTGAACAATTGATAAAAATATATAGCTGACATATTGTTACACTAATCTCATTTCCTCTAATGGTAGCGAACAACAGGGACACAATGCCTATGCAGATGTTTTGAAGGAATAGAATGACCTGGATGTGCAATGGCACGTCTTTCTTTGGCCATGTTTTTATGATGTTGCTTTCATTTTATCCACAACTCATACCGGAGGTACTGAAGTCACTGGCTGTTGCAGTGTTAAAACCTTCTTCCCTCTGGAAAGCATTAAAGTCATGTCCAAATGGAGCTACTAGTCAGTTCCAATTTGGCACAATGTTTTATGTGGGCAAGACTGACTACACCTCCACAGAACACTTGCACTAAACCAGAATTAATTTTGACAGTTGGCTAAACTTGCTGTTCTAGGTACGGTATCTTTCAGAATTCTCTCCTCCTCTTCCTGACTATTCTCTATCCCATTTTAAGGAGAGTGATTGATGCATGTTACATTACCAGCTAGTGGAAATTAGTGGAAGGGATACAAAGCTGGGTAAATCCACTATTTTCTGTCTTTAGTATACCTTGTACCTTAGTACAAGGATCCCTTAGTGTCCATGACCTAGCATATAAGTGATGCTTGAGCATAGTCCGCAATATTGTCTGAGATGCTACACATCCTCTTCAGGACCTGTTTTCCTTGTTACCTTCTAGGACAAGGGTGTCAAATTTGATCGCATCACGTGACATATCGTGACTTTTTTGCCTTGGCGGAGCCAGGGTGGGCGTGGCCTGCACGTGACGCAACTAGCCCATGGGCTGCCAGTTTGACACCCCTGTTCTAGGAGGAGGCTTCATGGTATTTTAAACAGAACATCTAGATTCACTCACAGCTTCATTCCATATAGTATCTTGAAAATTCTCAAGTTACCTCTTTTCACTATGGATTCAAAATGGACAGTGACTAATATATATTGTACGTGGTTGTGTGTATGTGGTTGCGTGTGTGTGTGTGTGTGTGTATGTGTGTTAGGTAATTGTATGAGTATATATACACTTTCTTTTGAGAGCAGGCAATTTCATTTTTAATGTGTGCCAGTGTGTTCACAGCAAAAAAATGACAATAAATGTTATCTCATCTCATCTCATCTTTAAAATGAGCACCCTTTGCTGTCATCATAACCGTAGCAAAATAAGGATCACAGTGAGCACAATTTCTGTGTAGTTTTGCTTACTGAAGGACTGGTAAGTATCACAATTAGGAAGATGCTATGATTTATTTACTATTAGATCAACCTTAAGATACTGTAAGGAAACTTGCTAAATTCTGTGTTTTGTTATAACCTTGATTTCTTGTCAGTGCTAGCATATTCAAAGGTGATATTCTACTAAACTTTCATCTTGTAAGAGCTGATGTGTTACTGAAAATAAAGAAAATAAAGGGGAGGCATTGCTTAACCATTCAAGGTCTTCTGCTTGCACATCGGATAGAAAATATGCAAAGAAATTTGCTCTCTGTGGCTGGATACACCCATTGAACCAAGTCATGATGTGATCTGCTTCTTTGTGTTGGCATAGCAAAAATGGAGGGCAAAATCTAAATGATCTTTAGAAGGCAACACAGAGTTTTCTTTATGTCTTCATCTCTATCTTGTAATTGTTTGGAATGCCTGGATGTGATACAGTGGTTTAAGTGCTTTCTGAAGTCATCCATGGTGATTTGTAGTTCATGATTTAGCATTATGTGTGGTCTGTAGTCTCTTCTGAAACACAGGATCTTTTGGATTACATTATTAGGTGGGAAGGCATAAATATTTCCATTTTCACGATCAGTTTTTCCTATTAATATATTACCTCAAAGTGTCCTGTTTCAATAAGCTATTTAGTTCCTATAGCAATGAATTACCTGTACTGAAGTTTACCAAGCAAGAGGGTTTCTATGGCTAACGTCATCACTGCCTGTTAACCCTCTCCTGTCCAACCCTCCAGCTGATAAAACTGTGAGATTTTTAAAAAACTGCAAACCTCATAAAAAGTGAAATGGAGATCATGAACAAGTAAAAAGCAGATTTATTATAAAGATATATGTGTGTGTGTGGGTATATATATGTCTGTGGTTATTCGGGTCTTCTCCCACGTAAAATTGGAAGTGTCTTGGCGATGTTTCAACGAAGTCTCATTCGTCATCTTCAGGCTGGTGTTTTCGGCTTCGTGCTTCTAGGAGCACGAAGCCGAAAACACCAGCCTGAAGATGACGAATGAGACTTCGTTGAAACGTTGCCAAGACACTTCCAATTTTACGTGGGAGAAGACCTGAATAACCAAAGACCTACATACAAACACCCGCAAAAACCTCAGAATATATATATATATATATATATATATATATATATATATATATATATATATATATATATATATATATATATACACATACATACACACATATATGTATATGTATATATATATACACACACGTATATGTATATGTATATGTATATGTATATGTATATGTATATGTATATGTATATGTATATGTATATACCATAAGCTTTTGCAAAAGGGTTCTCCCATGAAAGAGAGAGAACATCTTACCACTCCAAATACAGGGTTTAAATACATTTTCAGGCAATCAGCAAAACAATTAAAACACCCCCACTTGTCATTGTTTTTCAGATGTTATATAACATTTTAGCTTTCTCAGCAACATTTGTTCCAGCTTGGAGTTCTCCTCCAGAAATACCCTTTTCAATATGTCCTTAACTGTCCTTCACTAAGAGAATTAATTGGAATGGGGTATCTTCCTTCCTTCCAATTGAGCTTCAGTCAGCCTGACCCAACTCAGAAGGTACTAACACATTATTTCCTCCGAACAGACGTCATACACACTTCTCTTTTCTACATATCTTACTCTGCTTAATAGTTTACAGTTAGCTCAGGTTATACAGTATGAAGGGTAAATATTGAGTCATTCAGGCTATATTCTTTACAGAAATAATTCTATTTCGCTCAACATATTTCAATTTCATAATAAGGAAATCTGACTTCAGTTTAAGCTAAATATTACTCTATATTGTGTTCAAAAAGGCTTATTCAAGGTGTTGGTCATTACCTTTAAAGCCCTATCTGGCTCAGGGCCAGGCTATCTTCGAGACCACCTTCTACCACATAGCTCCCAGCGACCGGTAAGATCCCACAGAGTTGGTCTCCTCCTGGTCCCATCTGCTAAACAATGTCGGTTGGCAGGCCTGTGGGGGAGGGCCTTCTCTGTGGCTGCCCTGGCTCTCTGGAACCAATTACCTCCGGAGGGCCAGACCACCCCCACCCTATAGGCCTTCTGCAAAGTGGTGAAGACCTGGCTCTTCCGGCAGCCTGGGGCTGTTGATCTCATTATAATGATCTTGCGAGACCCGGTCACGAATAGGAGTGCATGCCTTTCAATGTTTTTAAAGTTTTTAATGTTTTTCTTTTTAACACTTTTTATGAGATTGTTTGCATTATTTTATTCTTTGTTGTAAGCCGCCCAGAGTCTCTTGGGAGTTGGGTGGTATAGAAATGCGACTAAATAAATAAATAAATAAATAATAGTGGCTTGTAGCTCAAGCACTCTCAACCTATACCTGTTTCCAGAGCCTATTTTGCTTACTTGAGTTTATTCCCAGGTAAATATAGGTTTGCCATCTCTCTCTGTTTGTGTGTGTGTGTGTGTGTGTGTGTGTGTGTGTGTGTATTTCACCTCCAGACAGTTTTTGGCTTCTTGACACAGTCTGTACAAGTCCTTGCTGTTTTCTTGTCAAGATTTCAGAAGTGGTTTACCATTGTCTCTTCCCAAGGGCTGAAAAAGAATGATTGGCCCAAGGTCACCTACCTGCCTTCATGTTTAAGGTAGGACAAGAACTCTTGGTCTCCATTGTACCATGTAGGAATGAGCAAATCACTTCCTGTTTACTCCAAAGGTGCATTCCAGTCCCTCTCTTCTAAGCACTGATCCATGTGAATGCTGTATTTTTTGAAGTATAAGACACACCTTTCCCCCACCTAAAAGAGGCTGAAAATTTGGGTGCATCCGAATGTAGATTTTTGAAGCTTTTTTTCAGCCCTAATGAGGTGCTAATGAGGCACTAGCGAGTGAAGCGATCTTCCCAGCTTTGTCCGCTACCATGACTCTCCGCTGTGCTTTAATGAGGTGTTAGCGGGCGAAGCGATCTCCATGCTTTGGTTCGACTCTCAACTGTTCTTTAGAAGCTTCTTTTCAGCCCTAACTAGGCACTAGCTGAGTGAAGCGATCTCCCCCCGTGCTTTGCCTGCTTTTCTCATTGCTGCTTCCTCTCAGCTGTGCC
Organism: Masticophis lateralis; assembly: GCA_030761175.1. NCBI lineage: Eukaryota > Metazoa > Chordata > Lepidosauria > Squamata > Colubridae > Masticophis > Masticophis lateralis. Next base: position 221,665,043 of record JAUDYJ010000002.1, read on the forward strand.
TTAGAAGCTGTTTTTTATCCCCAAACAGGGAATAAAAAAACCAGCAAACTAATGTGCTGAAGTTGACCAGGCTAAGGACACTAGCCAGATGAATACCTGGTAGGCAGATTTCCCCCCCCCCCCCGACCATTTTCCTCCCAAAAAACTAAGCTGCATCTTATACTCCAGTGCATCTTATACTCTGAAAAATACGTAGTTTGTTGAAATGCAAGTACAGGACATTTTTCCAAATGGGAATGCACAACATCACTCTTTTCCCCAATGTACTGGGAAGGCTTTTTTCTGTTACATATCCAAAGTAGTGCTTTCTGATTTATCTCAGTGATGCGCTTGGTTTTGCCTGATACAGAGTTTCTGTCTCATACAGAGAAGGAAGTGGTCAGTGGGCAAAATTTATTTATTTATTTTATTTATTTAGTTTGTCAAACATGTACAAGATAACAGGAATAAGTATAAACATGGATATGAATACAGGAAATGGGTCCAAATAAATGGGGACAGTAGGACAGGGACGGTAGGCACGCTGGTGTGCTTATGCATGCCCCCTTAACGACCTCTTAGGAATGGGGTGAGGTCAACAGTAGAGAGTTTAAGGTTAAAGTTATTTAAAATTCCACCAGGAACATCTACCCTTTTCTGACTAGGAAAGGAGCCTCCAGTCCTGTAACATATAGATTAACTGATTGATTAATCAACTGATAAATGATTGATTAGTGTGGCATTGTTCAGTTGATTAATTTAAAGTTAAATTTAAGGTTAAAGTTAAATTTGTTTGCACAAGCTTACCTGTTGGGAGTGAGAAACCTCCATTTCCTTTTTGCTTTGCTGACAGTGCTGTGGCAGTGAAAATGGCAAAAGGGGGAAGCCTGCATACCCATCAGGGCAATCTTTATATCTCTTAGATATATCCCGTTTCCCAACATATCCTTAACAAGGCATGTTGTTAAAATATGCCATTCAGTCCTGGACAAATGCACTTTCTCTCCCACTGCACAAATAAAAGTTGAATTCTGAGTGTCAAAAAGAGAAATACCCTAGATATGTGAACCTTGTAAAACTTTGCATGGAGAACTTTTGTTTGGTTCTTCAATCCTGCCAAACCTATTGACTAACTATAATTTATATCCTATTTCATTCCCTCCAGATGTATTTGTACTGAAATTTAATTCCCAGCCAGTTTGAGTATTAGTTGCAATATTCCTTGGCACTCCCAGCTATCTGTGGAGCACCATATTGTATATATCCCATCATATCATATTATATACCATGTTTTCCCAAAAATAAGACCCTGACTTATATTTTTTTGAACTCTTAAATAAGCACTTGGCCTTATTGCCATGAGCTCAAAAGCCTGATTGGACTTATTATCAGGGGATGTCTTATTTTGGAGGAAACAGGGTATATATAAAGCTTAGTACACAAAGTTGTCTGCTACAATGTCCTACCCGTCAATGACTACTTCAGCTTCAGCCGCAATAATACATGGGCAAACAATAGCTATAAACTCAAAAGTAAACTGCTCCAAACTTGATTGCAGAAAATACAACTTCAGCAACAGAGTAGTCAATGCCTGAACTCACTACCTGACTCTGTTGTTACATCCTCAAACCCCCAAAACTTTAACCTTAAACTGTTTACTGTGGAGATCTGGGTGAGATCATCCGTGGTTTTGGGGTGCAGTTACATCAGTATGCTGATGATACTCAGCTGTACATCTCCACCCCTGACCATCCCAATGATGCACTTGATGTGATATCCCGGTGTCTGGAGGCCGTGCAGATCTGGATGGGGAGAAACAGGCTCAGACTCAATCTCTCCAAGACTGAGTGGCTGTGGTTCCCAGCATCCCGGTATAGCCAGCTGGTTCCAACACTGATTATTGTAAGGTAGCTAGCTTGACCAGAACAGGCCTCAAGCCTGAACCAAGCTTGGATCTTATAATATTAAGCCTGATTATAAACTGCATAGCTTGCAGGATTAGGATATGTTCTAAGGAGATATGAATTGTTGTGTCAGCATAAAGGACATCTGCACCCAAAATATGCTGAAATATGCTGAAGTGAGATGCCTGTATCCGTTTGCAGACATAGTATCCGCCTGCTTAACCGCCTACTTGTTTATCAGACATATATTGTTAGTTCCCCAAAATATGATTTCTTTATAAGGAAGTCTCTGACATCCCTTCGGGGTTCAGGCCATTTGCTCTTTGCTTTGAACCTGCTCAATCAACCTTTCCTTCTTTGAAGAGCTGGCTTGTATCTCGTCATTTCCACAATAGTTCTGGCGACTCCGCCAGGACACTGAGTGAGGCGATGTTTCGCTGAGGGCAGCCTGACCCCTCGGACCCGCAAGAGACCACTCCCGAATATTCTCAGGGTGCCACGGGGGATTGAGCCTCCGGGAGACAGCAGTGATACCTCATTGGGGCCGACGGTGCTGAGGGGTAGTCCAAGATCCCTTAAGGGAAGGAAAGGAGGTCTGAACTGGATCCTGGCCAGGATGGGACTTTGTGAAGACGTCTCAGGCGAGTATATGTAACTGGAGTTTTACCTATCTCATTTGAAGATAGAAGAGGGAGCCTGATCATCTCCCTGGACTCGGGACGGCTGTCCCAGCGAAGTCCATATAGGCTGTGTGGGTGGTTAAGCCTTCGCAGTTCCTTTCAGTGACCGTCGGAAATTCTGGCATTGAGGGCTGAAGGCAGTGTTGTTAGGATGGGTGGTGGCAGCAGTGTGTCCAGCACCCCGCTGGAATGCATGTTAAAAGGTTTTGATGGATATTTTAATCATACAGATTATAAGGTTCCATATCCCAAAGTAACTAGGGAGAGATTACGTTTCCTAGGTCAACAGCAGTGGCCCAGGGAGTTGGGTGGCCCCCAGAAGGTACATTTAAGAACCAATTTGTTGATGATTTAACCTCTCTGATAGCTGCTAATGAGGAACAATATCCGAATCAATTTCAGCACATAGATCAGTGGGGAGATGCAGTGGCAGAAAAAGCTGAAGATTTGCTGCAATGTCAGGCTGAAATGGTTCGTTTCAGTGCAGCTAGACCAAAAGGAAAAAAGTTGAAAGTGGTGTATAAAAGGGTTAAGGATGTGAAAGTGTCTGAGACCAGAGTGTCTGGAAACCAGAAAGAGGTTTAATACGGAAGTGGAAGTGGAAGTGGAAGAGGAAGTGATTCTGAGGCCCCCTCCATATGCACCTGAACCCCCGCCAACGCTGGGAACTAACGCGCCTATGGCTAAGGCAGCGGCTGCTGCTATGCCAGAAGGAGGGGAAGAGGGTACAGATGGTGGAAATGTGGCATAGGGAGAAGAAACCCATAAAGTCTGCTACAAGTGAGGAAGTTGTGAGTGAAGAGAAAGAGGGTGAGGGGGCTGTTGGAATTGATGTATCGGTTCGGGTAATGACTAGGGCTGCTACTGCAAAAGCAGAAGCTGCAGCAGCTGCGCAGGACTTTTTCGGCCCTTTGCGGGGAGCGGGGTGGTGGTGGAATATAGACCGTGCCTCCAATATGTTCCCTTTTCAACAACTGACTTACTTAATTGGAAGCAGCATTATGGTCCTCTCTCATTGAAACTGACTGAGATGGCCGATTTGTTCCAAACTATTTTGCAAACACATAACCCCAACTGGCAGGATATACAGCAGCTGTTGAATACCTTGTTGACACCAGAGGAAAGAGAAAAGTGGAAAGCAGCTGTGCGAATGTGTATAAGGGCGAGATTCCCGAATGTGCAGGAGATAGGGCCAGAGGTATTGGCAAGGGCACCAGAACGGGATCCAGGATGAAGTCCAAGGGAACAGGATCAAATGACAGCATTAAGAGAATATCAGAATTTGACAGTGGAAGCTCTTAGGAGGGCAGGAAAGCCTCCAGTAAATTTATCTAAGCCATCTTTAATAACTCAAGGTGCAGATGAAAGTCCAGAGAGTTTTCTCCAATGATTGATTGAAGCATATGAGTTGTATACCCAGGTGGACCCATGGGCTCCAAACAATGTTAGAATGTTGAATGAGAGATTTATTGCACAAAGCTCTGATGATATTTGAAATAAATTGCAGAAATTGGAAGGAGCTTTAGGGAAAAATACAACTGAGTTGTTGGAAGTTGCAAAGAAGGTGTTTGTTAATAGGGACAAGGTTGAAAAGAAAGAAAAGGATGCTCGCATGCATAAAAAGATAGAATTGTTGGCAGTGGCATTGCAAGGGGGAACAGTCCTTGGACCAAACCAGTGTGCTCATTGTGGATCAGAAAGGCACTGGCAAAGGGAGTGTCCTTGTAGACTGACAAGAGGCTGGTCTGTACAAAGATGACCAGTGGGCCGCAGACCATTTGGCCATGGGATGATGGGATGTGGAGGGCCTCCAAGATACTCTGTTAGAGGGTGGGGCCCCCAATGGACACAGAGTGGAAGAGGGCTCAACAATCCAGATGAGGAACCGAGAGTTGAGGGAATTGGACTGGTTGGCACTGGGTGGACAGACTGATGGGGACCTGGCTTGGAACAGACCCCCCCCCTCTGAGCCAATGGTTACCATGAATATAGGGGGTCATCAAACAACTTTTTTGGTGGACACGGGAGCAGGGAGATCTGTAGTGAACAATTCGATCACTGCACCTGGCCCCCATCAAATACAAGTGCAAGGGGTGTCTGGCCAGGTGATAGGATGTGAAGTCCTTAAGCCTGTGACCTGTACTTTTAAAGGCTCCGAAATCCAACATGAGTTTTTATATATCCCTGAATTCCCAATACCTTTGGGTGAGATTTATTGAACAAGCTTGGAGCCACCATATCCTTTAATGAAGGAAAACAATATCTGACAGTTAGTCACCAGCCGGAAACAATGTGGCGACTGATGGTGGTTAGATCCACAGCAGATGCAGATCTTGATAAATGGAAGGAATTTAATGTGCCTGGTTTATGGGCTGAGGATAACCCCTCTGGTTTTGTGGCACAACACCCTCCTGTTATTGTGGAAATGAAATCTTCAGCAAGCCCAATACACATCAGGCAGCACCCATGCTCTAGAGAAGCTATAGGTATAGTGATAGTTGCATGCATAGTGTGTATTATTTGTATCTGGAAAAAGTGTACCCCTCTCCTTGCTGGTGACCAGTCCGTGACTCCAAGGCCACTCTGCAGAAACCTTACTGGCAATAGGCTTCCTTCGCACAATGGTGAAGAGGAAATCCCCTGCTAAGCCACACCGGAAGCTGGCTTTCAACGCATGGGAGAAGAAAGGATGAAGAGGATCCCTTTGCTTATTGCATATATTATAGTAGTGAGTAGCAATAATGTGTGTATTCACAATTTGGGACAATGGAGCCCCCCTGGTGAAAAGCCCCACATCATCCAATTATATGAAATGGGTTCTGGTGAGTGTGAGGGGCACCCCCCAGAGACCTTTAATCCTGAGTGCTGGACGAGTATTTTACCCCATCCTTGCCAATATCCCTATGTCTTTGACAGGATTGTTAAAGATACATGCCGAACAAGGCGATATACCAATCCCCAAGCATGTCAACATGTAGGATACATATTCAGGAAAGGTACATGCCACCACACTGCACAAAAGGGGGGTAGTACTATGATGATACCGGGGATGACATTGGATTGTGGGCCTCCTTTGTTTTGGGGTTGGGAATCGGTCACTACTGAGCAACAGTTAAGACCTGGCTAGAAAGGGACGTGCATCATTTGTTCCCTTCCAGAATACGGTCCTGTAAAGGGGAAGGCTCAAAAGGCTAATAAGCGATGGACTATCAGAGGGCTAAATTATACCCCTGTACCCAATGTCTGCAATCTGAAGGGAATATTCTAATTACTACTGGGATACCTTGACTCATGCACTCAGTTTGACCCAGCCCCCTGCACTTATGGTACGAGAAGACCAGGAATATTCTATAGGTGTAATGGAACCAAAGGGATAATATGCTACAGGGGAACTGTAGCAATAGTGCCACCAAAACAATCTGTGAAAGGTCCTGTTGTCCCACACCTTTTAACATCTCGAAGTATAGCCACACACTTAAAAACATCCACACCTGTTCCAAAGGAAGATTGTGCCCCATGTATTACTAAGGCCAGAATGGGCATTAGGACCATAAACACCCTAGTTTATCATACCCGAATGCCTAACGATTGCAAACCCTTACATACTAATTGTATTCATAATAAGTCCACGTATAGTTTGTGTGACATTCAAGGAAAGAAAGTCTGCTACAACCCTAATACGCCAGTACGTCTTAATGTAACATTGTGGACTGGCCTACCTAAGACTGGAATATGCCGCAACCCAGAAGGAGACGCTAAATTATATTTTCTGAATTACACTCTGCAATTACAAGGCAAGGAACCTCTCACCTTAACATTTGATGCATGCACGGCCACAAGTAAAGGCAAGAGTATTTCATGTGGGAGCCAAACGTGGGCTGAGGAGTATAAGGCCAATCACAAATACCTGTGTGAAACCGCTCTCTCCTGGGCCCATGGTAATCCTAATGTGTGGCTGCCTTGTGCAGGGTCTACAAAATGCTCAGGATGGAATTGTGTTTGTGATTATACAGGGGGAGGCTTTAAAGAGTGCCCATATATAACATCTTTCCGACGAGGGAATGGTAATATTATACACCTGGAGGTTGCCTGATCTCTCCCTTCTGTGACAACTTATGGATTTGGTATAGATGGAAAAGGTTCAGATCCAATGACTTATATTACAATAAAGGTAGAGAGAGTAATTGATGGTGAAATCAAATCCCTCGGATGGTCAGTATATGATTCCCTGAGAAAATTTGATAAGCCTTTACCCATCAGTACAAAAGCAAATAACTTGTTCATTGAGATGGCAGAAGAAGTAGCTAAAACACTGACAGTAAAGAATTGTTTTGTATGTGGGGGAACCAATATGGGAGAACAATGGCCTTGGGAAGCCATGGAAGCAGAACCTAATGTTTATAACAACCTCTCTCAAGCAGGTAATATTACAGTTAGAAACCATCTCACTGGAATTGTATGGACCCTATCCACTAATCTGGTAGGAAGGAACTGTTTTGTCAGAACAGGTGCAGTCAATGTAGGAGAACTAATTTGGGATTCTGGGATACAAAGTATCAATTCTGCCACCGAGCCCACTAAATTAAACATGACATATCTGGCCTATCTAAACTCCTCATCTTCAGAAGATGTGTGGATGGCCCCTAGTAATATGTACTGGATTTGTGGAAAATTAGTTTATGAAATCTTACCTAAAAACTGGTCTGGATCATGTGTGTTGGGGTGGATAAAACCATCATTTTTCCTCTTACCTATTAAAGCCCACCAGGTATTAGAAATTCCGTTATATGAGCAAATAGGTCAGAAAAAAAGAAAATGTGATGTAGAAACCGCATTTTTAAACTTCCCATGTAAAGAGTTAACTGAATATGAAAAGAGTAATGTATGGAGTTCTGAAAGAATTGTGTGCACCTATGGACCTATGGCTTAGGACCTGAGTACTTACGAGACCACCTTCTGCTGCTGATAGCCTCCCACCGGCCAATACGCTCCTACAGAGAGGGACTCCTCAGGGTGCCGTCGGTCAACTGGTGTCAACTGGTGTCCCCCAGGAGGAGAGCCTTCTCTGTGGGGGCACCTGCCCTCTGGAACAAACTGCCTCTGGAGATACGGAGGATCCCTGATCTACGCATCTTTCACTGTGCCCTCAAGATGCTATTATTCCAACAAGCGGGGCTGGCCTAGACATGATTTTTAATTGGGGTTTATTTTTAATGATTAGGCCAATGGTTTAATATGTTTTTAAAAAATGTTTTTTAAATTTTGTATTTGGACTTGTTTTATTGTTGGCTGTGCATTGCCCTGAGTCCTTCGGGAAAAGGGCGGTATAAAAATTAAATAAAAAAAAATAAATAAAAAAAAATCAAAACCTCACCCCATTCCTAAGAGGTCTGTAAGGGGGCATGCATAAGCACACCAGTGTGCCTACTGTCCCTGTCCTACTGTCCCCATTTATTCTTTCTCATTTATTATGTATATACTTATATCTGTTTACACTCATATGTTTATATGTTATGTTCTTACTTATACTGGTTTTCTCATACATGCTTGACAAACAAAACAAAACAAAACAAAACAAAACAAAACAAAACAAAACAAAACAAAACAAAACAAAATAAAATAAAATAAAATAAAATAAAATAAATAAAATAAAATAAAATAAAATAAAATAAAATAAAATAAAATAAAATAATAAAATAAAATAAAATAAAATAAAATAAAATAAAATAAAATAAAATAAAATAAAATAAAATAAAATAAATAAATAAAATAAAATAAAATAAAATAAAATAAAATAAAATAATAAATAAATATTTGGAACCTTGCTGGTCTAACAGCACAAGTATCTTAAAAGCAAGGATTAATCAGTGAGTGGGTAACCCACTTAAAAGAAGTAACTGTAGCTACAGAAATGAGGTTGAATTCCATTAGTGCAATGATGATAAAGGAAGGGAAGGGGTATCTATTCCACACTCCTTTCAAAATTTCTCTTTCTTGAAAATTAAGTTCTTAAACACATTTTCTTCAATGTATGAAATTCTGCCCTGGAAAAAAATGCTGTAAATGAGCCAATCATTTTTTCAGGCGCATGTTTTTCTTTTAGATGTGTTGTGTATTTTAGATCTTTGATTGTCTTTAATGCAATATGAAGCAACCTAACTAAGTTTAGGAAAATGGTCTTGAAGTAAGATGACTCAAGTGTTAAAACATATACAGCATTTCACTGAACTGAGCCAGTCAACATGAAATTAATGAAGAATCCATAGCCTCCATGGTTGTATTTTCCCACACAAATGAAACAGATAAAAAAGTAAAAGAATTTACTCATTGACACCCATTTAAAATATCTGAGCTGATCAACTCTTTCACTGATCTTCAGCCAGACTTTGAAGTCTATCTTTGCTCCCTGGAATTCAACCAGCCACTTTCCAGACCTTCTAATGCTTTGCAGAGCTCTTGCATTATGCATTCCAGATGGCTGCTTTTAATTCTTCTTCCCTCTTCTCCTTTTGATTTAGTTATTGGATAATTTGGGAACAAAACACTTTTTGAAATATCCTTCCAGTTTTAATGCTGTTTGGAAATGAAGGGAAGATTTTAATGACTGGCAGTGTTGATTGTTGTGCTATACCTTCCTTTTGAAATAATATTTACTTTTTCAAATCTGGTCATTCTGAAGCACTGGGACCTTCATGAGCTCCTGAGCAGATACTTAATTACTGAAAGAAAAGTAGGTGTGTGCATGAAAACCTAGAATAACACATCCCTTTGGACATTTTCCAACAAGATTACTATGTTTGTACAAGAAATCAAATTTGTGAATCATTAGTTCAATTGCCTCTGGAGTAATTAAATCGCTCCATAACCTGATAATACCCAATTGCATATGACTTGGTCAATCATCTAAATATAATTTTTGAAAGCCTCCTAGTTTCAGCTAAGGAGGCTATCATATCCTGGGCTTTTTTGTGTATCTGTAGCATGTGTTTATATGTATGTTTGTGTATGAGTGCGCATTGGAAATAATACAAGAATAGCAACCAAATTGCCTGACTGGAGTCAGTATTACCATATATAGACTTTGGAGTCGGGTGTTCCTTACTCCACTTTGATATACAACAAACTGATGGTATTTCATCAAAGCTGCACTCTACCACCTGCTATGTCTGTGGTGGGTCTATCTCATATCAGGTCTTGAGGGTGGATTTTTTAAAATATAGAATTCTAAACAAAGAGGTGCTGTCATGTTGCTAAGACACAAGTTGATGCATTGCTAACAAACAGCAGTTAACTGTTAATAATAATTAATAATAATTAATAGTTAATAGCAGCATTCCAGTATTTGAGGGTGAGTATTTGCCACAAAGAAGAGGGGGTCAAGACAAGAAACAATGGATGGAAACTAATCAAGGAGAGTAGCAACCTGGAATGAGGAGGACCTTTCTAATAGTAAGAATAATACACCAGTGGAACAGTTTGTCTTCAGAAGTTGTAGGTGCTTCATCACTGGAAAAGACTGGACAGCTACCTTCCTGACATGGTATAGGGTCTCCTGTCTGAGGGGATTGGACTAGAAGACCTGCAAGATCCTTTCCAGTTCTATTCTGATTGATCTGGTTGGTTGATTGATTGATTGATTGAACAAATTGCAACTGACCAAAACAAAGACAACTGGGGTTCTTTCCAGCCAATGGTGGGTTGCTCCCGGTACTGTCTGGTTCTTTAGAACCGGTAATAAAAGTGGCAGGAGGCTCTGCCCACTGCCTGGCCATCATAATTGACAATCTGCACATGCACAGAAGCTTCTGAGCATGCCACGCTCCCATTGCGAACCGGCAGTAAAGGTAAGTAGAACCACCCCTGATTCCAGCCGTATGATTCTATATTCTATTATTCTCTCTCTCTCTCTCTTTCTCTCCTCCTCCCTCCCACTCACTCTCTCTCTTACAACCCCCCCCCCCCCAACACACACTTAGCATTACAATTCCCTTGAAGGTGCCTAATGACGTCATAATTCTTAGAGTGATTTGCATCTAATCTTCAGGATATATGTTCTTTTTTTAATGTTGCTTTTCAGGACATAAATGTACACATTCTTACTTCCTCCTTTTCCTCTCCACAAATATACTTATTCATTATTCAGTATCAGATACTCTGGATTATTACTAATAGAATTTTTCTATCTTTTCTTTTCAAGAAAGTCCCATTGTCTTTTGAAAAAAGAAAAAAAAATAGCACCTTTGGGACAACCGTGACCTGGATGATTGAGAATCTCCATAGACCTCTCTCAGAAAAGGAAGAACGCTGAGGGGAAAAAATCCTGTAACATATCCCCAAAATGCTTACATTGGAGTTTTAGGCATTCAAGCATTCTCTAAAGAAGAAAACAACAAAATCTCTTTTAAATATCCATAGCAATTGATAGAACAGATGTTAAAACTAGATTTTTGCTCAACAAAGAGTAACACTATTCTGGGTCTCTTATGACTACTGAAGCTGCAGAAGCTGTCCTGACCATTGACTGGAGATAAAATATCCATACACTCCCAAGATGTTTACATATACATTCTTTGACATTAAAACTCACAATCCTTCTCAATACTGGCACAAATGTTTTCCAAAACGTTCCTTATGTAAAGTAGGTGAATTTAGCATATGGACATTGGGGTGACTTTGTGAGTTGCAGATATAGAGATGCATATTTTGCACTTTTATTCTAAAGGCTGACAAAAGTGCTTTAAAAAAAAGAAAGAAAAATCCCATCTGATGTTCATAGAGAGTGACTTGACACAGTCTAGACTGCAAATGTGAAGTGAGACGCATGTGTTTCTCCTGCTGTGTCTGATGTAAGGCCTGTACCACTGTGTGGATTCTGTTTCAGAAGTTTTTGTGCCAGCTTAAAAGCTGGCCAATGATGGATTGAAAAGCAGTTTTTTATCACCCCTTAAAAGCGGTTCAATATAAGTGATATGTGGTTGGTTATGGTGAGCCAGAACTCCTGTGGTTAGCCCTTATTGGTTGTAAGTGATTTTAAAGGTGCATTTAGGAAAGCAGAAACCAAATATCTTGGTCAATCTTAATGGCTGCTTTTTTCAATATTCATAAAGGAACAAATTTCTTTTTCATATAGTTCTCAGATATTTAGCCAGCTGGCTTTTAAAGCATAACATGATTGTTAGTATTTACACTTTGCTGATGAATGGCCTTCAGATCAGAGATCTCGTATATGTTCTGCAGGCTCATTTACAAATATAGGTTTCAGACTCTTCAATGTGAGGCCACAATCCTTGTGTTTCCTCATTATGCTAGCCAATATTTTGACCAACTCAAGACCCACCTTGCCAGAAATAGTAGCAGGAGAGGTATTGTGTTGGCCTGTGCTATTCAAAATTCAGGAGGATTTTTTTTCAAAAAAAAAAAATTCAGGAGAAATCTGGTAGTACTTAGTAAGACATTTTATTATAAGGCATAAGCTTTACATTATTCTGAAAAGATGCTACCAACCTTGCCAGAGAATTCCACATTTCCAAATTTATAACAATAAACGATGACTGGAAAATTATGCATAGGTAGTCCTTGACTTAGGACCACAATTGAGCCCAAGATTTCTGTTGCAAAGCGAGACAGTTGTTAAGTGAGTTTTGCCAATTTTATAACCTTTCTTGTCACGGTTAAGTGAATCACTGCAGTTGTTAAATTAGTAACATGGTTGTTAAGTGAATCTGGCTACCCTATTGGTTTTGCTCATCAGAATATTGCAAAAGATGGCCTCAGGACCCTGCAACTGCCATAAATACATGGCAGTTGCCAAGCTTCTAAATTTTGATCATGTGACCACAGGGATGCTGCCTCAGTCATAAGTGTGAAAAAATGGCCATAAGTCACTTTTTTCAGTGCCATTGGAACTTTGAACGGTCACTAAATGCATGGTTATAAGTGAAGGATTACCTGCACAGAAGATCTAAAACAGTAATTTTGTGAAACAGTAACAGAGTTGGAAGGGACCTTGGAGGTCATCTAGTCCAACCCCTGCTCACGCATGAGACCCGTACTAGGGATTCGAACTGCCAAACTGCCAACCTTTCTGATCGACAAGCTTGGTGTCTTAGCCACTGAGCCACCTAGTTAGGCAACTATTTCCTGTAGGCATAAAAGAGTGCTTGTTAAAATTTCTGGAAGTCTTCCATGCGCCTTTTAATAAAATCGATAAGGCCACATGGTACTGATGCATTTTGAAAAAGAAAATCAATAATTCAAAAAAAATTGATTCATTTACTGTAGACCAGTCACCTGAAGCCATTATTTTCAAGTGTCCTTGGAATATGTTAATATTTTCTCTTTTTACAATTTCTGCAATTTTTCAAGGCAAAGCAAACAGCTCATAATAATGGCACACTTTCCTAAACCACAATTTAGCACATGGTAAATTAATTCAAACCAGTCCCATTTGAATCCTTCGATCCCTTCTCTTCTTCCCATCACCGTAAATGTGAAATGAAAGGAAGACATTTTATTTTTTTTATTAATTTAGTTCAGATTTCGTTAGAAGTCAGGACTGTGTGACACTTAAAGATCCACTGCATTTCATAGTTTCAAACACTTAAAGATTTACTATTAAAGGAGAATATTTGCAGCTCAAGGTTGACATGAGGGGTCCTTGGTGGTCTCTGAGCTTGCTTGTTTTCTTGTAGATGTTTCATTATTCAAACAGTGCACTAATGAAGTTATGTAGTTTGGGTAATGTAATGTCTTCAAACAAGCTCAGAGAGCACCAAGGTGCCTCACTTAAAGATTTGTTCTTCATGTAGCTCCTCAAAAAAACCAAGCAAGCAAGCAAACTAAATCCAGGAATATTGTCCTAGTATCTTTCAGCCACAGCTAAACAAACAAAATGCAGAGATTTACCCATTACCCTAATAAACAGCTAGCAAAGCACTTGCAGGCCACAGTCAGTAGGGACATGAGGATGAACCCTAGGTTGGGGACAAAGGGAGAGAAATTTAAATACGTGACAATTCCTCTTTAAAATATTGATCAGTTTTTCTTACTTGACTGTAAAGATTTTTGGGAATTCCATCTCCAAAACTGAACGATATAATCTGCATATCAATTTATTTTCACAACCCATTTTTAAAACCATTCACACTAGATTCTCAGTTGAGTAAATTTCTCCTCAAAGGAACAGCAAGGCAGTTCACAGAAGTGTCTTCCTATTCCTCCCCAGTGGTTGCTTCCTTAATCCCCTTCAGCTGATTAGCAGTACTGACCTATTTAATTGGCTTTTAGCTTGACCATTTATTTGACCTTTAAGTCTACTAAGAAGCCAATGCACACACAGTATTAATTTGGGGGGACATCTTCCCACTGTTTTGATTCTATAAATTTATATTAAAAAATATCAATGTAGAATTGCTTGCCTTGTACATTTTGTTCAACACAATCTCTCCGCCCCCAACAATACACTAATAATGATAGACTTACTATAATACAACTCTATAAAACTCAAGCCAAGTGTAGAGGGATAATAATAACAATAATGTAAGTTATAGTAGTCTTGCACTTAAAAATTCACCACTGGAACGGAGTCATCGGCTTTGGAACATATCAGCTAAGAACTGACACCAGTAATCCAAACTGCCATTGTATGTGGAATATGCAATAATAGATGGAGAATAGATGGCAAAGTCCTGACAAGGCTTTGGAAATGATGGATGGTCCACAATTTCACACATGCCACTCAATCTGTCTGGATTACATTCGGTTTTTATACATACTGAGATATAAGGGAGAAGCAGCAGGTTTCCTACCAGAGGGCACAATAGCACCCAGGTCACTGGCTCCAAGTAAATGTTATTAAAATCAGCATTATGTTTTCCTCTCAAATTAATGGCATCACAACAAATTGGTCTGTTTCACTTTTGCTGTTTTGTACTGTATATTGTCTGACCAATAACCAGACACTTTTGGCTGTGTGTGAACTGCAGGGTTTCCACATTGCTCAGGATACTTGAAACGAAATCTACAAGCTCTTTAGTCATATGCTTCTGTATACCTGGATGTCATTGTTGTCTTACAATAACAATTACTCTATAATAACAAATTGAGAAGTTTATGTGCTAGCAAGCTTCAATAAGCAAGCTAGCATTACTGTAGGTTTGTAATATTTCATTTTCTATTGGCACTTAAAAATCATTTCTTATCCGCACAATTTCTTGGGCAAAAACAAAGCTACAATAATCAAGTAAACAGCTGAAACAATTTACCTGTCCAAGAGCTGCTCTTTTGATGTGTCACTGTGAAGCATTGACAAGTCAATGATCTTTGACTCTTGCACAAGTGGTGACAATGTGTCTGCAGCACGTTTTAAAAAAAACCCTTTGGCAAAAAAGAAAAAAATAACCCACCACACCTGGCTTCTGCAGAGTAAATGAAGAAAGCAGCTATTAAACAAATTTTAGTTGAAGCAAACTTTGTAGGTCTCTGTCAACAACCCTAAGATGTGTGAGGAAATAATAGCCTAAGGAAGAAAAGAGAAGCAATTTACATTCTGCATTTTTTAACATTTACTGATGTAAATGATTATACTTTTATCGGCTCGAAATGATTGCATAATATCAGAGCAGATTTGGTGGGGGGGCTGGGGGGAGGAGGAGAAACAGAGGCAGTAGAATAATGTCTTGATGAAATTACTATTTAAAAGGCTAATAAAGCAATGCACAATAGCAGAGAGAATTTTGGAAAATTCTTGGAATCTGAAGGATCACCATAATGCAGGAAGGACTGTGTGATATAGTATGCTGCAGACAACATAATGAACTATGGCAAGGTGATTAAGTTTTTAATTATGTTCACTTATGAAAGATGTTAGAGTAATATAAAATTTATGGGTTCCTACAGCTATACTTTAATCATTGTATCTGCAATCTGGGAAACTGTGGTTAGGAAGACATTAGTAAAGGTAAACCAAAAACATAATGAAGTTACCATTTACAACCTATGTTTTATAATTATCCACTTAATTTTAACAGAGGAGAAATCATGGCAGGTAAATCGTGCAGAAAATATGTGCTTGGTGTCTGCCACACCGATTTTGAAAGACTATCATAGTCTAAATTGGAAACAGAATGCTTGATATCAAAATCACTGAGATTCTTAGCATTTGAAATTTCAAAATACGATTTCACAAAGATATGCAAAATGTATTAATATGTGTAGAGACCAGTTAGAAATCGTGTGAAAACTGAGATCCACAATTCCTTACATCTACCCAAAATTCAATTGTGTTTCCCTTGATTGATTGATTGATTGATTGACTCATTAGATTTGTGGGCCACCTATCTCATCTTACAATAAAACATCTAAAACACATCTGTTGTTGTAGAAGAATACTTTCAGCATTTTGAAACAAAAATAATGTACTATTTTTACTATCTGATTTTTCAGGGGACAGACTTAAGCAAATGCTAAATTTATTCTTGGGTCAGGAGCAGCCAAATTAATCAGTTTACCAGTTTGCCATGGAAAAAGAACAGATGCAAATGAAATATGCATAAACATGTTTTTTCCAAACTAAAAGCCTACATTCTTACCACACACCATAAGAAATATTAGACACTTGAAAGCTCTTGTCTCCAAGACAAAATACAGCAGTGCTTGGAGCAAAAAAATGAAAATAGCATGTTCCATTTCAATTTTAGGAAGAACTTAAGTCTAGCATATAATTTTTTATCTTGGAATATGGCCAAGGTTGATGGATAATATATCTATCTATCCTAGGGAAAAGTGAAGTCAAACAACCCAGTACAGGCTTTTGCATATAATCTAAAAGATAAATTATGACAGCTATAAGAATTTGGTATGTGATTCACATGCAAATGGAATTAAGCTATCATTTTTGTGTCTAAGGACATTTTGAAATAACAGATAGCAGTTGTCTGCTATCTATATTGAATTATATATTTCAATATTAAGGAAGAATTGTGGGGAAAGTATTTACAGAAAAGATTAATTTGCAAGAAAAAATATTGGTGCCCTTAAATATTTTTAGAACAACTCACCATTACTGATCTTACTCATCTGCCACTTGGACTAATGAGATCCGTATTGTAATCAGTATTATTCTCTGTATCAGATAGGTGGCTCTGAGGCCCAAAGAATCTTCTAGTAGAACTTTTTTTTTCTTGGAAAGGAAAAGATGAAATAATTAGAACCCTAAGTTTCAGCTTTATGAATACCTCCGCTATCTCCATCACATAACTAATTTTGTCAAGTAAGAAATGAATGGCCAAGGACCAATGTCCTGTACTATGTACATTTTTCCTCTGTATTCCACTGTCCTGCTATAATTCATTACTTATTTATTTCTGACTTTTATATCTTGTATTTCCTTTAATAACTCAAGATTAGTATTCCTTGCAATTCTATCCTCATAATAACAATTCTGTAAGATAAATCATGATGACACAGAGTGTCTAGTCCAAGATCACCCACTGGCTATATTTGGCACTGAAGCTACCTTCTGTTGATGTGTTTGTCAATCTTGGCTTCAACCTGAAGCCTGAAGATGTGTGGATTTCAAGTTCCAGAATTGACTCCCACACATCCTTAAGTTGCCAAGGTTGAGAAACACTGCTTTCAGCTCTGTGTCAAGCATCAACATCAGGTTACATTGCCTTAAAGTAACCATGCATGTAGCATAATGTGAACCAGAGAGGGATAAGTATGATGCAACCCTCCCCTCCCAAACTAAAGTTAACTTACTGATTATAAATGCTGTTTCTTTAATTTTGAAACAATGTTTTACATATACATTTCTAGCATATTTTGGACTAAGTGAATCCTAAATTCTCTGACAGAAGAAACCTCTGCAATATGATGACATGATCCTTTTAGACAATCTGTGATTAGGCCTATAGATTTATTTATTATTTAAGGTGCAACATCTTAACTGTTTACTTACTTAAATAATGCATTACTTACTCTGTTGAAGTGCACATAATTTTATGTTATGCTTTCGAGGAAGAGAGCTTGAAAATGGAAGAAAAGGTTAATTTCTTCTGCTATTCCCTTTTTTATTATCATTCCACCCCAGAGTGAAATCAGAATGCAATTTATTTCTGCAAATGTTGGGCAGATTCTGCCTACGCTCCATGAAGTTGGGTGGTGCGTCTTGGCCTCTCCAAATCAGAATGTACACTCAGTTATGTCGCCACCTAAATATGTATTTGTGGTTTCTGAAGGTCTCAGATTTCCGGCTAAGATCTGAATGACATGAGCCTGGTTTCTCTCCCAGGATTTTCCACCAAATGCGTAAGACTCCTCCCGTGGAGTCATAGCATGTTGTGAAACATCAAGAAAAAAATGTGTCCTCCTGGTTTACACCATCCTCATAGACTTTTGTGGAGAACACTTTGATCCTCTCCCCCACCATTTTTTTTTGATCAAGTAGAATATATTTGTGGATATAATTTTACTGAGTACTATTTTTTTTAAAAAAGTCATTCAATTTACAAATTCAAGGACTATAACTACATACTTGCTGTAGTAACAGCAGTAAAACCTAAAACCTTCCATTTCCAATGCTACCGTATTTATGTGAGGACCTTGATTGCTTTTTCCAATGACCTTTGAATTCATCTGTAGTTCTCACCCAAAATTCTATATTTGCTGTTCTTTATTTTTTTAACAAATGCAAAAAAGAAAATTAAAAATATATGTAGTGGGTCAAAATACAAGTAGCCCTCATTTAGCAACAACAGTTGGGACTAGCAACGTGATCACTAAATAAAGCAAACATTCAGTGGAAAATAGCATGACATTATTGTATTTATTATTTTATTTCAGCTTTTCTTTTTATTCATCCCTGTTCTTTGGAATGTGCACCCCAGCACTGGGGTAATTAACAAGAATCATTGTTTGTATTCATATCCCTTTGGAGAGGAAGGGTTTACAAGAGAGTAACACATTCCTTTTGATGTGTATTCCCTATTGTGTGTCCAGAACTCTCTTGTAATCCCTTTTCCAATCTCTCCATTGTGCAAGAAGTTAAAAAAGGGGCAGGAACAGGACAACACGTACTAACTGA
Organism: Masticophis lateralis; assembly: GCA_030761175.1. Taxonomy (NCBI): domain Eukaryota; kingdom Metazoa; phylum Chordata; class Lepidosauria; order Squamata; family Colubridae; genus Masticophis; species Masticophis lateralis. The sequence continues at coordinate 221,683,690 of JAUDYJ010000002.1, forward strand.
TTACCTCAGTGAACACATGATACCCAGAAAGAAACACTGTGAAGATCATAAATGCTCACCTGGATTGCAAAGTTATTTTTTCAGTAATGTCATAACTTTGGTCATTGCATGAGGCAGTTAGAAAGCAAGATCTACCTGTAACATTATCCTTTTTTTCAATATCTTAAATGGTTCTTATTAAAATAAATGCCACTTTGTACTAAGATTTCTCTTTTGGTTAACCTTTAACCTTTTCCTTAGAAATTCCTATACAATGATATTCTTATGGATTGACTTAGGGATTGGGGCACTATTTTACAGTGATTTTGATCTTTCCTCAGTGGCTGACTGCAGTCAGCATTTTTTTTTAAATTTGATTTATATGCCGCCCTTCTCCGGAGACTCAGGGCGGCTTACAATGCATTAAGCAATAGCCTTCATACTTTTGTATATTTATATTTATACAAAGTCAGCTTATTGACTTTTGTATATTTATATTTATACAAAGTCAGCCCCCAACAAACTGGGTCCTCAATTTACCCACTTTATAAAGGATGGAAGGCTTGAGCCTGCCTGGGATTGAACTCGCCAGTAATTGCAGCAGCTGGATCTTAAATGCTGCCTTTGTAGGAGGCATTACTCCCCTACGCTACTCAGGCTCCTAATAGGGGAGGCATTACTCCCCTACACTACTCAGGCATTGATAGGAGAGCAGTGGACTTGGTAGCTGTTCCCTTGTGGGTGGCCACAGGAGATGTCTTCTCTACCTCCTTTTTAATTTCTTATATAAACCTCTAAGCAAAATCATCTGCCAGTTTCAAGTATGGTATCATTAGTATGCTGATGAAGTTTAGCTTTATTTTGCTAATCTAAGCTGTTGAGGTTTTATCATGGTCTCTGGAGATTATGAAGGTCTGGATGGGACTGAGTCAGTGGTTGGTTGCCTCCAGTTCAGACTGGTTTGCGAGAACTGGTAGTAAAACTGGCAGGAGGCCCTGCCCACCGCCCCGGATGTTGCCATCAGCAATCCGCAGAAGCAAAGCACGCAAGCAAGCAAAGTGAGTGCACACATGTGATCCTGTTGCGAACCGGTAGTAAAGGTAAGTAGAGCCCACCCCTGGATGGAATACTAGCTAATTAAAACAGCTGAACTCTGTTATTCATGAAGTGCTTGAGTGTCTCGTGACCACTGGTGTCTCATGATGGCGAAGCACCAACCGTAAAGGACAGGTATGCAATTTGGGGGACTTCTTAGACTTGTGGCTTCTGCTTGACCAACAGGTGGATGCCTTGGCCAGGGAGGCCTTTTCCCAGCTTCAGTGAGGACACCAGTTGCAGCCCTACCTGAAGTATGAGGATCTTGCCGCAATGACTCAAATCTTCATCTCCATTCACTTAGACCCTGTAACATGCTGCAGAAAGAGGCTGCATTTAAAGATTGCATAGAATCTTCAACTAGCCCAAACTTAAGTATGTATTGTCTGGCATTTACCATTCAGAGCACATTACATCTGAGCCTTGCATTGCTTCCTTATAGGTTTCTGGGTGCAGTTAAAAATGTTGGTGTTAAAGCGCTGCATGGCTTTGCAACAAGCTGCCTTCAGGAGTGCATTTGCCCACTTGAATTAGACCAACGTATTTGATCTTGCCAAGAAAAGCAGCTGATGGTTCCCTACGTTTAGGAAGTGGAGAGACCAGCAGGGAGGTGCTGTTTTTCAATAGCAGTAGAACAGTGGTGGGTTTCACATTTTTTTACTACCAGTTCTGTGGGTGTGGCTTGGTGAGCGTGGCATGGCTTGGTGGGTGTGGCTTGGTGGGCATGGCAAGGGAAAGATACTGTAAAATCTCCATTCTCTCCCCACTCCAGGGGAAGGATACTGCAAAATCCCCATTTCCTCCCTTATCTGCTGGGACAGATAGGAGGCAGAGAATAGATGGGGGTGGGGCCAGTCAGAATTTTTACTACCGGTTCTCTGAATTACTCAAAATTTCCACTACCAGTTCTCCAGAACTGGTCAGAACCTGGTGAAACCCACCGCTGCAGTGGAAGCAATGGTGGTATTCAGCTGGTTCTATCCGGTTCGGGAGAACCGATAGCGGCGGCTACGGGAGGCTCCACCCACCTATCTACCCGGATGACAATGAGGGTGCTTACCAGGAGGAGGTAGAAGGTTTGGTGGACTGGTGTAATAAGAACAGCCTGGTTTTAAATGTAGGAAAAAGAAAAGAGAAAAATAAAAGTTTCTAGTTGTGCAGCTAACCAGCAGGTTAGCTTGGTCACTCAACAGTAAGACCCTGGTGAAGTGGGCACAGCAGCACCTAAATTTTCTGTGTCTTATGAGAAGAGCACATCTTCTTCCCCTGTCCTTACCACTTTCTATAGAGGGAAGTTTGAAAGCATCTTGTCCCACTGTATTACTGTTTGGTTTGGATGTATTACTGTTTCAGACAGGTAGGCTGTACAGAGAGTGGTGAGGACAGCAGAAAATAGTATTGGAAGTTCACGTCCTTCTTTCCAGGATATGGCATATAAGTAATGGTTGACCAGGGTCCACAGTATTGACATAGTGCTACATATAGAAATAGCAATAAGACTTATATACCGCTTCATAGTGCTTTTACAGCCCTCTCTAAGTGGTTTACAGAGTCAGCATATTGCCCCCAACAATCTGGGTCCTCATTTTACCCATCTTGGAAGGATGGTAGGCTGAGTCAACCTTGAGCCAGTGAGATTTAAACTGCCGAACTATAGCTAGCAGTCAGCTGAAGTAGCCTGCAGTACTGCACTCTAACCACTGCACCACCTTGGCTCTTTCATATCTTTTCCATCACTGGTTTCCTTTGTTACCTTCTGGGAAGAGGCTTCCTGGTATATACTGTATATATTTCTTTTCAGAGTAGGCATAAGAATTTTATTTTTAATGCATGCCAGTGTGTACAGAGAAAAAGTGACAATAAATATTATCTTCTCATTTTTTCCTTTGGAAATCCATGATGAATGATCCCACGAGGAAAGAAAGAGCGATGGCATGCAAATGCTCACATTTATCTTCCTTGCTAACAGGACTTGGAGCCATATTCTTTCCCCACCTCAATTTCATTCCAAAATTAATTCTGCCATTTTCTTATTAGGTATGTTGACAGATGTTGCTGCTATTGAAACACTGAAATTGCTCCAGATTCCAAAATCTGAATGTGATCAAGAGCTCTAATTAAGTCTGCAACAGATCAAAGACCAGATTTTTGGCTAGGACATTAGAATACTTCTGAAAGCTGACATTAGCTAGCTAAGAAAAGGGATGTAGATAAAGACTGTACCCAAGACAAGAGAGTATTTCTCTTGCAATTAGTGCCGCAGTGGTTAAAGCTTTGTGAAAGCAACAGCTGTTATGAAAACTCAGCATTAAATATGCTTAGAGCAGGAAAATACGTACTGATGGTCCTGCACTTCATTGCTGGAATGGGAAGCATATGAATTATCTCTCTATAACCTTCCTGTCCTTTGAAATATGTGTGTTTCCAATCCTTTTAAAATTTCTGTGCTCTCAATTTTTATTACAATGAGAGGCTTTTTCTTCCTGCTTCCTCAATAGAATTTTCATGATTTAAAATCAAGAACGCAATATAACCATGCTCAGTCAGATGAAATTTCAATGGGATTTATTCTCATGTTATCTTGGACCTCACTGTGTGAACCTGGATGTGTTTACTCAAAAGTAAATTTTACTTTCTATTAGTGGATTTCAGCCTTAATTAGCCTGACAGGTCCACTTCGTATTGCAATTTAGTCTGTTTAAATAGAGCCACAATCTCAAATATATGTTAGTTAATATAAATTGTATCTAGATATACAATTTATGTTAATAACATATCTGTGAAGCAATACACTCTACCTAAAAGAAGAAAATCCAAGGAGGAAACAGTAGTGAACTTTTGCATTATTGCCAATACAAAATACATTTACATTAACTTGGTTGGCTGATGATGAGTCCTAGAATTGGGAAGTCACTCCAATAGTTCCTGGAGAAGAATGCAGAACATCCAGGAATACATCTGGAGGTGATGACATTGGCAGAACAAAGGCACAGGAAATCTCTCATGGTTTCATTATTGAAAGAAGAGATTCTAGCTGGAAAGGACATATAAATGGAATAATAACTGTGACAAGCATGATTCATGGAAAACCCAAAATAATCAAAACAGAAATTAAATATGCCAGATTGAATTTTTCAGAAAATAAGTGAATTTTGATGGATCAGGATACACAACTTTTAACAGATGCTTAGATGGTACAGTATAAAGTTCAAGGCATGAAACTATATAAAAAAATCCAGTGGCATAACTAATGAAAAATGACATTAAGTATGTGTTGAGCTACAATCCAATAAGCTACAGACTCACATTTGTTAGAATTACTGGATATCCAGTGATTGTTGATGTTCTACAAGTGAATGCATATGCAGATAAAACGGCGGAAGAATGTTAGAAATTCTATTGTAAATTGCAAATATACAATATCAAGAAAATACACTGTACTACCAATAATTGGAATGTATAAGTTGGAGAAAATGGTGAAACTGGGTTAAAAACAATGTGTTTCAAATCATGTTTTTACTCCTGTCAACTGCCTGGACTAGTCCTTCTAGTTTTCTTAGCAAGACAATAATGTACGGTATTACTTAAAGGAGGGTCTTTTCAATGCAGTTATTGGAAGCTGAATAGCAGCTACCTGGCCTCTAACTACTAAGTAACTCATCACCAAAGTAATTCTGCCTATGGGTGAGTGTACTTTAAGGAAACAGGATCTATATTTGAGACCTGACTTATATTACAAAATATCCAAAAGCAGAATTCCTTTGAAAAATGTATCTTCTATTGTGCCTTTGGCCTTCCTGTCTGGCCATAAAGTCATAGGCAGTGAGATGTGGCTTTGCATTGAAGAGGTGACATTTATACCCTACATATAAAAATTGCCAGTATCAAGAACATCTAATGTTCCAGAAATAGGCCAACCCACTCTAGAAGAAATTCAAACTAATTCCTGAGATGGACAGTGATTCAGAAAAAAAAATGAACTCATTTCTCCCTGGAAGGATTCTTCATATACAGCCAAATCTTCAGTCACTACATGTTACAGAGAGCGATTAATTTTCTAAGAACGTTCATACAAACTGTTCAACAGGGAACAAATTTGGAGTGCAGGGGAACTCCAAATGGGGTACAAGAGAGGCACAGCAGACACACTGACAATTATGATACTTACAAAAAACAGAAGTCAGAAATAATCAACTGTAGGAGGAATAAATTAATGAAGGAGGGATAAGGAACAGAATTGAAAAAGAACTGGGCTTAAACCCACTTGGAAAAATATGTTGGAAAAGCAGAGGAAACAGAAGGCTAAGCGATAATCAAGGAACACAAAATCGGTCTTTTTGTTATATAACAAGCATTAATACCCATCCATTCATTCCTCATGAAAGACTGGGCGGCAGTGGGATATTATGCCAGCTTTTGTCTTTTCCCATCCTATGCACTTTTACTACCCATCCAAGATCCCGTGGCACAAGTTGCCTATGATTATTTGTTGACAAATATTGTTTGAGGAAAACAATGGTGATTTAGTTATAAACATCACTCATTCTCTATGGTTTCCTACCAATATTAATCTTTTGAAGGCCATGATATCTATGAAGGAATGACTATTCAGATTTATTAAAATATCGATACTTCATAGAATGAATGGGCCAGAGCAGGTCAATTGCTTTTTTTAAGCAATTACAGTATAAGAGGTATAGAGAGCAGTAACAGCTTCTGCAGTTTAATTGCTCCTGTTTGCCTTCTTGTTTTTTCCTCCCTCCATCAAGGTTATGAAAGACTGACCATTTCCAGATCTGGGACAAATCAAAGGAAAGGGAGGAGGCAAATCAAGGGAGGGAAAAGGACAGTTATTTTTTTCTTTGCTACTATCCAGCAAACAGAACTCTGCAGCTGTTATCTATATTTCAAAGGACAATTTTCATTGGTATCAATGTGAAGTCCGGAGAGGCTCTGGGCCTCTTCCTGCTCCATGACTATGGCACAGAGGGAAAGGGGTAGTTTAAACCAGGGGTGTCCAACTTTGGCATCTTTAAGACTTGTGGACTTCAACTCCCAGAATTCCCTAGCCAACATAACTGTTTAAAGTTATGGCATTAAATGGCTCGTGTGAGGTGCTGTTGCTGGGGTGGGGTGGGGGCTGATTTTAGTATATTAATTTATTATATGACTCTTCTTTTATTAGTTTTATTGTTTTTATGTGGGGTTTTATATTCTGTAAGTTGCCTTTAGTTACCATGTGCGAATAGGTGGCAATATAAATTTCCTAAATAAATAAATAAATAAATAAATAAATAAATAAATAAATAAATAAATAAATAAATAAATAAATAAATAAATAAATAAATAAAATAAAATAATTGAGGAATTCTGGGAGTTAAAGTCCAAAGTCTTAAAGTTGCAAGGTTGGTTACCCTGTACTTGATATGTACATACTAAATCAGGGGGATCAAACTCAAGGCCAGGGGGCCGATCTAGCCCACAGAGTACTTAGGTCTGGGGCTGCCTTGGAAACAACAAAAGATCAACCCGTGGTGCCTCTGCCAGCAAAAATGGAGTTCAGGAGAGCTGCCTGAGCTCCATTTTCGCTGGCAGAGGGTTGCAGGAAGCTGTCACAGCCAAAAACAAAGCTCAGGAACCCATTTTCGCTGGCAGAGTGCTCAGGCCACCACAGATGCTCCCGACACGAGTGATGTCAAGCTGGCCACATCCACCCTGGCTGTGCTCCTGGTCCCCCCAAGATCATGCTCCTGGTCCCCCTGAGGTCAAACACAACCCTGATGCAGCCCTCAGTGAAATTGAGTTTGACACCCCTGTACTAAATAGTAACTGAAACTGCATCTTAATTATAACACATAATATATAATTAATTAAGATATATTTCTTATTCTTATGGCCCAAAGCCAGCTCACTGGTTATGTTGTGCCTGTTTCTCAAAACAGTAGTCCAGAGAAGAAGCCCTATGTTGCTGTAACATAACAATCTCTGATCCGACTCACCAACCTAAATCTACAATGCATCTATCTACACATTTGCAACACGTCCTCATTTATTCATTAGGCCAGAGAATTCCCACTCCTAGACCATACAGGAAATGGTTGAGTTTGTTTTTTTCCCCACAAACCGCAGCCTATTTGGGAAACATAAACCATTCAATAAATTAATGCTATTTTTGAAACATTAACACCCCTTTCTGGGTGTTAAATTTGCATAGAAGCAAATTAACTTAATGCTGACCCAGTGGAAAGAAAATGAGGAAACTATTTTGTGCAGACTCACCTTTCCATTTCAGGCATAAATTAGGCTTCTTTTAAGGACCAAAAACATGTCTTCATGGTTGCTACACCGAGCAGCCCCAGTTAAGTTTCTCTTTTGTGTAATGTATAATCTTTCCAATAGTAATTTTTTTTTTTACAGTAAATCACTTTCTACTTAAGCTTTCTATGTTTAGTTGCAAAATATGGATCTGGGATCCAATATCTTTTGTCAGTGATTTTTTAAAAGAACTGTTGTAGTCTAATCATTGCCTCCATAGTTTTTGACTGTGAGGCAGGGGTGAAATCCTGCAGATTCTGACAGGTTCTAGAGAACCGGTAGCGGAAATTTTGAGTAATTCAGAGAACTGGCAAATGCCAACTCTGGCTGGCCCCAGAGTGGGGTGGGAATGGAGATTTTGCAGTATCCTTCCCCTGCCACGCCCACTAAGCCACGCCCACCAAGCCATACCACACCCAACAAGCCACACCCACAGGACCAGTAGTAAAAAAAATTGGATTTCACCACTGCTGTGAGAGATGCAATATCGAGTTTGGTTGCTCTTTGTATAGACTTTTAGTTGTTCTGTTAAGACAGAACATTACCTGGGATATACTGTCATGGAGGTAGTCTATAATAGATATTGAATTATAGCATCTATCCTATTGCAATTCTATGGCTCCATATAGTGATATTTTTTTTAAAAAAATATTTTTTTTATTTTTAAAACAACCATATATGAGAAACACAAACACAAAACATACATTCCCTTTTTACAACAGTTTTGTAACAGTTTCTAGTATGGTGATTTTATTATGGATTTTTCTTTTTAAAATGTTATGTCCTAAATTGTATTGCCCACATATCATCTCTCTCAGTAGTGGGTTTCACTTACCTTCGCTACCAGTTTGGAACTGTGAGTTTGCTTTGCTTGCACATGGCGCTTCTGTGCATGCGCAGAGCGTCTGCGATGACGTCCAGTTGAGTTGATGGAGCCTCCTGACACCGCTGCTGCTACCAGTTCGGCCAAACAGCGGTAAACTGGTAGAAACCCACCACTGAGATATATATATATATATCCCTCCTTCCCCACTCTCTCTCCCGCTTTCCCTTTCTCCCTTTCCCTCCCTCCCTCCCTCTCTCTCTATCATCTATCTATCTATCTATCTATCTATCTATCTATCTATCTATCTATCTATCTATCATCTATCTCTCATCTATCTATCTACTGACACTTTATTTAAACTAACCCTAACCTCTGTAAATACAGTACCATACGTTAAATAAATAAAACAGTAAGTAAGCAGAAAAGAATCCAAATTGCAAACGAAGAACAAGAAATGTTGAACATACAGGAGATAGCCTCAGCCAGGCCATTATTTGGAAGCATTTTTTGTGCACGACTCCCAGTCTCACAAGGGGTGTTAACGTTGGTATTCTCCATCACTTGAGAACCGCACATATGTTGACGCTTTAGTTGCCCTACAGCTGCCACGTCCTTTATATTATGCTAAGCTCCTCCCCCTGGGGTTTTTCACACTGTCCCTTCTTTGGGGTGACCTCTCTCCCACCTCTGACCTCTTTTGGAGTTTTTGCCCTCACTTTAACAATGATTTATGATGTGTCTGTGCAAAGGTCAGGCCCAGTTTTATAGCTAGCTTCAGATATTTCTTCTTAGGCTAGAAGATAGAAGTAGTGCTCAATAAGTGCTATGTAAATAAACAAAAGGATACAGCCAGTTTCCTCTTCTCTGTTAACTACTGGCTGTTTTAAAAACTCTTTGTCGGAGATGTTTACTAAGTCCTCCAACAAATTAACAGTTACCTATAATCATTTGGTAGAGTAATGAAAACTGTCAAGGCTCTAGAAGAATCCGGAAGGAGTAATTCCAAATTGAGTTGCCTCATAGTTCAATGAAAAGGCAACTGCTAAAGATCATTCAAAAGCCTGAAGTATTAGACAGGGAATCTATTTTTCTTTGAGTCTTACAGATAGATCTTTCTCAGCCAAAAAAAAAAAAGGGGGGGGGAGGAGAAGGGAGGGGATAATTTATCAAGCATAAACTTGCTTTCAGTGCCATTTTCTCCATTTGTTTTCTTCGTTGCACAAGCAAAGACAGATGCACAAGAATTATTGATTTAATGTCAATTCTGGAATTACTTTTTATTGTCTTTCTTCATGAATAGCAAGTACTTTCAACTTTGATTAAAACAAGAAATGTATTTTTAAATGCATATTTGCAGATACTGAGGAATATGGAGGGGTATTCAGGAAATAATAACAATAGTTCTGAAAAAAATAAGATAAATACAAGTCAGCTCTACCTTTCTATCTCTGTCTTTCTCTATCATCTCTATCTATAGCCTGTCTGTCTCTATAAAACTTGTATAGTTGCCCATTTAACAAAACAACTCTGGGAAGCACACAGTTAAGGACAAAATGTGATATGAAGCTTTGTACTGGAATGACTTTTCAAGTAGACAAAGTTATTCCTCTACTTACAACCATTTATTTAGTGACCGTTACACCACCACTTTAAAAAATGACTAATGGTAAGCTTTCACACTTACAACCATTGAAGCATCCCTTTGATCATGACAACAAAATTTAAATGCTTGGCAACTGGCATGTATTTATGACAGTTGCAGTGTCCTGGGGTCATGCGCTCACTTTTTGTGAACAAACACAATAGGAAAGCCAGATTCATTAAACAGCCATGTTGCTAATTTAACAACTGCAGTGATTCACTTAACAACTGTGGTAAGAAAGGTCGTGCAGTGGGGAAAAACTCACGGAACAACTGTCTTGGTTAGCAATGGAAACTGTGGGCTCAATTATTGTCATATGTCAAGGTCTATCTGTAGTCTATTTAAACTGTGATATATCTGTCTGTATTGAGTACATAATAGCTGACTATATTATTTACAAATTCCATATGAGGCATTTCAAAGTCCATAAAGTTATGTTTTCCCTCTGATCAGATGTATAATTTCTTCATCAGTCTTATCTTATCTATTTTTATCTTTTAAAATTCCTTGAAACATTACAAATTCTGCAAATGTTTGTATTTATTTATTTGTTTGTTTGTTTGTTTACATACATATAACTAATAATGCTAACTACATGTATTAACATCTTAACAAAAAACACTAATACATTAACTGCCAATACATGTTGCTAACTATCTAACACACTGAGAGGCAAACAGGAAATTAAAACCAGAAAACAACAAGCAACACAATTAATAAAAAAAGTCAATTACAAACAATCAATCACTCGCTTGAGGTCTAAGAAAAAAAAACATTCTATTTTACCCCCATTAAGAAAATAACAACCAACATTTTAGCAATTTATTACACTCACCGACCAGAACAAACCAACTGAATTTACCTAACATGCTAGCCCAAATGTCTGAAGGAAAACCTGGGTTTTTAGCACCTTTGTAAGCAGTAAGGTTGGGGCTGTCAATATTTGTAGCTCAGGATTGAACTGTGGGGTCCTGGATGCTTTCTGAACTTATTGGATGTTTTATTACCAAACTAGGTAATGTCATCAGTGTTCCTGGGTCCCACAAGATGACATTGCTTAATGAAAGGTCATAGACACCCCACACTGTTGATTGCGGTTGGGCAAACAAAAAGAATTAGTGACAGGCAATGGCAAGATACTGGCAAAAATCTTACCGAGAAAATTGCAGTGACTAGTCCAACCCTGACTTGAAGTGGGAGAGGAGAGGAGGGGAGAGGAGAGGGGGGAGGGGAGGGGAGTGGGAAGGAGAGGAGAGAAGTGGAGAGAGTAGAGGGGAGGGGAGGAGAGGGGCCCTCTTGTGGAATGGTGGCAAAGGCATAAGTAACTGTCACCAGCCCCTCCCCCCCATTTCAGGAAAAGCTGCAACCGTAAAAAGTGGACAATGTCCTATCTGGCCCTGTTCTCTATTTCTTCTTCTAGGAATCCCCCCTCCCCCAAATGTAGGCCTGCGTTTTTAACCCCACCTATAGCTAATGTTTGGAATGACAACAACTCATCTAAAACTCTCAAGCTCTCCTTTATTCCAAAACCCAACTGGAATTGCTTATATAGAAATGAATTGTCAATCCCCTTAGGTGAGAATAGTATCGAAGCTGTTAATATCAACATTATTATCATGAATACTGTAGCACATGCAATGTAAAAACAATAAATTTTGAATATTTAATCATTCATCTTCTAACACGCAGAAGCATTTATACCTACTATGCCCCATCAGGTTGGTATTTATATATAATCAATAACTCCATTTCTAAGACAAAAGCCAAATTCTTCCACTTCTTTGGAATGTATGTGATGAATGTTTTTATCAGGTCGCTTGTATATTTACAAATATGTCTAAAATGTTCTAAATATCAACTTTCAGAACATTTTGATGAATGATGATTATCGTAGGATAATTGCAATCTAAACTTCACCAATACAGATACGTAGGAGGGATTCAAAAGATGAAGAGACATCAAAGATTACATTGGTAAAATCTGCTGGAAAAGCCAAGGGAGTTCAAAAAATTTGCCCTTTTATTTTATTGACTTCACCAAGCCTTTATAACACAATAGTTTAGGGATAGCCACCATTGGTACATCAGACTACAACACCTTCTTGCTGAAGAAATTATATGAGAATAATTAATAATTGATTACATTTCATAAATTTAAATTTAACAAGAATAATAAGACTACACTCCCTCTCGCCAAATTCCTGGGCTGAAAGTGAAGATGTAACTGAACTTACAAATAGAAGGTATACGTGAATTTTTTTATTTTAACCAAGAACTAACCAAGAGAACAAAAACAATGGTTTCAAATGTATTACAATAGTCCTCAATTTATGATCACAATTGAGCCCAAAATTTCTGTTGCTAAAGAAGGCAATTATTGAGTGAATTTTGTCCCATTTTGTAACCTTTCTTGCCACTGTTGTTAAGTGACTTGATGCAGTTGTTAAACTAGTAACATGGCTGTTATGTCAATTTGGCTTCCCCATTCAGAAGGTCATAAAACATGGTCACATGACCCCGGGACACTGCAACCATCATAGACGTCCCAATTTTGGGACATCCCAATTTTGATCATATGAGTATGGTGATGCTTTAACTGACGTAAGCGTGAAAAATTGTCATGTCTCTTTTTTCAGTTGCTATTGTAACTTCAAATGGTCACTAAATGAATGGTTTTAAGGTGAGGAATACATGTATTGCAGATTCAAAATAGAATCAGGGTGGTACCAGAGGTGGGTTTCAGCAGGTTCCGATCAGTTCTGGAGAACCAGTAGTGGAAATTTTGAATAGTTCAGAAAACCAGTAGCAAAAATTCTGACTGGACCCGCCCCCATCTATTCTCTGCCTCCCAAGTCCCAGCTGACTGGGGAGGGAATGGAGATTTTACAGTATCCTTCCCCTGCCATGCCCCCCAAGCCATGCCATGCCCACCAAGCTACACCCACAGAACCGGTAGTAAAAATTTTTGAAACCCACCACTGGGTGGTATCTATGTAAATATATCTATTTTTCAACTTCCTCTTTGTGATACATTTCAGTTTTTGCTTGGTAAACTTCTATCTCCAGTTATTGTGGAACTTTTTGCTATTGTTGTACCTTTTGAAATCTCAGGTGTGAATCAAATAAAGTGACAATACAAAATGGTATTATGATAGAAAATGACTACTTAAAGGAGCTGTGTCCTACTTTATAGAGGATTCTTCTCTGTTATATTTTTCCAAATCTAGGTTTAAATAGAGGGTACCAAAGTAGGGAAGAATAGAGAAAAGAAAAACAGTTCATCAACAATTATCACAGGAGACTGATCAGATAAATAAATGTATTTGTTTTTAAATTATATTTAATTTTTTAATAAATATTTCTAATTTTTGCTGTTTGTCAACATATGTACATATGTCCCAGATTTGTAAATCTGTGGTCTTTGTTAATGTATAAGGTGATCAGCCTAAAGTCATATAATCAAGAATAAAAATCATAGTGTTATTTATGATGACTAATATTATTCTGAGATTAACTATCCAAAATGATATAGCGCTATTTAAAAATATAACAGCTATTACATTCCCCAAAGAGTTAATCAAGGTCTGACCAATTTTGACTAGCCTACATAAGTGCAACGGTAGCAGCTGGATTGTCTTACTTGGCATCTGTATGTTTATACAATTCCAATACCAGATTTTTAAAAAGGATAAGCTAATGTAGTAGCTAAGAAAATCCAGCTTTTTAACTAAACTATTTAACCGTTGTCACTGCTCTCTGGCTTAGGAAGTATTGCAAATGGCATATTAGCTGTAGTTAATAGGAAACAATAGCAAAATTGGTTACAGCTGGAAATCAAAGAACACTCTTAACTGTGAACTTTCTCATCCATAAGGAATGATATCCCACCCAAATAGAGTTTATCTCCATTACTAAGTCCACATTTCTCTTTATTAATAGCATCTCTGTCTTACCTATACTCTGTCAGTTTGCTACATCCATCTAGTACATTACTGAGGTGAGGCATGGATTGTTCAAATGCAATGATTAATTTTTTGGGATTAAATAATAGAGACAAATTTGATACACTGATGTTGTCCCACCCCAAAGCTCTAAATTATATTTTCCAGTGGCTTCATGTAGCTATTAAACAGCTTAGAGGAGAAGATAAGAAAACTATAGATCAGCGACTTAAATAGTTGCCCCAATACCATCTCTTGAATGCACTCTTTGAAGACGTTTCGCTTGTCATCCAAGAAGCTTCTTCAGCTCTGACTGGATGGTGGGGAATGGTTTTGAAGAAGTGTCTATTCTTCCATTCTCTATCATCCAATCAGAATTGAAGACGCTTCTTGAATGAGAAGCAAACTTCTTCAAAGAAAAACAAGAAAGTTGCCTCCTGAAAAAGCACCTTTGGGACAACCATGACCTGGATGTCTGAGAACTCTGGGAGTTTAAGTCCACAAGTCTTAAAGTGGCCAAGGTTGAAGACCCCTGCTCTAAGAGGAAAGACACTGATCCAGAGTTCAACATTGTAAATATATGATATTGAAAGCTGCTAAGGTAGTTAGAAAAACAAGCAAGGTAACACTCTATCTATCTTCTAGTATTGTTTATTCACTAAGGGGACCAGAATATTTGGATTACCATATCCAGATGAAGCCTCGGTTATAATTATTCAAGGTAATTAGTTTCATTCAAGTAAGTCCTCTTGCGGTGGTGATGAGCAATTATATAAATTTGATAAATGCATTTGGATTTGCAAAGCACCACTTTCTCAATCACTTAATATCCAGATATTTATAAATATACTAAATGATTTATAATTTAAATTTATAAGGCCATCTCATTCAAAATTCTTGCTAGTACACAGTTTAAAAACAGATACAGTAGTACCTGTTTAGCTACAACAATTGGAAACAACTTGGTCATTAAACGAAATGGTTGCTAAATGAAACTGTAACTATGCTTAGGAACGTACATCATGTCTCCTTTGCTTTACACATCTGTAAAGATTGTAAAAGTGAGGACTTGTTGCAAAGTTACTTTTTTATCACCATTGTAACTGCAAATGGTTCCTAAATGAGGATAAGCAAGGACTATCTGCACAATACCTAAAAGCAGGCACCCCCCACAAAAAAAGGATAAACATTATTTGGGCATGCACTCTAAGCAAAAGAGACATTATATATTAATGTTTATGTTCGGGGGGGAAAGAAACAAAATTTCTAGGGAGCCATGGTGGCGCAGTGGTTAGAATGCCGTATTGCAGGCTAATTCTACTTGATGCCAGCTGCCAGCAGTTCCGGCTGGCAAGGTTGACTCGGCCTTCCATCTTTCCAAGGTCGGTAAAATGAAGATCCAGATTGTTGGGGGCAATATGCTGACTCTGTAAACCGCTTAGAGAAAGCGATAAAGCACTGAGAAGTGGTACGTAAGTCTAAGAGCTATTGTTATTGCTAAGATCATTTAAAACCTTAAGTGGAGGACCAGTCCCAACTTGGCTGGCAAAGACAAAGGTCAATTAAGCAGGTAATGGTCCTCATATTCCCATATACATCATATCCCCTCTTAAGATATATAAGCCAAAAAGAATCCACACAAATAGTTATCTCCCCATCACTTTCTTTAACTGGAACCTGTCAAAGCAAATCCAATTCAAGTTTGTCTGCAAGAATAATGAACTGTTGTCCAGGGTGACTCTTTTCCAACTCTCCTCCCTAACAACTTGTTGAAAGAGATGTTTCACCCCTTTTGCTCTGCTGGAAGGAAGAGGACACTTAGTGATATCTCCATGATCTACAGATGAATTAGCCAGGACTTTAATTGTTCAAGTATATTCAGGAAATTATCCATGATTGCCATCACAAACAAAATCCTGAGTCATTTTGATGGGGACCCTCAGCATGGGAAAGAAATTGAGTGTGATTCTAGTCAATGAGATGGAATCCCTGGATTCTACAGCCATACCATCTCCCACCTTCCAGTCTTATCCTATCACATCACAGAGTAAATCAACCCTTCTCCTCTTCTCTCAGACAGGTCTCCATAAAATATGCCAGGATAGCATTTCTTTCAGGATAAAATCCTGGATAATAGATGTTTTACCAGCAGAAGCTTTCAGTTGGAGAGCCACCTTGATTTTCAGTCTGGATTCCTTTATCTACTCAAGAGCCCTAATTTGTTCATTATATGGATCCCTGAAAGGAATTGAGGGCAACAATCTGCCTCCTCTGACAATGATCAGATTGCAATTTCTCATCATGTTAGTAGCCATTCTCATCTTGGGATAGTGAGTTCCATGGTTTAATCATGTGCTACATAACTAGATATGATTATGCAGAACTAGATATGCAGAAAATACGACTTCAGTAACAGAGTGGTCAATGCCTGGAATGCACTACCTGACTGTTGTTGCATCCTCAAATCCTCAAAACTTTAACCTTAATTTGTCTTCCATGGACCTCACCCCATTCCTAAGAGGTCTGTAAGGGGGCGTGCATAAGTGCACCAGCGTGCCAACTGTCCCTGTCCTACTGTTTCCATTTATTCGTACTCATTTCTTATATTTATACTTATACCTGTTTATACTTGCATGTTTATATGTTATGTTTATACTTATACTTATTTTCTCATACATGCTTGACAAATAAATACAAAATATATTAATACGATATACAAGGATTTTGAAAGAGACATGTTTTCAACTGTTAAGTTTTCATAGTCTTGGGGCTCTTGAGTAAGTAAAGAAATTGAGACTGAAACAAAAACAGGTTTGGTGTTTGTGCAATGCAATCCTACACGCGTTTATGAAGATGAAGGCAAACAGGTGGCATTTAGAGTTTGGCATGTGGCATTCCCCAACTTCAGGGAACTCCAAAAATGCAACTGACTACTCCGAAGCAAATACTATGATGTGCACAATGGGATTTATTCTTTAGGTATGTTAAGGATCATTACTTGTGCTGAAGATTTGCTTCCCCTTGGGAGCAAATACGGTCCCTGAACTTGAATGCTGTAATTTGCATAATTGTTTTTTTCTGGTGGCATGAGATTTTCAATATATAATTACATTGCAGCCTGTCATTGTGCTTCTCCAAACAATGCTCACAGAGCCTTATCTCCCTTTCTCTTCTTGACTAAGAGAACCAATATACACCTGTTTGTTTGTAAAGATGGCAAATTTCAGAAGAATTCTCTGTGACACTCTCTTTCATCTTTGTTGAGAATAGGTGGCAATATATTTTTACAATCCTCTTGTAACATACAGTACCCTCAGAAGGAAACTAGGAAAACTGTTTTGAGAAGAAAGAGCTGGTGGAGGAAAGAATGAATGTTGGTAAGAAAAGACATGGGAGGGGGGTCGGAATATGTGAATTTTCTCTGAAAACATTTCTATCGTGCTGCTTCATATTCATTAATTAGTCTGACGGTCCCTTCGTGTTTATTTTACAAAGCCACTTAAACCCACGCACCCATTTAACATATTTACGACCCCAGTTTTCTTTCTTTTCTCTGAGACTGTACCGCAATTGTTCGGTGGGCTCAGGGTTTGCAGAGGTCCTTCCCCGATGAAAAGAGACAACATAAAGAAGGAAATGAATGTGTGAGGGATGAATACCTTCCACAAAGCCACCGGGTGCAATTTGGCCCATGCTCCCAGGGGTCACTTTAATAGAGTGGTGTTTCAGACTCTATTGAGTATATAGGAGACTATTAACTCTTCACAGCGCTGGGTCTCAGGTTATTTATTTATGGCTTAAATGATTTGTTATTGCCACTTGAATTTAATATATCCTCTGGGAACCGAGATAGCAGTGTCACGTTGCAAAACCCCCTGCAAGTTATTTAAAACTGTAATTGAGATTTTTAAGAATGCCATAAAAAACTTTCTGAACAAATAATGTCCCATTGAAGAAAAACTACAGCGGGAGACCTGAACAATTGAGTAGATATTGGAACAATACTGTATTTGTAACCCTCTCCTAAAGCATCTTGAGAAGAAAGGATAGCATTAAGA
Organism: Masticophis lateralis; assembly: GCA_030761175.1. Classification (NCBI taxonomy): domain Eukaryota; kingdom Metazoa; phylum Chordata; class Lepidosauria; order Squamata; family Colubridae; genus Masticophis; species Masticophis lateralis. The sequence continues at coordinate 221,701,545 of JAUDYJ010000002.1, forward strand.
CTAAACATTTATTGTGTTACATGCTCGTGCTTACTAATAGATTTTATTAAAAAATTAACACTTACCTTGCACTTTACAATAACAAAGACAAGCTGGCAAATATCAGAAAATCATAATGCCATACAAGGTGAAGGTTTCTCATTTATTCAGCAACGCCCCTCTATAGTTTAATGGGTATTTGCGCAGGGGGGAAAGTGTGAATTAAGCAGTGCACAGTCTCTCTATTTCGGCTTTGCCCAGTTTCAGATGCTCTTCTGGAATATTCAGCAACGCCATTTATATTGACTTCAATAGGGGAATGCAAGTTTGTTATAGTGGTTGTTAGGATGTTTTATGTTTTTGAATGATGCATATTCAAGTTCCCACTGAGCTACTTGCTTTATCTCCAGTTAAAAAAAAAAGAACACAACCAATGGACTTCTCACAGCATACTTTATAGGAGAGGAAAAACGTTGAGATGGATGTTTAGAGTATGTTGTTACCATGTGTGTGTTTTGGGGAGAGGAATGCTTTTTCCCCTTCTTTTGTCTAAGGGAGAAATGGCTTCTGGCCTTTGGCAAAAGAATGCTAGTGTTTCTTAATTATAGCATATGGTCCACTTGCAGGGGTGAGATTAGACCTAGAGATTAGTGTGTGCAAAACAGCAGTCTGTAGCTGGGAATGTGAGTTAATGAGAATTCCCTCACTTGCATCTAACCATGGTACAAAAATGCCCTGGCAGCAAGTATGTCTCTGCTGGGTCTTCAAAAATACACCTCTTGTCTACCTCATAACTAAAAGAAAGCTTTAGTTGTCCTTAACTGGATAATTGAGAAAGTAACATTTTGCCCTGTAGGCCAACAGCATCCAATATATACAAAATCTGCTATCATTCTACTGTAAAGCTGAAAATTGGCCAGCAATGTGGAACATTAAAAAAAAGTTGCCAGAACTTGACATATTTTCTTCTTTTTTTAAGCAGTGAAATGGCTTAATAGGCTGAAATGGTGAAAGTGGACAACTAGACCATCTCTTTCCCAGTGCCTCCAGAGCACAGAGGAATCTGAATATTGATGCTTGCTGTCTATATAAATAAATTAAAGGGATGGGAGAAAAATCTGAAATAAAGTATTGCTTGTGACACAACTTCATTTTTCTTTTAAACTCTACTCAGCTATACTATGTATGCATGTCTGTCTACTTTGGCTAAAAAACCCTGAACCAGGGGTGAAATCCAGCAGGTTCTGACAGGTTCTGGAGAACCGAAAGCAGAAATTTTGAGCAGTTCAGAGAACCAGCAAATATCACCTCTGGCTGGCCCTGGCGGTGGGGGGGGGCAGTGGGAGGGGAATGGGATTTTGCAGTATCCTTCCCCTTCCCTACCCACCAAACCACGCCCAACAAGCCATACCCACAGAACTGGTAGTAAAAAGATTTGGATTTCACCACTATCCTGAACTGCAATTCCAATGAATATACATATTTTATACACAAGGATTAGGGAATGACATGATAGCAGAGTCATGTCATAGATATCTAAGGGGCTTCCCCAAAGAAGACGTGGTGAAGCTCAGGGGTGGGTCCTACTTACCTTTACTACTGGTTCGCAACGAGGCTGTGTGCACGTGCGAGCTTTGTGTTCTGATGACGTCGGGGTTGGTGGGCGGAACCTCCCGCCAATTTTACTACTGGTTCTATAGAACCGGTCCAAACCGGGGGCAACCCACCACTGGTGAAGCTACTCTCCAAAGCACCTGAAGGCAGGACAAAAAGCAGTGGATGGAAACTAATCAAGAAGAGAATCAGCTTAGAAAGAAGGAGAAATTTCCTGATAATTAATCAATGGAATGGTTTGCCTTCAGATGTTGTGAGTGTTCCATCACAGGTAGTTTTAAGAAGACATTGGACAACCATTCGTCTGAAATGGTATAGGATCTCTGCCTGAGCATGTGGTTGGAGTAGAAGGTGTCTTCTAACGCTGTTATTCTCTTATGTGTTGTATGTAAGCAACATTATCCACAATTGCTTTAAGTTCAACATGATAGAGTTGAGATACTGAATTTGATGCCATAGCTTCATTCATTTCCATCTACGTATACCATACACACATGTATTCAAGTCTAGTGAGAGTGGCATGATATGAATAGGGCTAATTTTAAAAAATGGGTGAATTGCTAGCCCAAATTATCTGAAACTGAAGATGAAGTATGTTGAATTTCCCAAGCTGTTACCTAAGACAGTTTTTTCCAATGTCTTGTAACTCGGAGAAATATAAGCACATTAACATCAATCTGGAATCAAGTTGGTAATGAAGATACCATTGATTTTAAGCATGAGGATAAATATTTTCAAAAGTGTCAAAACTGTAATAATAAACATTTTCACTAAAGAGACTACTGTATATTTAGAACGTTGGTAATCAGCAAAGGTTTCCTATAAGATACAGGCTTCGTAAAGAAGTTAATTAGCTGATCTTTTCTGTTAACCATGACTCCAAAGTATTTATATTCAGAGATATTCTAGCATGTGTAGTTATTATAGAGAAGCAAAAAGCAATCTGATTTTAAAAGGAAATCCTCTTTTCTTTCACCATAAAGGCAGCAAAAATTTGCTTAAGCAAAATATAGAAGCAGAGGAATAACCCACAAAGAAAACGAGTAGATGTTGAGGTGGGCATCTCTTTGGGGAGAACAAGAACCTCTGGGAGCAGTACTAATGAGTTTATAGTACAAATGATGGCCAGAGCTAATATATTGGTGGTGTTTTTTGTGGGGGAGAAACAGGGGTGAAATCTAAAATTTCTTATTACCTGTGGGCGTGGCTTGATGGGGGAGTGTAATGTGATTGGGTGGGCGTGGCCTTTTTTTTTTTTTAACTTTTAAAACCATTTTTTCTACAACCACTTCGGCTAAGTGGTTTTAAAAAAAATGTTTTCAAAAGGCTCTGACGATCCTAACTGAGTTCCCTGATCGGCAGGGGCTTTTTTAGAACTCAGCTGGGATCGTCAGACCATTTAAAAGAAAAAAAGGGTTTTTTTCCTTTTAAATGCCTTTGATGAGCCCTGCGATCATCAGAGGGCTTTTTTTTAAATGTTTAAAAGCATTTTTTCGGCCGTAGTTGTAGAAAAAAAGCTTTTAAAAGTAAAAAAAAAGAGCCTCTGATGATTGTGCGGCTCAGCTGTGCATGGTGGGGAGGGTGAGGATTTTTGCTACCGGTTCTCCGAATCACCCGCCTCCATCGCTACTCCAGTCTGAACCGGGAGCATTTCATCCCTGCGGAGGAGTACTGTTTAAACTATTCTGAGATGTTTATAGACTGTCTTTCCAACTCAAAATTGTAAGAACCCAGGCCAATCCGTGCATAAAAATGGTATTCAGGATTCACATGGAATTCAATGGCCCCAGTTTGCTTTCCTTTATATGGAAGGGAAATTTTAGCAAAATTTCCTTCCATGAAAAGGACACAGATCACAGATGGCACTGACACTCCAGAGATAATAGCCCTTGTGCCTAGCAAGAACCCATAACTGATGCAGATTTTGCTGTTGAAAATCTTATCAGCTAGGCAGCTGTTCATTCTAAACTACTAGCTTGAATTCCAAGGATTGCTCATTTTAACCTGAGATTACAGATACCCGATTGCATTATTATTTTACACTCCTGTGTTCAGATTGCTAAATATTTTTGCCATTCGTATGTATGTATATATGTAGGTAGGTAGGTAGGTACATATATTAAGACTTGTTTGGTACTTGAATGGCAGAAATACCAGGGTCATAAACTAGACTGGGAAGCTGGCCTAATATCTGAGAAGATTAACTAAAAAGAAACCCCTTCAACATTATTGCCAAGAAGACTGCATCTCTAGGAATCAAAAGGCTCCTTAATTACTTGGCTAGGATGGCAAATTTCTAAAAAATCCCAGAAGAAAACTTCCTAGACAACAGAAGGATGCTGTGTTTATCATTATACTTCTGTTTATTGAGTCAACTTTATTTGACTAGTTCCACTTTCTAAGAGTGTAAACATGAAAACAAGTTACAGATGAATTTATTTTACCTATGTTATTGCTTGCATCAGAGGTGGATTTCAGCAGGTTCTGACCAGTTCTGGAGAACTGGTAGTGGAAATGTTGAGTAGTTCGGAGAACCAGTAGTAAAAATTCTGACTGGCCCTGCCCCCATCTATTCTCTGCTTCTCAAGTCCCAACTGATCGGGAGGAAAGGGGGATTTTGCAGTAACCTTCCCCTGGATTGGGGAGAGAATGGAGATTTTACAGTATTCTTCCCCTGGATTGGGGTGGGAATGGAGATTTTACAGTATCCTTCCCCTGCCATGCCCACCAAGCCACACCCACCAAGCCATGCCACGCCCACCAAGCCACACCCACAGAACCGGTAGTAAAAAAAATTGAAACCCACCACTGGCTTTCATGCTACTTACTTTTTAACTGTTGTTTTTGTTAGCACTGCTGTGGTGTGAGTGACATCAAATTGGCGTCAACTGTTAGCAACCAGACAGATTTTCTCCATGATGGTCTTTTAGGTCTTCCAATGCTGTACTAGTTGCCATTGTAGCTGAATTCATCCATCTTGATGGTCATCCTCTTCTCTTTTTTTCCATCTTTCTTTGCATTAGAGTTTTCTCTAAGAGCTAGGTTTTGTCCGAAGTAGGATAATTTGAGCTTCGTCATTTATTCCCCAAATGAAAATTCTGAATTGATTAGTCTGATGATCCAATTGTTTTTTATAACTGTCTGTGGAATTCTCAGAAAACTACATTACTAAAATTTAAAAATGCCAATATTCTTCCTATCTTTCTTCTTAAAATCCCAAGTTTCCATAGAGCGTGACAAGGAATACAGTTGCTTGCACTTTTCTTATTTTTGTATGTACAGACACATTACAGCTTTTGAGTATTTACAAGCCTGGAGTAGTCTGTTTCACCATGAATATACTGTAGCTTTCTTATCTGTAAATAGGTTTCTCAAAAGAACAATGAAGTGTTCTAAAGTTTCCATTTTTCTAAGCACAGTGGTATCTTATATTTTATAGTGTAATTGCAATTGTAAACAAATATTCAGAAAGGGTTTTTTTTAATTTTTAAGGGAAATATCTGATTTATTAAATAAATCGAAATAAAAATGCTGTTTGCATAGAGAAACATACTTAACTGAAAATAGCTTGTCTATTTTGATATTCTTTGGTAGAATTTCAATACTTTAGAAGAACTGGCACATAATGACAAGACGTCTTAATTTTTTCTTTCTTCTTTTTGGTGACAGCTAAGGTGATGAAGATAAATGTAGCATGTCAATGTTTTGACAAATTTCATGTCTTTGTTTTCTGAGGAAAGATCACTGTTGGGTACAAAACAATGTAATGAGAGTTAAGCAAATATTGGCTAAACAGAAGAGAATTATAATTGACAGGTTGTGGGGGTTACAGATAATTTTAATTAAGCTGATTTTGATCAATAATAAATGAAATTGATTGTTAGCTGACTTTAGCACATCGGAGGAAAGAAATAACAAAATTCAAAACAGTTTGGGATATACTGAATAGTTTGCAAATTAGCTAATCTGACTTCCTGAAGCATTTCAATGTTTTGTTCTCTTTTTTTATATATCACATTGTGTTAGTATTTTTTTTAAAAAATTTGATTTATATGCCGCCCTTCTCCGGGTCTCAGGGCGGCTTACAATGTGTTAAGCAATAGCCTTCATACTTTTGTATATTTTTTTATATTTATACAAAGTCAGTTTATTGCCCCCAACAAACTGGGTCCTCAATTTACCCACCTTATAAAGGATGGAAGGCTGAGTCGACCTTGAGCCTGCCTCGGATTGAACTCACAAGTAATTGCAGCAGCTGGATCTTAAATGCTGCCTTTGTAGGAGGCATTACTCCCCTACGCTACTCAGGCTCTTTTAAAGGCAACATTGAATTGTTCTTTATTTTACAACAATGCTCCTTCCATATCCCTTTCTGTTTTATCAGTTGTGTTAGCTCTTAACATTCAAATGCTTTGCGATGTTATTCTCTGTTGATTGACAGTAGCCTGTGCAAATCATTCAGGGAGACCTTTCTGATCCAATTCTAAGTAAAATGAAATAAAACGTAACTTATTGTCAATAAACGCAGTACTCATTGTCAGCAGTCAAGTCAAGTTATGGCTGGTTCACAGTTGTGAGAAAGACTTCCTGGTATAAGAGCCTCTTTGAATGAGTTACCCATGTTCAACTGATAAGAAAAATTTCTGTTCAGAATTTTCATTTGTGCATTTCTTGGCTATTAATCTTAGAAATCCTGTGCTTGTTTGGGTCATTAATTCTGAAGAAAAATATATGCCAGGATTATTAATATACTTCTCCTAACATCTCTAAGTACCTCTCCACTTTTAACAACTGGTTAACAGATGGCAGCTGTGGAAGATCTTTGTACATCTCCATCCAGTGTATGAGTTGTGTCCCTTTTATATACCTATAAAAATATATGGGACAATGTACATGTTATAGTATAGTGCAGAGGTCTCCAAACTTAGTAACTTTAAGATTTGTGGACTTCAACTCCCAGAATTCTCCAGCCAGCTGTACCAGAATAATAGTATTTTATCAGGGCACAGATTTTCTCAGTACTGTCCAAGACTTTTTTTATTATGGCACCCAATGCTCTAATAAACTCTGGCACTCCAACTGCTCATTTATGCCATAATCTTTCAACTTCTATTTTCAGATCCTCATACTTTGTCTTCTTTGGCTTCTAGTTTACTATCCTCTGGTATGGCCACATCAATTATCCACACTTTTCATCTGTGGTATGTTAAATCTGGTATGTTAAATCTGGTATGTTATATGCCAATACTTTATCAGTTTATTGATGATTGTTGGCTGCACAGTCAGCCAGATGTGTAAATTGGATCTGGTGTTTTTATTCACCTGGGATAGGCAAATGTTGCTTGATGATGTTAAATATATTGTTGATGTAAGCTGTTCAAAATAAAGTTGCCTTATGCAGCTGACCGATTATGTTCAAATGGTGCTCTAAATATTTTGGAGATCAATGATGCACCAAGGATACTTACTACTATTGGTTCTATCTTTGCTTTGCTTTCTTTTTTGGCCACCATTGTTCCACTTCTATTTGCAGGTGTTTTATGTTTTGTGATATTTTTCAGTTCTTTCATTTCTATTTTGCTGTTTCCACTATACAAACATTTTTTTTATCTTTCTTATCAACAGTTGTTAAAACTAGGGCATTACATAGAATCATAGAGGGGACCTTGGAGATCCTCTAGTCCAACTCCCTGCCCTAGATAGGTGCTCTTATTCCATCCCTGACAATGACAGATGCTTGTCTTTTTGAATTCTAAAGTCCTTGAGTTCTTTAGCATCTTCGTTTTCTATTACTTAGCAATTATCCATAGGTCCCTTGATAGTTTAGAGGTGCTAGAGAGAAAGAGGAAGAAAATAGAAGAGAGATAGAAATACAGACATGTATACAGAAGTACTGATACTGATAGACATGCAGATAGATAAATTTATATACTATATATATATATATATATATATATATATATATATATATATACATACATACACACACACACACATATATATATATATATATATATATATATATATATATATATATATATATATATATATATATATATATATTCTGAGGTTTTCGCGGGTGTTTATATGTAGATCTTTGGTTATTCGGGTTTTCTCCCGCATAAAATTGGAAGTGTCTTGGTGAAGTTTCAACAAAGTCTCACACCCCCACTAGCAGTTAAAAGGAAGAAACAGCTGTGATCACACATTGCTCCTAGAAGCATGAAGCCAAAAATACCAGCCTGAAAATGACGAATAAGACTTCATTGAAATGTCGCCAAGACACTTCCAATTTTATGCAGAAGAAAACCCGAATAACCAAAGACCTAGAGAGAGAGAGGGAGAGAGAGAGAGTATGAATTCAATTCTTCTTAAATGGATTGAATTATCCAAATGGATAAGTCTCCTTGATATTCCATTGAGTTAGGATGAATGCCATGAGTGATATGCTGTCTTGGGAGTGATTGGTAGCTTGAGCGCATTGCCTTCACCCTTTCAACTCTTCTTTTAACTCTGTTTTTAATCGGTGTCTTTTAATATGTTTTTATAGCTTTTATCTGTAAATTTCCCAAAGTCACTGAGATAGTGAGATGGGTAGTGTATAAATTTATCTAATGAATTACAAGGCATTTAAGAATAACTAATTCATTCTGGATTTACTTTTTTTCATTACAATTTATCTTGGAAAAATGATGCATCATTCTGCATCACAGAAAAACAGAGTTTTTTGAACGCTGTACTGTTTTTCAAATGTCAACTTCTATGAAAAGAAGTTTCCATGTGCTATTATACAGAATTGGCTCATTTTTATTGGGGTGCCCTCTGATGAATTATGTGATGCTGTGTATTCATTATTTAAAATGGTCTAAATGTGTATTTAGAAAATTATTTATTGAATTTCAGTTTCTAATCAGGAAGTTACATTTATTTTTCACCTTCGGTATCTGTATGAGTAGGATTACAGCTTATTTGAAGTAAAGGGGTCGTAGAGCTGTGTTTCATTATCTGGAATATTAGTTACTACAGTATGGCTTACTCTAAAGAAGCTTACTCCAAAAAGAAACATTAAATGAACAGATGTTTGAATTCTTTCACGTAATTTGATATTTAACTGTTGAGCTGAAATTTCAGCTATTTATACTTCCTTGGTATCATTATCACTGATAATATTTGGTTTAGGGCTGTCCCATACTGTCAAAACTTTTGAAATCATTTGCTCCACAGATTATATGCATATATAGCACAATCATGCATTAATTCCAGGGAATGATAGTTGGCTTAAAAAAAAAGTTATAAAATTCAGTTGACTTATCCACAATGTATTTGTGCATTTGATTTCTGTTTCTTAAATTAAGAAGATTGTCCTTGTCTTTGTTAAATTTCACAGTTACTTAAAACAATTTAACCAATCTGTCAATATTATTTTGATTCCAACCCCCCCCCACCCTGCTTTCTGGAGTATTAGCTAACCCTCTCAATTTTTGTATCAACTTCTAATATACTCTTTCTCACCATCTTTTCTGCAAAAACATCAATGAAAATAATAAAGAGTTGGAGGCTCAGGACCGAACCTTATGATCCTCCACTTAATATGCTCCCCAATTTCAGGAGCAACAATTGAAAAACACTAATTGAATGCAGTGTCTGAACCTATTATGTATCCACTTAATTGGCACACCATTCAGTCAACTGGCTTCCTAATCAGCATGTCATGGAGTGTTTCATTAAATGCTTTGCTGAAATCAAGGTGTATTACAGCATTCTTAACAACCTTGCTCTAAAAAATGAGATCAGATTAGTTTGTCAAGACATATTGACGTCTGGAAATTGCCATATTGCTTTTTATTCATCTTAGGGTTCCTTTTCTCATTAATTTCTTTTTCAGAGGTGCTTCTAGGGCAGAGTTCTCCAACTTTGGCTACTTTAAAACTTGTGGGCTTCAATTCTCAGAATTCCTCAGCCAGCCAACTTCTGGGAGTTGAAATCCACAAGTTGCCAAGGTTGAAGACCATTGCCCTGTAGGCACCTCTGAAAAAGAAATTAATTACGAAGAGCCCTACGATGAGTAAAAAGTTGAAATCCACAAGTTGCCAAGTTTGGAGACCCCTGCTATAGGGGTGTAGAAGGGACTGAAAAGATCAAGATGGTGGACTGAGATGGGGGCTTTAATTATGTGTATAATTAGCTGCCATCTTGACCCCCTTTGTTTTTCAGCCTTTCTGTTTCCCCTGCATATGCCCCTGTTCATGAAGACAAGTTAGGAATTTCCTGGAAGGCTCATGCCTGGTGAAAATTGTCTCCCAAGAGACTGCAGGGCCATTAAAGTCTTCCATCACTATGGCTTCATGCCTCTCCAAAGACCTGAAATTTGAGAAACTTATCAGTTCATTAGCTTATCTGCATTCTCAATATGTTTTAAAGTTACAGCTTGTCTGCTTGAAAATGAAAAGTGGGCCATTTTTTTTATTCTAATTAGTATTTGACAAGTAGGGTAACTTTAACTTTGACCTAGCCATTCATTTTAGGAGATCTTCAATGAAAGCATTGGTTTTTGTACTTTTGTGGTCCAAATCACCTGAAATAATTGTTTTTTTATTGCAGTTTTATTCTTTAATTGCTGGTTTCTTAGAAGGTTAAGCAAACCCCAGACCTTATTTTGTCATGTTTTCAATTTCCTGTATTTAAAAAAAAAGAACCACTAAAGCATCTCTTTAATTGTATTATGGTTCTGCATATTCACTTTATGTGCCAAAATATACTTTGTCTGGATATGGGTAAGTATGATGTTACACCCATTGCAGATGCAGCCACAAAAAGTGTTACTTATAATTCAAGTCAATAAACATATTAGCTCTGTGTTGGTTTTAATGTTCACAGCAACAAGTTTCCCACTATGTCCTGCTTATTTAATAGAAAATCTTTCAATAAAATAGGTTTCTAAACACATTGCAATAATTGGGGTAATCACTCTTTAATTTAATCACAGAATATCATGGGCGAACAAACATTTTCAGCTTCCAACCTTTCCACATTTTTCCTTCCATTTTTTGCTTCCATCTCTTACCACTGCAACCACAATAAAAGTCATTAAGCAGAATAGATGGAACTTGGTTTTTTATTAACTAAGAATTGCATGTTCAGAAGCAATAAAAAAATCCTTACATTGCATGTAAGGATTGAATCCAAAGGTCTCAAGATAAGTAAGTTTTGGCTGGATCACGTTTGACTTACCAGCAAATGGTAGTTAAAATTAAAAATGTGGAACTATTTTAGAATCACTTATTCAAATTGTGGCTGTTTGATCACATAAATCACATAAATTCACCTGGGGATAAAAGTAGTTTTGAAAACTATCTAAGATCCAAGATGACACAAAGAGGGGAAAAAAGCCATTTATTCCAGAAGTGAATATGTATGCTTGTATTAGCTTTAAATCGACTGTACCTTCTACAGTTTGAGATTTCTATCTTTTTTTTAAAAAAAATATTGGGTCTTTATCCAAGATTGATTTTAGTAAAGTCAAATTTAGGATTTGGAATTGGTTACAAATGGTCTCTTTTAGCTTTGAAAATTAGCACAGCTTTTTGAAATTAACACAATATTTTTGCAGCATGTGGGTTAGCTTAAATTAATCTGACCTCGTGGCCAAGAGAAAATTCACATTGAGACATACACTACATGGTAAAATCAAAATCTACCATTTTTACCAATGGTAAAGTCTGAAAAATGGTAAAATTAAAATCCACCACATTTAGCAATGGTAAATTGAACCATAATAAATGACACAGGATACTGAATCTAAATTAAGCTATCTTTCAAGTTCAACTAGTATGTCTGCTATGCCACCTGCATTCATGGCATTATGATGTATACAGTGTAAGAGAGATTTTGGGATGATCTGGTAGTGGATTAACATAGTTTGAGGTATGTATACATACATAAGGAACGACTCGCCTCCAGAAGTTCTGAGTTCTCCAACACTAGAGGTTTTTAACAAGAGATTGGACAACAATTTGTCTGAAGTGGTATAGGGTTTCCTGCTTGAGCAGAGAGTTGGACTAGAAGACCTCCAAGGTCCCTTCCAACTCTATTACTCTGGTGTTATCATTGTAGCACCAGTTGTGTAATATTTTTATTATGTAAAGTTGTCCGTTATGTAGAGTTACTCTCTCAGCTGATTTTTCCCTGGGGAAAATCTGTACTAAACCACATATTAGTAGTGGTGGTAGCAGGTTAATCAATATTAGGCTAATCCGAATCTAAAATAGCAATAGCAATAGCAATAGCATTTAGACTTATATACCACTTCACACTGCTTTACAGCCCTCTCTAAGCAATTTACAGAATCAACCTATTGCCCCTAACAACCTGGGTCCTTATTTTACCAATCTCAGAAGGATGGAAGGCTAAGTCAACCTTGAGTCTGATGAGATTCGAACTTGTCAAATTGCAGTTCAGCTGACAGTCAGCAGAAGTAGCCTGCAGTACTGCATTCTAACCACTGCACCACCGTGGCTCTTGGGTAATGCCCCAGTTGGATGATCCCTCCCCCCCCCCCCCCAGTTTTTCTGGGTGGGAATTTCGACTCCCTCTTTATCCCTTTTTCCTTCATCATTCTGGCATCCCCTCCTCCTCACTCCTAGACTCACATTCATTGCTCCTGCTATATCCAATGAGTTTTTGAAATTAGGATAAGGAAAAATATATACTAGATACACTAAATTATCTTTCTGATTTTAGCTGTTAGCAATCTGAATTCTTAAAATAATTTGGCTTTGGTCCAGACGATCTTCTAAACTTCCTTCAGAGAATGCACCTCTGAATCTAATCCTTTAGGAGCAAATTGTGATCAGGGGACTGCATCATTGGGCATTTTCCATTGTGCCAAGTCTCAGTTTTGCATCAGGAGAAAGCTGCAACCTGGCATTATGGAAGGTTCCCAGTGTTGGGGTTGAGTGACTGGCAGTGGCCCAACACATTTCCCAAGCAGATCTAAAATCACATCTCCTGAAATCTCTCTCTCCCTCCCTCTCCCTCTCTTTCATACACACACACACACACAGAGTTCGCAAAAACTGAAATATTTACTTACTGCTTGCTACATTTAGTTAATCCCAATAAAACAATTGTCTAGTCTAGACCTGTCCATCTTTGGCAACTTTAGAACTTGTGGACTTCAGCTCTCAGAATTCCCCAGCCAACAACCTTCACAGCCTAGTGCCATGATGGCGAACCTATGGCACGCATGCCACAGCTGGCACACGTAACCATATCAGTGGTCACGTGAGCTCAGCTTCCGGTGGGACTGGAAGTTGTCAAACGGGCCATTTTTGGCCTCCAGACGTTATCTCCGGAGGGGTGTGGAAAGCTGTTTTCGCCCTCCCCAGACACCTAGAGAGGTCCTGGAGCCAGGTGAGAAAGAAAAACAGGCCTACCAGGCCATTGTGTGCCAGGAGCGGGGTGAGCAGGGGGTGGGTGGGTGACATAGAATTATGGGCTTGAGCACGCAAGCGTGCGACCCCCCTACGCCCCCCCTTCCTGGCACACGATAGCAAAAAGGTTAGCCATCACTGGCCTAGGGCCTTCCAGATGCATAACTCTTGTGTCTAGATTGGGGAAGGATGTCCTGTTTGGATTTTTTTTTGAGAGAATTTCTCCTACAGGATAAATTTTACTTCCTTTATTGTTATTTAAAATTATTCCTGCTGATTGTTTCTATTGTATCAAGGTATATATCTTTATAATGGAACAAGGCAGCACAGGGTTGGGTGGCTAGGAATTCTTGCATCGGACAAGCAACGCTATGGTTATGAATACTTCAGATATTAATTTCTTGTATTTCTCAAGTGCTTCTTCCATTTTTCAGAATATCGCCAGCGTACAGAAATGTGCAGCCCTTCCCTGCTTTCCCTTGCCCCAACCATTCAAATGGGCCTGGGGTAATTGGATTTTGCACTTGGTACAATACCTGTGGCCGGCAGAAATAAATAAATAAAAATCAAACCAAAGCCAAACCACCATCATCATGACAGCAGCCATAACAATTAAAGGACAAACATTTTCCAGATATTGGGTCTCTCTACACTCTTCAGTGAAGAGACCCTAGATTCCAATATCAGCTGAAAAAGGGTGATTAATATAAAGTGAGTAGAGTCTGTTTCTTTAAGACAAGCTCATAAATCGTGAAAGATCACCACTTCTTTTCAAAAGAGTCTGCACGGTCTGAGTTTCCCTTCTGGGTCAGTAAAGGCATTGAAGTTTTAATGGCATGCCATGGCAGATTACACGATACAGCTGTCCCGGCACCGTGAAAATTAAGTTATGCCCCGTGTCAGCAAGGGTTTTTTTTCCCCTCCTCTTTCCCTCCCTTCCCCCTCTCCTCTCCCTCTCTTTTCTTTCTTTCTCTCCCCCTTCCCCTTTTTCCATTCCTTTTTCTACTGAAAAGTGCACATCGAAGCAGAAGTTCGGAAGACCAGAGGGAGCCATGACTGCCTGACTGCTGTCAAGCTTCAGCTATTGAGCATTAGTAAATGGAGCTGATGGGGCCTGAGTAAAGAATCGTCCAAATGGGGAGCTTTTGTTCTTTGGCTCTCAGCAAGATCCAGACCAAAAAAAACCCCAAAACATCCCACCCTCTAAACCACTCTTCTTCCTGTCTCTCAGAACCCCCCCCCCACCTCATTAGATTCCTCCCCTTTTCTCAATTGCTAGCTGTTTTAGCTGATTCACCTTCAGCTACTCAGCATAATCATACCAACCTGCTAGGAGTGAAACCAAATATCCACGTTTATGGAAATGAGCAGCTTCCTAGTAAAACTCTGGTGTAAAGTGTTAAGTACACACGTTCCTAATCCTCCCATGGAGCCAGGCCGGGGCAGGTTGGAGGGTTCACTTCCGGATCACTCATGAATTCAGAAAGTGTATCAACATTTGAGGACCCAGTTTGTGGGGGCAGTAAGATGACTTTGTATAAATATACAAAAGTATGAAGGCTATTGCTTAACGCATTGTAAGCCACCCTGAGTCTCTGGAGAAGGGCGGCATATAAATCAAATTTAAAATAAAAAAAATAAATTAAAAAAACATTTAAGGTTCCATTTTAGAAACAGTGTCTTGTAATAGGAAATGCACTGAAATCAGTGGAGCTTTCTTTGGAGTAGAATTTCATAGGGTAGAACCAGGGAATGCAATCTCTACAGGCAGCAGAACAATTTGCCAATTGTTCCATATTTTTTAGTATATTTAGAGTTGGCACATAAACACTGTCTGTCTGTCTGTCTGTCTGTCTGTCTCTTTCTTTCTTTCTTTCTTTCTTTCTTTCTTTCTTTCTTTCTTTCTTTCTTTCTTTCTTTCTTTCTTTCTGTGTATGTGTGTGTGTGTGTGTGTGTGTGTGATGTGTGTGTGTAAGCTTAATTAACCGCAATCAATGTGGATGCCTCTTCACTGAAGGTGGTTATGAATCATAATGATTCAGGTTGGTCCACAGTAGGCTTAGCAAGTCAACAAGCCAGCTTCCGTACCTAATGGAGAACTAGAACTTAGGTTTCTCCGCTCTTCCAGCCAATGGCAGAAAATTAGAGAAATAAGTTCTCTTAATTCTGACTGACCTGTGCAGTCATTTCCATAGCAGAGAAAACGATATTGGGCTTTATTCTATCCATCATTTTAGTAAATGAAGAGAAATCAGGCTTTGCTAATAAGAAGTGGGAAGCAGCTGCATTAAGAAACAGATGTCAGGAAGAGAAAATAGCAGTGAGACACCAGAGACATTTTTATTACGGCACCCAATGCTCCAAAAACTTCTGGCATTCCAACTACTCGTTTATGCCATAATCTTTCAATTTCTAGAATCACTATTGATTATAGAGAGGATAGACCAGTGGTGGAATTCAGCCAGTTTGCACCACTTCAGGAGAACCGGTTGTTAACTTTCTGAGCAGTTTGGTGAACTGGTTGTTGGAAGAAATCATTAGGGCAGAGAACCGGTTGTTAAATTATTTGAATCGCACCACTGGGATAGACCCATTAGATTGGACCACCCCTTGATGACAGATGAACCCAGATGCATTTCAGAAAAGCTGGGGGTTATCTCTGTTGGTCTGCTGCATGGTCTGTTCAAAGCCTTGATTGCCACAGAAGAAGAAGGTGGTTGAGGCCTTAGATTGGATCACCCTATGCAACTTCTCTTCTCTCGTTGAACCTTATAACTCCCCATGGTTTATGGAGGTGCTGAAGGAGATGAAATGGGAGAACAGATGCCTAGAGTGTCTCTGATGCTCAATGAAAGATGAGTTTGATCAAATTTGGGTTAGAACAGCTATTAAGGCCTACCTTATGGCAGTAAGGGTGCCAAAGCACCAGTACTTATACCCTTATTATATCTGCAGATTGCTACCCTGTAACTCTGCTTTTGGGTGACACAAGGAGTGGAGAGGAATTTTTTGCAGCATCTGTCAGATAAAGTCACTCAGATTTGTTTCCAATTGTATGATGGCCTTATCCAAACCTAGGTAAATGTTTTGCATGGTAATCTAGGAATGAATCAGACCTGTTGAAACTGAGAAGTTGGAATTATTATTTTTTTTAAAATTAGATTTATATGCCGCCCTTCGGAGATTCAGGGCGGCTTACAAGGCGTTAAGCAATAGCCTTCATACTTTTGTATATTTTTTATACAAAGTCAGCTTATTGACCCCACAAACTGGGTCCTCAATTTACCTACCTTAGAAAGGATGGAAGGCTGAGTCAACCTTGAGCCTCGGACTGGTGTAATTGCAGACAGCTGTATGTTAATAACAGGCTATTCAGCCAGTTGAGCTATCTGAGGCTCCTCAGTCCAGAAACCTCAGGACTGTTAATTCAATAACCTGATTTTTAGATCCATGCCCCACCTAGCTTGTCATAGAGGCCTAAGAGTGTTGTTTGAGTGAATTGTGGTAGCGGTTAATTCTTCTTTGAGTGAGTGGGTTTGGAAGTGTTTAGTTTTCTTTCCTGCTTATCTTTGAAAACACAGGTGTCAGATATTCATAAGCAATTTTACAGATGAATCTTACACTGGAAGATCGTTCAACCTCATAAAAATTAAAAATAAAACCTTTCAAAGAACGCACAAGTAAACAAGAGAGTAGGAGGATAATATATCGGACATTAATACAATCGAGCGTGTCCAGAAATATTTCACAAGAAGAGCCCTCCACTCCTCTGCTCCAAACAGAATACCTTATGCCACCAGATTTGAAATTCTTTTTAAAAGCATTTTTTACTGCCAGTTCGGGCAAATAGGTAGTAAAAAATGCTTTTAAAAAGTAAAAAAAAAACCAAACGGTTCCGACGATCATGTGTTGCTCAGCTGATCACCAAAACTTTTTTTTTTACATTTTTTTTACTACCGGTTTGGCAAACCAGGAGCATTTTTTACTCCTGACTTCACCCCATTCCTAAGAGGTCTGTAAGGGGCGTGTATAAGAGCACCAGCATGCCTACTGTCCCTGTCCTAATGTTCCTTTATTTGTATTCATTTTATGTATTCAATTCATACTGATACTGTTATATATTATCTAATACTTCATTAAATAAATAAATAAATAAATAAATAAATAAATAAATAAATAAATAAATAAATAAATACCTCTGCCTCTATTGATCCTGGAGTTTTAATTACATTTACCAGTGTGTATATATTTGTATGTGAAATGAGAAATAAGATGTTGGTTTATATATTGTTTGAAAACTGAACCTGGTTTAAACCTGGTTAACTGTTTGGATGGAAGCCTACCAGAAAATCAAAGGAATACAGGTAGTCCTCGACCATTCAAACTTACAATTGCACTAAAAAGTTACTTATGACTGTTTTTCACACTTACGATGGCTGCAGCATCCCCATAGTCACGTGATCAAAACCCAGATGCTTGGCAACTGACTCCTATTTATGATTGTTGCAGTGTCCTGGGGTCTTGTGATCTGCTTTTGCAAGCTCCTGACACGCAAGGTCAATGGGGAAGTCAGATTCATTTAACAACTGTGGCAAGAAAGGTGGTAAAATGGGGCAGAATGCACTTAATAACCATCACTTAGCAAGATAAAATTTGGGTTCGTAAGTCAAGGACTACCTGCATATGCTACACTGGGATGTTGAAAAAATGTTCCAGCATGACAAGGCAGTTTCATATTATTGCCAAGAAATTACATGGATGTGTTCATAACATCATCAGAAATCAAACAAAACTTGGCTCTCCCCTCATTCTAGGGGAAGATTTGTTAGAAAGCAAGAACAGGCTTTTCTCACATTCTATACCCGTGACGACGAATCTGTTGCCAGGTTCAGCTCCGCCACGCACGTGTGCATGCCTCCCACTGGCCAGCTAGTCTCCAAGTCTCTGCCGTACATGCGCGGAGGGCTGCATGTGTGTAGGGGGTTGTGCACAATGCACGGGGCATGTGCAGGGGGCTGTGCACGCATGCAGGGGGCACATGCAGGGGGCTGCAGACACGTGCAGGAGGCATGCGTGCAAGCTCAGGGGACAGGGGGTGCAGGGGGGGTGCATGCACGGGGGTGGGGCGCATGCACGGGGGCATTTGTGGCTTCAGGCATGCATTCGCACACACACACGCACATTTGGGCATTCGGTCCGGAAAAGGTCACTGTTCTATACTGGTTTTTATATTGTCCTAGAAATTATTGTACTCATTGCTATCTTTTATTAAAACTACCATTTACAGAATATAAATGGCAAAAACGGAGAGAGAACCCAAGTTCTCTGCAGACCTGAAAACTAAAGGTTAGTTTTCAAATAAAATAAAAACCCTGGTTTATAGATACAAGCTCCCTTCTATTAAGAACCACATTTTGGAGGAATGTGTTGGAGGCCAGCCAGCTGCAGTTGTCGCAAACTAAACCTGGCTTTATGTTTTCTCGCTGATGCTTTTATTTCTCATACTTGCCTTTCGGCTCCTGACTAATTTCTTGATCCCATTTCATGGGTCACAGAGCAAAACACCGACCACTTAGTAGACATATTTACCTTCTCTCTCTCTCTCTCTCTCTCTCTCTCTCTCTCTCTCTCTCTCTCTCTCTCTCTCTCTCTCTCTCATCAAAAATCCAAACCCACGAGCACCCCAAATGTTATAAGCAAATATGTTGCCGATTATTATAAGGGTGACTTTTTCCAATTTTGGCTCTAGGATACATAATTTCTGTAGGCAACGATTTTGTATGTTTAAACTTTTCAATCCAATAAGTGCAAGAAATTAGCTCCTTTTAAACTCTTCATTAATTAAAATCTAGCCTGGATTTAAAAAGACTGAGTGATGAAACATCTGAAACCAAATACTTTTCTGTGAATGATGTAAGATTAGATCTTTACAATACGCATGGATCAATTTGTCAAAGAACATGAACTTTGTATGCATTTCTGTGAATATACTCACATCTTCCTCTCTGTGTGTGTGTGTGTGAGAGAGAGAGAGGGGGGGGAGGGAGGGAGGGAGAGAGGGAGAGGAAGAGGAAGGGGAGAGAGAGAAAGAGAGAGAGAGAGAGAGGGAATGAGAATATGTGTGTGAAGGTCTGAGAAATCCTAATCCCTTTGCTCTCATGGCCTATAGATTTAGACTCCATCTGGTATAACTGGATTAAGAATCTTTTCTTATTTCAAAGGTTTGATCTCAATAAGGGTTTGATGTGATGAAATCAAAGTGGCAGGTCTGATTGGAAAACAATTTGATTCAGAATTTCCTAACTTCCAAGTCTTGTGTTGAAAGCCTGGAGTAGGAAAGTAGCAGCAAACATAAATATATTAGTACATTGATAAGGATTGACTATGCTTAATGCCAACCAGTTTGATGGCGAAGTGCAGAATATTTGAAAATATTCATGTAAACTAAACAGAGATTTTTTTTTTAATTTCTCAGGAAATTTTCCAGTTCCATTTAGAGTATATGAAGACTAAAATGAGTGAAACAAATATTATTTTTAAACAATGAATTTCAAAATCAGTATTGATGCTGGATTAGAAATAAATGGAAATATAATAGATATTGCATTTGTAATTAAACTCAGATATGTGCCAGACTACCTATTCACTTTGAGATGAATTGAACAAATTTAACATAATCATTAATTAGTATTACAATTGATCCTAAAAGACAGGATTGCCACAAACAAGTGTGCAAGTTGTGCACTGCATAAAGGTGCCATGACATGGTGTGTGTGTGTGTGTGTGTGTGTGTGTGTGTGTGCATTTGTGACCATTTAAATTTCAAAAACCAGTTCTCCATTCCAAACACTAACTGTGTCGGATTTTACATCTTCTGAAAATAGTGTTGTATATTGATTCAGAAAAATTGTATGTATCGTATTATCTGAAACCATCAGGGTCTTGCAGTACACATATTGTTGTGGTTCCAAGGAAACTTATTTTAATAAATACAATCTGTGCTGAGTTGTCGTCCATGCAGGTGACAAAACAATAACCCTCAGTCTTTCTATTGGTTTTCTAAATTAAAGCTTATTCCTGCCTGGTCCTGGCAAATACAATTATTAAGAGGAGGGGTGGCAAACAACTTTTTTGCATGATGGTACTTTACATGTCAGTTGTGTCCCTGCTACATTGGAAAGGATATGAATATAGCATCATGTATTAGATCAGTGAAGGAGAACCTATGAAATATGTCAAAGGTGACATGTCATGACATTTTGGGTGACATGCCAACGTTCAACAACATTCGACAAGAACTATTTGCGAAAACACACCCTTTCGCTGCATAATTTTTGGAGGCTGTGGAGGTCGCACAGAATGAGATGTGTTCTTGTACAATGCTTGGACCCTGTGTAAATCATACAAGAGGGCCATACTCTCATGTGGCCTCTGAAGCCTCTGAAAATTGTGTGAGAATGGAGCAAATTCCAGAGGCTAAGGAAGTTTTGCAAGAATGGGGTATGCTCTTATGTAGCCTCTGCAGCCTCCAGAAGTCATGCAAGATTTCAGGCAGCCTCTGGAGCTTTCAAAAATTGTCTGAGAGTGGGGTGTGCTTTGGCATGGTTTTTGGAGCCTGCAGAAGCTGTGGAAGAGCATTTTCTGAAGCTGCTTCAAGAACGAAGGCTGTTCGCAACCCGGAGCAGCCTCAGGGAGGCTGCAAGAGCCTGTTAACAGAAAGAGGACACTGCCTGAAGATTAGCGGCATTTGGTAGATCCTTGGGAACCCTGAGCCAGATGACAGTCAGACTATTCCTCAAGGCTCGCGCACTTGGGGGAATAGCAAAAAGTGGCCTTTTTGAATGGCAGTGGGGACAGTAGGGTTAAAGTCAAGGCCTAGTCCTCTAAATTAGTCTTAGCCTTGAAGCTGTTCAGGCTGATCTAGATAGTGGGGAATTTGTGAATTGTTTGGGGGGGGGACATGTTTTGTTCGTGTTTTGTTTGAGGGGCAGTGACAGACCAGCAGAGTCGAGTTATGCATCTTTCTAATTTTGGATACACCAGGCCTAAAAGGTTCACCATCACCATTAAATGTCCAATGTTTTTAATGTTTTAACTTTCTAATTGTTTTAGATTGCTGTTTTATGACATTGTAAGCCACTCGACAGTGAGATGGGCAACATGTAAATTTAATACATAAATAAATAACGTTTGACTGTAATTCACAGATGTTTTGTTTCTTTTCATGGAAAAGAAATTGGACTGCTCTTGGAGCATTTTAAGACAAGATTTTATTGTACTTTTGCCTTTTTTCACTTGGAGAATCTTAGAAATAACTATGATAATATCCCGCAGTTTCTCTTCTGTTAAGAAGAAAAAATCCCAGTGGGTACTATTAAGAAGGAGATGGATGTCTAGAAACAAATTGGTTCATTTCCAATATTCCTTAATGCTATCTGATGCTATAATTTAATTCTGTGCCTAGAAGAAGCTATATCTATACCTTGCTCTTGGAGATGACCATGCTGAGCCAGATGCCTCAACACTCTCGAGTCCCTTTGAACCCACAAGAAATTTAAATCTAGCCCAATTTGAATTCCATTGACTCTTGTCTACCACCAACTTGCTTTGACTGTTAGTAGCACAGATTATTGTAGAAAACTTTAGCATTCAATAAATCTAAAAATTCATTTGATGTGTCTGAACTCATGATTCCCTGTGCTTGACAACTCTAGTACATTAGTTTGGATCCTTAAACCACAACAGAACGAAATAGGGTGTGCAAACCTTAGAATGGGTGTTTTTGAGGCTAGGATTTTTGAAACTGAGAAGTTTGTTACCATTGTGACAACTTTTCTGCCTTTTTGCATTGGGTTGGCTTTACCCATTAATGTAGCATGTCAAAGCAGCAGACAGTTATTGAGTTCTCTTCTTTCACTTGCAGCAAGAGATTTTAAACCTGCGTTGTTTCTAACCATCAAAATGATAGTATCAGTATACGGGTAGTTTCACTTAGAGACCACTCGTTCAGCAACTGTTCAGATTTACAGTGGCGTTGAATGTGGAGGTTTACAACCAGTCCTCAAAGTTGCAGTTGTTATAGCATCCCCACGGTCACATGATCACCACTTGCAACTTTCTGGCAAGGAAAATGGGGAAGCTGGTGGGAAATCATACTTGACATCCGTGAATGGCCACAACCAGCTTAACCAGAACTGCTAGAAATGCTGTTGTAAGTTGGTGCGGCCATATGATTTTTTCACTTTCTGAACATATTAGTGATGGAGTTGCTGGTCATTAATTTAGTGCTACCTGTATCTGGCATTTCTAATGTTTCCCAAGCAATTTTCATTCTACTTTTCATTTCTTCTAATGCAGCATTAATTATTTTGCATATAAGTTAAATAGATAAGGAGCAATATACAAATTTCCCCCCCTTTTTCTAACCCTTTTGGTATGGGTTCTGTACTCTGTTCTAATTGTTGGTTTCTTAACATGCTATAAATTCTTAAAGGCAGATGAAATAAATCTCATATAAATTATGACATGGAGCGACAGGGCAATTTTATTTTTATTCTACCACCCTGTTCTGCTAAGCTGCCTCATTATAGTAAGAGATCTTAGGAGGAATGAGCGAAGAATGCCAGGACTATGCATCAAAATTATCTACTCCCAACAGAATCAGCCAATCTATGAAGGCCATCCCAGCTACCCATCTAAAGCAAGTATATTGGGCAATGATAATATAGACATAATATATGCTACAGATAGCTGATCACTTTAGTTACAATTATAAAGGCATGAAATTAAAGAACATCTTTAGCACATAACCACAATTTCAAGGAGAGCATCAAGAATTATTCTGAAGTCCTGAACTTCACTAATGGGAAACCAGTGGAATTTTAGACAGTATTCAAAGAAGTTGTTAAGGACACATGTGACAAAAAGCTGTCAAAGACAAGAAACGGAAGAAGCCAAATTTTGTGTTGATAGTACTCCAGTCCCTTAACTTTTGGTACCATCCATCTAGAATTGAAAAGTATATAACTCAGCCTTCTACAATCTGGTACAACATATATACTAGGAATACAACTCCAGAATTTTTAATCAGCACCATCCTTGAAGAAGTTGGATCTAATTCAGTGGTGGGTTGCCTCTGGTTTGCACCGGTTCTATAGAACCACTAGTAAAACCGGCGGGAGGCTCCACCCACCGACCCCGGTGTATTCAAAATGCTTCTGCACATGCGCAGGAGAGTGTGCATGTGATCCCACTGTGAACCGGTAATAAAGGTAAGTAGAACCCATCCCTGATCTAATTGCACTTCTGGACACAGGTTAGGGCAAGCTAATTTAGTTGCCTCTCAGACCTGAGCTTCACCAGGAATTATTTGCACCAGCAAAAATTAAGATAAATTTGATTGCAAAGATCTGAGGTAGATAAAAAGTAAAAATCATAGCATTTAATAAAGGGATGAGACTAAGTGCTCTAAGCAAAGCAATTCTGCTAGAAATTGATTAATATTATCAACTAAATCTCATTTATTCTTGTCATAATTAATTATTACCATCAGAGCAATAGGTGGGAGTGGGGTTTTTTTTCAGACATTTCTAATAGTTGACCAATATGTTTTGAATTTTCTCCTGTGATAGGTATTCTTATAAAGACGGTACCAGTATTTAGCCCTTCAGATTTCATGATTAAATGCTTTGGTGAATAATAAAACATTTAAGATACAGTATCATGCTCATAGCAATCTGTGATCAGATCCCTATATTTGCATAATATAGGATTTGAAACCAATTGCATGGCAGTAGTTGGTGAGACAGGCTGTAAATCAGGATCAGATTTATGAGAGCTGTTTGCATTTTCACGTAACCCTGAATCATGGCTGTAAACCGCCCTGAGTCCCCTCGGAGAGAAGGGCGGTATAAAAATGCAATAAAACAAACAAACAAACAAACAAACAAACTTCATTATAACTCAATAAATATATAATCTGATTTATCAGGCTAATGCAACATGAATCAGAGGTTTTGACTGAGACTTTGCTTTTCATGTAATTTTTTTTTAACAGGGTTTATAGTTTAAGAACTTCGGTGGATTAGTTTGGATGCTACAAAAGCAGCATCAAATAAGGAATAAGGTAGGAATAAGTTTCTCTCTGAAAGCTATTGCAGACACTTTCCATTGGTGGACTGTCTTTCTGTCAGTCGTCCTGAGTTCTCTCAAAGCAATTGTTTCAAATTATTTTTGATGCTCCGGCATAAGTGGCTTCCAATTTTTGATTTGCTCCAGTAGTGGGTTCCACTTACCTTCGCTACGGTTCGGAATAGGGAGCGTGCGCTCATGTGTGATGCTTCTGTGCATGCACAGAACCTTCTGAGCATGCGCCGAGTGTCTGTGATGACATCCAGGCAGGTGGGCAGAGCCTCCCCCCAACCGCCACTATTGGTTCGCCTGAACCGGGGCGAACCTTTAGAAACTCACCACTGATTTGCTCCCTATCCCTCCAAATTAAGGTAACGTGTGTGTGGCAGGGTTGGGTTCTACTTACCTTTACTACCGGTTCACAACGGGGCCGTGTCTGTGCACATGCTTCATTCGCTCGCGCACATGCACACTTCTGCACATGCGCAGAAGCTTCCTGATGATGTAGGGGTCAGTGGGTGGAGCCTCCCGCCAGTTTTACTACCAGTTCTATAGAACCGGTCGGAATCGGGGGCACCCCATCTCTGGTGTGTGGAGTAGAAATACTCATCATCGTGTTTAAATAATCTCAAAGAAAATGTTAAAGGTTTTTAAAATGTTTAATCTGAGGCTCAAGAAATGTATTACAAAGGGCGCCTCAGACCCCTGCCTGGCTGGAGAATTTGAGATGCAACCAAGAAGGCACCATCTAATCCAGGGGTGTCCAACTGTGGCAACTTTAAGACCTGTGGACTTCAACTCCTTGGCAACTTTAAGATCTGTGGGCTTCAACTCCCAGAATTCCCCAGCCAGCCATTCTATGGCTGGCTGGGGAATTCTGGGAATTGAAGTCTGCAAGTATTAAAGTTGCCAAATCGGACACCCCCCTGATCTAACTATGGCATAAACATGCCCTAACCATCTCTTGCTTTCTGTCTCTGCCATCTCCCATGACATTGCCTTTCTCTGACCATGGCTTGTTGGAATCCAATTCTTTAGTATTTGCATGCCTGTATTTCTTCTGATGCTGCACAGTGAGGAAGTCTAAGTTTTTCTATAGAAAAAAAAAACAGCAACCCTCCTCAATAGTATTCACAGGGATACTTTAGCTTTTCTTTCTTTCTTTCTTTCTTTCTTTCTTTCTTTCTTTCTTTCTTTCTTTCTTTCTTTCTTTCTTTCTTTCTTTCAATGGATGCTAAGAAATCAGTAGAGCAGTGAGTCTCAGGCATTTTAAATCCCCCGTCCCCCCAACATTCCCCATCCTTCAACTCACTGGGTGGTCTTCGAGTCAACCCCGTTCAGCTTCAGCTCCTATCTATAAAATGGGAGCATAATTAGCAATCTATCTCATTGGGGTTCTATGAATGAGATAATGGCATAAAGCATCTTTCACCTCAAGAAAGTTCCAAGTGACAAACAGCCGCAATATTAAAGAAGAATGCCATTTTTGTTACAACGAAGAAGGTGGAGGGAGCTCTGATCAACTCAGAAACTGAAAGAAGGATGGATCTGCAGATTGCAAAAGAAGAGGCTGCTGCAACAAAGACTTTTCATACACAATGAAGTGCAGCATCACCCCTCCATTTAAAAAAAAACACCACTCTTTTTAGGAGGGGGGGATCCCTTTATTCTTTATAAAGAGTCAGTTTGTGCACCACATCTGGTCCCTGAGCAGTCACGGATGGATGTTTTGTTACCTTAAAGATGTCATTTGTCTTTTCCAAATCTGTATGCACTTTCCAAATCAGTCATGCAAAAATGTGGGTTGCAAGCAGCCGACTTTCAACTCTTAAAAAGACCCCAGGAAATTACTGTTGAATGAGTGGCTAGAAAGCTTCAGTAAGAAATTGTGGCAGAGGGAGAAACTCTTTGGCTCTGCTTCTTATCTAATAGTCTCAGTTCTGCCTCTCTAATTTCTTACTATTATTTTTACATTTGCAAGCACAGGATCTCTCTCAATTGGCTCAGGGCAAAAGAAATACTCTGAAAAGATCCTTATGAAATCATTTCTCTTTGCAAATCCATAAAAAATCACCTTGGCCTCCTTATCAATGGAAAGATTTAAAGAGGGTGCAGAAGTCACTGAATTATGATGTGCTTGTTTTAATGAAATTCCACCCCTGCTGAGAAGTAGCCTGCAGATTTTCCATATTTCAGCATGGGAAAAGTTTGATGCTTTCCTGCTGGTGCCAAGAGTTAATTGAAAACATTTCAGGAGAACTTCAGCTTGGGGGCCAACAGTTCCATTCCTTCATTATTCTTAACAATACTAGAGGAATAATATAATTATTAATAGGCATGTTGCATGATCTTAAAGTCACAGTGCATTTTTGAAACTCTGACTTCCAGGCCTTGGTCCCCCAACCAATCTGATAACTGAAACAAACCAGAGATTGGAAAGTTTTGAGCTATAAAATGCCATTTTCTTCATAGTTTTCCTGAATGTTTTTATTACAAGACCAAATGCTAGAATGGCTATTAATGATTTTTTTTTCAGTGAATAATCTTTCCAACTGTATGAGAACTTGCAAAATATTTTTACAGAGGGAAATACCAAAGTAATTTGCAAAGATGATAGTGACACAATAACAAATTGACTATTGTTAATACAGCCAGTGAAAAGAAATAGTGGCAATTAGAAGTTTAAAACTCAGTTTTAAAATTAGGTATTTTACATGTTTGGTGTTAGTGTTTTGAAAAAAAAAAGCTACTATTGTATTTTTCTCACTATATAAAATAATTTTATTCTCAGCTGCTATGTTAGCTATGTCTTATCTCTCAAGGCAAGTTGTTTGTATTTTAATTTACTAGCATCCTTTCTCAGTTTTCTGTCTTTCTGTTTTGGCCCCATGACACTTTCACTCCTCTCTTTGTTATCTTGCCAACCCAAATGAGAAGAGTCAACTAAGTTGTGAACTGCTGGGCTAAACTTTACAGAAATAATCATGTATTTTTCATAGTTTACGAACCCAAAAGGCCATAATAAATATGTGCGATCATTGCTTCCAGATGTGGAATAATCTACTCCATTCTTCAAACTGGTGCCTTCCAGATGTGTTTGATTTCAATTTCCAGAATACCTCACTGAGCAAGACTCAGATCTACTTATAGCTTTCTAGGACATTTACAGATCTGGTGATTGAGGAAAACTATTCTACTCCTTTTTCAGAGAATTTTAATGTGAAACAAAGAAACCCAAGGCATAAACATATTCATCAATCTGAATATATGATAACTGATTCATATTAATAATTGTTATTATATTTGGGATTGCAACATTCAGAAAGAAAGACTTTATATTATTATGGTTTGGTTTCCAATATATATAATGTATAAATGATGGATCCATAATTTTCTCTCCCCATCTTTTTTTTTTCAGAAGTTGAATCTAAATCTTAATTTGCTAGTCATCTACTGTCATTTCAGACAGCAAGTATTCTTCAATGGGTGTGACTGTTCCATTTAGTTAACATAGCCATAACCGTTGATTGCTTTATTATTTATGAGTCAAATTAGTTTTGAATAGCTGTTCCAGCAATTGGAGAACTTCACACATAACACTGGCAGTGGTTGTATGTCAGTTATGACTTGCCTGGAACTGTTTTTTGTATCTATAACTGAATGTAAAGGTAAATGTAAAGATTCCCCTCGCACATATGTGCTAGTCATTCCCGACTCTAGAGGATGGTGCTCATTTCCGTTTCAAAGCCAAAGAGCCAGTGCTGGCTGAAGACGTCTCTATGGTCATTTGGCCGGCATGACTCAATGCCAAAGGCTCACGGAACAAATGTACTATAACAAATGTATAACCGAATGTGCTAACACCCAATTTCATCAGAAAAGCATTCTATTCTAATGTTATACAAAAGGATCACAAACATGATGGTGAGGTGTTTTGTGCAAAATATGAGTAGTTTCTGGAATATTCCATTCTACTCCATTCTATGTTTTCAAAGGATAGCCAGAATTCTAAATATTTGGTCTAGTAGGATAGGAGTCCCCAACGAGCATTGGTCTGTGACATACCTGCAACCAGGCCGCGCAAACAAGCAAAGCCCCATCCACAAGATACAGGCTGCACACAAAACCATACCCCCTCCCAACCGCAGAAAAACCTCTCTCCATGGAACCAGTCCCTGGTGCCCAAAAGGTTGAGGGCCGCTGTAGTAGGAGAGCCAGTTTGGTTTAGTGGTTAAGGAAACCTGAGTGGCGTAGGAGGCTAATGCCTCCTACTAAGGCAGCATTTAACATCCAGCTGCCTGCAATTACTGCGAGTTCAATTCTCACCAGGCCCAAGGTCGACTCAGCCTTCCATCCTTTCTAAGGTGGGTAAATTGAGGACCCAGTTTGTGGAGGCAATAAGCTGACTTTGTATAAATATACAAAAGTATGAAGGTTATTGCTTAACGCATTGTAAGCCGCCCTGAGTCTCCGGAGAAGGGCGGCATATAAATCAAATTAAAAAAAAAAAAACAGGTTAGAAAGCAGGCAACTGTGAGTTCTAGTCCAGCATTAGGCATGGGTACCTTTGGCCTGTCCCTTTTTCTCAGCCCAATTTGCTCATAGGGTTGTTGATGTTTGGAAAATAGGAGGAGGAAGGAATGTAGGAATGTTTTCTGCCTTGAGTTATTTGTAAAAATAATAAAGGCAAGATTAAAAAAAAACAATCTTAACAAAACTTCTTCATCTTTTACTTGGAGAGAGAGAATATTCAGGCTACATGATCATTTTTGTTGCTTTTTCTATAACTTATCCCATTTCCTCTCTTTGGATGAGTCAGCTATAACTTTTTAAGGAGTTTTAAATATGTCTCTTCCATGGATTAATCAAATGACATGATCTGAGCTGTGTTCATTTCCTGTCTCCTCTTGTTTGAAGTATGGTGCCATGTTTTCTCATAATTCCCTCTTCAAGTGAGAAAAACAAAGTATGTGTTATAAGCATGAGATGCTACAGAGAGGCAAGTGAATTCACATATGTCATGATGACATCATGCAAATGAGGTAAAAATATCATTTGTGTCAGCCCCATCCTGTCATTGTGACAGTCAGGAATACAAACTACATTATAACATTCAAACAATACATAGTGATGTGTGTGATGTCATAAGGTCTTTTTATAAAGGGTTATAAACTAGATTTAATTTAGGTAAAACAAAGAAGCAATCCAAAGGGGGGAGGGGGGGGAAACAGCAAAGCAGAGTTGACCCCCATAGCATTTTACTGCAAGTGTCACACCTCTGACCCCAGAAGATTGGATCCTCTTCTTTATGACATTAAGAAATCCAAACAATAAATAAAATGCATTCATCCAAAGAGTTAATTTTTCTCTATATACCAATGACTGCATCTCATCTAATTAGAACTGCAGAAAAAACAATTACTACTAACCTGCCTTCGATTGTGGACCTGTATACTACAGGAGTGAAAAAGAGGGCTGTGAAAATATTTACAGACCATCACTACCCCACCACATCCTGGATATAAATTGTTTCAGCTTCAACGACGCTATAGAGCACTGCACACCAAGACTACTAGATACAAGAACAGATTTTTCCTGAACGCCATCACTCAGATAAACAAATAATTTCCTCAACACTGTCAAACTATTCACATTAGGCTGCATTACTAATTCTACTGGTCTTCTCATCGTTCCTCTCACCCATCTCCTTCCCACTTGTGACTGCATGACTGTAACTTTGTTGCTTGTATCCTTGTGATTTATATTGATGTTGTTTCCTAGTATGACTTGATTGCTTATTTGTACCCTATGACTATCATTAAGTGTTGTACCTTATAATTCTTGACAAATGTATCTTGTTTTTTTATGTACACTGAGACCATATGCACCAAAGACAAATTCCTTGTGTGCCCAATCACACTTGGCCAATAAAGAATTCTATTCTATTCTATTCTATTCTATTCTATTCTATTCTATTCTATTCTATTCTATTCTATTCTATTCTATTCTATTCTATTCTATTCTATGACTGCTTTATTTCTGTTTGGATCTTAGCGAGATAAGTAGAAACTTAGGACAATGTAGCTTTCCAATCAAGTTACACATGGACCCCTCCCCCCAAAAGCTATTTATGACCCGATCGAAATTGGTTGTGACAATACATTCCCTCCCATAGTCAGGGGGACCACTTGCTGACCAACTTACCTTTACAGCCATTTGTGGCATCCTGTGATCATGTGACCATGATTTTCAATGTTTTTTGCCGATAGTCAACATTTATTGCTAGTTTCCAGCAAACCCTCCATCCGATTGGTACAATGAAATTGCTAAACAATCACTCCATTCATTTAATGGCTGTTATGTTTGCTTAACAACTGCCAAAAAAACCCTCCAGGCCTCAGAGTTTTGATTTTGTTGGGTCTGTTACTTGGAACCCTGACAATATATATATGCCAAATTGGGTCAAAAAAGGGACCTGTAAATATAAATGGCAGTACATGTATAACAATTGTCTCTCCATCCCCACACCCCTACACATTTACATACACACACACTTTTTCTCACATGCATATAAACAACTTTCCCTTCAGTTGTGAAAATACTTAAAATTGATCCTGAAGATGTTGCCAGCTACATCTCTAGCTCTTCATACTTTTCTAATATTCATTTTGATCTACCTATATAACAAATTTTAAGAACTCAGTTGAAAGTGCTTTCATTTTCCTCTGATCTGAAACAAATGCTTTCTATGAATCTTGAAAAAACTACAATCAGATATCCATGTCCTTAGTGCATTCTTAGTATTTTGCATGACTTTTACCAATAGTTGGGAATACTTAACTCAGAATATCAATCTCTCCCAAAGGAAACAACATATTGCATTTTAAATGATCTCCACAGCAATTTATTTATTTTAGAGTGCTTCTTTAATGAAGAATTCTGAAAATATCAAAGCATTCTATCTAAAAAAAAATAGGCATGGAACCATTCCCTCCATACAGATGCCATGGAAATTTTTTTGACATCACAAATCCTGGAATTTCAATATTCTGAGTACCAAGAAAGAAAGAACAGCGAATTCTCAGATAAATTTTGGGTAAAGAAAAGCAATTATAAATGTCTGTTTTAGCCTACATCAAAAGAAATTTGGAGCAATTTTGCTTTGAATTACTTTTTTGAGTTTTTACATAAAATCAGTTTGGATTTTATTGATATTTATTTATTTGTATTACAGATAGTCCTCAACCTAAGACCATAATTAAGCCCACAACTTTGGCCATGTGATGGTCATAAGATGGGTCATCCCATCACCAGATGTATAGTGCATAGGTTTATATGGCTACATCTTGTTTCTACAGTCTTTTTACTTTACTTTATATTTTCAATACCATTTCCAAATTGTTTTAAATATTATTTATTTATTTCTTCTTAGTATTCTTTCTACTTTCTACCTTGTGAAGTCAGAAGTCCTTTCTATTTTTTGACTTCAAAATACCTTACTGTTCTGTGTTGAAACATCTCATTTTGACAAGTATTGCTGAGTTGGTGACGTAATACTT
Organism: Masticophis lateralis; assembly: GCA_030761175.1. NCBI lineage: Eukaryota > Metazoa > Chordata > Lepidosauria > Squamata > Colubridae > Masticophis > Masticophis lateralis. The sequence continues at coordinate 221,733,259 of JAUDYJ010000002.1, forward strand.
CCCAGATTCATTATGTCACAGTCTTACTATCCAAAGGTACATTTCTTAGTTACACGCAATCATATGAATCTGCTAATCTTTGCATAGGTAAGCAATATAATGTCACCAAGCATTCCGACTTCTTTCAAGAAACCATATCTCATGATACCATCTTGCATCATTTATTCATTGAAATAGAATAGGTGCCATCTGTAGTCCCATGTATTGTGAATTACAATACATTACAACACATTAATTATTGTTGGTTGGACTAGAAGATCTCAAAGATCTTTTCCAACTCTGATATTCTATGTTCTATGAATTGTGATACTTCTGAATTCTTCTGCATTTTCATAGATAATCACTAGATCAACTGAATGTCCATAAAGCTGTTCCTTTACTGGAACAGCTTTATGGACATTCAGTTGATCTAGTGATTATCTATGAAAATGCAGAAGAATTCAGAAGTATCACAATTCATAGAACATAGAATATCAGAGAATACAAGCAATGTCATTCTCAATATATTGCAACTTATCTTAGCTCCTGTTCCCTACAGAACTTACTTACCTGCCTTTGGGAAGTTAACAAAGATGTTTTCCCATTGGCATAAGGGAAAATGTAAGTTTCCTACTGTTGTTCCCTAAAGTGGATAAGCAAGAGTTATGCTTCTGATGTAGTTTATTACCATCACAACTAAAGCCATGCTAGCCTTATCTTCAATAAATTGATCTTATCTTTTGAAGTAATCTAAGTTGATCATAATTATAGCTTATCAAAATGAGTTTCACACAATTTTAGTATCCAGTGTAACAAAGAGATTTCCTTTCATTTTTTCCCTGACTTTACCACTGTCGTTTTAACTTTTTCTTACATTTTAGCATGATGAAGAGTAAATACATTTTTTTTATTTTTTCATTTGTTGCATATGTATTATTTTCTGTGACACTGCTGTTTAATTTTCAGAGCATAGCCATCATAGATATATCATGATCTCTACCACTTCATCTATAAGATTTATCAGTTATTTTATTGTTTATATACAAACAATATTTTATTTTTTATTTTTTTAAAAAAATATTTTTTTAAAAAAATTTGCACTGTTTCTTCTTTCTCCTCCTCCTCCTCCTCCTCCTTCTTATCCCTTCTCCTGCTCCCTTTAAAATCTACACATATTGGGGCTGAATGTCTACTTGACTTTTCATTAGTTTCAAGCATGTAAATCAGGTTGTTTATAGGCTTGCTCTACCAGGTCTGCAGATCTACAAAGTGTATGGATTTTTAATCTTTCAGTCAGTTCTCTGTTCCTTTGGACCCATAGCAAATGCAAATAAAAGGATCAGTTACATATTATATTTGATCACATGGTATCTCTTCCATGGTTGTCCATTCCCTTAGTAAAGTCTTTTGGAGGTAAGTCTCAAAAAATATTAGCTGAAGCAAGTTCTCCAGAAACCAAATCTTTCCCACATCCTTCCCTGCAGTTCCTCTTTAAGAGGTGTCAGCATGGCTGAAAGAATGAAGTGGCTCCACATTGTTTGCCTGAACTATTATGTGCTTAACATTTCCATGACAAAAGTGCCACTCGACTTCTCCCCGATTAATGCAGCTTGAGGGCTCTTGTCCTCCTTTAATAAAACGTTGTTGAAATCATTTATTTAGAGTCCCTGGTTACTACTGGGAGAATGACCATCTTTGTGCCAAAATATAGTGTATACAGTTCACTATTTTGTAGTAGATCATTCCATTATTTGAGAAATTGATTAAATGGGTGCCTTAGAAAGTATTTATGCTAATACTGCATTACTTTTGTCAGTGTGAGGCTTTTCAACTGTCTGCTCCATCCAATACCTCAAGTAAAATACAGTAGGCCTACATTCACATATGCAACCGTTTCATCTTTTCTTCTAAACCTATATTAGATTTTATGTTAACTTCTTCTCTTCTGTGGTATATGTACATACATAGACTTATTTTGTCCTATTTGCTTCTTTGTGATATACCTGATCCTGTATTCCACTATAGGGATCAGATATATTGAAATATTCTGTCTATCCAGCATTCCCCTGTATTGAATGCTGGATAGACAGTGTGGAATAAAGCGTGGAATAAAGTCTTGCGCTAACTCAACTAAATCAAATGAACGCGCACGCACACACACACACACAAATTATAAAAGACTTGAAATTGCCCAAAGCCCATTTTTGAAATTTTCCCAGATAGGTTACCAGATTGCTGAACATCAGAATACAATTAAGTTTAGGCCTTTATTTAATCCCAAATTCCCAATTAAGGCAGTTTATGTAGTGTGAAATGAAATTAATGATAGTGTTAAAATGAATATACTCATATTTTCGTCAGAGCTATTACGTATTATTTCTAGTAGAAAACTTCTAGATGCAAATGTGCAAATATACCATATTTGCATCTAAAATGGATAATATTTTTAGCATTCAGAGAACATAAGAATTAGGATACTCAGTTTCACATAGGGTGCAGTGCAATTAGAATTTTAAAAAGCGTAATTCTAGGGAAGCATCAAATCCAGTTTCAAGTTACCTATATACTATTATTTACATATAATACAAAGATGGTTTGAAATACAAAATTTGTTTTTCATTCCATTGTATGGGATTTTGAAAGGAATAATTATAATTTCCATTTTTTAAGTCTTACTCTAAGGTCTCTGATTATTGTCAGCTGCCAAGAGTCATGAAGAACTGGGGCATGTAAGTTTAATAAATTATTAATATTAATCTCGCAACTCAGAAATAAGTTGGTTAAGACAGTTTGCTTTACTTTTCTGCCATTTTGTTTGCACATTTATTTTCAGGTGATCCATGCTTGCCCACGTACACTTTTATATATTGTTAAAAATAAACAGAGACCTTATGTTATATCCATTGTGCTTGTGTACAAAAGCCTCACAGTGCTCTTGGGTGATCAGTGAAGCTTGAATCTGCCTCTATTTACTGTATGGTCACTGTCAGTTCAATGAACTGCCTTCTTATTCTCCACCATTGTCTCACACTCCCTTAAACATTTGTCACTGAAGTGCCTCCAAAGACAAATAAACTGTCACTGAGAATTCAAATCTGGTAACTGGGAAGAAAAGGGGCACAAGGGTATCCAGTGGATTATTTTACATGAAATGGGGAGTGGGGAGTAATAAGAGACAGTGGGAGGGAGGAAGCATTATTTGCCCCCACTCATTTGGTCAGGGTGGGTCAAAGTTTGTAAATATTTTAGAAATCTTGTAAACATCAAAGAAGTCAGTGTTATATTTGTTTCTCAAGAATCCTTTGTGGCACATCCTATTTTGGGCAAATCTCACCTGCTAGATAGGATAGGGTTGAATTGTGGTTGCTCAAGATAATAAAACTCTTACACATTAACTTATGGAAATTGAATGGGCTGAGAGAAATGGAAGCAAATCTTCAGTAGCGAAGTGGAGGTTTATTTTCTTATTATTCTTCCCCCACCCATTATTTTTATTTATCAGTATTATAAAGTCTTCATCTATAAATGTCTCAAAGAAAATAACAAGGAAATTGACTGTGATAAATATCAACGTCTATAGAATGATCATCTCATCCATTTGATGAACTCCAGAAGTGCTAGACTTCACAATTACTAATTCTCAGCATTAGAATCAGTAATGCAGACTGAAAATTGTGGAGTGACATCCAATACATCTGGAAGGCACTGGGTTGATACTGAGAATTTTGGGGTGAAGACATTCAATACATCAATTAGAATGCTTTTTTCTCTATGGAGCGCAACTCCGGTTGGTCTTTATTTAAAAACTTGCAAAGAATACATTTAGAATCCTCATTCCAGGTGCCATGTAAATATGCATTTATTTTTGTCAAGAATTTCTCAAATTAGGATTAACAAGGAATTTCTAGTTTCTGTACCAGGAAATAATTCTGTTCCCCAATGTATTTTCCTCTTTAAGGAAAATCTATGGCCCAAGCTTCTTCCCAAGGGTATAAGGAATGGGTAGCTATTACCTCAGATCAAACATCAGTTGACTTTAAAATATCTCATTTCCTGTGACTGAATTAAGAAAAGAATTTAAGATCATCCTGAAGACTAGAAACTCAGTACATGTAAGTGGAACTTTTTATTTTAATGTCAGGTTCTATGAATTAATGAAAACAGCAATATTCTTTAAAAAATGATGTAGTGCGTTGTGGTGGAAATACTAAATTTACAATTTTGTTAAGTGCTTCTAACAACTCTTAGGTCTGATGGTTTTTACACACCAAAAATGTTATCTAAGAAAACATAACAGTTCTTGCTGATCTTTCTTCCTCAGCAGTCAAGGTTTATTTGTTGCAGCTTTTAATCTTCTGACTTGTCTTCCAATCACAGCATTGAAAAAGAAGTTTTAAATAAACAGCAGGGATACAAGATAAATAAACTTTTTTTTTTAAGCAAGTGCCTAGCTTGGCACAGTTCAAACTCAATCCCCCGAGGACCAAGCTCTCTCTTTTGTGTTAATGTTTAAAAGATTTTCAAATGCTGAGAGTTTATTCTTACTGCAAACATTTCTATTTACAAGGTCAAGTGTATCAGCACTCGAGACAGCTTAAGAGCGTAATTATTTATCTAAGGGTGTTTGAGTGTAGATCAGTAGCTCTGGCAGAAAACCAGCCTTCAGAGGGCTGCAAAACAACTGCTAAGGCCAGTGTAAGACACAGGCTTGTCATTGTTGATCACACATGGTTCATTATATCTGCGCTCTCCTGCATGAAAGGAAGATGAGCTGGTTTGCAAAGTGGCTCCAATTCAGCAATCATTATTCTAAATGTGTTACTCTTTACATACTTGACTATGGGTTTGGTACTTATATACAAACAGGTCATCAACAAAATTTTTGTATTTCAGAGAAAAAATTGGGACACAGCATTATTTCTGTGGAAATGCAAAATGCATAACTGGCATAGCTGTGTCCAATCATATACCAACTTGTTGCCATGCTAACATAATTCATATCTGTATCACTATCTTTGTTCAAAGGAAATATTTTTTGAAGGGAAGCAATTACCAACTTACTTAAGATATAGCTGACAAGTTCTCCAATTGCTCAGAGGAATACCAATGAATCCCATGAATGTATTTTATAGCAAGTAATTTGAAGAACAAAATCTATACCCAACTATTTCCATTTATATTCCACTCTGTTCCTATTTGGAGTGGTTTAAAAACAACTTCACCATAATTCTTCTTTAAAAATCTCTCTTTACTAATTTACACATAAAAATACACACTCAATAGATATTTAAACATAAGGCCTTTTCACATGTTCTATAAAAATACAATGTTTAAGGAAGTCCAAAGAAACATGTATACAATTCTACAAAGTTCATAAATCCCTCAAACAATACAAAATTTAAATTCAGATCTATTTGAAAAAGCTCTGTACATTATTTCATTTAGGGAATTACTGTTGTTTGCATTCCTTAACATACAAAATTATATCTGCCTCTTTGCAATAAAAGAACAACAGATGTATTATTTTTTGCAGATGGGGTACGTTTAAAACTTTTAATTTCTTAAAAAATAAATTATTCCCAAAGTATACCATTTATAAAATTCTATGTACAAGTAACAACAGCTGGTAACAAAACCAGTTTTAAATACATTTTATATAAAATTTACCAGAGGTCAGCCCCCTGATAGGATTAGAGGCAATATAACTTCTCAGGATATTTTTACATATTGAGTTTAAAAAGTGTTTTTTGAAGATGGCAGTGCAGAGCTCTTTAGAGACAAAGGTTGCATTGTTCAACAGCCAACAGTTCAGCCTTTTTGTTTTTTTTTCTCCTAGGCTGAGGCAAGAGAGTTGCTGCTGAACTCATGTATTGCAATTCTAACTGATGCAAAAACCAATACAAACCCTGGACAGGAAAAGAAACCATTACTGTAGGAAAAACAATGAATTTACATATCATCCCAGACATCTAGAATGAACTTGTGTATCATCACAGGGATGTAGGAAATTTATGTATGTCTTTACTACTTCCCATAAAACCTGGAAGCTAATTAAAGCTAATTATGCATCAAGAATGTAAAACTGAAATATGTGCAATCATCACCACAGATAACAAATAACATGCCAGGATTATACTTCATTCTGCAAAAAAATAGTCCTAAATCTACTATATATGAATCTTCAAAGTAACTCTGAAACCTCTTCCCTCTATGCCTGCACACCTATCCAATTAAAAAGAATCAAAACTGCACCTTCAGTCAAGCATAATTATGAACTCTGTGGATGTTAACTGGATGGTAGGAGTCACTTGTTGAATAGTTATGCACTTTTGGAAGCACTGCAGGGAAACCTTCCCAACTTCACTGAGGACAGCTTGGAAAAATAGCAGTCATTGGTACATTTATTGCTTTCAAGTTGACTGTAACCATGAGACAATCTGCTTCTTTAAAGTCATTTGCCAAATGGCAATAATTTGCATAGTGCATATGTACAGGTATGTCATGCATACTGCATATTTCCTAGCTGAATGCATACAGGATTGAGAAAAAGTCCAGCTGTGTGTAATTGGGCAGCTGCAAGTAGTGATGCCTGTGCACACAGCAAAATAAACACTGCACAATCTACACCCTGACATGCATAGTCAAGACATTTCTTACATCTCATAAAATAACTAATGTGCAATATATGTAAAACCTACAGGTGAATTCCAAAGCATATTCATTTTGAACATCAACTGGAAACCCTTCTAAAAGAAAAAGTGTCAATAAAGGAAGGGTCCAGTAACAAACTCCACAGCTTTTTAATTGTACTAGATTCCCTTTCTTTAAATCAAAAGGGGAAATTTAATACAACAGGAGCATCCCTTTCAGGCATCATTTTTAAAGAGAAAATGCCCATGTGAGAGGAAAATTCTCTACAAGGCTAGGAATACACAGGAAACCAAATCCCAGCCAAGGGGACTGGTCAACTCGGAGGTCTTCCAACTTCCAGCTTCTCTTCACCCATGAAACTAGGAAGCCCAGGCAAGATGCTCAAGGATACTGGCCTATTTTAGAGGATTCCTTTTCCTAAGATACCACGTTCCTTGGGAGATACTGTGCCATCGTGTGAGAGGAGAGACCTGGGGAAGCTCTCAGAGACCCTCCCTTACCCGGCCAGTTGGAACCCCCACGCGGGACAAGCGCCACGAGGCCAGCCCACCTTTCTTCCCTCTCAGCTCGGCCACGGCCCCCCTCAAGAGCCTCTCCTCTCAAGGCTAGGCTAGGAGAGAAGCAGCAGCAGCAAAATGGAGGCAATCGAGAGCAGCGTCCAGGCGGCCACAGGGGCCGTCCCGCCGTCCCCGGGCTTCCTCGGGTAAGACGCCTCGCCACCCGCGACGGCGGCCATGTCGTCGAAGTAATTTCTGGTGGGCTGGCTGGGCTCCTCCTCGTAGTAGTCTTCGTAGTCGTCGTCTTCTGAGACACCGTCCGAGGCGCCGCTGCTGCCGGGCCCCAGCGCCTCGGCCCCGAAGCACAGGCGAGCCATGTTCTCCTTGACCGACTCGCAGATGGGCCGCTCCAGCCCGTCACAGACGCAGTCGTTGAGCAGCAGCGCCTTGGGCACGACCAGCATGTCCTTAATGACGCCCCGGCACTCCTGGGTGCAGCGGACTCCGTTGAAGAGCTTGCCGCAGGACGTCATGTAGCGGCTGAGAGCCCCGCTGCACCGGCTGTCCCAGTCGCAGCGCCGCCGCGCCTCCGTGCAGCCGATCACGCCGCCGCCCGCTCCCCCCGCACCGCCGCTCGTCCGAGGCAAGCACGGCTCGATAGCGCGCTTGGTGGCGCGACACTTCTCGTCCTGGTCGCAGTCGCAGTCCTCCAGCGCCGGGCCCCGCCTGGTGTGGTTGAGCTGGATGAGCGCCGAAATGCAATGGCTCGGGCACCGCCGCCTATTGGAGGAGAAGGAGGACGCCGCCGCAGAGGCGGCAAAGCCGTCCCCCTCGGCCACGAGCACCGGCGCGCACGCCTCGGCATACTGGCTGTAAGCGTAGCCGCAGTCCGGCTCTTCTTGGCACTGCAGCATCGCCTGCCAGCAGATCAGGCGCCGGCCGTGAACCCCCGGCGGAGGCGAGGCGGCGCCCAGCAACAGCAGCAGAAGCCTCAGCCCCAAGGCGGCCAGGCGCGGGAGTAGCGCGGTCCGTAGGCATCGTCCTCCTCCCCGCCAGGCTGCCACCATCGCGGGCGGCCGCAGGGCAATCGTGGTCGGGAAGCGAGCGCGGAGGAAGCGGCGGCCCAGCGGCTGCCGAGAGTAGAAAAGTTTGGGGAAGTTCTGCCGAGGGTGCGCATGGGGGTCTCCCTCATCAATCCATCCTCCCGGCGCCCGTCCGCGGCCTGGGAATCTTCCTTCGGGAGCGGTTTTTCAGAAAAGCCCAGAAAAGCGGCGCCTTCTCCTTTTTGCAGCCCAACAGCCTCCGCCCCTTAGTCCCGGGATGGGGAGGCCGGGAGGCGGCGAAAGAAGCCTGGAGCAGCAGAGTGATGGGCTCCCTGCTGAGTCGGAGCGGCGGCTTCCCTCCTTCTCATGCCGATCTTCTTTCTTGGAGCTCAGCGTATCTCTTTCACATGCCGAGCGGCCGCGCTGAACTTCTCCCGAGCCCCGGCGGGGCTCCGGAGGCGCGTTGAGCCTCGCAGACTCTTCCGCTGTTGGAACAAGAGGAGGGTAGCCGGACTCACCGCGGGTCCCCGAGCTCTCCCCTTTTCGACTTCTCTCGCCGCCGACTTCCCGCGATCCGCAGTTTCTTCCTCTCTTTGCCGACACTTTTGAGGAGCTGTTTTCTTTCGCGAGGCTTTAAATACAAAAGTGCCCTCCACGCAGCGGCGGCGGCGGCAGCAGCGTGTTCTGATCCGGCCTCATTATGCATGCATGGAAAAGCAAACAAACAAAAAAAATTAGCAACGCTTCTCCTCCTTATTACACATCCCCCCTTGGCTGGAGCCCTCCGACTGATTCGCTCTTTCTCCTCTTCTCCACTCCCCCTCCGGTCGCTCCTCCCCTTTCCCTCGCTACGCGACCCGCCATTGGTCGGGCGGCTGTTGACACGCCCCTTTCCCCTTTTCTTTCTCTACGATCTCTAGGAAAGAAGGGGAGGGGGAGGCCTCCGGGGGGCTAGTGGGCTGCTCACATTCAAAGCTTGAAAGGAAAGGCTTAAAAAGATTGACAGTAGCCCCCCGAGGAACCCAGCCACCCTCGTCCTATTAAGGAAGTTCCTCCACGCCGCTTCTTACGGAGGGCAAAAGATGCAGAAAGGCGAAAGTTAGCGGCTGCTCTCCCATTAACGCCTGCTAGGGCGCTTTAAGCTAAAAGGGACTTGGGAAAGATAAATGAAAGTTTCCAACGCTCATCATCATAATAAAGAGTTGCGCACTTGTTTCACTTTGAGTACTTCCAGAGAGGTGGATGGCTGTCTCCTCTGCACAACAGGGGGTTGAAAGTGTAAGTTGCACTGTGGGGATCCGGGAGGCCCATTAATAAGACACATTCGGGGTCCCGATCTACACTCCACTCACACCCCCCAGTCCCACTGATCTCTCCTGACGTAGAAGCGGTCACCCTAAAACTTTCACTGAACTTTCACTTAAGACCATGGAAGTCCAAGATCAGCCACCCCTTCTGTTGCCTTCTGTTTCGCAGGTTTGAACTCTGAATCTGTATGAACCCAGGGAGAAAAAGTATAGGAGTGACTTAGCTAAGAAGAATGGATTTTGTATGTAAGAGGAGACGTCTCTGAACGAGGTTCATAATGATTCCTGGGGGAAAGCTATACAGTTTTAAAAGTGTCCATTTTGAAAGGCGGAAAGCAAAGAACGGGACACGTCGCAGAGGGTTTAAGAACACATATACCTAGTTTGACATAAGAGTTAAGGTCAGTGGTGAAATCCAATTTTTTTACTACCGGTTCTGTCGGCGTGGCTTGATGGGCGTGGTGTGGCTTGGTGGGCATGGCTTGGGTATGGCAGGGGAAGGATACTGCAAAATCCCCATTCCCTCCTGGGGCAAAGATATTGCAAAATCTCCATTCCCACCCCACTCTGGGGCCAGCCAGAGGTGGTATTTGCCAGTTCTCCGAACTACTCAAATTTTCTGCTACCAGTTCTCCAGTACCTGTCAGAATCTGCTGGATTTCACCCCTGATTAAGTACCATGCTCAAATCGGAGACTGTTACTTTGGCCTTAGGCATGAAAAGCTGGGTTGGGTGACTTAGGTCACTCATTCTGAGCCCAACCCACCTTACAGGGTTGTTGTGGGAAAAATAGGAGGCAGAAGGAATATTGGGTGTGTTTGTTACTTATACAAAGCAATAGAGGCAGGATTAAAAAAAAATCAAATAAATATATATCCATCCTATGAACTCACATTAGTACATGTTATAAGGACAAGAGGTTAGTAAACATAGAGGGGGGTAGGGGTGGGGAGAGAAAATTGGTATCCTTCAGCTTGTTGCTGGTATGTGTGTGTGTGTCTTTTGGTACTACCTTAAATTTTACTGTTGCAAATATCTTTTGACCGCAAGGGGCATCAGTGTCTGCTGACTGTCAAGAGGCGCCTTTGCGGCTTTTTACAGGAACGGAGCAGCTCCATCTGTCAAAAAAATCACGGCTAAAGCTATTTTCCAGAACCAAAGGGAGCCTGAATTTGTGGGATATAAGTTGTCTTAAAATCTCAAGTTAGTATAGACATATCCTACAATTAGGAGTCCATATGACAGAATCTGTTTCAAAAGTAATCCCAATGAGCAAACTATTCTCTCTGAATCTGTTTTCACATTTAAGAAACAATCTCACAAACATTTTTCACCGTGCCCCACCCCCTACCCCAGGGACTCATTTTACCCAAGGCCCAATGTTTTAGGGTCTGGAATTTGATTTGGGAGACATCAGCCTGTCCTCGTTTACTTGGGAGAAAATCTCTCCAGAGCTCAATCTGGTTTTCTTTCAAACAGCCTTTTTGTGTACAGTAATATTTATTGCAGAGCATCACATAACAGTTTTCCTTTTTTACTGCAGAGCAGTATTACATCTCCAAGTGAAGTACTTGGAGGTATCAGGGGTGCTATTCAGCAGGTTCTGACAGGTTCTGGAGAACTGGTAGCAGAAATTTTGGGTAGTTTGGAGTACCGGCTGGCCCCAGAGTAGGGTGGAAATGAAGATTTTGTGATATCCTTACTCCAGGAGTGGGGTGAGAATGGAGATTTTGCAGTATTCGCCTACCATGCCCACCAAACCAAGCCACGCCCACAGAACTGGTAGTAAAAAAAATTGAATTCCACCACTGTACTGTATGCTCTTCAAAGGAGCTGAAAACTGTATGTAACCTCTGCATTTTTACTTCACAACAGGAGGTTGTGAATGGACTTGGTTTCTGTAGGCACCATTCTAGTTGAAATGACAGCTTGAATTGTGTCTTTCTTTAACTTAGACTGACAAAAATGTGACCTTCCCATAGTTGTCCAATCTCTGACTTAGTTCATGTGAGAGTACTCTGCTTTGGGCTCAAGTTCCAACTGGCACTTTTAAGCCAGATCTCTGCTATGCTGCTATGTACACTGGCTTTTCTGACCACAGCATAACACTCTTCACAATTTTTTGTGTACTTGATTACAAAGTTCAAAGATGTGTCTGGGATTCTGATTCTGGCTTTCAACTCCAACACCAACTTATCCTAAGTTTGCCATCACTGAAAAATTTTAAAAAAGGAAATTTGTACAACTATTTAAAATATTATGTGAATTACTGTATAAGTACAACAGCACCATGTTTAAACCTGCAAAAACCAGGATTAATGACCTAACTAAAACACAAGAAATATAATTACCTACATTCATATCCATTAATTAGCAGTTCATCCACTTAGGTAGAAACCACTTATTGTATAATGTTAATAGTTCATCCAGCTGGATTAAATGTTAGAATTCCTGCCAACTTTCATCTAATTGGAAAAGAGATTATGTTGAATGATAAGATTTAGTTCATGAGCAATTTCAATTCATGCCTGCACAGTTTATGATATGTCAAGCCAACAAAGTGCACCGGTTGGGCTTGTAACCAAGGATAAGTGCTTGGTAACGTCCTGTGACTCTAAAACAATAGAATTGCCAACCATTTCCCAAGGCATCACACACAGTAGGTAAACTGGACTCCATCTTTCTGAGAAAATGGATTGTGTTAGTTTAGTAGCATTACTGATTTAAAAAGGCAAAGATGTCCTCCACCTGAGTTCCTAGTTTACATGTACAGTACATGACTATATTGTTTTCTGACACCCACCTCCCCTTTTCCAGAATATGTTTTGTTGTGGGAACCTTTGTGAACTCCTATTCAAGTGTTAATCAAGTCTGATCCTGCAGAGTTTCAAGTCCAGATGTGGTCAGCCCCGTGACATTGATCAGGACTATGCAGAGATCCATATCAGAGGCAAAATATGTCAGGAACTACTTAAACCAAATATAGTTTTTCCCCCTCAAAGATCTCATGAAAACTATAGAGGAGAGCTGCTTGATCCCAGGAAAAGACCTAGGTCAGGAGCGTCAAACTTGCATAGTCACGGCGGCATCACGTGATGTACCACGACTTTTTCCCTTTGCTAAACCAGGCATGCGTCTGGGGATGGCCAGTGTGTGACACATCTGGCCCGCCAGCCGCGAGTTTAACACCTAGGTGCTTTGACAGGTGTTACATGTCTGTGAACAGCAATCAGGTCCTGGCAGGTGCTGTGCCTGAGTTACCAGCAAACAAGAGCTGTGTGAATGGCCACTGTTAACAACTGACATTGCTGTTGACAGTTCTGCTACCTCTCCCCAATCATGACAGTATTTATCCTTCCAACACATCTAATGTTTAATAGTAAACTGTTATTCACAGACACTAATGCTGCAATATATTTTTTTTAGTCACCAAGGAGCCAGAATTATTATTTATTTATTTTTTTGATGTTTGGATTGCAAAGAAGTACGTGACCATGGTGCTGTACTGTAAAGTACATGACGGTTTTTCTGTAAACCTTGACTTGTTACGCTAAAAAGAAATGAGAAAAATCCTTTTAAAGTAATATTTTGGTGCATTCCAATCATTTCCCACCAATTCCAAAGATAAGATTTGTCTTGATATTTTATTGCAGTCATAAGAAGAGAAATCCTAGAGAACAGTGTGTTAACATTATACCTTTTGCAAACTCTCTTTAGACTTCTTTGTGGTCTGTGGCTCTCATATCTTTATAAAATATCATATTTGCTTCTTTGGCTGACTTCTGAAAATGAGATTGTTATTTATATCAAATGTAAGTTTTAGAGAGGGTATTTACCCCATGTATGGTAAACAGAGTGATATTGCTCAATTCAACTGGACTTGGGCTTTATAAACTTCTGCACAATGTAAACTGCAAAGCAGACCACACATGTTGCTAAAACAAAGCTACAAACAGAATAAAAGTCAAATATTCTTTAACTATTAATGTAACTGTTCCAAGGGTTACACATAAAAGATTATCCATTCAGCAAGCCGTGTGGCAGAAAAGTGGAAGACAAATCCTTTGTTCAAGCAGACCAGCCATTTCAACTACAACTTCAATTATAGGATGTATTTCTTTATATCCCACAGCAGATGATGGTGCTAGTGAACCTGTTTTGGGATCAGGGAAAATATCTGGATTTTGAGATGGGCTCATAAGATATCATCCATGAGGAGTGCCAATCAATTGAATAAACTAGAGCAGTGATGGCTAACCTTTTCTGGACCGAGTGCCCAAAGTGCGTATGCCCGAACCTCCAAAATGCAATGCATGCACGACTCCTGCATGCACCCCACCCCCCTGTGCATGCGAGCACAGTGCCCCGCACACGTGCATGGCAGAAACCTGAAGACCAGCTGGCCGGAGGGAGGCGCCCACGCATGCATGGCAGATCTGAACTGGGGCAATGGCTCGTGTGCCAAAGGAGAGGGCACTGCGTGCCACTACTGGCACACGTACCAAAGTTTTGCCATCACACTACTAGAGATTCAAATAATGAGGTTATTCTGTGCCAGCCATGTAATCACCAGAATGATCTCTACGAAAAAATTGTTTGCCTTTTTTTCTCTCCCTAGCAGAAAACATTTCCAAACAAAATACCAGGCTACAACAATCTGTTATTTTTATTTTCTAAAATTGTTGATGGGGCCTAGAGGCACCCTAAATACAAAAGTGGCTGCTTTGCTTTGGCTTATGCTATTTATCTTCTGTTTTGTTTTGTTTTTAAATTAAAAGAACATTAAGAAAAGTAAGTTAAACAGGCAGGAAATTGGTGGGTGCACATTTGTGCCCATAAACATCACTATGCTCTCCTCTGATATAAACAAATAGCTTTTAGCAAGTTTTTAATAATATAATTTCTAGATCTAGTATTCTTTTATGATTCAGTAGCCCTGATGGTGCAGTGGTTAAGATGCAGTATTGCAGGCTAACTCTGCCCACAGCAAGGAGTTTGATCCTGACTGTTCAAGCATGACTCAGCTTTCCATCCTTCCAAGGTTGGTAAAATGAGGACCCAGATTGTAGGGGGCAACATGCAAATAATACTGACACTAAATAGCTCAGAGTGCTGTAAAGCATTATGGAGCGATATATAAAAAGTCTAAGTGCTATTCAGCAGCGCACATTTTCTGACTTCCAGAGTAAATGACAAGGAGAAAGAAGTCAGCATCAAACTGTGATGCTAGAAAATGAAAGTAAATTAATTTCAGCTGGAATTATGAGAGTGTCTGGGGGCCCCTTCATCCCATATGCATGTTCTCTCCTGTGAAGTCTACTGTTACAAAGGCTTGTTGTGACATCAGCATGCTTCTATTAGTAATTGAAATATGGTTTATAAATTGAATATTTTTTATTTTGTATTTTTCATTACCTTTCATATATCTATTTATCTCTGCCTTCCCCAGCCTGGTGCCTTCCAGGTGTTCCTGCAAAGGATAGTCTTAAAGTTGCAAATGGAAATCACTTGTTATACCAGCAATGGGCCTTCCATTATTATTAGTAAAGTGTGATATAAAAAACAAAATTGAATTCTAATATCATCTCACTCTGGTCTTTGTAAAGAGTAATTCGTTATTTCAGCAGCCTATGAGCTCAATTAAATAAATCAGTAAATAAGAATTACTATCCAACTCCTTCATCTTGTAAACTATGTTGGTGCTAGCCAAGAATTATACCTAATAGAAATACTAAGTCTAATTAAGATTTGCTATAGAATTGTACTAGCAGTAGCTGTTATTATTTTATTGTTGGAAAGTATTTCTCTAGCAATATTTAGTTCCATAAGAACTCTGAAAAATAGATTTGGCAGAAAAATATAGTTTGATCTTTGATTTTGATATATTTAAGATTAACCCTGGATGATTTCCAATTGAATTGCTGGTGTTCAACCTCCTGCTTACATTACTATGAGTGAGGTGAGAACTTCCAGAATGGTTGAACTCTGATGAGAATACTGTGAGTTGTAGCCCCCCACCCCCACCCCCCACTCAAAATCTGAAAGACACCATGTTGAGAAGGCTGAAGATAAATGTTCGCTTCATCCTCAGGTTAGTTAGTATGGAGTAGAGTATTTAAATTGTGTAATTTTTTGTCTCTGGGCAAAATATAGACCCCAAACTCAGACCTTCTGAATCATTATCACCTTAACTTTACAGCAACAGCATAACTACCAATCAGCAGACTTTTAAATACTTTGCAGATATGCCACTATGCCAGATAAAATCTGAGGATGTACCCTCATGATTGTTAAGGAAAATCTGACTGCAGAACATTGTAATGTTGGTCTGATAATCCGGTAGGAATGATGAGGTCGTTATTTCATCTTTTCTGCCCGGTAGGAGTTTTAGAAGTGATAAGATTAAGAAGACATGAAATGGCAGTGTGGTAGGACATGGCCTACATACTCTATTACATGAGTCTGAGGAGCGGTTGTAGAGGAGGTTCAACTTCCATTACCATCAAACAAGTCTTCAGCATCTATTGGTGAATCATTCCAATGACCAGGAAGAAGAGTAGAGCTTTCACGACACAACCAAAAAGAGGTCTTAGATTCATTCTAATTCCTTATTTCATCCAAGGGATTATGCAGATTTCTGTAGGCCAAATTTGTTAGCATTTGTTGCCGAAGAAGGTATCTGCTCATAGTTCTACCTCACCAGTGTATTAATGTGCCTCGTGCCACTTCTGTATTGAAAGGAAAGTATGCCAACCAACATTTCTGTCTGCTATAGCAGAGCTTTTACTGTGCTTTTGCAGTGAGGCTAGGCAGCATTGCTCCCTTTGCAAATTTCATGTGGACCAGTTTCAGGCTGGTTTCTTTTCACATCCCGCTCAGTGTCATCTATCAGCACAAAAAACAATCATTGATCATTCTCCAGAATATGTGGTAGGCCAGAGTTTAAGGACACTGGGTGGGTCTTTCTTTTCTCTGTCCTGAAGCCAATTTCCCCTGTGAATGGTTTCTTGGTCAGACAAAGAGCCTCTTCTCTCTCCCGTGCTCTATTCTATACTTATATGTGTATGCTTTCTGTACTTTACAATATTACCAGTACACATAAGCGTGCACACACACGTACCAAGTAGCATCAGTGCAGCAGCAGCAATACCGCCCAATGAAAATCATTCAAACTTTACTAGAATATCAATATTCCCATATTAATGGTTGCGGTGGGGGGGAGGTTTCCCACTCACTTGACTTGCTAGGAAATCAATATTCTAGTGTAAAAAAGAGAACTAAGAACAAGTGTCCTTTCTTTGCAGGCTAATCCAAAATGGCCATAGAGGACAGAGTCATAATTGGATGGCAAGGGTGTGTGAGTAACAACAACCTCAAACAACCAACTGGAGCTGGCAGATCCCATCCTGATTACGCCATCATAAGCATTGTCACTGAGGCACCATAGTGAGTCTAGATGGTGAGTTTTGTGTTGCAAGGGGATGTAAAATATTATTTTCACAAAGATAATTTCAGTGGACTGAGAATGAGGAGGAGGCAACATGTTCAGGACAGAACCTTAAAAAAGTATGGAAACCATCTTCATGTTGGAGTAAATAGAATGCAAGGATTTGCTCTCAAGGTATCCTGGACTAAAAACATGCAGAACTTCAGTGATATTAATTCAATGTGTTATCTGAAATGCTCAATTGACAGCTAGTCTAATGTTTTTATCATGGGGAAATACCACTACTGAATGCATCCAGAACCCATCTTGATCGCTGAATTGAGAAAGTATGCCTGAATCCAAGAACTTTAAAATGTTGCTGAATTCAGCTGAGTCATGGGAATTGCTTGCTCAAAGAAAGCCCAAATATTGGAAAAGAACCTCTGGTGATGGAAGCCTTGTGGGTTTGGAAGTTTCTGTAGGAAAGCAGGTATGAACTTGGCACAGGAAAAAAAAAACCCTCTCACTGGGTAATACAACCTTTCAAAAAGTAAGTAGGGACGGTTATTAGAAAGTTAGTTGTCTGGCTCCAAGACAACCCTTAGAAAAATTCCCCAGAGGGTCTCTGAAGCTGCACACTTGTCAATGGGATTTGAGTTAACAACTTGACCCAATTTGAATAATAGAAACATATAGCTAGAGAGTAGATGCATCCTTCGAACATCTTTTAGGCATTAATGAAGAATTGTTTTGGCTACAAAAGTTTGGCAGATTTTTTTGCAGCTGGATCTGGGAAAAAAAACATACAACAGTTATGAAAACTCAAGATAATTTGATTTTTTTCACACTTCCTGAATTCTATTTTTAACCCATTAGATTGTTTTAGAAGTAATAGCCTACTATCAGTTCAGAGATATATAATTTATTCCTGACCAAAATATCTTTATTGATGGTTAATGTGAGAAAGAGATTTTAATTCTATTTTTCTATGGATGTTAATCCAAGATTTAGAAATAGGCTTGGGAGCAAATTGACAACCCGGTTTTTTCCATAGAGGTGTTATTTTCATGGGAGGATGCAACTCACAAGCAGTCCCCTGCACTGCAATAATCCACTCTTGAGGTTACCAGCAGATGGATCACTCTGTCCACAATGTCATTAGTTGGAGACAACTGTATTTCGTAAACTTCTAAAGCTGAAAAACTGGACATAGCCGGACAAAAATATTCTATGCAACATAAACAAATCTTGATGATAATGATGACTCTACAAATTCTCCCGGTATATGCTGAGATTAGTGCTCCCAGTGTATGCCCATATACCCTCAGAGGGATTACAATCCCATCTAGAGCAGACAACTCCCTAATTCAGAGACTCTCATCCAGTGGTGGGATTCAGCTGATTCTCTCTGGATCGGGCGAACTGGTAGCGGCGACTGCGGGAGGCTCCACCCACTGCCCGGACTTAATGTGCAAGCACTGCGCAAGCGCAGAAGGCTGTGTGCATGCACAGATGAGGCGCACAATGCTCACATTCACAAACCAGTAGGGAAGGTAAGTGAATCCCACCACTGCTTTCATCCTGGGGACCTCTGGGAGTCCATGCTGTCATCACAGGCATCTGCGAAGTCTTGAAGAAATGTTATGATTTAAATCTTGAATTAAGCCTTGAGAGTCTGTGGCCACAAAAGGTATTTAAAGGGGGTTCATGGTGAAGAAAAGGTTGAGAAACTAATTGCCCTAATTCATTGTTTCCAGTGCTTTTCTCTTGTCAGGATTCATCTTAGTTTATTGTCCTTCCTCTACAAATAATTCTCCCACCTCATCCAGGCTCAGATCATGGGGCTTTAGACTCAATTGTCATAGGGCCAAGATAGAGCCACCTAACACTCTGACAATAGGCCTCATATAAGAAAAGAAACACTGTAACACTCTGTCTGAACTTGGAGTGATAGAAAACAGTTCCCAATTACACTGTAAGCAAGACTTTCAGAAGCTCCTGAGACTATGAAGAAACTCAACAAGGATATCTTCAAGCTGATTCAGTCTCCCAAGTGCTCAGCATCTGGAATGGAATGGCTTTGGACAAATCCATTCTTCTAAGAGCATCTGAAGCTGCATGGATGTTAAAACACATTTTTCCATCTCTAGTGGCAAAATATTTTGGATTAGTCATAATCATATTGGAGGTTTATGGAGTTTGTCTCCAAGCCAAGTCCTATTAAAATACATTTTTGTGCATGTAAAATATACTGTTTCTAATTTGGTATTTTATGAGTATATTTTCAAAATCACAACGGGGTTATAAACTAGTTTTAGTTGTTCAAGAGAATAATAATCCTGAGTCCTGAGACAATTTTTCTCATGCTACCAATGAAAAGGTTTTGTCATGATTCTCTTACAGGCAGTCCTTGACTTATGACCACAACTGAGTGTAAAATTTACATTGCTAAGCGAGGGAGTGAGTTGCATCTCATTTTACGACTTTTTTGTCACAGTTCTTAAATGAATCAATTGCAGTCATTAAATGAATCTGGCTTCCTCCATGGACGTTGCTTGTTAGAAACTAGCTAGGAAAGTTACAAATGATGATTACATGACCCTGACCAGTACAACTGTCATAAATACATGCAAGTTGCCAAGTGCCCAAATTTTGATCACGTGACCATGGGGATGCTGCAATGGTTGTAATTGTGAAAACTAGTCATAGGTCACTTTTTTCAGTATTGTTTGAACTGTCACTAAACAAATGACTGTAAGCCGAAGACTACCTGTAATAACAAATGGAAAGCATTCTCAGGAAGTTCAAGAAATCAGCTCAAGGTTGTATTTTGTGTCTTGGGAAGGGAGTTAAAATTTGTTAAAGGTAATGGCAAATGGATTAAGTAGCATTGTTAGGGAAAGATCAGGGGTGAAATCAAGCAGGTTCTGACAGGTTCTGGAGAACCGGTAGCGGAAATTTTGAGTAGTTCAGAGAACCTGGTCCCAGAGTGGGGTGGGAATGGCGATTTTGCAATATCCTTCCCTCAGGAGTGGGGATGAAATGGGGATTTTGTAGTATCTTTCCCCTGGAGTGAGGTGGAAATGGAGATTTTGCAATATCCTTCCCCTGCCACCTCCACCAAGCCATACCCACCAAGCCATACCCACCAAGCCACACCCACTGAACCAGTAGTAAAAAATTTGGATTTCACCACTGAGAAAGATGTACTGATGTAAGATTCTCAGTCATCCACATAATGCTGAAAGTTGAATCATGAGAACTGGACTTAACTAGACACGGTGGCGCAGTGATTAGAGTACAGTACTGCAGGCTACTTCTGCTGACTGCCGGCTGACTGCAATTTGGCAGTTTATACCCAAATTGTTGGGGGCAATATTATGATGCTGTAAACCACTTAGAGAGGGCTGTAAAGCACTGTAAAATGGTATATAAACGCTATTGCTATTTTCTTGTTAGTTTGGGACGTTTCACTGCTCATCCAAGCAGCTTCATCAGTCCCAGCAAGTTAGTTATGAAACTATCTGATGAAGCGGCGAAGCATCTCAAACCAACAAGAAAGTAAGTCCGATTGTCATGACTCAACTTTCAGATGATTGTTAGGGAAACTTGGGTCCTTTGTGCAATACCTCATAAGAGAATGCAAGAAGAAAGATCCAGAATGTAGCTGAGCAGAGCATGTTTTATTCATGTGGGTAGTTTAAAATATCACTTGGAAAAGGGCCTCAGATAAAAAGGGCAGTAGCTCAGATGAATAGGAAATGCTGCACCCGAAGGTGAAATCCTTTGAATAGTGGTTTCTTCATAAAATTCATGCCTAAAGCGATACTGTCTTTAGCCTGTTATATATATTGCATTTCATGACTAGACTTTCAAATTGAATTCACTGCCATCATCTCCTACTACAGAACATCTTGAAAAAATCAAGCTACAAATAATGCCTGTTTTTTAAAGGTCAAAGAATTGAGAGAGAGAGTCGGGGGGTGGGGAGTGGAAAAGACTATATTTGGAAAGAAATATTCAGGAAGTCCTGAATATTTATTTACTGATATCATCTTCAGAGCCCAAGGGTATTTCAGAGCACAGGCTGCCACAGTTTTTATTTTTTATTTAAATAAAACTTGGTTTTATTTCTTATGTATCAATTGACAAAATACCCCCTAGACTATGCCACCCAAATAATGTGCTCTTTTCTCTGAATTTTGCATTTCATAGATGGCCTTTCTCAAAAGAACTTTTGCAATATTTCTAGGGAAAGTTATATCAGAAGTTGATCCAAATTAATTAATGTAAATCATTTTAAGAAGTTACACCAAGAAGTTACACCATGGTTTAGTAATGTGGTGCAATATTGTGTTTGTAAATAATCCAGGGCAGGAATAGGCAGGACATCGTTTTGGAATTACTAGTTGATTTCTGAGAGATTTACTGTAAGAATATTGACTCACATTGGTTGTGTTTGCTTGTTTGTGATATTTGGAAACTGCTCCAACTGTAGGACTTTAATAGGGTACAAGAAAGATGCATTCCAAAACGTCCATATGGACAATGGAAATTATATGCTAATTCCACATATAGTTAGTATTTTCCACTGTGACCGTAGGCCAGACACTGCCTCTGAACTATAGTCAGTGTCATTCTCTGCAATATACCAGCTAGAAAACAAAACTCTTCAATGCATTGTATATTAATAGTTTTACTGAATTAGGCAAATACAATGACAAATGCTAAGAAAAATAACCACTTCACTGTGGTTGCCCTTTTCTTTTCACATTCTACTGTGTTGTACGCAAAATCATTTATCTTATTATGTACTTAAGCCTTGGAGTAACATCAGTGGATTTCTGTTACGAAGGCCAAATATAGTGAAATAATTAAAATGTTGCAATTAGGTTCAGGTTAAATTCTCATTGACCTCTAAAGTCATTGGATGGCTTTGGGCAGTCACTTTTTCTTAATCTGACCTATTTCATAGAAGCGTTGAAGGATAAGATGTACATGTCTAATCTTCTGGACAGACTGATTGCTTCACTTCAAAACTGAAATTTGGAAGATAATCTGTAACAAGAATTGTTGTAGAATAGACTGTCACCCATTGCAGCAAGAGCATAGAACAAGAACATGCTTTTAAAAAAATCTGCAGACTGTGACACATGTTCTTAATGAATTTCTCTGAATAGTTATGGAAATAAACTCTAAGGATAAATGAAAAAAAATTCTTTATATATTTCGTTTACCATACACTAAAACACGTCTGGGCTCAAACAACACAGAAGTGGAAATCTATACATCCTGCTTGTTGCGTTTCAAAGACACCCCCAATCATCATTCATAGAGGATATGTCTTCATATGTTGCCTTCTGTTTCCCTGCCACGCTGTTGCTAAAGCAATCTGCTTAAGACGTTCCAATATGGGAGTGGTGATTTTTCTCTTGTCCTAACACAAGATCTCCTATACCAGTGTTTCTTAAGTTCAGCAACCTTGAGATGTCAGGACTTCAATTCTCAGAATTCCTCAGCCAGCATGGTTGGCTGGGGAATTCTGGGATTAGAAGTCCATACATTTTAAAGTTGCTGAGGCTGAGAAACATTACCCTATACAGACAGCTTACAGAGTTTATGGACAATTTATGGAGCAAGAACCTTGCAATGATGCAGACTGGGTCAGCAATCCGTTCACCTGGTTTGTTGCAGGACTGCTTCCTTCCATTCAGCTGTTGGAGAATAGGCCTCTTTTGCTATTTTGGCTGCACAAGAGATAATACAAACATATGTGAAGGCTGCATATGCTGTACTCTAAAGGGAATATTGACCTTTTGAATCTACAGAATGGACACAGAATGAGAAAAAAATTTTTTTGAAGACCACCTCATTATTTAAGGCCCCTTTCTTTCTCACACTAAATCTTCGGCTGTTTGACAACATTTATCTAACAGCTAGATCTGGTCTGCACAAATTTAGACAATAAAGAGATGCAAGTAAGAGAGACCAAAAACTCTAATCTGCCATCTAATGATTCCTAGATCAACAATTCTTTGGTAAAGAATAGATTGCATTGAGACCCTGCAACAAGTACAGATTGACACACGTTCTGTATGCCAACTGGTGGGGACAGTTCCTGTATCTGCCATGACAAATAGACTCCTTGCTAGTTTTTGTTAGCTAGAAAAAATGCTTTGTGATCAGAATTGACTTTGGATGCTGGATCCAAATCAACATAATCTCTCTCTGCTATAAAGGAGAGATTTTTGAAATTATCCATGTAACTCTTGATTGCTGTTTCTTGTGAGTAGATCACAGAAATGGTTATTTTTATGGTTGGTTTATGACTAGACTGAATGAGAATCCGGATTTACATCAAGCACCAACTTGCAAAGCAGCCTTAATGGACGTTACACTTCACCAAGCCTTATATCTTAATCACTTTTTAAAATTTTTTAATACTTTGCATATTACAGTAGAAAGATTAAGACCCTTTCAACAGGCAAAGTTCTACTGTACTCATTGGTTGAGTTTCTCTTTCCTGAAAAGATAATATCATAAATTTTATATAGAAAATTATTAAAACTATATCTTTTCTTGGACTATGAAGCAAAAGAGTGATTAGTATATGGATTTTGGAAAGTTAATAATGGATTAAGGGGCCAGGGGGATTTGGAATTATAGCTTTGAATTATTTAGAAGATACTTTCTCATGGGAAAATGCAGGTTGCTTTCTTTCTTTTTTAATGAGAAGGAGATCTTGAAGGCTGGACATTAGAACCAGAGGATAAAGAAAATGGAACAGAAATTGTTGATGCCAACTTTTGAATACCTTTCATCTAAGCTTTGGGACAAAATGGATTAGTTTTCTGGTCAGTGCCTTCTGATTTCATAATCTTGACCATACCTTGTTTCCCCCAAAATAAGACATCCCCTGATAATGCTTTTGAGCACATGGCAATAAGGCCAAGCGCTGATTTCAGGATTCAAAAAAATATAAGACAGGGTCTTATTTTCGGGGAAACACGGTAATTTGAAAGCATGTTGGAGAAACCGATTTCTGCCCGCTTATATTCTTTTTACCTCTTCCACAACATTAGTAGTTAAGGAACTGAGAAATTAGAAAAGCTCCCTTCTGAACTTCTGTCTCTGTCCATTATGCAGCTGTGGATGATGCCCTTTCTTATCAGACTATTCCCTCAGCAGTATCTCTATATCCTATTTCTCAGGATCTTTCTCACACATCATTATATAAGGCAGATCCATAGCTAATTCTGAAGAAAGTTCCCATGTGGAAGAACCCTTCTGGACTGTTAAATAAATAATAACAGCTGAAGAAAAGTGCCTTCAAGTGACCCTGTATAAGGTTGATCTCCTTTATTCAGTATGTACAGTACATGGAACTGTGTCTAATGTGTCTCTACATTAGAACTTAGAATAACTTTATTGTCACTTTAAATGTATACTAATTGGCATACATTAAAATGAAATTTTGTTGCATACAGCACTCAAAGGGACGAGTGACAAGAGTGGAAGGAAGTATGACCACAAGTGACAAGATTGTAGAAAAGTACAAGCATATGTACCCTTTCCTTAAAAAGCCACACATTTTTGTGTGAGAGAGTTTCTATTATTATTATCTAATTTGGGTGTTGCTGCCTTCTTGTTTTATGAAGCAGGGCTCTGCTACAACATTCCAGTTCGATTTCCACACTTGGCAAATAAAATAATAGCATAATTTATTATTCTTGAAAACAAAGAAAGCAATAAAATCGTTCATAACTGAAGAGACATAAACATAGAGAGGTTGGGTTATAATGATTTTCTTTTTCCTGGTTCTGAGTTTGTGGTTGGGTTGGGTTGGTTCCATTGCCTGAATTCTTTAAGCTTCATCTCCAAATCTTAATTTATAAACAGATTTCACTCATGTGGTACTTTCATACATGTGACATGTGGCAACAATTCTATATGTCATTTGTACGAAGAATTCACTGAGTTCTTACTGGGATTTACTCTTAAATAAACTCCTAAAAATTCAGATTTCACTTGATTGATAAACTTAGTTCACAAATGCCATTCAATTCAGTGCAGCCGTACTGAGTATGTATGTTCAGTGAAAAGTGCTAAAGAATTTCTGAATTACCATTCTGCTTGTGTATAAATATGTGTTTGTCTCTAGCTTTCAAGTCAAATGATGGGAGTTGCCTCACTGCCTTACCTTACACTTAACTGATGTATCCCATCAAGTGCATTTTTAAGACTTCTCCCACCATGTTTGCTATATAAATGTATAAATATTGGTATGGTTTCCAAAAACATATTTTAATTTCTCCTCTCTGAGATGAGATGAATCCCATTTCTTTAGGTCTGACTTGTAGGTTGGAATTGGAAAACCAGTACATTTTCCTAGAAATCCAAGTCCAACATTTGGGGTTTCCTGATATTGCGGTTGGGTATGAAAAGACTGAATTTAACATTTTTGTAGCAAATATTGCAAAAACCCCAGGTCAAGCCAGGAAGTGAATTTAAGCAGTATCACACTGGTCATTATTGAAAAGCATATTCACTTTACTGAAATCTTCCTCCTGTTCTGTCATGGAAATAGAGTTAAGGACAGTAAACACTGATTCTCAATCCTAAATCAAGGAAATTAGTTCTTTTTCAAAGGCCCATGTGCTAAAATAATTGTGCTAAAAAGTTGTGCAAAAATCACAGTCATGGATAGATGCATACAACTGGGAAGTCTTTGAATTCATCATGTAGCATTTAAGTTATATTATCTTTTCTTTAAGGAGTCATACAATGGGTAATATTCCTACATATTTGGCAAGCACAATTTACTGGCGTTCTAACCAAAACAAGTCAATTTTTTGTGCTAAATATAGGTTGTTTCCTTTTATGATGTTCTTTTAACATAATGATAAGTCTTCTTATCTGTTTCTGTCACTTTTACCACAAGTAGTCCTCAATTTAAATAATTCTTTAAGTGACCATTCAAAATTACAATGGCGCTGAAAAAAAGTGACTTGTGACTGTTTTTCACACTTGCAACTAATGCAGCATCCCCATGGTGACATGATCAAAGTACAGATGCTTGGCAACTGGCATGTATTTATGACTGTTGCAGTGTTCCAGAGTCATATGATCCCCCTTTGCGGCCTTCTAACAAGCAAAGTCAATGGTGAAGCCAGATTCACTTAACAATTGTGTTCCAGCTTCACAACTGCAGTCATTATTTAACAAATGTGTTAAGAAAGGTTTTAAAATGTGGCAAAACTCACTTAACAATTATCTGGCTTAGCAGTGGATTTTTGCGCTTGTTTGTGGCTGTAAGTTAAGGGCTATGTGTACCTATGCACTAGGGAAGATTTGGAAGAATATTTTATAAATATTTATTTATTTATTTATTTATTATTATTATTTTTTATTTTATTTTTTATTTTTTATTTTATTTTTTATTTTTTATTATTATTTTACTTTATTATTATTTTATTTATTATTTATTATTTATTTATTTACAAGTACAAGGAAACAAGAAACAAGTAACAGTATAGACATGGACATGGACACATGAAAAAAATTGGCACAAATAAAAGGATATAAATAGGCAAAACATAGCCATAAACACATAAAATGAGTACATATAATTGGGGACAGTAGGAGAGGGACGGTAGGCAAGCTGGTGCACTTATGCACCCCTTTAAGAAACATGAAAGGTCCACGGTAAACAGTCTGAGATAAAAAGTATGGGGATTAGCAAGGCTAACAACAGGATCAGGTAGAACGTTCCAGACATTTACTACTCTATTGCAGAAGTCTTATTTCCTACAATCAAGAGCGAATTACATTGAATTTGAATCTATTGATAACCCTTGTATTATTATGGTTGAAATTAAGGTACTCATTTACAGGTAGGACATTTTGGTAAATAATCTTATGAACTAAGCATAGGTCAGAACGTAGACAGCATAATTTGAGGCTATCCAGCAATATGCAGCCAAAGCATCTTATACCATCAATCCTGTTTGGCTTCCCTTTCATGCCATAGAACAAAACAAAAGTCAGCCATAGTTAGACCTATTGTGAAAAATGCTTACAGGTAAAATTAACAAGAACAAAAACAAAAACAAAATAGCCAGACTCTAGGCTTCAGAACTGTTGGTGCAGGAACATTCACATCTAGGGACATTTCACTCATATCACTTGTATCAATTCTTTGTTGTTTCCCTCATTCTGTTCTTTAATTCCTCTGTGTGTGTGTGTGTGTGTGTGTGTGTGTGTGTGTGTGTGTGTGTGTATGTGTGTCCTCACTTCACCTCATTTTCTGAAGGCTATTTTCCCCCATGATTGGTTACCTGAAAGAAACAGTGAGTGCGTCATACTTTTGTCTATTCTCAATGTTTTGAGATTATCAGAAATCAAGAGACTCAAAACTTGGATTTGCACTGCTTTTGAGGGATTGGGGAGCACAAACTGTAGTGGAATGGAAACATCGTAAGCCATAATGTGGTTTGCTTGGTTTTGGCTTAGCACATTTCATGAACCCAGCCGTGTGGTTTACAAACCATGATTTATAGCTTAACTTGCTGTATTTGGCTGATTTTGCCAAATACACAAATAGAAGACTATTTATTTCAACTATTGTTCTCAAATAAAACTGTTTGGGCTAGATCCACTTCTGCTCATGGAAATCAGGGGAGGCTCCTGCTAGCAAGGGTGAGATGGGAAGTTGATTATTGCCAATTTCCCTGTCCCCTAGTGATCTTTCTAATGCAGGATTTCTCAACTTTGGCAGCTTGAAGATGTGTAGACTTCAGTTCTTAAAATTCTCCAGTCTGGGGAATTCTGGTTGGCTGGGGAATTCTGGAAGCTGAAGTCCATACCTCTTCAAGATCCCAAGGTTGAAAAAACACTGCTTTATTGTGCTTTGTGCTGCTCCAAAGGAACTTCCCACATATTAGGATAGTGTTCAGGCCATATGGAGAGCTGTTCTGAAAAATATGGGTATGTAAGGCTCACAATGGCATTGCTTGTGCAAGGCCTGACCTTGGAGCAGAGTAACCCTTGCATGTGGAAGGAGCTTCTGGTTCTCAACAGCCCAATACAATCAGATTACAAGACTGCTCTGTAGTTATCTAAATGGAACATTGATTTCTTCGGTACAAAATCTCTGTCCCTTCTATAATACAATTTATTAGATATATGTAGATTGGGACCTCACAATAAACCAAAGCAATAGAAGATAGACAGACATATGATAGATAGAAAGATGATAGATAGATAGATAGATAGATAGATAGATAGATAGATAGATAGATAGACAGACAGACAGACAGACAGACAGACAGACATGGCTTTGGTTCATTATGAGGGTTTCTATCTGTCTGTTAGTCTCTCTGTCTGTCTATCTATCATCTAGCTAGCTAGCTATCCAAATATCATCTACTGTATCTATCTATCTGTCTGTCTCTCTGTCTGTCTGTCTGTCTGTCTGTCTGTCTATCTATCTATCTATCTATCTATCTATCTATCTATCTATCTATCTATCTATCTATCTATCTATCTCCATCCATCCAATCTATCATGTATCTATTCCCAACAATCCAAGGCAATCAGGTTACAGATAACAATTATAGAACAGACACAGACTTGTAATCTGAGTGCCTTGGACTGTTGGGAAATTGCCAAAAGGCCTAAGAGTTATTCCTGGTGTATAGATGGTCACAAGACTGAGCATGTTTCCTGTTTCAAATATCTGGGGGTAATGCTTCACATGAAAGTCCATGGAGATCACATTGCTTAAAATATTCATCTGTCATGATAAAAGGAGGTCATTATATACCCACATTCTCATATTTTTTTGACCCCAAGCCACTAGCACAGTTTCTTTATGATGCACAATTGGACCGTTTCCCAGTTTTGCACCCCAAGAGCTTATACAATCAACATTTTCTAAGAACAAGCTTTTCAAGTCTTTAATGCCCCCCTGCAACTGGCTTTAAGATAGTGGAGGTTAGAGTGTGGTTGGCCATACTCAACTATTGGTTTCATAAGATTTTTCATTGCCCTTGACTTTGGCCCCCTAACTCTGGGGAATGATGTCCAAATATGACAAAAGTAAAATCTCAACCTTGCACTTCTCCCAGATATTCTACTCAGCAGGCCACACCACTAATCCAACAATCGGTACAATGCCAAACAGTTCTAGCCAGGCTCTAAAACTTCATTAGATATACTGCCTTCCCCTTGGCATACCTAACCATGATAGAAGTCCCTAAGCACAGAAGGGCTTTCACCTTATCATGATTCATGCCCCCTCCTCCATCACCTTTGAGGATTGATACAAGAAGACTTCCTACTTGGCATAGCAATGCCATTGCAACTCTGAACATACAGAAACAACAGGGCATGTACTTCTCCCATACTCATACAGTGAAGACATTTGCATTAGTTTCATTGTACCACAAGTGCACAAATATCCAGAGCACACAGGACAATTTTACACCTTCCTATTGTTTTCATTTCTGCCACAACATATTCACCTTGCCAGGCTTGCTTAAAATCTGCATAATAATAACTTGGAATTGGTATATCATATTATGAATTAAATTCAGTATACACCTAGCTTCTCATATTAGGGTTTTCTCAGAGGTGGGCTGCTGGGGGTTCGCAGGGGTTTGGGAGAAACTAGCTAAGATTCTGGTTCGGAGAACCCCCAAATCTCATTCCTTGCTGGCCCCGCCCACCCCACTGCCCCATCCTCCCCACTGCACCCCTATCAGGAGTCCCCATGCAGCCCATTTTGGATGCAGGTAAGTGCAGAGAGCATGAGGAGGCTCAGAGAGGGCAAAAAAGTGCAGGGTCTACAGGAAGTTTAGGAAGAGGGCCTCTGGAGCCTGGGGAGGCCGTTTTCACCCTCCCAGAGGTTCAAGGAAAACCTCCGGAGCCCAGGGAGGGCAAAAAGCCCTTCCCCCTCCATGGTGCAGGAGGCCGACTAGGCCAAGTCCACCCAGCAACTGGGCAGAAAACCCCTTGCTAAAAATTTTGAAGCCCACCCCTGGGTTTTCAATAACCAAATAGATATTGTCTCTCATACTCCTAAAACTTTTTATGTATAGAATGAGATTCTCATTTTGGGTATCTCCTAAACCTTTTATGGTTTTTTATCCTTTTAACTTTTAGTTTATACACATTACAGACTTTTTACACCCAATATTTTATGCCTTTTCTTTATTATATTTTTATGCTTCCTTTGGTTGTACATCACCTCCTTATTTATTTATTTATTTGGCAGTATTTATATGCTGCCCTTCTCCCAAAGGACTCAGGGCGGCGAACACAGTATTAAAAACATACAATGATAAAATAATAAAATTCTGTTAAAACCAAATTAAAATCAATGAATAATAAAACCCAAGAATCAGCATCAGCCCATTCGTTGGAATAGCCAAGTCTTCAGGCCTCGACGGAAGGAGTGGAGATCCAGAGCCATCCGGAGCTCGGTGGGTAGTTTGTTCCAAAGGGTAGGGGTGCCCACAGAGAACGCCCTAACCCTGGGTGTCGCCAGACGGCATTGCCTGGTCGATGGTACCCTGAGGAGAGGAGCTCTGAGAGTGGACAGGACAGTGGGAAGCAGGCAGGAGATGGTTCTGCAAGTACCTCGAGCCTAAGCCATGTAGGGCTTTATAGGTCAATACCAGCACCTTGAAGTGATTCCGGTGGACCACCAGTAACCAGTGCAGCTCGCACAGGAGAGGTGTTACACGGGAGTAACACCTCTGCTGTAACCTGGTTCTATGATTTTGTTAGTTCTATGATAAATTTTGGTTTCGTCTGGTTTGCAGGGAAAACAGTAGCTTTGAAATGGCTCATTCATATTTTTGTCCTGAACAACCGATAAAAGCAATGTGGGATCATTTGGATTCAGTTACTTGATTCATAATGAGATCTATGGCATTTGTTTACATTTAATTTTCCATAGGCAGATATCTTACAAATATTTGAAGAAATGGCAACCTAACAATGAAGGTTTTTTAAATTAAAAACTTCCTTTTGTTCTTAACTTTAAAAAAAAATAACATTGCTTTTCTGCAATGTTGTAGGGTGAAATTTTTATTTTCACCCTACAAAATATTTTTATTTTCACCCTATAAAAAATGAAACAATTTTGCTCATACCTAACCTGAGACCTTTTGCATTGGGTTGTGATTTATTACATCAGATTGCTATTTCTACATCTTACATGACTGCAATCTTTGGTGTCATGTTGATACCCCTTTATTTAAGATTATTCATTTCTTTTTATAGATAGTCCTTTTTATGAATTTGAAAACATCGCGCAGGTACATCAAAACAGCTGAGGCTTTTCACTTGCAATGAAAACGTTAGCCTTAACAAATCAGATAGCAGTCTCATAAGTCTCCTTTAATGGCTTAAAACGAGTTTTAGAGGTGATCCAACTGGAGAAGCTTCTTGGGAATTTGCACGAAGAGCTCTTGTTTGCTTGCTGTCTTGATGAAAATCTCCAGTTCTGTGAAAGGAGCCATCAGTGTTTGGGGAGTTGGCCTGCAGCTAGAATAAGCTTCCCTTGTGTTTAAAAGGATTCCTCTGTGTGAAATCTCATTATAAATTGAAAAGGAAGGAAACCACTGTTTCACTAAAACAGCAAAGAAGGTAAGAGAAATGTACTTTAAAAAAACAAAACAAAACTCCTTCAGGCATTAGTTAGAATAATTAGATGTGGTGATTGAGTGGTTAGAAGGCATTTGACTGCTGTCTTGAAAGCAGTGAGTTTAAATTTCAGAGATTCTCATATCAGCAGGCTGCCCTAAAGATGTAAGCAATCAGTAGGAAAAAAAATCCAAAATAGGAAATGTTCATTAGTGAATGACTGGAGCAATGAACACAGAATGGGTATTGCCTGGAAAATGTGTCAGCACGACAGTGCAATATTTATAGATCTATTTTTATTTTTTATTAGTCAGTGGTTTTATACGTTAAGAAGGGTGATATTATGTAGGACCATATTTTCTATGGTAAATGATCTGGATCATTATTTTATACAAGGAAGGCAAGGTGGGGATCAAGTAGCATTGACAGAGTAACCTATAGGGGCTTGCAGGCATGTGACATTGCAATGTGGCATTGTTATTTCCAAAGGCTGTCAGTTTAACCCAGCAAGGTATGTTTGTGTTTGTGTGTGTGTGTGTATGTGAGAAAAAGAGAGAAGGTTGTTTATTTCTTTTAGTCCTCCCAGCCAATTAAAATCATTATACAGTATTTCATTAGGTTGGTGTAGATCAGGACACTGACTGGGGATTCTGGGAGTTGAAGTCTTAAAGTAACAAGTTTGGACACCCCTAGTGTAGATGATGGTTCTCTGCAATAGTGTTTTTCAACATTAGTAACTTTAAGATGCATGGACTTCTACTAAAGTTGCTGTGCTCTATGGGACCAGAGATTATGGGACCAGTGCATTTAAAGCTGGCCTGTCTTCAGAATGCTCTGATTTTGAACCTGGTAGATTTCCTATCCTGAGTACATAAATGCAGCTTCTGGATGAAACTTTTATGAACTTTTCTAATTTTGAAATATCCTTCAGTGTGGTACTTTAAGTCCAAGTACAAATTTCACCACCGTTTAGTCCAAATAATGGATATCATATATCTACATTCCCAATAGCTATCCCTTGAATCAATAGATTTGCTCATGTCTGATTCCCATCTTTGTGGTGCTAGATAATGCAATAAAGTGGTTACATTAATTCAGCAGCAATCTGCACAGTCTCATGTATCCTTGGGTATATTTGGTTTGAAAGGGTCCTGAAAACGAGATTTGTGTTTGTATGATTTTCAATCTTGTCTCCTGTTGACTACATGGACAAATCCCTGCAGTTTCCTTGGGAACATTTTGCTTTCTTTCTAGGACTGAGAGGTAGTGACTGGCCTAAAATCATTTAGGCTTTGTGCCTAAGGCAGGATCACAACTCATGGCCTCCAGGTGTTTAATCTAGTGTTTTAACCATTGCACCAAACTAACCCTCTGACAGTACAGAATAAAGGCATTAAATGAAAGAACTATGGTTATGAGCACTGCATAAAAAGGCTAATACATTTTGCCTTCTGCGTATTAGTGTTCAGAACCAGCTGTTTTTGGCTTCTGCAACAAATTTAATGCATTTTTCTGGCAGAAGTTCTGGGTTTTAATTCCCAACAACTAAGCCTGTGCCATGTGTGACTGGTTCAAGATGTAGGCAGTTCCTAGTCCCAATTTCCTTCTGAGATAATGGGAGACAAAGCCAAACAGACTGAATAGACCTTTGAACAATAGGACAATAAGGAGAAGAACATATTCTTGTATGGAGTGGTTTAAGTGTCTATGGAGTTTCTCAATCATCCAGGAGGTTATGGGTATCCCAAAGGTGCTTTTTCAAAAGGCAGCTGGGCTTTTCTTGGTTTCTCCCTTGAAAATGTTTCAGTTCTAATCCAAGAAGTTTCTTCAGTTCTGACTGAATGGTGGAGAATAAAAGGATTTATATTCTTTGCAGTCATCTGATCGTTAGCACTCTTGGGTCTTTCTGAGTGGTTTAAGCTTGTTTCGCTCATAGAATGGGGATAACTTGTACCCCATGTTGCCAGGGCAGGAGTACTTTTGCACTGAGAAGTAGAGACAAACAAAGATGCTTGGTATAATTTTTTTCATTCCTATCTGGTAGCTATAACAATTTTTCCTGGACATCTGGGCTGATGCTAAAGGTCAGTAAAGAAAAAGTCAGCTGTTTCCAGCTGAAGCAGGCTACCATGGTGTTAGGAACAATACAATCCAATGTCTTGTTTTTGGAGTTTCTCTGTTTGAGATTCCTGGTTCTTCATAGTTTTTCAAAATAACACATTCTGGTTTTCCAGGTACACAAAGTTATGTCAATGTTTACTCAGACTCTGAACTTCTTCTGGCTTCAATTCCTGGCAATTCAGCTCTATCATATCACACACAAAATTCAAAGCCAGGATATTTCAGTTGATTAAATGAAGTACTGGTAAAGGCAAGTCAGAGTAATGCTGATAAATTACCATGCATTTCTATCAGATTCACTATGTATTAGTTTTGACATCAGTAGTAATACGATCTCATATTGCAGAAATACTTTTTCCCCAGATCCTGTCACATTCATTGTTGTATTTGGCTTCTTCTGCTGACATATCTTTTTACTGAGAACTGAATAGGTATGGTTGGAGGCCAAAATTATCAGAAAAGTGATACTTTGCATGCTTGCACTTGAAAGTGCTCTTAGCACCCAGAAAGGTAACAGAGATGGTAGGAGGGGATATATAGGAAAGGCAACACACAAAGGGATTTGTAGCCTGATATCCTGGTCTAACATTTACCTTCTGTTCAACCTTTACGGTCTATTCTGAGAAGTAAAGGTCAGTCATGGATGGACAGAGGCTCTTGGCTTCGAGACAATGAATTATTTGGTTATGATGGATATAGCGACATCAGATCCTGTTACAGTGAGTCAGATGGCACTATAGGACAAAGAATGTATATGGAAAAGCTGTCCATATTCTTTTCATATGTGAATATATTGTCTCTTTCATCTGTTCCACATTATATATATAAACCTAGCGGCTAAAGAAAAGCAAAAGTAAAAGCAAAGGAAGATAAAGGGAAGGGAAGGAAAGGTTTTCAAGGAAAATTGCAGTTGGGCGTGTAGGTCATACAAAGTGTGTTAATAATCACTCTGCAGGATGTTTTAAACATCTGCTTTACAGAGTGAAGAGTTGAACATTCATTTCCAAGTTAGGCAAAGATGATAAACCAAAGCTGTTGTCTGAGGCCCTCTTCTTGTAAACTCGTGAAATGAATGAGATTTTTTTTTTTTTGCCTTAACACAATTTCTGTAGAGATTCTGAAGTGCTACAAGTTAGGCTGGACTTACATATATATAGAAAGGGGTGGAAAAAGCTGGGTTCACTTATCACATAAAACAATGATTAATTTCAAATTTGGTTTATTAAACAAGTCATTGTAGGTTGGTTTCTACTATACATAAACGAAAATGGCAAGATTCACATGCCTTGCTTAACCTAATCTAAATTTGATGACATCATGAGATAGCATAACATTGGATTTATTTGATTAATTTAGATTTAATTTTACCTTATTTGTCCAAATTTATATATTACCCTATTTGAGTAATTCTTTAAATTACTGACACCCAAAAGAATGCAAGAATGTGGCAGCATCACAGACTGCAACATTTATATTCAAGTGAGCATGGAGTGTCTTTTGCCAGTTTACTTTTAAAAGGACAATAAAAGCATTAATCCTCCATTCACCTTTAACTCATTTTGAACCAATTATTAATGCAAACCTGAGGTTTTCTCTTCTACTTTTGGATATTTTTTTTTAAAAAAAGATTCTGTTCTTAATTTGGCTTCTTGTAATATTCATTATGAATCAAATAACGAAAACAACAATTTGCATTTTTGCTTAGGGTAAGATGTGTATATGGTAAATTCATGATAAAAAAATATATGATGTATACAGTCAAATATTATGCAGATCATCTGTCAGGGCACTTTTGTTTAAGCAGAAGTTTTGTGCCTCATATCTCCTGAAATATTTTCACACCACTGTCTAACTATCCTCATTCTTGTCCTTGTCTTTCCACTCATTTGACCAGGATTCTCTCCAGTTGGCCAACATGGGAGCACAAAAAAATAGCAGCTAATCGGTGCTTTTTTTTTGTCCTTCCTCATTCTTAGCTGCTTTTCCTGTTTGTGGTGAAGAAAAGAAGGCAATCTCAGATACTGCAGTGGCACCCTTCAAAGCAACCAAGAATGGTTAAGAGAAGGTACTTAGTACTAATTACCTTGGCAAGAAACACTCAGGAACAGAGAGGTGGAACAAACCAATGGAAATGCCATTCCACATCTTCAGAGAAAATATTGATGAACTGTTTTCTCTAAGATCAGTTTAGCCAAAAGTGAAATAGCTCACCTTGCACAGTAATCCATAAACTCCATGATTTTGTGACACATTTGGGGCACATTTTGTACATCTGTGTGAAAATAGTTTCAGTATGTTCTCCTGTGACTCAGTATATTCTTATTTTTCTTTAGAGCTGGATTCCATCTATCCTTAGCAGTTTCTTCAGAGTCTTATTCCATAGCATTAATTAGTTCTTATTTTCTTCAATAGACAATAGAGATAAACAGAAGATTCAAAGACCATAGTTATTTTCCTGTACTACTATCTTCAACCTTGATTTATTTCCTTTTAAAACATATCTTAAGTATAGCTGAGTAGATTCTCTTTCAGCCCCTCTGGTTTTTTTTCCTTACTTTTTTCTCCATTTGTAGGAATGAAGGAAGGGAGGGATGGAGGGAGGGAGGGAGGGAGGGAGGGAGGGAGGGAGGGAGGAAGGAAGGAAGGAAGGAAGGAAGGAAGGAAGGAAGGAAGGAAGGAAGGAAGGAAGGAAGGGAGATTAGTTGGTTATTTGATTGGAATTTTGTATATTTTGTATTAATATTACAGTAATATTAAGAGTATGAATAGAAGTACATACAACAACTATGATAAATGGGAAGATTTCTCTATTATTCTCATTTCAAGTTCCCCAAACAGGGATATTTTTTCATTGCCTTGATACAAATCAAGGGTAATAAAATAAAAATAAATAATTCTATTTTAATTAAGTACACTCTTATGAAAGAATTTTACTTATATTTTGAAAAAAATGATAATGAAGGTACATTTTTGCATGGGACTGTTTCATTTTCTTTTTAATGTCCATTTCTATCTTTTGTAACTTTCTGGAATTGCATCCTTGGTATTTCAGAAGAATGACTGAACATTTCTGTTTTGATGAACATTTCAATAAAGCAAATCCTCATCACCCAAGATGGAATTGAACAGATACCCTGACTATTTAAATCAGCCTTCTTTAATCCGTTGTTTTTCAGATGGGACTAAACTCTCATCACCTCCATCTAGCTAAGGATAATAGAAATTGTATATTGGTGGACATTAAATTGTTAGTGGGCTGGTTTTTGCCGCAAGGTGTAGTAGCAAGCACTTCTTTTTCGTTGCAATACTGACTTCCCTTTTTTGCCCTGCCTTTTTAATATCTTCTTCTTCACCTAATGGAATGGAATGTGTGGATGAACTTGGAGAAGAAGGGAAAGAGCCCAGGAAACATGCAAGAGGGGCAGGAGCCCTCGTTGGCAGAATGGGACAACTGGCCATGGCCGATTCACTGTGCCCAACTCACCCTGGCTCACTCACCAAGGGACAAATTGCCATGGCCAACTTGCCATGGAACAACTTGCTGCAGGACTCTTCACCAATTCAGTTTAATTATTTAAAATGATTAAAAAATATTTTATTTTTTTTGTCGTTTGCAGAGCCTTGGTAGTGCAGCAGACTAAAGTACTGTTAAGTAACACCAGCTGCCTGCAATTACTGCAAGTTCAAATCTCACCAGGCTCAAGGTTGACTCAGCCTTCCATCCTTCTGAGGTAGGTAAAATGAGGACCCGGATTGTGGGGGCAATAAGCTGACTTTGTATCAAAAAGAACACCACTCGGGGGAGCCAAAAAGCCCTACTAAGCAGGTATATACAAAAGTATGAAGGCTATTGCTTAATGCATTGTAAGCTGCCCTAAGTCTCCGGAGAAGGGCAGCATATAAATCGAACCAATAAATAGATAAATAAATAAATTTTGTCCCTCTTTTGGCATGCCTCCATTTCTTCGATATTAGTGAAACTCTTGTCCTGTGGTGATTTGGCCATGGCAAGTTGTCCTGCGGTGAGTTAGGCGCAGTGACTTGGCCACAGCGGGTTGGCTGCGGTGAGTTGTTGTAGACCCCAGTGGCATAGTGGTCAGAGAAAGAAACTTAGGAAAGACAACGATCAAGCAGTTGAAAGTGACTGGGGGTGATTGTAATTTCAAACTTGCAAGGTTCTGTAAATACAACTTTACAATAAAATAGAATATAGTTATGTTTCCTGTCTGTTTTATCTGGAAGGGCTGACACCTTCACTGATTTTGCTCTTTGATAGAATAATTCTCAAGAATTAGTTGATAATACTCCTTTGCCTCTTCCCACTGCCTCCTATTCTTACCGTATTTCATCTGTCCTTATTTTTGTTGCCCCTTCCTTAGCCTGTAATTTGAACACCTATTTGTAGGGCTGTATTTTATTGACAATAAGCCTTTCATAGTAATGATGCTGCTTGCTGAATGCACATACCACTTGATTTGAAAATTACAGAGATGGATGCTTGCATCCTAATCTTTTTATACCATAACCTGTTCTAGATAATGAGCTTAAAAGCATGATGACAACATTGTGGAAGAAAACCTGATTACCCATAATCTTGAGGGTTTATTCTCCCTTTCTGTGTGTTTAAGTACTTTTTATCACAAGGAAAAGTCATGTGGAAGACCTGAGGGGAAAATATGTTTCTGAACATTATAAATTTGTATATAGAGCTAAACGGCAGTTAGTGGTTGTGGTATATAAAGAGATTACAGATTTGTGTTATTGTCTTCTGTGTTATTGTCTCTGTATTACTTTCATTCTCTTTCTGGTATTACAGCTTCAGTGAAGATTGCAAATGCTAGATTTGCTCTTATAGTTTCCCTTTATAGTTACAAAGCTCTTTCAGCAATATATAAGATTCTACAAGAACAAGATTTCTTTTTGTAAAATAAAACAAATCTCATATTATTATTGGGTTAAATCACAATTTAGAAATACAGAAGACTTTAGTTTACAGCATCCAACTAGTCTCTAGTGGTCCTTGCTACCACAGATTGGGTAATCTGCACATCTGTTTCTACAACAGCTTTTCTTACAGCTTCATGGGTGTCCCAATATATATTTAAAAAGTCTCTCCGCAGACCCCAAATTACCAAAAGCCTCTGTCTGGATGATCCCTAAAACAAGATGTCTATTTGGTTTCCAGAAAACGTACAAACAGCTCAATTGGATCAGTTAAATTTACCTCAGTATTCTGGTCTCATGATAAATCCAGCAAGTATCTGTGAAACATGGTTACTGTTTTCGATAGGATCTGATTTTATCTTGCAAGGCTAGTGCGCTTCAGGTCCCTTTGATTAAACAATGTCATGTATGAGGATGATGGAAGTGCACTTTCTCTGTAATAGTGCCTGTGCTCTGGAATGAGGTCCCTTCTGAGATCCTGATGGCTTCCATGCTGTTGGTGTTCAAGGCAGTGGTGGGATTCAGTCAGTTCAGGCCAGTTGGGGGAAACTGGTGGTTAAATTGTTGGCTGGCCCCTCCCCTTCCCTCCCCTTCCAGGAGTCCCCCAGCAACCCGTTTTGGCTCCCAGGCAAATGCTACTAGGCCCAAAAAGGGGCATGGGGTGTGTGTGGCATGGGCCCCCCTGGCCCGTTTTTGCTCCCAGGAAGCTGCAGGGAGGCCTACTAGGCCCAAAACAGGGCGTGGGGTGGCGTGGGGTGTGCAGCGCCCCCTCACGACCCATTTTTGATCCAAGGGGGTGCAGGAGACTGAATGCTGCCTGTCACATCCCTGGCCACGCCCACCATGGCCATGCCCAACCAGCCAGTCATTAAGGCAGAGATCCAGTTAACTCATTTGAATCAAACCACTGGTTCAAGGCCCATCATGTTGTTGCTGTTAAAGGGCCTTCTAAAGGCCCTTTATCTGGGCCTTTGGAAGGGAGAATGAAGACCTCTTGCTTCATCCTTGTTGAGTCTGTCATTTTTGCCTATTATTATTATTATTGGCACTGGTTATTATTATATTTTCCTTGCTTTAGTTGTGAGCTCCCCAAAGTCACTGGGAATCAGATAGTAAGCACACTTGATTAGTTAAATGAAATAAATAAACATCTATCAGAATGAGAGATGGTTTGGTCAGGCTACACAGTCCTACAGTTACTTGAATCTCCACTCACTGCTATCAGATATGATCTTTGGCACCAGCTGACTTTATCTGTGTATCGATAACCCATTACAGCAATGAACTGCTTCCCTGGCCAATCACAGCAAAATTGTAAAAGAATTGTAAAACTGTAAATAATTGTTCAATTGTTTCAATCATAAGCAAATATATGCAAATGTATGCAAATGTGATTTTTTAAAAAAATAATTTGTTAAATACACATCGAACAGTTAACTGAAATGTATATAAATCACAGAATTTTATTTCCTGAATGATTATTTCATATTCTATTTAATATTGTAATGGCTCAAGTTCAAACATACCCTCTGAAGATTTAATGATTAGAAAGATATTAGACTGCCCTGAAATGGATAAAATGACACTGAAAGGACTGATGGATTCGGACTTTTTTGTAATATGGGAGAAATGGTATAATTGGATTGAAGATAGAAAAAAAGGGAAATAACAGTAGATTTTGTAAAATTATATAGAGTATAGGAGAACATTAGAGTGATGAGTTGTAAACGGTCACTGTCATGCACAACAGTTGAATAAGAATTGTTTAATTGTTAAAACCCAATTTTTAAAAAAATATTGTAATGGCTCACAACCAAGACATTCCATCCTTATTTTGTCAGAAAACTCCTTGTTTAGTTCAATTTCAAAACTTTCTTGTCAATGCACAACATGTGTACAATAAGATTAGCTGAGTTTCAGACTTTTTTCTCTATTTTCTGATTCACACCTTGCCCTGAAGACTTATTTAATTTCCATGTGCTTCTATTCTATTTGTCACTTGCTACATCATGATAAATTTGCCATCATAAGCCACATTCTTTCCTTACACTGGATAAGATTTCTGTTTTTTTGGCACAGGAATATTAAAAGGTGCTTATGATTTATGATGACATTAGTTTAGAGCAATAGATCTCACTAAATTTTTTAAAGGATACTAACTCATCAAGCCTTCCTTCAAAAGGTGACTAATCTTACAGCTATGCATTCTTCTCTGTCAACACTAATTTAGTTATTTAAATTGCATTTTCTTAAAAATTCCCATTAAGTATCTTCTTTCCTTTTCTTTGCAGCCTCAATCTCTAATGTATGGAATGCGAACACATAAAACTGTTCAGCAAAGACCAGGGCATTCAGACTAAGAGGGAGAAAGGTGTCCCAAGATAATTCTTTAAAGTTATCTCTGCCCTTGAATTCCTGATTACAGGATGATAAAATGCATTCCTTCTTGCATAACAAAAAGTTTCAAATTCATCTGAAAAGAACAGCACCTCTCCTCAATTCTCTTTTGTTTGGATAGATGGTGGCATTTTACGCCTACTCTTTAGCCTATGTGCAACCTCATTTCATCTTTATAGTTGTTCTCACTTAGTTTGGGTAGTTCTCAATTAGTTTATTTAGTGACAGTTCATTTAGTGACCATTTGAAGTTGTAATGGCACTGGAAAAAAATGACTGTATGACCATTTTTCACATTTATGGCCATTGCAGCATCGCCATGGTCACATGATTTACATTCGGATGCTTGACAATTGACTCAGATTTATGACAGTTGTCGTTTCCTGGGGTCATGTGATCACCTTTTGAGGCTTTCTGACAAGCAAAATCAATGTGGAAGCCAAATTCACTTGACAACTGTGTTACTAACTTAGCAAGTGCA
This sequence comes from Masticophis lateralis, assembly GCA_030761175.1. NCBI lineage: Eukaryota > Metazoa > Chordata > Lepidosauria > Squamata > Colubridae > Masticophis > Masticophis lateralis. The sequence continues at coordinate 221,774,756 of JAUDYJ010000002.1, forward strand.
GCGATTCACTTAACAAACATGGCAAGAAAAGTCATAAAATGGGGCAGAATTCTCTTCACAAATTTCTCACTTAGCAACATAAATTTCGGGATCAGTTGTGGTCATAAGTTGAGGAGTGCCTGTATTTCCTTTCCCATTATCTACACATCTCTTTATTTCCACTTATCCAATGGAAAGGATAAGTGCCTTGACTCCATGACTCATTTATGTTTCGGTTGCTTCCCTTCCTGCTGTATTTTTGAAATGTTCTAAGATTGGAATAAAATAATAAAGAATAAAAACTTGAACACACTGTCCGTCTTGCTGCTTTCTTCTCCATAGGAAACCTCCAGAAGGTGGTGAGCTTTTTTGAGACCAAATGTAGTCTGGTGGTTAAGGTACTGGACTAAGGTTCTAGTTTGTCTTCAGCCATAAAAATCCATGTGTGACTTTAGGCCAGTCATTCTCCCTCAATCCAACCTCCCTTACAGGGAGAAAAAATCTAAAAGAGCTAGTGCTAAGCATTGATTCTTAAGGTACTTAAGGCTGTTTTCAGAGTAGTGGATTGACAGAATGTAACAGTATCTGTTTTTGCTATCCAGAAATGATTTCTGATACTAGGGCGCATGCCAGCCCTAGTCCTTGAAAGTATTAATGACCTCTGAGTCTCCCTCACCTTTTAGCTTCCTAAGTGATCTCACAAAGAGAGAAAAGGTATAATTAACTAATACATTTACATGGATTGCCAACAATAAATGGAATTTCCTGGATTCCATAATTTTCCACTCAAATTTTCAAATATATAACCTGAATATTTAGAGAAATATGTCCAGAAGGGTCTGCTTGGGGTCTTTGCTTCAAAATTTGATATTATAGGCAGATGTCTGTTGACAACTATATTGGGGTAATATTGCTTACATCTTAGGTAAAGTACTATGTAAAGAGTCTTGTACATTTGCAAAATGGGGCAGGGGGGCAGAGAGTCTATAAATAAAGGCAAAAAGTGTTATGTAAAAATATGTGACAATGACACAAAATGGATATTCGACTACTCTGGAGATCCATCTGCAAACTATTTGGCTTCTCATCTGATGGAGCCTCAGACAAGACCCAGCTACCCATGGAAACTGCCACTTCATCCTTTTGGGCAAGACTAACTACTTCAGCTTGAAAATTTGGTTGATGGGATTTCTTAGAGGCATCTTTTCCATTGTAGAAAGATGAACCCATTCATTTGGAGCACCGCTCTTTTTTGGGTGACTTTGCTCTCTCACCACTTTTCTGTGGTGGAGGCTGTTGCTCTCCGCTTCTCTCTAATTGCCTTAGTTACTTACAGCATTATCTAAGTGTTACCTCATCATGGATATGATCTGAAGCCTACCCTACTGTTATAGTCATATAGTAATAGTGGAAATTAATGGAGATACAGGTGACTTGACTTATCACCACAATTGAGCCCAGAATTTATGTTACTAAGTGAGAAATTTGTTAAATGAATTTTTCCCATTTTATGTCTTTTCTTGCCACATTTGTTAAGTGAATCACTGTAGTTGTTAAATTAGTAACAGCTGTTAAGTGAATCTGGCTTCCCTAATGATATTGCTTGTCAGCAGGTTGCAAAACATGATCACATGACTGTTGGACACTGCAACCATCATAAATATGAACCAGTTTTCAAGCATCCGAATGTAAGTCATGTGACCATGGAGATGGGACATCAGTCATAAGTATGAAAAATTATCATAAATCACTTTTTTCAGTGCCGTTGTAACTTCAAATGATCACTAAATAAATTGTTGTAAGTCGAGGACTACCTGAAGTTCTTAAGCAGAGAAGAAATAATTTCCTGTATTCATACTAAAAATGAAACCAAAGTTTCCATTTTGGGGGATGGAAAAATATTGCCGGGGGGAGGGGGAGATATAGTAAGACCAGTAGAGAAAAGGGGTCAGTTTTTCTCAAAAGTCCACATTATTCCCTAACATAATTTTGGTATATCAAACACTTAAAAAGAAGGCAAGGACACAGAATATGTATAGATATGTTTTAAGTATGTTTTAATAAGAAAACATAATTTAACAGACAAACAAAAGTCAGAGGGAGATAATATGAATATTTATAGAAAGTTACGCCTAATATCTCCAGGCTACATTAATTCTGGAACATATTTCAAATAAAAGTTGTCAAAACATTAAGGCTAATCATTCAACACAGAAAGAAGCATAATCATTCAACACAGAAAGAAGCATAATAATAAAATCCAATAAATGGATTTTAGTAGAATTGTGCATTTTGTTAGAAAAGGTGTGACAAAATTTAGCAGATTTATGAATTATGCCCATAAATGAAACATTCCACTCAACAGAGATATAAATATAAATTTTATCAGCCTGTCTGAGAAGATTAGAAAAAGCTATTCAATCATTCAGAAACCTGAAGTTTGGAAATCCAAAGACAATATGAAAAGAATGTAGGACATTAAGGCAAAAGGAATTTTTCTGGAGGCTAAGGAATAAGTGATGTCTTCACAGACAGACAGAAAAATAAGCTGTCACGGCAAATACTACCCTGAGTGAGTAAAGGATAGATTTGAAAGTTTGACGAATCACAGAAGATCTCTTTCTCTGGTCTTTCTCTGAACAATATTGTCCACATGCTGTCTTTTCATGACATCCAAATCCTTGATTTTAGTTAATATTAGGGCTATGTCTTCAGGTCCATATCAATGATGTCAAAATAACACACGTGTGATTATCTCTCAACATTTGCCTGACAATATCATTTATAAAAGTGTTATTTGCTTCCCCTGTCCGTGGTCAGAATGGATATTTAAAAGCTAGGAATTGCTTTTGCTGATTTGGAATAGCCAAGTTACTCTGTGGTTTTGTTTTAAGTAAACAAGTGGGTAGAGTTGGGCTGTGAAGTCTCTTTCAAAACCCTAGCTCCAGTCTGATTGTGCCTTTAGGCCTAGAGGTTGGCAGGCTGGCCGGCTGGCTGGCAGGAAAAAGATGCTATCAGTCTTCTGCTGAGGCCTCCCTTAATTGCATCTCATTCCTGATCTCTACAAAATAACAAATGTGTCCTCTCTGTGGCTTGAAGAACACATGAAGAGGAAATGGAAGGGCTGCGAGTGGACTGGCACAGAATTTCTAAGCAGATAATGGGGAAAATGTTTTGCTGAACTAAGCCCATTCTGAGCAGGAAAGTGTATTCATCAGTGTTTCTCAACCTTTACAACTTTAAAAGTGTGTGGACTTCAATTCCCAAAATTCCCCAGTTACTAAGACTGAGAAACAGTGGTACATATGCTGCCAACAGAATGAAAAAAATGTAGAATTAGCTGCCATATACTCCTTCTATTGTGACATTGTTTTGACCACTAACGATGGAGGTGGAGGGGAGGGGGAAATTAACGGTAGTGAGAATATAATACATTTGTTCTTGACAGGATTATAAAAATAGGAAGGAAGGAAGGAAGGAAGGAAGGAAGGAAGGAAGGAGGGAGGGAGGGAGGGAGGGAGGGAGGGAGGGGGGAAGGAAGGAAGGAAGGAAGGAAGGAAGGAAGGAAGGAAGGAAGGAAGGAAAATAATTTAGAGTAATGAAAAAGGAAGCCTTATAAAATGGCATATATTATTTTTAATTTTATTAAAGCACAGCAAGAAAAGAATATAAATTATTCTCATGATCCTAATATTTGTTTAATGCATGTCTTCTTTGGAATTATGACATTTTCTCTAGTTCTTTTCAGATATCACCTGAAAATTGTATTATATTAAAAAATACTATATTTTACATATAATACACATTGTATTACATGTAAAATACACTATATTACTTTTATGAGTATCATTTTAAGAAATTCTGTTCTCAAATGCATCCCAACGGAGGGAGCCCAACATATTCCCTCAGTATTGAAAGTATATAGGGCAAAGATGATAGCTGCCATTACATACGGTGCCCCCCTTTGGGTTCAAACAAATATTTCCCTCGTCGAGTCAGTTCAAAGCCAGTTCTTACGCCGCCTAATGGGAGTCCCCCCCCCATATGAGTAATTCTGCAATCCGCTTGAAACTGGGGATACCATCTCTCGCTACTATTCTGTGGAAGTGTGCTATTGGCTACTGGCTGACTCTGTGGACCAGACTTCCAGACTATTATTTTGGTCAGTGCTTATGGCGGGATGACTTCCACAGTCCCTGGGCCCGCAATATTCACACCAAACTTATGAAGATAGGAATTCCCCCTATTGAAACCCTTATGCTTGGCCCAGATGCAGCCAAATCGCTGATATCTCAGCGATTGGATGATATTGAAAGACAACAGAATCTGGCACTTGGTGCGGGAGTATGTTCTCCATTTTCTCTCGGTATTATTCCCCGAATGCACCCCCCCCCCCAAATATCTTTCTATGCTATCTTTTGTTAAATACAAGTTAGCCTTTTTGAAGGCACATTTTAATGTGATCCCCTCAAATGTCTTGGATAGCAGGTGCTCGAGGTGTGTGAAACCCAATCACTGTTCATGTGACGGTCGATCTCCGGAATCGTTGGCTCACATTGTATTTACTTGCCCCCATTATTGGGAGATAAGGTCAGAACTTATCTCTCCCATCTGCTAAAGATTTCCTGGATTATCTGAAAATCTTAGTCTCCGCTTCTTACTTCAAGATACTGATTCTAAGATTATACTAAAGGTAGCAAAAAATTTTGCTGCAGTCTTGAGATGTAAGAGTCGGGAGAAGGGATGGGCTGAATCCACTAACTGAGGTCAGTTCTATTAATCGCCAGCGGCTGAGTTAGCTGGTGGCTGTATAAAGTGTGATGTGCGGATTTTATGCAAATTGCAATATAGCATTTTCTCCCTTTGTACAATTCTACTATGAGTTTGACGGAGTGGTTTCCACCACTTATTTTGCTGCCGTTTTGCACTTTAGTCTGGTCATGTGCCAGCTATGTGTCTTGGATATTTTGGTCTTTTTGGTCTATGACCACAATAAAGTATGCTATGCTATGCATTCCAGAGCCTGGGGTTCCCAGTTTTACTTGGTGGCTTGTTTGTTTGTTTGTTTGATTGATTGATTACTTTCTTTCTTACTTACTTACTTAATAGAACTGAATTTGAATATTTGAAGCAGTTGACATTTTTTATCTAAGGAAACAAGGGGGTTGCACTGGTAAGGAGACAAGGCTTCTGCAGCTACCACTTTCTAAGTTCCACTATTTAATAGCTGCAATCACATATTATATTTAATATAGTTACACTGAGGAGACTGAACAATAATTTGAACAGAAACTAATTAACAGACTGGGTTCATGCAACAACTAGGTTTTGTAGTTTGTGCAAACAGGTCTGCTAAACTTTATTTCATCTGGTTAAGCCTATTGTTATAAACGCAGCCAATGTGTACAGAGACCATGCATCCAATGTTGAAGAAAATAACTTTCTTACTTATGGATATATACAAACTGTCTCAGAAGACAGCAGCATCTGGCCAATCTAATATTGTTTAAAAAGTTAAGCAGGTCTGGGCTTGGTTAGTACTTGGATGAGAGTACCAGAATAAGAATTGGAGAAAAAACAACGCTGGAAGACAAACATGATAAAACTCTAAATACTGTTCATCTAGGCAGGTTTTTTTATAACCAGAACAGTTAGCTAACAGTTAGCTCTGTTATTAAAACTAAGAAAAGTGTAAATGACCAAGAAGTTCATTAAGTTCTAATCAGTTCATAAAAAATCAATGTCAAGTCAACCCTGGTAACCAGCCAACATAATTGCTTCTAGTCAACTTATATCTGAAGCTCTTGCCTCACACTGATACCCTAAGTATTGGACTTACAACAACATTTCAAAAAATTAGCCTTTTTAGAGCAAAGCAATACCTTCACTATTCCAATTACATTGGGAAAGCTAAACAAAATGGAAGAAATGGTTATTTCTACTGCTGTTGGCCAACATTTGATATCTAACTGATACTCTACCTGTGATTTGGGAAATAACATATAGCCAATGGGACTAATAGCCATTGAGAAGCTGATTCTCCATGGATTTATGCAGCCCCCCTTAAAGCTTCCAAATTGCCTACGGACACCTGCTGTCAGGGAGTTGTAGTCCCAACAAATCTGGAGGAAACCAAATAGGAGAGGGCCTCTGTAATAAATCTAAGCCTAAGAGTGTAATGAAACAGCTGATGTAATGACCAAGTTAGACATTTAATAATATTACCAGATCTTGGGGGAGAAAAAGGAGGTGTTCCTGTCTTCTCTTGGTCAAAGACAAATTTTATTAAAATAACAAAAGCCTTGGAAATTTAAAACCTTCTTTTCAAAATTGTTTTTGATAAACCTTCCAACTGGAATCTCAGAGAGGAAATGAACAAAATATTTTTCTACCATTAAACATGTGTTTGTACTTGAAACAAAGAAAAAAGCCTATTGGAAGGCTAATATTTGCTTTTAAATTTCTCTCTCTTGGCAGGGAAGGGAGAGGTCTCCTTTTGCCAAAGGGATTAATGTTTTGATTTTAATACAAGAATGTCTATTCACATTCCCAACCCCATTTGTTCAATATAAAAATGAAATATTAATCACCGCTTGCCATTAAGAAATTAACATTCAAGTTGGTTTTCATTTTATTTTTCTGGTATAATGCTCCCTTTTTTTTTACGTAGGATAAATTTCTAAAGATGCCACCATGGAAAGGCCTTGTATACATGCCAAAGTAGCCTACAATTATATATTGTATGCCATTGATTAAAACCCAAAGAGATTGAGTCTACTTTCCATTGTAGCATGCATAGGAACTAATTTATATTATAACAGTGCAGTTACAGGCTAGTCTAGGAACTTGAAAAATATCATAGAAGAAGCCAAGGGTAAACATCTTCCATATTCTTGCCAAGAAAAGTGGCTAGTCATCAGGAATCAGGTTCAAGACATAGATTTTTTAGACTGTCTTTCAACAATACTGTGAATATTTCCCCATTTCTGCAAAATTCTGATTCAGATAACTTGAGCATAGGTTTCATATCTGCTCAGGATCAGGTTCTCTGAAATAAAAAGGTATAACTTGAGGACTCAAAGCTACCCTAATGTCAGTTCTTGCGATCATTCAGCTCAGCATTGTATCACAGGGGAAGCAACCCTTCCAACTCTGTTATTCTATTACTCCTCACACAAATTCTTAAAACTTCATTTGTTTGTGTGTGTGTGTGTGTGTGCATGTGTGTGTGTGTTCCTCAGAAATTAGGATGCCACTAATGTTGGCAGGACACAGCCAATGGAAAATTGAGTCTATACTTTCTTCCAAAATAAAGCAAGTAAAAATTGGTATGTAAGCCTCCATTTAGACTTATCAGATAAGAAATCAAACAAAGACATCCAGTAACCCCAAACAAATGATCAGAAAGCTTTTCTTTCTATACTGAAATTACATTACATGATAGTGGCCTCAGCTATTCAGCAACAACTACAACAATCAATTTTAAAAGTATGGTACTTTGCTACCAAAAAGGGACCTTCCCTGCACTAAAGTTCTTTTGTATTATGATTTGGAAGTTTGAATAATTCCATCAAAAGCTACCTGATTTAGAGAAGTCAAGAGAATATGATCTCTATATGCAAGGAATTTTGTTCATTAATTAAAGTTATTTCTTGGCAGTCAACAAATGCAATAGGTGCAACCAGTAGAATGACAATAAAACACAATTATTTACAATAAAAATACAATATGTAAATACATATTGTATTTTAAAAATCCCAATTAATATCACAGTCCTGGCATTAGAGCTCTACAATGCTCAAGTCCCAAAGCCCTTCTGGGAGAGTCCTTCCGGTAAAAAGCTTTTATAAGATTGTAGGAGCTACTGTTGCCTGGGAGGGAAGTGTTGGTCCAGAGGAGCAAAGCCACCAATAATGCTTTCCTTAAAGGCCCCTTGTATCAAACCTCTCATGCCATCTCTGCCATAGCACCCACATTATGGAGTCTTCTCCCTGAGATTAACTCCATCATTTTAGATATTCCAGACGTTCCTCAAGACTTGATTATATTATCTGGCCTAAGGCTCCCAGGGAACCAGAGGCATGCTTCAATAGCTCCATTGTTGAAGTGGCCATTTTCTCTTTGCCTAGCTTTTGTATATTTGTTTTTATAATATTTATATTTTAATGTGGATTTTATTTATATATGTTGTTTTTCTTTGTGTTGCTTTAGTGGTCATTGTAAATCTCCCAATGACACTTTTTGAGATGGGTGGCTACACAAATTTGATTAATAAATTCATAATAAATAAATTAAAAAAACATCTGACTGTAGGCACTTTTGAGATGACAACACCCCACCCCCACCCCCGTCAGCCCTGAATGGCCAACTACTGTGCTCTTCTCTGCATGTGAAGGTTAGGGCTTTTTCTCCTTCTGCTCTTCCTGACAGTCCAAAGGATTTAGCGCTCAGTAATGGAATGCCATACAAAACTTGGGTCCTCAGAAAAATTAGATCTTGCAGGCACTTGCATTCTTCTTTGTGACAATAATACAACTTTGATTGACATTTACTGTGCTATCACAGCATGTTCAACCAGTTTAAGATCCAGACTTTTTTACCCTTCCCTTAATTTCTCCTCAGAGACATCAACTACAGATAAATTAAGCCAACTGAACCCACTAAATATTGATCATATATCATTACCAAGGAATATATATTTAATTACTCTTATAAATAGTTTAAACAAGGCTAATCATATTCTTTTATAAATCAACATGTTATGTTAAATTGCCCAAGAACTGTAAGGGAGGACTACAAAGAATATGCAATATAAGGTACATTTGCAATTAATATTGAATTTATCCTCCAATGCTGTAACTAAAATTTGTTATTTTCCAAGCTTAACCTCTATTATTCACAAGCTTCACTGATTCCTATCTTTGTTTTAGCATTTCTTAATATAATTATATAATAAAAAAATATTTATCTCCTATTTTATTATCTATCTTTATGAGTTACATTTTGTCTCAGTTAATTTTTTCAAGCAGAAGTTATGGATGTCATAAATCATCACTATAAGGTCATATTATGGCTGTGAATGCAGCACAACGTTTATACACTCGGTGTTGGAAAAAAATCCTACAATACCCACAATAAAGGAATGGTTAATAAAGATGACAGAACTAGAAAGCTGGCCACATGTCACACATGTACTAAATTGCATCCTCTGTGTGATGACATTATGCAAATATGATTTGGTTTTTTGGACATCGTTATAGCTTTTTACAGATGTTTTGAATGGGACCACTACTGCTATGTGATGCATTGTTTCTATTGCAATTCATATTCATATCCTCGGAATTGAGGGCTAGAAAGCCACTATGAACATGTGGGATGTGTGCCAGCCTGTTATATAAAGGATCATTCAAGTAGAGGATGAGGCCCTGCTAGTGCTCATTACCTGGATAATGCTTCATGTAGTGAAGTGATTTAATATGAATATTAATTTCATAGAAATTAACTGCTATGAATTTTACTTCTTGGTCATACAGTGCTCAAGGGCCCTGCTTGAAGAAAACTAGCAGGGCCCTTGAGCACTGTATGACCAAGAAGTAAAATTCATAGCAGTTAATTTCTATGAAATTAATATTCATATTAAATCACTTCACTACATGAAGCATTATCCAGGTATATCAGGATGATTCAATATGCCAGAAATGTAGACTCAAAAAAACAGTATTTGACGCATTAAGTACACAGAAGATCAGGGTCAGTGGTTCAGACGGAAGACATGGTAGTGGCCTCAATAATAACAACAACTTCTAATGGACAGCAGCAGGTGGATAAACTGGCAGCACCTGATCACCTCCTTTTCCAGCTAAACGTTTAGGCTTACAAGAATTCCAGCTAGAACTGCCAGCAATTTTCTCGGTTGTTAGAGACTCTTACCAAATCATGAAGTCTCTCAGGATCCTTGGGAAAATTGCCTAAATCATTTCAGAGTAATAACTGGTGTGGTAGAAAGAGAGCCAGGACAGGCTGACCGATTGACAGAAGCTTCTGCCCTGCACACAACATATACTACTATTATCAGGTTATCACTGCAGAATTCTAATTGCAGAAAGAAGTTATATTTTTTAATCTGCTTCCATAGTGGGTGGACAAATGGAATGAACTGTCATCTTCCCCTCCCCACCCCCATTTCTAATACAAGTGACAAAGCTGCCTCCTGTTGCTATTTGCAAGGGGAAAATTGACAAATTGTAAAGTTGTAATTTAATCTTCTCCTTCTTGTCTAATCACTAATATGTAAATACGGAAGAGTTGCCTCTACCTTATCAATCAGGTGGTGTATTATCAGCTGGTCAGTGGTCAGTTTTTTTGCTTGCAGACCTTTTATTACCCAACTAGGTAACATCAACAGTGCCAGGTGATGAAAGGTCTGTAAGCAAACAACCAAGCTTAAGGAGCACCAAGAATTTCACAAACTTTTAATCTTTTGTGTACCTGGTGGTAGTGGCAGGGGCACTTTGAGCAAATTGACAAATGAAGCTTTGTTCTGCCACAAAATCAGTGGTGGGTTTCAAAATTTTTTACTACCAGTTCTGTGGTTGTGGCTTGGTGGGTGTGTCAGGGGAAGTATACTGTAAAATCTCCATTCCCACCCCACTCCAGGCGAAGGTTTCTGCAAAATCCCCATTTCCTCCCGATCAGCTGGGACTCGGGAGGCAGAGAAGAGATGGGGGTGGGAACAGTCAGTGGTATTTACCGGTTCTCCAAACTACTCAAAATTTCTGTTACCAGTTCTCCGGAACTGGCCAGAACCTGCTGAAACCCACCTCTGCACAGAATGGTATGCCATGAGATCTTGCTCATCCCAAAATGGCTGACATGCTGAATAATAAGTCAGAAAGCAAAAATTTCACAGAAGACAAATTGGTGAGGCTGAAAGAGGAGTCGCTTGTCTAGTAACCTGATTCTGAGACAGAGATGAGGTCTGATATTCCAAACACAGAATAACCCATTTAAACCCAACACTCCATTTGGAACTCAGTTTTCCTCTGTCTCTTCCTCTTAACCATCTTCTTTGTCTCCCCTGTCCTCTTTCTCTAGGACAGGGGTGGGGAACCATGGCCCTTTTATGATTTTTGCATTTCAACTCCCAGAATTCCTGAGCCAGCATTCTGGGAATTGAAATCTGTAAGTCATAAAAGGGTCACGGTTCGACAGCCCTTCTCTAGGACATAAGCAGAAACCAAAAAGAAGGGGAAATAGCAATCAACTATCACGCATAGATATCCACAAGGGAAAAAACACTCACAAAGCATGCACATGCAAACCTAGAACAAGCAAACAACAAGCAAAATGCCATAGGGAAACAAGTTGCAGAATATTTTAAAAAATAAAACATAGATGGCATTTTTTTCTTCCTTTTTTCTTCCTTCTCCTACGTCAGTGGTGGGATTCAAAATGTTTTACTACCAGTTCTGTGGGTGTGGCTTGGTGGGCGTGGCATAGTTTGGTGGGCTTGGCTTAGTGGGCGTGGCAGGGGAAGCATACTGTAAAATCTCCATTCCCACCCAACTCCAGGGGAAGTTTACTGCAAAATCCCCATTTCCTCCCAATCAGCTGGCACGTGGGAGGCAGAACATAGATGGGGGAGGGGCCAGTCAGAATTTTTACTACCGGTTCTCCGAACTACTCAAAATTTCTGCTACTGGTTCTCCAGAACTGGTCAGAACCTGCTGAAGCCCACCTCTGTCCTACATCCATTCTGTGGCAGAAAACGATAGAACTTTGCCACCAGAAAGGCGTTATGCCAATGATCCAAACAGAAGTGGGCATGTCTAGCAAAGATCAGAGAGATGAATTTGCTAGGGTTGTTGAGAGTCTTCCGTGGCAGATGGAAGTGGACACAGCAATCCCATAGGCAAAACATTATAGATCTCTGTCAGATATATATTGATGGTCGTGCTCATTTGGTTCTATGAGAAGTTATTTGGTCAATACAGCTTCAGGTTCAAAAGGTTGTTTTATTATTTACAATATATATATATGCATACAATAATGAACAGGGTGTCCTGTTGCATTTTTTTACCCTAACTGTATGACTCAGATGTTGAGAGGAGAGAGAAGTTCACGTGTTGTCTTGCTGATAGATAGATGAGAGAGAAGAAGAAAAAAACAAGGGGAAGATATCCAAGTGGTTTCTACGTAAGAGTCCAATAAGAGAGTTCATTGGCTGATATAGTCACATGTGATGTCTGTAAAGACTTAACCCCTTCTAGTCTCTGGTGCATCACATGCAGGCAATATCTGACAATCTCAGTCTTAAAAACTCTGGGCTCCGATCCAATTTCTTGTTTGAATCCTATGCATTTACTTTTGCCAATCCTCAAGCCAGAAGCAATTTCTCAGTACAGAGCTGATTTTCTTTCATTTTGTTATGCTAACAGCCCAAGAAGTTTGCTAACTGTCCTAGAACACAATCTGTATCAGTGGTACTTAATACCTCTTATCATTATCCTGTAGCAGATAATAGCCAAATTGCATTCCTCAGCTTCTCTCACACTCCACAGAAGAATGTAATTTGTACAGGAATGAGTCTAACATCAACCAGATTTTAAAAAGGGAGAAATAATCTTGTTTTCCTGGCCTTTAACCTTATTGCCCAATGAACAGATTTAATAAATGTAAGCTTGCAACAATTATATATATGATTGCAGCAGATTTTGATTTTGATCAGAGGTAGACAATGAGCTGTTATCCAGATGTTTGGAACTGAAATTCCCATAATGCCTTATGATAACTATGTTAGCTGGGGTTTGTAGCTGTTGAAATCCAAAACATAGGTGCAAGTTATCTATTCCCAACTTAAAATAAAATCTTTCCCATAATCAAGAACAGGGCCCCCTAACATCTTTCCTTGTGCAAAAGGATTTTCTCTCTTCATCACCTGCTAGTTTAGCAGGCCAGTCTTGTTTCACCAGTAGCACAAAAATTAATCCTGTTGTAAAAGCATCACACAATCGTGGTTTGGGGGCAAGCTTAGAAAATTTAGACTGCCTGATGCAATTCGACTTGTAGAGAATTAAGAGTCTGAAATATCCAACAAACCATAAAAGCTCACATTTTTGTAGCTTTCATGCCCTATTCTTGTTCTTGCATAGTTGGCAAGGGAAAGAGGGAAATTTTCCTGGAAAAAAAATCATAGCTGAGATCAGCCAGCCTGGAGCCAGCCTCATTATTACTATTTGACATTCAAAATCTTTTTAGATATTTTATCCAAATGGAATAAAAGTTTTACGAAATGGTGCAATACTGTCAGGAAATGTAACAGTAGGAGACTAATGACTTTTAGGCTCAGCAATATTTATAACTAATTATCAAAGGATCACATTATAAAAATTCACCAAGAATCAATTAAAGGTTTGTTGTTGTTGTTGTTGTTATTAAATTGCTGGAACAAAAATCACTGTTTATAATATGGCTTTTCAAAAATCTCTCACTTTACAGACCACGAAAGTCAGACTTTTTAAAATAAACTTGTATAGATTATGGAATTGTTCAGGACTCTTGTACAGGTCTAGTTATAGATCATTTGGCCATTGTAGCCATTGGTTGTGTTCTGGTCACTAGCTGCAAAGGGAAGACAACCAATGGTTACTGGAACAGCCAAATGATAAATCATAAATACTCTTGCTATGAAAGATTTAACATGTTTAACAGTTGTTTTATAACTGGCCAGAATTAATGAAAGAATATGCCTGGAAAAATGGTTTCTACATAAAATTCTGAGCATAACAATAATAGCAGTAACAACCACAACAGTATTAAGATATTCAATGTGCTATTTCATTTCATGCCATTTCTTTTTGCAAGTTTTTAAAACCCTACAATTGTATTAGGATGAACGTGCAGATAAACAGAAGATGAAAGTACCTTTCATTTTTTTAGGAGAAGAATGGAGCAAGATGGTGCAGTGACCGTCTATTGCTTAGCGATGGGTACCTTCATCCAGGCCATTCTCTATCAATCTTACTTCTCTTATCTCTAAAATGGGAGTTGCCATGACATTTCAAAGGGTTGAGAGACCAAAGAGTCTGTCTGACTATGAAGAAGCTTACCTCACATCAAAAGACTGATCAGGAATTCAAGATATGATCAGAGTCTGGACTTTTAATCAAGTTCTAATCATTATCCTTTGGAAAGTTTGGGCAAGAATACTACAGTAGGTTTCTCCTGTGTTGTAAAGTCTTCCTTGATCATGAAATATTTCTTTTGACAACAGAGGTAGCTTGTTTCCCACTGGTAAAATAGCTGTTTTAGCACCTGTAAATCTGGCTTGCATTTCATACAAGTCTTTTTTTCTGTAGTGATAACAGGAACCGAAAATGGGCCTTGACAGCATGTTGTGCATTTACAGTATCCAGGGGTGGGGGGGGGGGGGCAGCTCAACTTAATTATGATCACATGGCTTTTGGGAGTCATACTTTTATATTTAGCTCCATAAATCTGCTTTCAGTGAAAACCCTACTCTGCTCTGCAACATTTGCTACTCATTAAGGCATTTAATTGTTTGTGGTGCCTTTATTGCACAAGACTAAGGTGGAGGATGGGAGTGTGTGTGTGTGTGAAAGGATTGTGTGACATGTTGATTTCATTGCTAAATAAATGATTTCAAAATAAACCTGGGATGTTTCCTGCTGTTTCTTCTGTCTTCTGCATCTTCACAGGAGGGGGTTTCTGCAAGAAACAAACAAACTGAAAGATTTGTCAGAACTTCTACACAGAGGTCTCTGTACTGCAGCTTTTTCATCAGTGCAATTTCTATGGTGTCTAGTTTCAGCCTCGAATGCCAAGGTCATAATTTTCAGCCATGGATGGTTCTTCCAGATGTCTTTGGTCAAGTTAATCACAGTATGCCTGAAGGTTAGGCTTTCAGGTAATCTGTCAAGTCATAATTGTAAATCAAGGTCTCCTCCCAGCTAAGAGGCACCAGAGTTAAGAAAATAGACTGAGAGGGTAAATTAAACAGGGCCAGACTAAGAAGCCATGCCATACCAGTTATTATTTCAAACAGTTGTTAATGTTTTTGTTTTTATGTCCTTTGAAACCCAGCTTGAAAAATATTTTGAGCAATGTTCTGTAAAGGAATTTTCAAAGGGATAAACACATAGTTCTCCCTCCAAGGGCCATACGTATCTATGCTGATGTCCATCATAAAAAGGTGACCTGACCAGGAGATCAGGTAATATTTATCATCCTATGTTAACAACTGCAATGAGCAGACATAATGGTCCTCATGGATCCCCATTCAGTATGAATTTAATTTCCATTAAGGTTGAGGTTCATGTAGATCTCATTGTAGTCCCAAATCAGACAGATAGCTAATGCTTAGCCAGAAGTATTTGAGGCAGGACAAATTCAGGAAAGAGATAGCCAATTGGTAGATAGTTCACAGTTTGAGAAATACATACAGTCCTATATATCATTCAGAAATAAATACCATAGATTTCAGTGTGCTTTTATTCCCTGATATGTGTTTATTGGATTAAACCTTAGAAAAAGGAGCCCATGTCTATGGATAGTCATGGGTTAAATGTGCATACTGATGGTTTTTTGTGAACAACTTTGGACACTTGTTCCTTAGTCTTTACTCAGGCTACAGCTGTCTCTCCAACATCAATATGTAAATAAACAATCTTGAACCTCTTGAGATAGGCAAAATAAAGATTGGAATAAATAAATGTGTGGTTAAAATTTAAAGAGCCTTTTTTAAAAAAGAAAAATACATTTGTGGGGGTTTTCTAGGACAAGACTACTTTAGAAATAGGTGGAAGGAGAGTGCAGAGATCTGGATTTTGAAGCCATTAAGACTCTTATTAAGTTAATCAAGTAAATTAAATGGAAGCACATCGACATTTAGCTGACCATGTAGCTTGACATGCAATCTAAAAATGTATCAGGTTTGAATTATTCCTAAAGGCCACTTAGAAATTAGCCTATCAAGCAATCTAACTATAGTCTGAGAAAATCTCTCTGAATTACAAAACCTTTTTGATCATGTATTTTCTGAGGTTTGAAAAAAGGAAGTTGCCTACATATTTGAAAATGCATCTACAAACCATATTTTTAAACTTATTTTAAACTGTGGGCATGATTTCTTTTTCCCTTAATTTAAAAACAAAACGAAACAGTGGAGTACATCAAGCCTTCCATTTTGCATAATCTGCAAAGGTCAGTAAAGTAAAGCCATGCAAATACTAAGTGAGGATGTAAATGGAAACACTGAGCTATCTGCCCACTTCCCATGAAAATATTTATACAGTTATATAAATAACTATATATTATATAAAACAGTTATGTTAAATAAGATGGGTAGCCATATAAATCATTTAAACAACTAAAGAAACAAATATGTTATGCATTTAGAGAAATAGTTACAGAAGACAACCAGATTTTGTAATAATTAATATGAATACCCATACACTTTGTGTGTGTGTGTGTCTTCCAGTCAGTCTTGATTTTTAGTGACTGCCTGGTCAAGTCCATGCAGTTTTCTTGGCAAGATTTCAGAAGTGGTTTGTCATTGCCTGCTTCCTATGGCTGAGAGTGTGTGACTGGCCCAGTGTTATTCAATTGGCTTCGTGCCTAAGACTGGACTAGAATTCACAGTTTCCTGGTTTCTACTCTGAGACCTTAAACACTATACCATAGCAATTCTCAACCTTATATTAACATTAGATTATTCATGCCAAAGGTTGAAAGAAATGAGTAAAAAAGAAATTCAAGCTATGAAATCGTTGCTTTTCAGCTAAGTACCTATAATGTAGAATATGCTTAATTTCTACCTGAACTATTGCAAAGCAACTGTGTTGCTTTTTCAGACGGTTTTGCAGTTTAAAAAAAAAACCATATTCCCCATTCTGGAAAATTATGCTCAGATCCTTTCTAATAATTCTCCTCCTTTTCATTGTTCTGGTCCTGCTGTCCTCGCCAGCTGAAACAGCTGTCAAATATGACTTCAGGCTGTGTGACTCTCTTGGGAAAATTTACGCATTTTTCTACCTACTTTCCTTAAAAGGAGGCAAGAATCCATGATACCTATTCGAGCAAGTATGCATAAAGGGTAATGACTCTGTAATTTATGAGGAGTCTGTTGTTTCTCCAACAAGTCATCAGATATATGTGCCAGGTTATGACACTTATATTCATAAGCTTATATTATGCAGCTATGCACATACTCCTCTATGTCTCCCTTCATGCGTGGCCACCAGAACTGTTGGTTTGTCAAATGTAAGGTCTTTAGAAACCTGAAACGATTGGCCAGACGAACATCGTGGCAACATCATAACATATTCAACTGCATGGTACTGGGCACATACAGCTTGGACCCCTTCCAGGCAAACCCTTCCCTCTGTGTTAGCCATGTTTGGTTCCCTTGGAACCATGGATTGGTGATGAGGGCTTCCTGGATAGCCCTGGGTATATCCTCTCTGTCTCCCGGAGAGGTGAGAAGCAGCGTGGCAGCGAGGCTGGCAGTTCCCGATGGGGTGGGTAGCTTTCGATGGCTCTTGAACTGGATTCTGGGCTGGCAGCTGGCTGGAAGCTTCGGGGCGGTTCCTCATGGAATGGCAACTCTGAGCCAGCCGGCACCCCAGAGCTGACAATAAGCACAAATCTGAATCAAGAGCCTTGTCATACCAAACAGCCAGAATGTTGTGCTTGAAACACAGAGAATCCCAAGAAGCAATCTTTTCAAATATTATCTTCTGGGGGCCATAAAAACACTTTTAGTGAACATGCATTTTCCCCTAATATATTTTCTTCTTTTCCAATAACTGACCAGGTAGTTAGTGTCTAAAGCTGAAGAATCAAAAATATGGATACAATATCTCTGTAGGCAAAGAGGGAGATCTAGGAATAGAAACGTCTTTTGTGCAGCAAAGGACTGTCTACTACAATTTTCACTGGTAAATAATGGAGCTAGACATTGGGATCAGGAATTATTGGGAAGCCTATGGATTTGGAGTCTCCTTGTTTTTCCAATATGCTGCAAATAGATTCCTTAAACATGTTAGCTTTGGAATTGAGAATTTCTTCTCCTCTTCTTCCTCCTGTTCCATCCTCTAGTACCAAAATGGAAAAATAATATTGGTATCTTTTTCATGTGCCCTGGATAAATAAGATTGCTATTTCAAATTTCAATTTCATTTCAAATCTTTATTGTCAGTGCACAACATATGTACAATGAGATTAGTTGAGTTCCCTCAGTGAACAACCCCCAAACACAGTGAAGACAGAAAATCACTAACCCAATAAATCATATTAACAAAACACCAGTCCTATTGCACCAGTGTGAACACGTTACACATTGCACCAGCCCTGCAGTCCATCATACTACATAGTTATGATGTTATGTCTCATTCAGGAGTCTGACAGCCCACGGATAAAAACTGTTCTTGAGCCTGTTTGTGCGGCTGGCTATACTTCTATATCTCCTTCCTGATGGTAGGAGGGTAAAGAAGTGATGAGATGAAGAGCAGGGTGAGAGTCATCCATGCTCTTCCCTTTTTTCTTGGCAAGGTTTTTAGTAGTGCCTCCTTAGGGTTGAGAGATACTAACTAGCCCGAAATCCCCTAGCTGACTTTGTCAATAAGTAGGAATAGAACTCACAGTCTCTTGATTTTTAGACTAATGTCTTACTATTGTCTTAACCACTGAACCAGACTACCTCAATATCTAGTAACTTTTCCTGATCAATATATGTATTATTTGTGAATGTTCCTTTCTGTTTAATATTAGGGGGGCTGATTCTAGAAAAATTATTGAAACCTAAAAGTTGTTACAAGATTTTTTCAGTACAGTCTATTTTGAAGGTACTTTTCTGGCCATAATACAAATTGGGGTGACAAGTTAAAATATCAATGACAAACAAGGACAAAGTTCCAAAGATTAAGCTGGTTGATATTAAGTTAATTTAGCTCTCATTAAAGGCATCATCATGACAGCCCTCAAGACAGAAATCCTGACTCAACCACAAAAGCAAATTCAACTCTTGAAGTACTGGAGACCATTCTCATGTTTTCCTTTATATTATGAGAAATGGATTTCTTCGTGTCAGAAGGCGCAACAGCTATCTCATGTCAAGGAGAAACATACTGACCATGCAAGTTTTATTCATCGTAGTTCAGCATCCAAAAACAATTTTCACAGAATTTGATCCTAAGATTTGTTGCAAGAACAAATTTCTGTACATTTAGAAAACTATAATTAGTACTGCTTGTTATTCCAGTCATTTACAGACATATATTCATATATTCATGAATCACTGCATCTAAGTGGCGATTTTCTGCCTTCAGTTATACAAGGAATGCTTTCTCATGGAAAACTCATTACCATTAGGGCTATCCTTACATATTTATGTGGCATTTATAACATATTCTGATACATTTACAATATACACAAATGTCATGTGAGTTTATATAAAATGATACATTGCACAGGGCTGTTTCTATCTGAGGATGCACAATTGTAACGCTAAATGTCCATCGTATATGTTAAATATAGGCCTGGTTTTTCAAATGGAAAAGGTATAAAATAGCATGTTCCTCTAGTAGAGAGGAGAGATCTTTGTAATGGAAACAACAAGGGGAAGATTATCTGTTCAAATGGAAGAAATGGACAAGAAATATCCATATGGTAGATATAAAAGAGACAGAAGATAAGAGAACGTCCAGAAGGGAGAGAAAGAGTATTGAGAGAAAGAGTATTGAAATTGTATAGATGGGTTTCTGTGTGCTCAATCTAAAAAAAAAAAAAAAGTTAGTCCCACCCACATTCCCTCCATTTCCTCAACTTAGCTCTTTTCAGAAATTAAAACTCTGTATGTTTTCAGTATGGAAAACATACAGAGAGACAATGAAGCAGGATATTGCACCAGTGTTGGGTTTCACCTTTGCTACCAGTTCACTTGCATGCACTTCACTCGCTTGCGTACCACTTCTGCGCATGCGCAGAGTGTATTTGATGATGTCTGGGTTGGTGGGTGGAGCCTCCCGCCGCTACTGCTACTGGTTCGCCGGTACCACCCACCACTGTACTGCACCCTAACAGCATCTTGAGGGAATTGGGATCAAAACAAAATGCTGGTTGCATGATCAAAGTCCCTCATGCATGATGTAAAGCTGGGGTGTCAAATTTGCGGCCCATGGGCCATATGCATCACGTGATATCCCCACCCCTTCCCAGTTTAGCGAGGGGGGGAAATCCTGATCCATCATTTGACACCACCATGACGACACGAGTTTGACACCCCTGATGCAGGGGTGGGTTCTAAATTTTTTTACTACCGGTTCTGTGGGCGTGGCTTATTTTGTGGGCATGGCTTAATGGTCATGTGACAATTCTTTAGGATTTAGCAGAGGTACTGGTCTACCAGGCTTTTAACAGCTTAATATTTTTTGCTTTTCTCTCCCAGAGCAGTCATTCTCCCCATAATTAAAAGCCTTCCCAGTTTATTTGGCAGCTCTTGGAAAGCCAGAAGGGTTTGCTACTCCTGCCTCAAGTAGCAACAGGCTGGTACTCTGAGCCAAAGCACTGAGTAATTTGAGATATTTCCTTAGTTTCCTGGGGCTTCTGGTAATAGGTGGTGGAAAATGGATGGGCTGCAGGGAAAGTGATAGCCCTGCTATTATTCTGCTGCTTGTCACATTTAATATGCACTTTGATAATTATGTAGGTGCTTGTTAGGGGATATAATTGCAGTGGTATTTCCCATTTCACCCATGGGCCTTTCAGCAACAAGCCATTTAAGCAAGGAAAATGTGAGAACCGTGGCACATCTTCACCCACCTGGAGAAAGAAGAGCTTTGCTTCTTCTTTCCTGAGGGAACTTGTGACTTCATTCCTGTAACATGAGGGTCAGGTCCACTTAAGAAAAAGGCTGCAATTCAGGTGTTTTGTATGAATAATGTCTTTATTACAATCTTCAGTTTGAATCTGAAGTTTCCTGGATTGGCAATACTGGGCAAGATCAGCTTTATCCGGGCTGCATGCTCTCTAGAAGGTGTAAGAATTTCAACTTTCAGAATTCTCTGCAATGATCATCCTTTGTAAGAAATTCTGGGAGTTAAAATCCTTATCCATTCTGCAAGCTTCTTGAATGTGAAGCAAAATGTTTTCAAGGAAAAGAAACAACAAGTAAGCCCAATTGCCCTTTGAAAAGCACCTTTGGGATAAGTAGTATGGGGTGTTTTGCCAGACTTAAAATTGGAAAGAGGGCTACATTTAGAAAATAACAATTTGCTTTTACTTTAATTTCAAAATGAAAGGAAAATATGAGATTATTAACATTAGTTAACAGTACTAAAACTCCTGAAAAGTCACCAACTCTCAATATAATTTTGGTTAGAAAGATTAAGTACATGAAGTTTTCTTAATTCCAAATTATTCTGATCCAGAAAACTTATGGCCATTTCTAGAATGTTCTATGCCCAGTTTTGGATCAAGGATAGGTCTGAATGTTCTATAAATAACTTGTGCTAGAGTAAAACAGAGAAAGTGCCGCTTTAGGATCTCAATTCAATAAACTAGCAACCAACAAGTTCTTTTTGGTAGGATATAACTTGGAGAGATATGTGCTATTTTACTGTGGTTATGAGTAACATCTGTAAATATTTATTTTATGTAGTAACGTAAGTGAAAAAAGTCTTGGTTATATCTTATATATTAACTGTCACATGCCAGAAAGTTAAGATAAAAAAACTGTAAGCATAAGACTAATAAAATTTACAGATACCTTCCAACTGTACTCTCATAAACCCAAGATATTTTTGAAGTATTATTTTTCTTTACAAGTAAGATAAATGGAAATGCCAGAAATAATTTGGAAGGGTTTTTTTTATCTCCAGGATAACAAGGAAAGACAAATACAAAATTCCAACCAATCCATCACCTTTTTTTTTCCTTGGGAAAAAAAAGAGAAGTTTCTAAGAGCAAAACAAGATAATACATTTTTCTGATTCTTCTTTTGGCTCCTAGCAGGTGGGACCGCCTGTCCTAACCAAATCAACTGGATTTGGGAGAATAAGAGAACAGTGGGAAAACTATTACCTCCCATTCTGCTGATGGAAGTCTTCTGCCAGCCCTCCCAGATAAACAGATAGGAAACACAACTAGATGAACAAATTCCATTTTGTTATAAGGCTACATTAACAGAATCCTGGAAAGTTTGAAAATCCAAACTTCTCAATGCCACCTTTAATTGCTTTGATCCATTAGGATGGGTCCTTCTTAAGTTTCTTTTTATGTTTCTTAAACCTCTTTAGTCTGATTGTTTTCTAGGCATCATCTCTTCCCATTTCCCCCCCAAGGTCATTTATACATTCCACTACTGTAGGTGGAAGATTTATCCCCAAATTGATATCTGTCAACCGAGTTATGCAGAGATTAGCAGTGATTTAGATTTAGATGGCAAATAACGTTCATACTTTGAAAGCACAAACAAATAAAAAAGAATTCAATGTTAAACCTGTTTTTGTTTTTCTTTCTGTTGTCCTTCTTTCAGCTAGACTTAGTTTGCTTTTTTGAGGAGGCTTTTCTGTTCTATACACTGAACCAAGAGAGATTCTAGCCTTGTCCATTATATGGAACCAGTACATTGGCTTAATTGTGTTGTGGGAATCTAATCTCTAGTTTAGAGGATTTTGACATTGGTCAAGATTTGCATCCTTGTTTTATAAGTATACAGGTAAATTAATTATCCATGTACTCCAGTGGTGGGTTTCAAAATTTTTTACTACCGGTTCTCTGGGTGTGGCTTGGTGGGCATGGCTTGGCTTGGCAGGCGTGGCAGGGGAAGGCTACTGTAAAATCTCCATTCCCCCCCCCCCATTCCAGGGGAAGGATACTGTAAAATCTCCATTCCCATCCCACTCCAGGTGAAGGTTACTGCAAAATCTCCATTTCCTCCTGATCAGCTGGGACAATAGGAGGCAGAGAATAGATGGGGGTGGGGCCAGTCAGAATTTTTACTACTGGTACTCCGAACTACTCAAAATTTCCACTACTGTTCTCCAGAACTGGTCAGAACCTGCTGAAACCCACCTCTGATGTACTCCCATGCATCTCAAAACTAGATATATAGAATTTCTGCTTGCTGCTAAGTATGTCTGGCCTAATTTTGCAGAATGCTATCAAATACCTATTAAACCATTGACCTTAATGATTTATATAAAACATGTCCTTTTGCAGAAAAGCCTTTTATAAAAATTCCAATTTTATCACAATGCTTTAGTCAGCTATACAAGTTTTACAATAGCATCTTTTTTTGCAGATGATACAAAAAGGCAATCTGGTTTTTATTTGGCTTGTTGGTCTTTCTTTCTTTCTTTTGTTCTTTCTTTCTTTCCTCCCTTCCTCCCTCCTTCCTTTTCCTTTACAGTCCTCTAAAATAATATCCCCATTGTTTATTGCAAGGATTTAAAGGATCCATTTCCCCATAATAACACTGTGCAGGAAAGATCGCAAAGTCACCATTGATTTTGCACAAAGGGACTGTTCTTAGACTAGTTCTTATGGTAGTTAAAGTACCTGCCTATTAACCAGCATGATGAAAGGGCCAAAGATGGGACCCAGGGAATATGCACATCTGATTGAGTCTTGTCACCGCTACAAAATGTGGACCATCACTTGCTAATTACTAAACATCAGACCAAACTGTCAGAAACTAAAATACTGAAATCCTAATGACAGGTAAGACATATAAGGGAACGTTTCAAATCTCTCTCTTTTATTTTAGGGATAAAATTATTTGAATGGAAAGAGGAGATATTCTTACCATTTTAACTATTTAAGTTATTGTTCTCCTAAGATGAATTTGGGCTCCTTATAAAACAGAGAAATGAAAGATGTTCCATTGAACTATATTAAGTGAGCATCATTTCTACATGTGACTAATCTGAAGATTCAACCAGAGTTGTTTTTACAGAATAACAGAATAATACAGTTGGAAGGACCTTGGAGGTCGTCTAGTCCAATTCCCTGCTCAATCAGGAAACGCTATTCCACTTATGATAAATAGTTACCCAATCTCTTCTTATCTCATTCCTATTACTTAGTAAAAAATACAAACAACCTTAATATTGGGGAAATAATAATATGAGTCTCACTCTTTTATTGCTGCCATCAAGTCAGTTTTGAGTTTTGGAGACTGCCAGGACATGTTTCTGCCTGGACATGTCCCACCATTATCAAATAGATTGAAACAGAACTCTATCTCATTCTTTCTCCAGACCGCTGAGGTAATCAAGGAGAAGGAGAAGGGGAGAACTCCTATGTGAATCAGTGTGGAAGGGCAAACTCTTCACATACATGATTATTCAGATGTTAAATTTGGCATGAGTCTTGCAGGGTTCTTGTTTGAAAGCCAGTTTATGTATAATTGTAAGTGTGAAGGTCTTTCACTTTGCAGGCATGTGTACTGTAAGTGCCAAAACAATGCTCTCTCCCCTAGAAAAGAGCATTTTTTAAAAAGGCTTTGCTTAAGAAATGGAATCCATTAGATAGATGAGACAGATAGATGCTAGATAGATAAATAGATTATAAACAGAATATTTATAAGAGAGAGAGAGATGGATGGATAGATATAGATTAATATAGATAGATGATAGGGACACACACAGAGAGAGAGAGAGAGAGAGAGAGAGAGACAGACAGACAGACAGACAGACAGACAGACAGACAGACAGACAGACAGACATAATGAATTTACATTAGGTAGATCACAATTGCTAAGTTAAACTGCAATTGGAAAGTTTACATCTAAGTAAGGAAACAGACTTCTGGAGCAAATTTAACTCAATACAATTGGACTTCTGAACAAAGAAATGAAGGATCCAGTCAACTATGTACTTGGCCATATTCTGGTAGCAAAATCTTCTGCATGGGAAAAAAGAAGCAAATTCACGTTCAGCTCAGTTTCAAGTAATATGTACAGAATTACAGTCTAAGTATTAAATCTTGAAATCTGGAACTGTTCTGCAGCTTCAATTGTACTTTTTCGGCTCCTTATTTTTCATGGCTGTCTTTTGACAATGCTTTTAGACGTACCACTCACTGCCAAAGATGTTCATGAATCACAGGGCTGTCATATTAAATATCCTCAAAGTCTTTTATATCTTTCATTGCTCTTTACTTCCAGGAATGAATGCAGATGACAGGAAAGATAATGAGTCAGATGAGTAACAAAAGACCATTATCTCTTACACATACTTTCCAAAACTTGTGCCCTTCAACCTCCATAATCTCCAGCTATCAGGATATTCTTATATTGTAGGAGAAGGAAGCACAAAAAAAAAACCCTTTTAAGGTGATTGAAAGCAAAGTCCAAATCAGATAAATCATATTCTAGAATATGGTTGCACAGAAGGCCTGCCTCTGGACCTTAAGAAACAGGATAGGGAGAGCAAGAGAAGAAGCAGGGGCAATTGAAGCAAAAAGCAACCTTATCCAGTAAAAAGCACAAATATTCCTTCAATTTTATCCTTGTTTTTCAGTGTTTAATTCCCTATCCCTCATGCTCTGTAATCTTGCATTTTCCCACCTTGATTTATTTATGTATACATAAATATAAATATCCGTGCGGATGGGAGTGGCCTACAGATTAAACTTGTGCTTCCAGGCAGTTCCCTTTGTGGAGTTACCAAAAGTGGTTTAACTTGTAGAGTTAAAGTGGTTTCTACTCCTACCTTCCAGATTTTTTTCCAGATTTTCATTCTTTTATTTTTTTTATAACATTTTTACAATATATTTTTATAACATTTTAATATATTAAAAATATAATATAATATTTTTATAATTTTTATTTATTTTTATATATAATAAAATTATTATATATTTTTATATAACATTTTATTAGATTATAGAATAAAATATAAAAATACAAAAGCAAATAGTAGGACACAGTGGGGAGGGGAAGGAGAAAGAAAAGTGAGGAGGGGAGGGGGGGGGAAAGGAAAAAAAGATGTTGAATTTTGACTCCCTCTGTTGCAATAAAATAAAGCATTAACATCAAACCTCAATTTTGTACTTGTCCACAATAGTATAAACTAGCCATTTCTATAACAACTATCTATCTTGTCAGAAAACCCCAAAATTAAAGTTTCATTTTTTTTTCCACCTCAAGCACAAAGTCCAGAAGCGGTTTCCATGTAGAAACAAAAGTACTTATATTCTTTTCTTTGATCAAAACAGTCAATTCCACTACCCAAGTTCTCAACCAGGAATGACTTTATTTATTTTGTATCCTGCCTTTACTATTTTTACAAATAACTCAAGGTGGTAAACATATCCAACATACCTTCCTCCTCTTATTTCCCCCGAAACAACAACCCTGTGACAGTGACCTAAGGTCATCCAGCTGGCTTTCATGCCTAAGGTAGGTCTAGAACTTGTGCTAGTCCTGTTTCCTGCTTTCTAGTCTGGTACCTTAACTGATCGTTGATTTAGCTTTTGAGATTGATGACATATAAAGTGATTCAAACTGGAAATGCTCTGCTGTAACTTTGAACTGGGTTTTCCAGTCTTGCTGGAAGGCTTTGGATGCTGTTCTGACCATACTAGAAGTCTTTGGAGTTTGTCTGTTTTGAGCATCTGTATCAGAGGTGGGTTTCAGGAGGTTCTGACCAGTTCTGGAGAACCGGTAGCAGAAATTTTGAGTAGTTCGGAGAACCGGTAGTAAAAATTCTGACTGGCTTCACCCCCATCTATTCTCTGCCTCCCAAGTCCCAGCTGATTGGGAAGAAATGGGGATTTTGCAATAACCTTCCCCTGGATTGGGGAGGGAATGGAGATTTTACAATATCCTTCCCCTGCCGCACTCACCAAGCCATGCCACATCCACCAAGCCACGCCCACAGAACCGGTAGTAAAAAAATTTGAAACCCACCACTGATCGGTATGGCTGAATTTCGGTGAAGTTTCAACTTCAAAATGGAAAACATTCTGCACTGAAAGTCTTATGCACGCTCCTAACGGAAAAATAGCCAGAGTATTAATTAGCTTGCCCATGTCAGAAACTTTTGTGAATGGTCCACACAAATAAAGCAATTTATATGAGTATAGTTTTTGCACTGGAGTTTCTTTAGACCTCACTGCTGACAACTATAATGTTACCGCTATAGCACGTACTGCTATACGTGCTTTTAAAAATAATTTGGCAGAAGTGCTTTGGACCCTGCATATTCCTCTGCTATTCATTGAAGTTTGGAACCTGAAAAGGATGCCCCTGCTCTACAGAGTCAGCTTATAACATGAAAGCCTAAAAAAAGCTGGACTGTTCCATCAAGAAGTGCTGTGCTCATATGCTCAAAAGCACTTGGGAAGTCATTTTGATACAGCATAGCCAGCTATAACTTAGCAAAACATATATGAATAAATGTGGGTTTCTTTAATTATGCTCTTTGTATTTTATTTCCTTTTGACCTCAATGCTTAACTATTTTTCGCTGGGCAATTATATCAGTATTTTGTGTCGCTGCCTGCATTCATTAGCTTAGAAGAACACTTGTAATCAAGGAAAATCCAATCCCCAGAATACATTCGTTAACTTTCAAAGAAAGATATTTTTCTTACGTTTTTCAAATCAATACCCTGTTTCCCCCAAAATAAGACATCCCCTGATAATAAGCCCAATCGGGATTTTGAGCACATGGCAATAAGGCCAAGCACTTATTTCAGAGTTCAAAAAAAAAAAAAGTAAGACAGGGTCTTATTTTTCGGAAAACACGGTATTTCTTGATACATGAAATGTCATATATTTAGTCATAGAAAAGCACACACAGGGTGGAGGCCAGGGAAGAAAGAAAATAATTACTAGATGTTGCCACTGGGTTGTCTTCACTCGGATTATATTTCTCAGTCACTGGTTGCTGCAAGGAATAACAAGCATTCTCATTGTCGGTCAGGAATTTCTCCTTTGCCAATTTTTCAGTTTATCTGCATCAGTGATTCCTGGGGGCAGAAAGAGACAGGGGGTGGGGGAGAGTAGAACACAGAAAGGTAATCTCTGTCAGCTCCCTTGTCGCTCTTCTCTCAGGAAATACCTGCTTTTGAAAGATAGGATGCAGATGAAGCTGAGAACAGGATCTCCTTTGTTTGAAAGGTCATTCAGCTACCCAGATCTTCTTCTCTGCTAATTAACATACTTAAATGCTACATGTGCACATTATTATAGGACATATAGAAAGGCAGTGCCACAATACAAAGAGATATATGCAGATCCATAGGGAATATCAAAAGGTTTTATTTGCTATTAAGAGCAATGAGAAATATTATTCTCCTAGAGAAATATTAGTCAAGGCTAAGAAAATAAAACAAAGAAAAGTTGCCTGCTTTGACTTGATTAATGTAAAATCAAATGAATTCATAGTATACTAGAAATTACAAATCTAACATATAGAAGATTTAATGCAGCTGCTTAATAATATAACAAATATCGATTGAATATAGTTTACCATGAATTCAATATAGATTGAATTCATGGTAAACTAGGAGCCCTTGAAGTATAGTTTCCAAATAAGTCATACATGCCCAGTTGATGAAGAATGATGGGTGTTCCACATCACACTGAAGCCAAAGTGAATAAATAAATGTGGTCTCCTAAATAAATAAATGTGGCCTAATATAATATGTAAATCCAGGATCTTTTTCAGTATTTCTTAGATGGTGGGGAAACTCTAAGTGGGGAAATCAAATGTTTATTTGAAGAAGCAGCAATACGTTTAAAATACTTGAGGCTAAAAACCACTAGTACTTTAAATCAAATGTTGCATTGTTTGTACTGCTGTCTTATGATTCTGAATTATGTTGTCTTTCTGAAGTTATTTCAATTGCATTACTCAAGAAAAAAAATGGGGTTCAAACATAGTGCTTCTCAAGCAAGAAGTCTTCAAGATTTTCCTCAATAATATCATCCTACTTGTACAATATCATTTAATATCATATCACATGGTTTTTTTTATTTGTATTATTTGTGTTGGGTGGTTTTTTGTTTCCTCCTTTTTCTTTTTTTCTTTTTTTTTGTATTTTAACTTTGGAAATTAAACATTAAAAAATTAAAAAATATCATCCTTTAGATGTAAAGGAAACCTAAGAAGAACAAGAACCTAAGATGGATCTTTAAAGTCGACTATAAGCACAGTGAGAGTTATGTTTTGATGGTTGAAAATTAATAACTGATTCAATTCAGTTATCTGAAAAGTTGATTTAGGCAAGAGTTCTTAGATTTTTTTAAGCAATTCACCCACTGATGCTCCATCTATACTTAAAATAAATGTACAAATATTCCAGAATGCTTCCATAGTCTCCTTCCAGTTTTTCAAAATGTTTCTATGACTTTTTTTCAAATAAAAGAAAACCTGCATAAGCACTGCACACCTAGCTGGCAATGCCCCACAAATGTTGTATAAGATAACAACATGACTGTGAATCAGATCATTATTTACTTTTCTGAAATCTGATATGTAGGCTAATGTTCTTCATGATTCAAATGTATTTTTGATCTTTCTGTTCTTTGCTCATATACAGAATTGATCAAAGGCTTAAATTTGGTTTTAATCCAGAATATCTTAATTTGTTTTTTGATAAATAATCTAATCAGTTTCTGTACTTTTCCACATTGTCCTAATTAGAGTTGCTGTGATTAGATTGATTCCATCTTTACAAGGAATCCATAGAAAATGGCAAAACTGGAATTTAAACACTCATTTGAATCACTTAAATTAGTAAAATAAAGCTGATAAATAATTGTGGTTCTGTTCAAGAATAACACTGAAAATAAAAACTCAGTATAAGCTCACATAATTTTATTGTCCTTTGATCATCAAATCCAAACTGGTTTAATTTTCATTGGAATGTTATTGATTTAAATTTCACAGTCCAAATTTAGCTTTGGACAGCAGCTCTCGTAAATTACCATGATCTCATGAATATGGATCTCAAGTGTATCTATTAAAATCTTCCACAGTAGATTTACAATTGTTTTAGTGAAATTTATTGATTTTACTTTTGCTACGCAAGAATGAAGACATGCTTATGATTATGGGAGAGAAAGTTATTACTATCTTTAAATACAAAATATTTGTTCTCAGTGATGCATAGGATATGCAGACATCTTGTGATTCTGTCTAAATATTTTGCAAGTTGACGAGCGATAAAAGGTCCTGAAATGAAAAGAACAGAATGTGCTTCACATTATTGTTTTACAGCAGCTTTTTTATATCATATAATAGTGAAGCTTTGTACTCTTTTCAGCTTAAACTCTTAAGATCCAGTCTACTCATATGTCCCTCATTAAAACTATCTTCCAATATAGATTGAAGGTCTATAACATATATTAGTATAATTGTTGTTGTTGGCATTACTGTATTAATGGTATTGGTAGGAACACGGTGTTTGCCTTCAATTTTAGAATATAAAAAAATTAAAGATTCTTATTATTTTAAAAAAAGAGGAAAAAATGGAAGGAAAAGAGAAGATTTAGGCACTGTCTAAAGTATAGTTTTACCACTATAAGCTAGAAAATGTATGGGAGTTATTTAAAAAACATAGACTGCAAGACTGATAATGTGGGAATAAAGATTTCTCAGTGACAATTCTCAGTGACAAAGATATAAATATTTCTGATGTTACGTATTTAGAAAGGTTTCTTCAGCTTATGCTGAATGAGATCGGCAACTGCTAACATAGCTGAGCACAGTGGTATATCCATAAACTAACCATTTAAACTGAACACTATCTTGTTCAAGTGCTGCTCAAGTCGTGTGGAAATGAGACCACCCTCTTAACAGCCTCGCAAGTTTCAGTTTATTGTCTTTGTAAAACTGACGACAGTTTATTCCAACTGTTGTTTTTTTTTTAAGAAATTGTGTAGGATTGGCAGCAGACCCTGAATTCAACATCTCAAATTTGCTAAGCAGTCAATCCCTCGGGCATCGTCCTATTAGGCAGACGTTAAAGAAAGCCTTCATCACAAAATTCTTATAACTGCATGATTTGTCATGCCTCCTTCCCTTGGTTGGTAACTGGTCATTGCAGACATATCCTCCTGGATAGTCAAACTGCTCAGATCTCCTCTTCCCCTTTCCCCCTCCTTCCTTCCTTCCTTCCTTCCTTCCTTCCTTCCTTCTTCCTTCCTTCCTTCCTTCCTTCCTTCCTTCCTTCCTTCCTTCCTTCCTAAGTTGATTAAGGATGACTTGATGGTCAGTGATTTCTCAATACTTATAAAAGTTCCTCTATAGTCACTTGTTTTGACAAGCACCTTTCACTTCTCCCCACACGATGTGGAACTTGATCTCTTTCTCTTCCCACCCGATCCACTCTCTATGCAATATTTTTTTCCCTTGGTTCTTTGACTTATTAAGAAAAACCCTAGATAGGAACATTGCCTCAAGCTACTAAACAAAAAGTTGCTTGTTGTGGGAGGCTTAAAAATAGGGAACACTCCAGCAAATATCATAATCAAAGAAGTGATGGATTAGTCCATGGCCGCAGTTTGCTGGAGCAGCATTGGTGCAATAAAAAACAACAACAAAAGAAATAAAAGGAGAATTAAGAGCATAGCATTAAGTTAAGAGTGGACAATATGGGAAGTGGAGAAGGGAGTGAATGAAAACGTGGGGGAGCAGAGAGGTAAACCAGTCCCTAAACAGAAAAACCAAGTACAGGGAGATCTATTCGTATTATTATTATTATTATTATTATTATTATTATTATTATTATTATTATTATTATTATTTCAATTTATAAACCGCCCTTCTCCTTGCGGACTCAGGGCGGTGAACAGCCAGAATAAAACATGGTATACAAAAGTTTAAAACAATTAAAAATTATTAAATATTATTCGGCCGAGAATTAAAACAACCCAATTTAAAATCAATGTCAAATTTAAAAACGGAGGATGGGATCAAGCTAGCCCAGCTAGATGGAACAAATGGGTTTTAAGGGCCCGACGAAAGGTCCGGAGATCTGGAATCCTGCG
The DNA here is from genome assembly GCA_030761175.1 of Masticophis lateralis. Classification (NCBI taxonomy): domain Eukaryota; kingdom Metazoa; phylum Chordata; class Lepidosauria; order Squamata; family Colubridae; genus Masticophis; species Masticophis lateralis. Next base: position 221,806,757 of record JAUDYJ010000002.1, read on the forward strand.
TATCTCCGGGGGTAGGTCATTCCAGAGGGCGGGCGCTGCCACAGAGAAGGCTCTCCCCCTGGGGGTCGCCAGCCGACACTGTCTGGCCGATGGCACCCGGAGGAGGCCCTCTCTGTGCGAGCGTACTGGCCGGTGGGAGGCTATTGGCGGCAGAAGGCGGTCCCGCAAGTACCCAGGTCCTAAGCCATGGCCCTTTAATAATGCTAGACTTCCATGCAGAGATAGGAAAGATAAGAAGCTGGGAAAGGACAAATCAGGTCCTACATTGACCTTAATCCAGACCAAGCACAATTCGAATTTGATTGCCAAGCCATAGTGGTTGGAATTTCTAAAGTTGGCTTTAAAATCACAGGTACGGTACAAGAGATACATGACTGTGCTGACCCACTCACGCATAACTTTGGTTTAGTTATTAATATTCCACAACAACTGCCTTCATCAAAAATCCAGAACTGTCCCAATTAAGTCCAGTCACAAGCAGACAATGCTAGTCCATAGAGCAATGATCAATGAATACACAGTGTCAACCCTGAAGTTCATCTCGCTGAAGCCATCTTGAGGATTCAGTGCTGCCACACTGGAGCGAGGGTTAGGGAGATTAGAGGTAGCTGGGATGGTGTAGTCAAAATAAAATACTTTCTCTTGGGAATCAAGGACGTTCTCACACTTGGCTGGAGAAAGGAGGAGTAATGTCACCAGACCAGCTGATGCTGCTTTGATTGGGCCATGTGACTGATTGTTTGAGGTTGAGAAGAAACTTTTACTTTTAATTAGGTGAAAACCAAGGGGCCTCTCAGAGTTGGTTTTCACCAGATATGTGCCAATATGATATTTCCAATAAAGCTATTATTTTAGGAATCCACCTGCCTCAGTGTTTTTGTTTGCAATGGATCTAATACTTGGAACTCTATGTGAAAGTGCTGTGTGTCAAAATAAACCCACCAGGCAAAGTTAAATCCACAATACAAGAGGGTTCACGAGGCAAGAAATGTCCAAAGTTCACAAGGCATGATCCAAATCAAGACACGGTGTCATTCCAAAATGAGGCAAGAATCACAATGGGCGGAAAATAAACAGATAGGAAATGAGCATGTTTTTTGCCAGCATCATCTCCGTCTGTCTGCTGTGCTAAATAGCCAGCTTCTGGTGCAGCCCATTAAGTAGGGTGAGGCTTTCTCCTCACTAGTCATCTGGCTGATCTTCTCTGCTCCTGCCTTTTCTCTGTCCTACTTATTCTTACATCTTGGACCACTCAGACTAGAGCTTTATAACAGCTATGTCTCTCAGAAAATAATATTCATCTAATTTATCCTTAGAAAATACCCAAGTTGGAACCTATAAAGATGGCCATGTTGGCTAACTGTTTAAAAATACTCACAGGAAAGGAAATGGCTTCAGTAAAATTCTCTATCTCAATCTCATCCTCTAGTAGCTCAGAATCTATATTGCAACTTGAAATAACTTTGATGACATCCATTTGAACACCATATAGCTGACAAAGCATCATACTGGTTAACATTGGCCTTTCATAACTGAATGTACAAACTGTAGACTACATAAAAGTTGGCAATCTGCCATGCTTTACCCTTAATAGGTCATAACCACCAGACACATTTAAAAACATATTCTGTAGTTCTCAAAATTAGCTCATTTAGTTTAGAAATGGATTATGATAGCAAAGTTGCATGCGTCTCTATAGTTCTGATGAACATGTCTGTTGCTTTGTGCTTCCAACATAATTTCTACTATTATTGAAGTTGGGAAAGACCTCAAACTAAATCCTAGGTATAAACCAGAATGGGAAACTCCAGTCTCAGTTGCCTTGGATTTGAAGATTTCACTCACCTGAAATGTGGCTCTTTTTAAAGACATTTAAATAAACTTTTCATATGGAAACGTAACAGTCCAACCAATGCATGACATCTGACATCTTAGAGACACAGGGACTAACATCATGGAATTTCTTTTTCCCAGAACAACCTAAAGTGAGATTATAAACTAGTCCCAACAAATAATGTAGCGCAGTATGCATATCTGGGGTTATCAGATATGCAAAAATACAGATGGTCACTAGATGACTGCAACGTATTTTCTGCTTTGAGAGGGAGATGCTATCTAATAGTCTTCTGGATATGGTAACCCTAGCCTATAATTTTGTCTCCACAATACACAGACACAAACAGATACACAGATGCACATCCATAAACACAAGCACATACAAAAGGGTCACTTAAATCACATCTTTATTATGGTCATAGACCAGCATGAAAAGGTCTCTTAAGGTACAGTACTATTTAACTTACCCTATGCATGTCTTTCCTTCAAGGTGATTTAATTTGCGTCACTGCTAACAGGGTATGTTGCTCTTAATTTTGCTAGAAGAGTGTCTCAATATACTCTGTAGTGGAAGTGGAAGAAAGGCAGCTACCTTGGAATCCCAAAAATGTGGGTAGAAGGGCTGATCAGACTTCCTTTGCCATCTACTTGCCATCATGCATTCACCCTAATTCAGGTATTCTTCATGGGGCAGAGCTACCATACAGTATACATAAGTCTGTAGAGATTCTCAGTCATCCAGGTCATGGTTGTCCCAAAGGTGCTTTTTCAGGAGGCAACTGGACGTTCTGTTTTTTTCTTTTGAAGACATTTTGCTTCTCATCCAAGAAATTCTTCAGCTCTGACAGGATATTGGGGAATGGAAGGATTTATATTCCTTGCAGACAGATATTAATCTGCATCCTTTTAGAGGATTGTTGAAGCATTTGGAGGTTTATCTGTGTCCTTGGGGTCACCTGAGTAATGGTCCTGGTTCCTGTAGTCTGCAATTTTTTCTCTGGAAATCCATTCCTACTCCCACACCATTCAAAGAGTGTTCATCCCTAATTTTATAGCTATAGTCTATAGAGATTCTCAGTCATCCAGAGCATGGTTGTCCCAAAGGTGCTTTTTCAGGAGGCAACTGGACTTCTTTGTTTGTTTGTTTTTCTTTTGAAGACATTTTGCTTCTCATCCATTTGGAAGGAATATAAATCCTTCCATTCTCCACTATCCTGTCAGAGCTGAAGAAGCTTCTTGGATGAGAAGCAAAATGTCTTCAAAAGAAAAAAGCAAGAAAATCCAGGAAATTGCCTCCTGAAAAAGCACCTTCGGGATATACAGTATACTGGCTGCAAAAACACAGATGAGCTTTTGATGGCATTGAAAAGCCCATTCTGTTAACCGTGGGAGTTGAAAGAAGAGGCAGGACTCCTCTTCAGCAAGTGACTTCAAATCTTTACTGGCGGCTCTATTTACATATTTAACACATTCAGTTGCCATGTTAAATTCTATGGTGCAGACATGATAGGTCAAAGAAGGCAGAAAGAGGGAAGGTAAGAGCTACTGTTACCACTATGACTATTTCCTCTCCTGAGGCTGCCGTCAAGTAAGTCATTGAATCATCATCAACTGCTGGAACTGAACCTCTCTGAGACTCTGAATGTTTCTTCAGTGAACTCCAGTGCTCACTTTTTTTTTCATAAGTGTGAAAATCGGTCATAAGTCATGTTTTCAGTGAAGTTTTAACTTTGAACAGTCACTAAGTGGACTGTTCAACGTGAGGATTACCTGTATTAAAGAAATTATAAAAATTAGAGTTTCAGTGAGGCCACTGATTTCTATGAATGTATCTTGCAAATGATGTTTCGCTGAAGTCAGTGAAGCTTCCTTGAGATACATTTGGGATTTCAGTGTAAAGGATTTAAAAATGCATGTGTTAAAAGTATTCCTAAATGTATTTTTAAAATTATGGAAAGTGTTACGTTAAGCCTTCGCTTAGAAAAAGTAATCTGAAGAATAGTTTTAGCACATTGCTTTGAAATTCACTAAGCAAGAGAGGGGAGGTTCTCCCTATGACATAACAGTTACGTTTGTCAGATATGTTGAAAAAGTTAAAAGACAGCTCAGTCTAAGCCGATGTGAAAAAGACCAAAGAACCCACTGGGATTATATCTGTGTGCATAATGATATAAACACTACTTTTTCAGTCTATAGGCCAATTATGGAATCCTGTGGAGAACTTATTCTTGATTTCATACTTCAATCAGAAAATTTGCTCTTGCCTTACTATAGATTTAAGTATGAATCCAAGAAACCTTTTTTTAGGGAAGAAGACTTTACACTATCAAAACCATATCAAAGCATTTCTATTTATATATTCCATCTCTAATCTTCCTGACTTGTGTCCAGTTTATGAATAATGATGTGTCTATGTATGTACACATTCACATAGACTTCATGGAGTAATATGGGTTGGTTTGTTAATATCTTTTTGAATGTTTTGCAACTTTGTAGTCCAGCCTTCATTTATTGAAACAAAACAGGAATGCTATAAAAATGAATCAGTTGTATACAAAGATTGGTATCTCTTTGTCTCACTCCCTTCAGTGAAATCATTTTTACAGGAAATACAGATGCTCACCGATAATTTTCTTCATTTACTAAACCCAGTGGATAAAACACAGATGATACTGCAGCTGTACATACTTTAGAGTCATGTTCCTCATTAATTTTTAATCTAACTCCTCCCTCTAAACCGCACATTCTTCTGGAGACTTTCCTTTAAATATATCTGTCCCAGATAGTTCTTATATATTTCCAGACTATTATTAAGAAAGCATGACATTTGAGTATAAACTCTGATTTTTTTTTAAAAAAATGTATTTTTAACTCTAATTTTGAAGAGCAAGTAAGATTTAATTGACACAAAGGTATTTAATAAGGCTATTCAAAGCATTTGAAGGTGATGCATTGTAAGCTAAGTATTAATCCTTGAAGTGTAAAAGCAGCGAAGTCCTCAAGAAAATGTTGGTTCATGTCAACTCATTTGCCAAATTCCCCTTTCAAATTTTTGGCACAGCCCTAATATATACAACTATTGTACCTTTCCTTCCTACCTTTCCTTCCTTCCTTCCTTCCTTCCTTCCTTCCTTCCTTCCTTCCTGCCTGCCTGCCTGCCTGCCTGCCTGGCTGCCTGCCTGCCTGCCTGCCTGCCTTCATTCCTTCCTTCCTTAAATTTAGAGACTACCCATATCTTGACTTCTGTCAACACTTCATAATAATAAATACAGGACCATAATAAATATTGTATTTGAGCAATATCTAGAGATTTCCAGGTAGAGAAAACTGGCTTAGCAATGGATAATTCAGACTGAGATATTCTTCTGCCAGACAAATATTTGTTATGAAATAAGATTTGAACATTAAAAGGAAAATGTATTTCATCTCTAGAGAATGCATAACCATTTCAGATAGCTTAATTCTACCACAGAGAATCAGAGAATATAATACACTGCAAACTCTGAGTCTTAATTCTAAATATGCCTGAAAACTATAAAATAATATTGTTTCATACAATAAGAAAGAAAGAAATAATCTATATTAGAAGACATTCAATACCTAAATACTGCAGCTAGTTGTAGTATTTGAGAAAGGTTTTGCAACATACAGGAACATGTACAAAACATAACTTATTAAAACAGCCACAATTTTTTCCAGATTTGCATGGAAGCTTCATAAAATGTTCTTGCTTTTCTCCACATTCCTAGGGGCTCTTATATTATAACATTTCTTAGTTTATGTTTAACAAGGATCTGTCTGGCTTAAGACAAAATATGAATCTGAGGTAAATTAGACCGAGTCAAATCACTACTTTTTTTGTTAACTTGCTAGAGACAGAATAGATAGCTGAAATCTGCCCTCTTGTAATTCAAATCTTTCAGTGAGGCTCCCAATTTGTCATTCCAAAGCTCCCTATGCTGAAAATGAGGGAGCCATCCCTCAAAGAAAAAGGGAGGGAATTAAAAACTGGCTGATTGACCTAAATGCCTTTGTGAGAGCAGGAAAGAGGGAGAGGAAGGGAGAATATTGGAGTCAGTGATCATCAGAGCTGTATCAAATCAAAATGACCTTGGTATTCCCATCTCTATCAGTTGTCCCAATTGTAGCTTTTCATGTGGAGGGTGAGATCAAGGGATAAGGACTTCTCAGCCAGTAACTAGCTAGGGTCAGACAGACACACTGAGCAAGAGCAAGGCAGGGGCAAGTCCCAGGATAAATGGCAAGGACAAAGGATGATTATTATGTGATTTGGAAATAGAAAAATCGAATGAAAGAAGTTGTTGCTAAGTTCTGATTTTTCCCATCTCCACTTATAACTTGTCATGCTGCTTCAGAGTAAGAGGTGGACAGACCCTGAGGTCACAGTCACCAGAAGAGGTGGCCAAGAATATGTTCCATCTCTCTGCTAGTGAGTTGGTGCAAGATTTCCATATGAAGTTGGTTTACATAACCTTGAACTTGAAACTCTAGGCAAGAAAGTATACATTAAAAAAGAGGCTTGAGAGCACTGCAACAGATGATCTTCAGCCATCTGCTTCATTGAGGAGCGGAAGAGGGAAATCTACCCTTGAAGAAAATAGGTTTAATTTTCTAAATTAAAATAGGTTTAATTTTCTAATCTTAAACTTAAAGGTTTAAGATTAAGGCTTCCATAGAAAAGAGAGTTTCATTTTCCTGAATCAGGGGAACAAATCGGAAGAGAGTATTTTAGACTCAACCTTTCAGAGAGCTGGTGATGTTTTTGGGATTGGAGCCACACATAACATTTGTATCTTCCAGTAAGGTTTTAGAATATTTCATAAGCAATTATGCAAATTTCTGTTGTCATCAATAGTTCTCTTTGTTATCATATATTCCTCTTTTCTTCCCATTGTCTGCCCCATAGCACTGAACTTTCCCTTTTAATGTCTATGTTTTAATGTTTAAAAACTGGATCCAGTCCAATCAATATCAGTTCAGTATAGTTTAGCCAATCTAGGGATAAGTGTTGGGCTGAAATTTAAATTACAATGAAATAATGAATTGCCTGTACTTTCTTGGTATAATTAGACATAAAATGCACAAATGGATTTACATTTAACTGCTAACAATACAGCATTATATATTTACAGTACAATTTAGCTATATGAGTAACATGTTACACAGGTCGATAATTGTAATTTTGCTTCTAAGTATGCAACAAGAAAAGGTGTGTGTGAAAGAGAGAGAGAAAGTATTGTTTGGCATTTAGTAGCCTGCTCATTATTGTAGTACCTATGTAACATTATCCCTATTGCCATGTGAATTTTACTGTATCTATAAAATCAGCACATTCTGGGTAAACAGATATTTTTCACTGAAAAACAGCATCAAGACATTAGCATCATTTGAACAATTCACCAATTTTGTTACTCTGTTTTGTTACTCTTTACTTACTCTGTAGCATGGGGCTTAGGGAGTGAGGAATCAATCCAGGTTGTGCTCAGAACAGTATTTTTTTCAGTGCTCATTGACCAGTTGACAATCCCTACCTCTAGCATTTATAGCACATGATCAAGAATTTTCGTCATAGATTTCAAGAGTCCAAGAAATGTAAATTGCAAGCACTGTAGTCAAAAGCTACCAACTATTGGCAAATCACTGAATAGCAAATTACAATTCATTTGCTGTATAATAATAGAACCACTGGTCACAAACTCTTCTAACCACGATCAAATCGGGTTCTGACCAAAAAATTAACAAGTTTTTTTTGTTGTTTTTGTTTTTTTGCTTTTTGTAAGCACCAAATTTCCAAAATTAGGTTCGGGTCACAACCAAATTAGTTTACCACCAAAGTTATGGAACGAATTATGTATTCTGGAATCTCAGAAAGAGATGTTTTACATGGGGCAATCAATCTTTTGAGTCTGGAATGATAACTTGTTGATGTCTTAATTAAAACGGTGATCTGGCTACCCAAGACCAGATTTTCTATATTTTGATAGAGACTGAATTTTGTCTTCATCACAGTATATATAAACTAGTGATATCATAGCAGCATTTTATTTTCTTCTAAACCAAGACAGAGAAAGCTTTTTCGCCCTTATTTAGAAATATCGTATCTATTATGAAATTGCCTAATCTGACAATGAAAAAGATGGATCAGAATTCATCAGAATTCTGGATCTTCCAGTCTATTTGTTTAAGGACTTAAATATTTTAAAGATAGAAAGAAAAAGCAATTGCAAAAATAAACATAGTGTAAAATGTTTGCAAAATCTCTCTAGAACAAAGGTGTCGAATCTTGGCAACTTTAAGACTTGTGGACGTCAATTTCAAGAATTCCACAACCAGCTTTGCCAAGGAGAACCCAATCATTCCTTTAATAAAGTATGTTAAAAAGTCTTGCAACTACTAGCGTTTCTTGAGAAGAAGCAATAAGAATCTCACTGAAAATACTAGGAGGTGTTTTGTTTTTTGGAAATGCTAGCAATGAGCCTGGAACTTTCAAGTGAATTGCAAAGAGAGCTTACAACATGTTGGTACTGATTTTGGGTATCAGTTACTCAATATGAACTTGAGGGCATAGGAGTCATAAAGAGGTCATAGATTTACTGTTCAACTTCACAATTTCATTTACATTGCCAAGAATTGGAGCCATGCTAAGGAAGGGTGCTGGCACCATTTCACCTCTGTATGAACTCTAAAGCAGGACAGGATCTGGAACTTGCACAGATCTTAGTCTACTTGAGGGTAAGGTTGGTCTTTTCCTCCAGCCAAACGTTCATTTTTTTTAAATTGAAAGCACTTTATTGAAATCTCATGAGTGTGTCTGGCAAAGTAGCAAACACCGATACAAGAGTTTCAATTTTTTTCATCCCCCCCCAAAAAATGTATCAACAGTTATATTTAGAATATTGATACAAAGAATTAAATTATTAACTTGATTCATGGTCAGAGTAATACTTTCAAAATACATAATTATTAAAAAGTGTTACTTGTATATAAGAAAAGAAAATCTAGGGGTAGGGGATGACACACTTGGTTCTCTTCACTCCAAGAAGCTTAGAGTCGTTTTAAATTTCTCTTGCTTTTTGCACTTCTGGAAGACCATCTTTTTTACCTTGCCCCGAAGAAGATATGGTCTTTTCCTCCAGCCAAACGTTCTTTTCTAACATGTTTGCTTCAACATTTTGTAACATGTTGTCTCCAAAATATTTTCTCCCAAGAGTAAGGAGTGAGTACAAGTTCCTTGCTAGCCCTAGAGGATATTGGCCTAAGAACTGAAGACACTGGATTCATCTAAATACTGATTTTTCCCAAAACATTTAATGGGAAAAACTGCTTTAGGTGGTAGATTATATATGTATATATTCTAAACTAATCTTTCTTTTCTTGCAATATTAGAGGTTAAGTCAGGGTCATATTCTTTTCAGGTTAGTACAGCACACTTAATCTAAATATTTACCTAATATATCGTATATCGTACTCACTTCAAGTATGATATGTGATATCAGACAGGCTAATTATATGGATGGAACTGAACATTTTCTTGGGCACTGAGTGCCTTCTTCCATTATTTTCCAGCGACAGGTTTGCAAATAAAAAACATTTCTGCAGGCAGCTTGACACAACCATTGAAATAACCATTACTCTTTAGGTTCCCCTTTTTAAAATTGCACAGTGTTACAAATTTTGTTATAGTTACAAATAGAATATATTTATCCTCAGAAAGTTTGGAGACCTGGGTTTTTTTGGTTGTAGTTGTTGTGTTTAGAGATCAAAATAAACGAAAGGCAGGAAAATACTGGATGTGTGCATGGATGCAAGAAAAGAAGTCGAGGCCAGTTAAGCATAAAATAAATCAGGCGAAGTGCTGATAGAAAGATACAATTGCAGTTTGAGAAGCAGATGGGCCCTTAATGTTCCCCCCAGCTAAGTATTAGATCAAATCTGGTTGCAGTCAAGAAGGAAAGACCACTGAAACTAAATTTGTAGATCATGGCTTTCCTTTCTCTTTCAATTCAGTTTCCATTTCATCTAGAAGTGTTTTGAGCGACGATATTTATTTAAAAAATTGAAAAGGAAAGGAAAAGTGAAAACTAGTTTGGTGTAGTGGTAAAGAGGCTGGCCTCAAAACTAGAAGGCTGTGAGTTCTAGTCCTGCCTTTGTCATGACAGCTAGCTGGGCGGCCTTTGATCAGTCACTCTCTCACTGCCCAACACATTTGCACAGGGTTGTTGTTGAAAATAGGAAGAGGAAGAGGTATTGGGTACTTTGAGTTATTTATAAAAATAACTCAAAGGTGGAATAAAAACTAAAACATAGCCTCAGAAATTATTTCACATTAGTTGTTACTGTCCTATTTGTTCATTCCAATAGTAGTAACATAAGGGACTAGTGTCACTGTCTTTATTATGGCTATGAATCCTATTAAAGTTCTCCAGGTCCTTTATTTCCACAGAAATAAAAAAAGCAAGATTTCACAGAATTTCTGGGATCCAGAATGCTGTAACAATGGCATACTTGTAGCAGTGGTCTTTTGGGGGGGGGGGGGGGGGAAGGTGGAGCACTTTTAGATCTTTTACATAATGGAAACATATTAACACTCTTCCACTAGTCATTAGTACTGGATAAATTTAAATAGTGACAATTATTATTTACATTGAGGACATATTGCATGATTTGGCCTTGGCTTCATTCTGAAATGAATGAATGAATGACTTTGGGACTTCATTCCCAAAGTCTGGAGAAGGTTTGAATCAGCTTCTTCTGTGCTCAGTCATTGCAGATTAAGGATATTTGCTTTTGAACTGTCCATTTCCATGACTGTAATACTGTCATGCTCATCATTTATATGTTTGTAGAAGGATAGTGATGCAGTGATAGTTAGGGCCACGTTAGCTCAGTGGCTAAGACGCTGAGCTTGTCGATCGAAAGGTTGGCAGTTCAGCGGTTCGAATCCCTAGTGCCACATAATGGGGTGAGCTGCACGAGCTGCATTGGCTTCCTGTGGTCTTCTGGGTGCGCTTCAAGGTGTTGGTCACCACCGTTAAAGCTCTCCATGGCATAGCACCTGGGTATTTGCGGGACCGCCTTCTGCCGCTGATAGCCTCCCACCGGCCAGTACGCTCCCACAGAGAGGGACTCCTCAGGGTGCCGTCGGCCAGGCAATGTCGGCTGGCGACCCCCCAGGGGAGGGCCTTCTCTGTGGCAGCACCTGCCCTCTGGAATGATCTCTCCCCAGAGATATGGAGGATACCAGATCTCCGGGCCTTTCGCCATGCCCTAAAAACTTTTCTTTTTCATCAAGCAGGGCTGGCGTAACTCACCCCCCTTTTTTAGCCTTTTTTATCTTTTCTGTAGTTTTTAGTTTTTAAGTGTCAATTGGGTTTTAGTTGGATTGTTGTAAATTGTGGGCCAAAATCATGTAATTCTTTTAATGATTTTAAATTTTGTATTGATATGTTTTTTATTCTTGGCTGTGCACCACCCTGAGTCCAATAGGAGAAGGGTGGTATACAAATTGAATAAATAATAATAATAATAATGATAAATAAAATAATAATAATAATTGCTTGATTGTGATTTATGCTTAATTAATCTTTTTGATGGAATAAAAAACACTAAACCAAAGCTCTGCCAAATTTTGATACATTTTTATTTACATTGCGGCGACTACCTTATAATGGGCATGTAAACTAAACAAAAAGAACAAAAAGGTAATATATTTTCAGTGATTTTTCTTTTGACTTGAGAAGTACTGAAAAGGAGAAACGACCTCAGCTTCTATTTGCTTATCTAGAAATTGGAATCTAACTGTAGTGTTTCATATTGAACTTTCATTGAGAAATAAACCCGAAGGAAATCAGTAAGACTTTGAAATAGAACTGCATTGACTGGTTTGTAATCTGCTTTTTATGAGGAAAGGTAGAATAGCACTTAGTAATAGCATTTAGACTTATATACCACTTCTTAGTGGTTTACAGAGTCAGCATATTGCCCCCCAACAATCTGGGCTCTCATTTTACTGACCTTGGAGGGATGGAAGGCTGTCAACCTTACACTGGTCAGGATTAAAAAAACAATCAAAACTCCTGGCAATGCAATACTGCATTCTAAACACTGTGCCGCTACAGAAAAGGGAAAGCACTGGAAACTATCCTGCACTCTTATCCTGAACTGAACAAAAACTAACTTTTTAGTTAGTTCAAAATTCCAACTTTCATTGTGGGGGCTCTAAAATGCTTAGAAGAACTTGTTTTCAAATCAGAGGTATTCCACTATGATGAGTTAGGATGGTTGTGGATCTGGCAGTCAGAGGGCAGCCTTTCTGGTTGTTGCTTCCTGGTTATGGGATCCATTTTCTGGAGAAATTGAATGAACTTCCCATAGAATGGTTAAGCAGTTAGGCCCAGGGGTGGGCTGCTGGGGGTTTACAGGGGTTCGGGAGAACCTCTAGCTAAGATTCTGTGCAGTTCGGAGGACCCACAAATCCCATTCGCCACCCACCCCACCCCGTCCCTCCCAGGAGTCCCCACGCGGCCTGTTTTGGATGCAAGTAAGTGCAGGACGCATGCGGAGCCTTGGGGAGGGCAAAAACCCCTCCCCCCAGGCCATGGTACAGGAGCCTGACTAGGACACGCCCACCATGGCCACACCCACCCAGCAACTGGGCAGAGAACTCCTTGCTAAAATTTTTGAAGCCCATCCCTGGTTAGGCAGCATCTCCAGTACACACCTGTTCACCCAGCATTGTCACTCTGCTTCCAAGCAGATGTCTAATGTCTCTGTTATTGATTTTTATATTGCTTTAGGGGATTTTTAACAGTTATATGATTAAAGAGAGCTTTTATCATTATTGTCCTCGCTATTCTAGTATTTTATTGTTACTCTATAAAGAAACCTGGGCTCTTTTAGCAGCACCAACAACTATTCCTAGTTCTGTGATGGCGAACCTATGTCACACATGCCACAGGTGGCCCACATAGCCATATTGGTGGGCACACGAGCTGAGGTCTGGTATGCATGCACATGCTGGCCAGCTGACTTTTGGGCCCACCAGAAATAGGGAAACAGGGCCTCTGGGGAGGAAGGCCATTTGCACCCTCCCCGGGCTCCTAGAAAGCCTCTGGAGTCCAGGGAGAGAGAAAAACTGGCCTACCGGGCCCACCATGCCATTGTGTGGCAGGAGCAGGGGGAGTGCGGGGGTGTTGAGCGCACATGTGCGGGGGCGGGGTGCATAAAATTATGGGTGTGGGCACACACACGTGCGACACCCCCCCCCCCCCGCAGTCCCCGTGCTCCTGGCATGTAAGGGCAAAAAAGTTAGCCATCCCTGTCCTAGCTGCTTTGAAACCAGGTTGATGCCAAGCTGGGCACAAGCGAAGGACATAGTTTTGAGATAGTTGCATTGGAACTTGTTAGATGAGGCCAACCCTCCATTCTGCCCTTACATGCTCTTGCATTAATATCACACAGCTCCACACAGTTCTTTAGCTGGAGATTTAATCTGCACTCATTTTCCTAGGCCCTGCGTTACTTAAGACTTTGCATTCTGTTTAACTTCAGGCACTTTCCTCTATATTATTATGGTTGTTTTTCTATTTACATAGTCAGCATTTATAGAACTGGTTTAGCATGAAGGGCAATCCCTCTCCCCACCCCCAACCCTGGTGAAAAAAAAATACACACACATAACAGTCACACACTGGCCCTTTTCTGTCTGAAACCGGAGAGTGTGTACATGGGGCTAAATTAGAGAGCTTGGTCTCCTGGTTACTCCCCCCCCCCCCTTTCCCATTTCCTACAGCTCATGCTTTCAGAAGGCCACATGCATTGTTCTTTCTTGCGCTTCACAGCTGCCAGCCTCTTTAACTTGTGGCTGACATAAACGCTGCAGCTGGTCGGTCCATTCTTTGTTGCTTGCAAAGGTTCGTGGGGCAAAGCTTGGTAATTCTAACTGAAACATCCATCAACAGAAAGTTCAAAACTACTGAACAGATCATTGTACATTTGTCAGTTTGGCCTAGCCCTCCCCTTTCTTCCTGTAAATAGCTTATTTTGAGGGCCTGAAGAGAATCTCTTCACAAATTAAAGCTTGGCTTTAATTAATTGATAGTGTTTACAGGATTGTGTATTTGCCTGAAAAAAATTATTACTGGAAAGGATAATTTTAGCCATCTCTTATTAACTCATCATGAACAAAAGTTCTAATAGGATTACATCCCCTTCAGATTCCACTTATTATACCAAGTATAAATTGAAAGGCAAACTATGGCCTAATATGAATCCTTTCAAACTGACTTTCTTCCTAAAGCAAATTTTTGGTGGATCTAACTATCCAGGTTGCACCTGAGCCACTGGCATTCTTGTCTATCAGCTTGAGAACAAGTCATCAGCACTTTATGGAAAAATTGCCCAGCTGGATTGGAAGCAAATGGATGGGATATTGAACTCCAATATATGTCCATTTACAATATATGAGATGGACAAAAACAAATGATGGCTGCAATCGATCGAGTAATAACTTATCATCTCTCTCCCTCCCTCTCTCTCTCTCTCTCCCTCCCTCCCTCTCTTAGTTCCTAGAATGTGCTTTATCATCTTTCACTTCCAAAGGCGGAAGGTCACATCAAATATTGATGTGGGTATTTTGATCAAGCCATAATCTTTTAGAGTATGGCTAATTCAGAACAGACAGAACAGGATAATAAAATTGGAAGGGACCTTGGATGTCTTCGAGTCCAGCCCTCTGTTCAAGCAGAAACCCTATACCATTTCAGACCAATGGTTGTCCAATCTTTCCTTCTTCTTTTTTTTTGCTTCAAGTTTTTTTATTTTATTTTACATATACATATCAATGCATGAACAGTGTGGCACCTGGGTCTTATACATTTTAATACAGATAAAACTAGTAATATTAATCATAGTTATTACATTCATCCAGCTTATATATTTCTAATAATAGTACACATTTATATTAAGTTATAGTCTTTCATTATTAAATTATTCCATGTTTCAATATATTGTTCTAATGCGAATCATCATATTAAACATAACCGCTATTCAATTTCTAAACTTCCTTCTTGTTATTGCTTTCATTTTATTATGTAAAAATGTATAATACTAATATCCCCCCTTTCTTTTATTTCTGTCTCTATTCTAACTTTTAATCATATCACCCTTATATTAAAAGACGTTTAGTTTCTATCCAACATCTCGTACCCACTTTGGTGCTTTGAATCCTGTTCATTTTTAACTTACCTCCCATACTTCACTTTTTGTATCTATTTGTATTAAGATAGTGCAATCTTTTCTTAAAAACTTCCTGGTCACTCCTACTCCTTCTTTTCATTAAACTAAACATACCCAATTCCTGCAACCATTCTTCAAATGTTTTAGCTTCCAGTCCCCTAATTATCTTTGCTGCTCTTCTTTGTGATCTTTCTAGAATCTTAACATTTTTTTATATCATGGTGACCAATACTGAAAGTGATATTCCAAGTGATCTTGATTCAATCCCTCTGTTAATGCAGCCTAGGGATATATTGACTTTTTTGGCATCTGTAGCACCCAGCTAGGGATGAGGTGGCTCAGTGGCTAAGAGGCTGAGCTTGTCGATCGAAAGGTTGGCAGTTCAGAGGTTTGAATCCCTACTGCCGCGTAATGGGGTGAGCTCCCATTACTTATCCCAGCTTCTGCCAACCTAGCAGTTCGAAAGCACGTAAAAAATGCAAGTAGAAAAATAGGGACCACCTTTGGTGGGAAGGTGATAGTGCTTCGTGTGCCTTTGGTGTCCACATGGCCATGGAGTCGTCTTCTTTTTATTATTATTATTATTATTATTAATATTATTATTATTATTATTATTATTATTATTATTATTATTATTATTATTATTATTATTCGAATTAGCAATACAATGAAAAACATTTTCGGTTCCGTGATGCAAATACATATACACAAACTTTTAACTTGCCATACATATAATATTACTTCTTGTGAATAAATTTTATCTAGAAACTATTACAAATAATAATACTCAATAATACTCAATCCCTTAAAGTGCAAGTGATATTGTTCATTTCTTTAAATCTTCATTAGTTAGCTAGTAATTAATCTCTATACACTATCTTATTTTTTATTTCTTTTCTCTATCCACTCATACCACATGTCCCACACACCATAGTATTCCGAATCTTCTCTGTCACTGATTTCTAGAGATAATTTGATCATTTTGGCACACTCCAGTACTTTCCTAATAACAAATTCTTCAGATGGTAACTGTTTTTCCTTCCAATACTGGGCAAAAGAAATTCTTGCGGCTGTCACTATATGTATAATCAAATACCTTTTCTTTTTTGCATATTCTGTTTTCAGAATTCCCAGGAGAAGTGCTTTTGGGTCAAAATCAAAATCTTCTCTTACAATTTCCGAGATCCACTTCGATATCATCCTCCAGAATTTTTGTGCCTGGTTGCAGGTCCACCAACAGTAATAAAAAGTACCCTGTTGGTGGTCACATTTCCAACAGTTCGCGCTCGAATTGGGATATATCTTTGCTATCCTAGCTGGGGCCATGTGCCACCTATAAAACATCTTATAGTGGTTCTCCTTATAAGTCACCGCCCTGGCCATTTTAAGATTTTTATTCCAAATTGTATCCCATTCGTTCAGATTCATATTCTGTCCGATATTCTTAGCCCAGGCCAACATCGGCTCCTTAACCACCTCCTCTACGGTATCATATTCCAATAAATAATTATATAATTTGGCTAATATTTTCTCATCTGTACCCATCCAAATCTTATCGAATCCATTAATACTTGTCTCTATACCAAATTCCTCCTTGTCCTTTTTATATCGTGATGTAATTTGAGCATATGGCCACCAGTCTATAAAGATACCTTGCTCCTTCAGTTCTTCCCTTGTTTTGAGATTCCCTTCCCCATTCAATATCTCATTGTATCTAACCATCTTTCCTATTTCTAATACATTCGGGTATATTAAAGCCTCCATGGTGGAGAGCCATCTCGGAATTTTTGTATATCTTCCCCATGTTTGTATTAAAGTCTCCCTTATTTTATGTCTATGAAAATATGTTTTCATTTTTTTCCCAGTTCCCAAAGGTAGGAGTGCCAACCCTTCTGGAGATTGTGCCCTTCCAAGGTTAGGAGTCTTTTATTTTGCAAAGTAGCCCAATCTTTCAGCCATACTAAATTTGCAGCTTTTTGATATGTCTCCCATTTAGGTAATCCAAAACCTCTTTCCTTCTTATCCTGTAAATTATCCTGTAAATTCCTAATTGCTATCCTCAGTTTCTTTCCCTCCCAAATAAATTTCCTAATTATAGTGTTAAGCTCCAAAAAGAATTTTTTTATCTAATTTAATAGGGACTGTTTGAAATAAATATAATAGCTTGGGTAATATGCTCATTTTTGTTGCTGCAACTCTACCTAAAAGTGATATCTGCAATCTTCTCCATTTTTCCAAATCCTGTTTTATATTCCTAATTAATGGTACATAGTTATCCTCCTTAAGGGCTGAGCACTTCGATGAAATCCACACCCCTAGATATTTTACCTTCTTGACAATTTGAATCTCCATTGATTCTTCCAACATTTTCTTTCGTACCTCCGTCATATTTTTAGTTACTAATTTAGTTTGGATTTATTTAATTTAAAGCCTGCTACCTCTCCGTAATTGCCTAATTCTTCCAATATTTTAATGCCTGATTCTAATGGTTCTTCCATGATTAGCGTCACATGTTCAGCAAATGCCTGTGTCTTGTACGTCTCTTTTCTAACACTTAGTCCCTTAATTTCATTGTTGTTCCTAATCCTTCTCAGAAGTACTTCTAAAGCTAGGATGAATAGAAGTGGGGACAGAGGGCACCCTTGTCGAACCTCTTTTCTAATTTGAAATGTTTCTGTTAGTTCTCCATTCATTAAGATGTTGGCACATTGTTTCTTGTAAATTGTAGATATAGTATTAACAAAATTTGATCTGAATTCCATTTGAGTGATTTGTTGTTTCATGAACTGCCAGTTCAGATTGTCAAATGCCTTTTGGGCATCAACAAAGACCAGTGCCATTTCTTTATTTGGGTGTTCCTCATAATACTCTAATAATATTTGAGAAAATTGATGGCTATATTTTTTTTTAAATTTGATTTATATGTCGCCCTTTTCCGAAGACTCAGGGTGGCTTACAAATGCATTAAGCAATAGTCTTCACAAGTTTGTATATTTATACAAAGTCAGCTTATTGCCCCCACAAACTGGGTCCTCAGTTCACCTACCGTAGAAAGGATGAAAGGCTGAGTGAACTTTGAGCCTGGTGAGATTCAAACTTAGAATAATTACAGCTGAATGTTAATTACAATGCTTAGTCTGCCGAGCTAACCAGGCTCCTATAACAATTGTAATAATTTGAATATTTTTAATAATACATTTATTTAAGCAAAAAGAAAAGAAAATTGAAATGATATAGGACTATGATTTACTAAATAAGATTCATTTAAATTGACTTTTATATAAATGGTATTGTTGAATAGACAGAATTTAGGGAAATAATGATGTTATTTGAATTAAGATGGTGTTAATGGTGTTATTTGAATTAAGAACTTTGTTTAAATGTTAAATTGGTATATTTTCAAGATTAGAGATAAGATTTAAATTTGATGAAGTAATAATTAAATAAAGATTTAATGAATATTATATGAAGTAATAATAAAATGTAAGGAAGTTCTAGAAATGGAAATAAGATTTAGAAATATAAATGTGTTTGAACTGTATTTTTAATAGTGAGTATTTGGGGTAAGAATTGCGAAATGTATTATGAGGTATTAATTGAATCAAGATTTAAGGTAGATTAATAGAAGGGTAATTGCTTTGATCAAATTAATATGAGTTAGCTTTCTATAAGATGGTAATAGTTGAGATACATGATAAGTGTTATGGCAAAAATATAATATTTTAAATTCTGATAAAGATGAACAAAAAGTTGTATAAATTTAAGACCGGATCAATGCTCTGTTCCGAAAAGATGTATTGTATGTTTATTTGTGTGTGTTTTTTTTTTAAATATTTTTTTTAAAAAAAATTAATTCAAATGAGTTATTGCCAATGTCTTACTCACTACTTTTTAGGCCGTGGCATAGCGAGGCACTCAAAGGCCAAAGCCCTCCATTATGAAAAAGTTGTAGACCCTAATTTAAAATTGTGTAAGTGAGGATACAAGTAGGCCTGAGCCTGTTTCTTGGTGATGGCTATTCTTTGTAGATGCTGGTATTGTTTCTATGCACATCACAGAATTATAGAATTAAAAGATATCTTAGAGGTTATTAGTTCAATTTCTTGCTCAATGTACAGTCCACTAGAACATCTCTGACAGATGATCATGTAGCCTCTGTTTTATAACTTCCAGCAAAGGAGATCATACTTCTTCATGTGGCATCCTTTTTCATTAGTTCACAGCTGGTGCAGTTAGGATGTTCCTCCTGAATTTAACCTGAATAAACGTCCTTTTAATATTTATCTATGTGTTTTGGCCCTATCTTCTAGGGCAATAGAAAATAAATTCATTCTCTCTTCTATGTCAGAATTCTTCAGTTATTTAAAGTCTGTTTTCATAACTCCCTCAGTTGTCTTTTCTATAGGCTAAACATACCCAGATCCTTTTAACAATTCCTCACAGGATTGGGTTCCAGACCTCCCACATCTTGGTGGCCCTCCTCTGAACTTGCTCCAATTTATCATTGTCATTTTTAATTCTGTGCCTAGAATTAGACTCAGTATTGAAAGCGGGGTCTGACCACAGTACAGTAAAGTAGAACAATTACTTCCTCAGATAAAGACCCTGCTTCTGTTAATGTGAATAATAGTGTTTGTCTTTTCAGCAGCTGTATCATGCTGTTGGCCGATGTTTAATTTGTAGTTAACAAGGATACTCAGATCCTTTTCATATGTATTATTATCTAGATAGGTACCCCCCCCCCACCCCAATCTTGTGCTGTTCCTTTTTCTTATCCAAAATACAGAACTTTAAATTTCTCCTTGTGTAATTATACCCTATTCATTTCATCCCATTTTAAGTTTGTCTAAATTTTTTAACATTTTTCCTTTAGGTTATTAGTAAAATATTTTTAATTTTGTGTCCTCTGCAGACTTTACAAAAGTGTTCTCTGAACTCCCACATCACACTCATTGATAAAAAATATTGAATAGCATAGGGCCAGAACCAAATCCCATGGCATTCCCATGGCATTCCCTTCAAGGTAAAGTAGTGCCATTAACAGTACTGTTGGACATTTAGGCAATTGTGATTCCAACTAATAGTATCATCTAACCCATATTTTAACTTTTAAATAAGGAGAGTATCATTGACTTTGTTGAAGGTTTTGCTGATGTCCAGGTCTATGGACATCAAATGTCTATGAAATTTTCCCAATCTGCTAAGGGTGGGACCATGCCATAGTGCTAAATTGAGAAGGAGCTAATCAATGACCAACTAATCAATGACAACACAGTTGTTTTCAACATTGTAAAATATTGATTTCCTCTCTCCCTATCCTGAAATTCATATTCTTTCAAACACTTACGAAAACTGCAATTGTGTTCTGTAAAGCACTGGTTCTGTCAGGGTGGTTTCCTTATGGTATAATATGTTGCATGAACTCATCCAACCCTGTTCAATGAAACCATGCTTCATATAGATTGGGAAGGCAGCCAATGACTATTCGGAATCCCCCAAAGTTCTGACTGTGGGGAACTTAGGCTCCCATGCCCAAGACTGCAACCACAGGAGACAGTACATCAAGCTTAAGTCAATGTAGCTATAGCACATATTTTGGGGAACTCTTGAGTCATTTCACATAATGTGGACTACAGAGAGACTAAATTTAATTTTAGATTACAAAAATGTTTATTTGAAAGCAATAAGCTGTGGAAAAGTACAAGATTCTAAATATACTTGGGCAAATTGGATGTAAATAGATTCCAAATGGTGCTGAAAAAACCCATAGATAGAAGTTCTCAGATGGGAATATTGGCTCAGTCTCAGTATTCTCTAAAGTGACAGATAAACTCATCAAAGAATAGTTCAGTAAGGCCTTTTGCATGTTAATCAATGCAGCAGCTTAATTACAATGATTATTGCTACTATGAGTCGTAGACTTACTCTTAATTTAAATAAAATGATAATTTTTGCATGGAATCATCAGCTGAACCGAGTTTAAAAACCAGTAATAATTTTAGAAGGACTTAGCAACAAAGCTTTCCTTTGTTGAGTTTAAGTGAAATCCCTGACATATTTCTCTAATGTCACTTCCTGGGAAGTAAGCACATTAAGCAGGAGCTATAGGAATTACAATGACTTCATTTGCTTCTCAAAACACATGAAATATCCATTTCAGTAAAGAAATTGAATCCTTTCCATTTAGTCTCAGTTTAATAAGCTTTCGTTTCTACATATCCTATTTCTGTATTACTTTGCAATATTGTGAAAAGCACAATGTGGCATTTCTTTTTTATTGTCCCTCTGAACTTTTATGCACATTTTGTCCTAAACTATTCATTCTAGTTCAGGGACAAGCTAGGTAGGCATAAGTTGATGTCCTCTTTTTACATGTGTTGCATGTGCAATGCATATCAAACAGGGTCAGGGCTGATTGCAGTTGCAGTTTTCTTTTTAATCATCCCAATTCCTAGACACCCCTGTTGTGCTTTCTTTCTTCTTAGTTGGGAATTGCATTGCAAAATCTGGAGAAATGCCACAAAGAAAGGATAAACTTATTCTGAACTTCATCATATCTGGTAACTTTAACGGAATAATAGAAGGGAAGGGACCTTGGAAGTCTTTTAGTCCAACCCCCTGCTCAGGCAAGAAACCCTATGCCATTTTAGATAAATAGTTGTCCAATCTCATCTTAAAAACTTCCAGTGTCAGAGCACCCACAACATCTGGAGGCAAGCCATTCCACTGATTAATTGCTCTAACTGTCAGGAAATTTCTCCTTAGTTCTAGTTTGGTTTTCTCCTTGAATAGTTTCCATCCATTCCATTCAACTCTCAGTTGAGTGATCCATTAACCTAACAGCATAGTCTGATTTCAATCATTAAGTAATTTTCCCCAACTGGCTATGCTGGCATCAGCTCTTTAAAGTAGGCCAGACTAGGAAAGTAAAGCCATGTAGGCCAATATTACTTATAGAAATATAAGTATCAGAATTTTGCCAGGCCTGAATGCCCTTCACTCTTTCTTCCTTTAATCTTTGCAAGAAAGAAGGAGGGACTTCTTTGAGATGTTTACTCCGAAAATAGTTTTACTCCAGATTTGGATTTTTTAAAATCTGACCATAGTAGTGGTTCTTCTTCTTCTTCCTTTTTCTTAAGGTTATTCATTCTTCCCATTGCATCTGGCTAGGAATTCTGGAAGTTATAATCTCTGAATACAGGTATGGGTATAGAGAAAGGCTTCCTACTGAAATGTTATTTTCATTACATACTGTCCAGAGGGATTACTTGGGCAAAACACTGTGTAAGAAATTGTAATAGAAAATAATGTTTGTTTATGGCAGATAGGTTGGTCATATGATTTGAATATCTTTTGTTTCTGCTTTTCTCCCATCCTATACAAAGAAGACCTCAACGTTGTAAATTTATAAATAGAACAGGTCTTTTAGCTTTTCACTCATAGAATTGGTTTCCACATTCCACACCATGCATACTGATTACTGAATAAGGTACAGTTCAGAGGGTTTCAGCAGGATCTGACCTGTTCTGGAGAGAACTGGTCAGAATGTGGAATTGGAAGTGGAATTTTTGAGTAGTTCGGAGAACCGGTAGTAAAAATTCTGACTGGCCCCACCCCCATCTATTCTCTGCCACCCAAGTCCCAGCTGATCGGGAAGAAATGGGGATTTTGCAGTAATCTTCCCCTGGAGTGGGGAGGGAATGGAGATTTTACAGTATCCTTCCCCTACCACGCCCACCAAGCCACGCCCACAGAACCAGTAGTAAAAAAAATTGAAACCCACCACTGGTACAGTTAGTTGGATACATGCATTGCACAGTGCTATAATACCAGCCTTCTAAGCTAAAGCACAATGAACCATACTTTAGCTCAGTGTGATATTCAAATCAGATCACATAGTATATGTTTAGAAAACATATTTGCTACTTAACATTTTTGAAATAATTATGATAAGGAAGGGCTAATGCAGAAAACTGAATTATTAGCCATTGTTAATAAGAAATATATTTTAGGGACGCATAAACATGGTCCATTTTCTCTTCAAAGGATGGAGTGCAGAAGTAGAGCTGTAGGTTTTCATACATCATTGTGAGCTCTTAAAAAGCTAAAGGTTCCCCTCGCACATATGTGCTAGTCATTCCCGACTCTAGAGGGCAGTGCTAATCTCTGTTTCAAAGCCAAAGAGCCAGTGCTGTCCCAAGACATCTCCGTGGTCATGTGGCTGTTATGACTAAACGCCAAAGGCGCACAGAACGCTGTTACCTTCCCACCAAAAATGGTCCCTATTTTTCTACTTGCATTTTTAGGTGCTTTCTAACTGCTAGTTGGCAGAAGCTGGGACAAGTAACAGGAACTCACTCAGTTATGCGGCACTAGGGATTTGAACCGCTGAACTGCCAACCTTTCAATCGATAAGCTCAGCGTCTTAGCCACTGAACCACCACGTCACTGTTGTGAGCTCTTGGGATTACATAAATTTGGAGGGCAACCAGCACTAAATGCTTCTACTGACACTCATATTACCACTTTCTAGGAAAGCTATAATTTCTAAACTGTCTTCAAGGGCCACACTACACACAAATCTATTGTTATTAGTTCTGGGGACTGGACTTCAGGATTTTAGAAAAGAAAATTTTCAGACTATAAAAAAGAAAATGCAATATCTCAACATAGTGTGGGCATGATATATACAGTACATATCATGATACATATGCATACAGTATAAACTAGGCATATATGATATATATGCATGTAAACCAGGCTACCATGATTTTTTTCAATAATCCTTGCACAGTGTTTGATCTCAGATGGTCTGTTTGCTCGACAGAAATAGAGAAAGGATAAAGGGGCTATAAAAAAAAGAGTATGGGATGTATCCAAGTTCTTGGAACTTAATCTTTGGGTGAAGGTCCAGTAATGTGCCTGGATTTCCAACATCTGCAACACAGACATCCCTTCATTTCTTCACTAAGATAACTTTATCAGCCTTATCCTCCCACTGTCCAATAATGCAAAAATAAGGGGACACTATCAGGAAAAGGAAGTGATGCTACAAAATTAAAGATAACTCAGGAAGGCAATTATGTAATACAGGAAAAGGAGTTCACAAAAGTATACATCCAAATATATACCAAATTAACAAGGACAGCGAAAGCAAAGTAAAAATACAAGAACTACAAGAATGAAAGTTCTAATTATAGGATGTAAACTATTTACAAAAATCACCTTTAAAATGCTGTGACAAACAGTTAAAATTGAGGACAAACTGAACTCTTGGAAGAGCTTAACTCTTAACAGAATTCCAAATATTAGATATAGGCAAAACAGTATCTGTTCTCCAATATAATACTTACACTAAAAATATTAGTAATTTACTGATACAAATTCTAAATTCCTTATGAAGTAAAAAATAGTTGCTAGAAATCACCTCTCCCAACTAAAATTTCCAAATGAGATATTCCTATACAATTCAAAATAAATAAATGGAAACTTTAATGGGTGTAATGGAAAGATATATAAGCAAAATAATGCTATCTAGAAATTAAGAACTATTTGTGTAAAAGTTGAAAGCAATATGAAAATGAGACATAACAGTCTCTCTGTCTATAGATTTATAGTTATTCAGCTGACAAAGAAAAGATTTTTTTTTGCAACTCAGATGTAGTAGCCCCTAGGAATTTACCATTCCGCATGGAAGCTGCCTGTCATTTAAGTCTCTTTTCTTTAACAGAACTGGTTTTTTTCCATTGGAACTACATATAAGCCTTAATAAATTCCTTACAAAACTCTTCTATCTGGTACTGAAATAACTAGTGTCACATGGGATGCTCAGCTACAATGTGGCTTGTTTCATTTTGGCCTAGGGTAATACATAAATAAACCCAGCCATTGTGATTAGTAAACAACAGCTTATTACTTAGCATTACATTTTTATCAAGATATGTTTTCTGAATTAACTCATGATTAAAATGAAGTCTTGCATTGTGTGATATGTGAAGTTATCCAGTGCATAATTTTATCCCCTTGAATCTTTGGTCTTCAGCCATAGATAGATCTGGGCACAAGCTGCAACCATTTAAAACATTACCTCTGATTCATAATTCCTGAAATATTTAACCAAAGCAGCAGAAGATTGAGGATGGAATCATAGTGGAGAATTAGTAGCCACTACAAAGCCATGCTGGAATGCCCAACAAGACCACAAGTGAGTCCAGAGTTCTTGTGTTTTTGATTATACTTCTCCACAGTAATGTTAGCTTGTAGGAGACTAATGAATATTCAGTCTTGTGTTAAATTAAAACATATGCCCATAACTCTCCCTATATTGAAATGATGTTATAGAGGCAGAATGAAAGTAAGCGAAAAGGAACAAAGGTATATACAACATTATGCAGGTGGAGAAAGAAAAAAGTTAACATTCCTTTTATGTAAGAGCTGGATAACACGTTTTTCATCTTCTTGATTTGTAGGGATTCACAGCTCTTTTTATCACTGTAAACACAACTAGTAAATAAATGGTGGATACATGAGAAGAAGAGGCAATTCTAATACTGCTGGCATTTGCTTAATCTTAAACCTAACTGATAAGAAAATTAGAACTAAAATAAAAAAGAACTAAAAGAGAGCTTTTTTATAATCTAAGATAGGATATATAAATCAGTAGACATTCAACTTGTTTTACCTCTGGATGTTAGAAGGGCAATATGTTTCTGTGTTGCTAAGCTGTCAAACATCAGTAGTTGATATTGCTGTTCTGAGCTACCTAAAATTCTGTGGAGCATAAGGTTTAAATAAAAAATAAACACACATTAATTCAATAAACATTGGAAGTCAGGCAGACATTATTTGAACCTAACCCAGTTTCTCATTGTCTTGTTTCTCAGGCAAACTGTTGATAAGCACCCACTATAAGATTTATCCAATTCCATTCAGAAGTTCCATCCCAAAATGAACCAGAGATGCAGAAGCCTTACAAAATGGTAGCTCTGAGTCTCCTGATGCATCTTAGTGGCCTTTGAAATGAGCTTTGCTGTAAACATGGCCATTTGCAATAGCTCCCTTTCCTTCAGCAACTATAAGGTATAGGCAATCACCCAAACAAGAGAAAGGAACGGAACCAGCTGAAGATTCTCTAAAATAAAGGTGATGAAATGATTTTATACTTGACTTCAGAGACACACCGTCTGGTTTCCAAAGCTTCCCTCTCTTCATCACTCTTTCAAGTTGGCTGGGCTACAATCCAGTATGTCTCTGCGTGTTGTTTAACAAACTCAAGCTGTAGTTTCCAAGCAGATAAAATGTATGCTAATTAACAGGTTGAAGGAAAATGTGATCTTGTTGCCGAGGAATGTTCAGAGAAGCTGGAAACACTTAACTGCAAAAATGACATGTAGTGAAATAATCAATAATTTGCTTAAGAAACGCACATCTGTTTTTTCCTTGCTACAAACAGGGGTTAATAGCTGTCAGATAGGCAGGCGGTGGTAACAAGTTCCACTCAGAAAAACAAAAAAGCCTAAATAGCAGGAAGTTGGCTTGTTCTCATAGTATAAGTATTTACATTGGCTACCAACCAAAAAAAGTCGTGAAATTAGATTGGTTTGCACACTGCATTTTCAAACATAGTTTGGAGAAAACAAACAATATTTTGCATTTTTTGTGGAAAGGCATGGGTGCTTGAAAACACAAGGTTATTCTCTCCCTCTCTTGATCATGGGTGTCAAACTTGCAGAGTCACGTTATCACATGATGTACTGTGACGCATCCGGCCGTAGCCGCGAGTTTAACATCTCTGTCTTAGATCATTGTGACTTGTTGGTCATATCTATAAGATCAGCCATTGCAGGAAAAGTATTTTAGGAATTAAACAATGCAGAATAAGAATATGGATTAACAAAACATGAACTGATCTATCAGTGTTTAAGGAGAAAAGCATTTATAAAGCATATGAAATTCTAAATGGAATTTGGCATGGTTGTTAGATGTAAAATTAAGATACTGTCATAAAGCCTCATTCTAAAAAATATTTAATTGCAAATCAGAGCACAATTTAATTTTAAATAAGAAATGAATATATGTGCAGGGATGATTGCAGAGATAGGCCTTTCCATCACTAAACCCTATTGAAAAGACTGGTTTAAGTGATAATTGGTGATAATCAACTACAGAGTCCAATCCAAACTTGTGTCAAATTACATTTTTTAAAATACAATTTTAATATTATTGAACCTGCCCCTTCAAAAATATTTTTGGATGATTATTTCAGTAACGTTCAGTGTTTATGAACCATTGTTCTTGGGTTTAGATTGGTTTTCATGACATCAGTAGTACTAGTCAGCTTTGACATACAATAGCTTGACTGCATGTTGTGTACTTGAAACTTCATTGGCTGGGATTAATTTTACGTACTGTAGGAAGTACGTGAAAACAATGGCTACCTCAAAGGATAAAGTGAAAAGATATTTTGGGGAAACAATATTCCCCTCAACATCATTATTTATTTGAGAGGGAGAAAAGTAAGTAGAAGAACATTTGGCATAAATCTAATAGCTTTGAAAATAATGAAACAGAAATTGTGTTTAGGATGGGGTTATTTGTCCATGGCATTTTTATTTCAGATGAAGTGCTCTGTGTGTGGCGAGGGGAATCTTATATTTATAGTAACTAAAGAAACATACAAAGACAGTTTGGATACACAAAAGGCTATGACTAATACTTTTTTTAGTTCCTAATTCTTATTTAAAATAAACTGAACATATTATACCAGAGACTCTGGAAATGGAGCAACACCTATTTTTGGTACTTAGTGAAAAGATCTGCATGATGTTTGTTGAATAACATACACTTATACCTAACATAACCTTTTGTTCATGCTTCATATCAGCTGTTTTATGTTCTTCCACAAAGTTCCATTAATTCTTCATTTTGAGTGTCAGTGCAAGCAGCCACCAGATGACATTAATACTCCTCTCCTAGTCATTGTTTATATGAATATTTTGTAAAGCCAAGGCTGCCAAATTTCTTAACTTGGGGACTTTAAAATATTTCTCTTTATTTCCATAGACAACCTGGCAGGCTTTGCTCCAATTCAGGGAGCTAGTCAGCAACCTACTTGCCTTGAAAATAGTCCATGTTCAACTGATTAGCACGGTCAAACAGCAGGAGTAGACCATGGGACATGTTTTAAGACATTTTGTATTGCTGCATCATAAAATGATTTGTGATGATTTTCGTGTCATAAAATGTTTTATAAAGTTTGCTGAATTTCAATTCCACAGAAGTCACGAGTCCCTAATTTTGGATTCTGTAAATTAGCCTCTTTGAGGTATCTTAGTTCAAAAAGTTTCATGGGCGATGCACCCGGTTAAAGTCATAAAAGTTTTAGTAATATTTAGGTGGGTTTTGTTTTTCTGGCATTCTTATTATTTATTTATTTATTAGTTAGTTAGATTTATATGCCGCCCTTCTCCGGAGACTCAGGGTGGCTTATAATGCGTTAAGCAATAGCCTTCATACTTTTGTATATACCTGCTTAGTAGGGCTTTCGCCCCCCCCCCCCAAGCGGTCTTCTTTTTTATACAAAGTCAGCTTATTGCCCCCACAATCCGGATCCTCATTTCACCTACCTTGGAAGGATGGAAGGCTGAGTCAACCTTGAGCCTGGTGAGATTTGAACTTGCAATAATTGCAGGCAGCTGGCAACTAAGTGCTACTTTAACAGCACTTAGTCCACTGCGCCACCAGGCTCACTTCTCCTCAGGTCCAGTTTTTATCCCTATAGCGTAAGGGAAGGTGGTTTGTTTTGCTTTTTCGATTTGTTTTAATCTTTCTTTCCACATTCAGAGGTCTGGAAAACCCAAAAACCCAAAAATGAAATGTCCCCTTGGAGTCCATGGACAGATTAACCTATAAGGTTCATTTATGAACACGCAAATCGCATCTGATATTGCCAGTAAGGAAGACTGTAAAACTATATACGCTGTATTCCTAAAATATGGCTGCCTTTTTACATCTCTTTTCTTTTCTTCCAATGTGTGGAGTTTTCCACTCTGTAGAAAACAAAACTGGCTATGGTCCCAAGGCAGACATTTTACATCTGCTTGTTGAAAGTTACTCCTCCCTCCACTTAGGTGATAAATTATATGTATTTTGGGGTCTGCTTTCTCAAAGCATTCTTTCTCTCATTCCGAAGAGGAGGCCTCTACTCAGACATTCAGATTCTTAACAGAGACAGCTCTGCTGTTCCGTGATCAAGATACTGGGCTTTGCATAATTTCCCCAGCCATCTGCTTGCCCCCATTTTTTATTACTGACTTAAGTTCAGGAAAGGAACAACATATCACTCACTTCAAAATAGACTCTCCCCCAGGAATCTGAATGTATGAGAAAACACTGATGCATTTTTATTACCATTTTTGTACTGCTCTTCTAATCTTTCTTTCTATCTCCAGTTATTAGAAGTCTGTGATCAAGGCAGCTGTCTTAAGAAGCAATTGTCTTTCTGTAAATGAAAGTGTGCATTAGTAGATCCCAGTTTCTATCATCAGGAAGCTAATTAAATGATGCTGAGTTTTTTTCATCTGGGCAGGTGCTTAGAAGAATATGACTATGTATGTCTTTAAAAAAATATTTTTACAATCCCACTCATACCCAGAGTATTTTGTAGGCTGATCATATTGCCACAGGGCTTGACATATTCTTTCTGGGAGACTCTAAAAGAGATTATGATAGGTGAGAGTGTAATTTAATTAATTAATTCAAGCTTGATTCAATATTATTATTTTTTTAAAAAAACCTGAGATAACTTAGGAGTCTAAGTACCAGACCTTTCTTGTAGGTATACAAGATGTGAGAAAATAAAAACATTTATCCATCTTAATGCATAATAGTTCATCAACAAGTGACCAGCTACATATAGAACTAGAAACCAGTTCAAAACATACTATCACTTCCAAAAATCTAGATTCATAACCTTGGCAACTTTAAAAACTTTTTTTAATACTGTGTGTTTAGATTTTTAAAATCCTGCCTTTTAAATTATTTTTAATAAATAATAAATATCTCAAGGCAGTGAATATATTTAATATTCTTCCTCTTCCTATTTTCCGCACAACAACAATCCTGCAAGGTTAGTTGGGCTGAGAGAAACTGACTGGCTCAAAATCAACCAGACAGCTTTCACATGCATAAACTCCAACTTCCAGAATTCCCCAGCGAGCACTCTGGCTAAGGAATTCTGGAGCTGAACTCCACACATCTTAACATTACCAAAGTTGAGACATACAGATCTCGATCAGTAGTGGGTTGTTACCGGTTCACCCCAGATTGGGCGAACCGGTAATGGCAGCAGTGAGAGGCTCTATCGACCTGCCCTGACATCTCCACGCATGCGCAGAAGCATATCACATGTGCGTGCATGCCAGTGGTGGGTTTAATTTTTTTTACTACCGGTTCTGTGGGTGTGGCTTGGTGGGCATGGCATGGCTTGGTGGGGGTGGCTTGATGGGCGTGACAGGGGAAGGATATTGTAAAATCTTCATTCCCAACCCACTCCAGGGGAAGGTTACTGCAAAATCCCCATTTCCTCCCGATCAGCTGGGACTTGGGAGGCAGAAAATAGATGGGGGTGGGGCCAGTCAGAATTTTTACTACTGATTCTCCGAACTACTCAAAATTTCCACTATTGGTTCCCCAGAACTGGTCAGAACCTGCTGAAACCCACCCCTGGTGCATGCCCACGAGCGAACCAGTAGCAACGGGATTTGAATCCCACTACTGATTTATTTATTATTTATTTATTTTATCAAATTTATATACCGCCCTACTCCCTGAAGGGACTCAGGGCGATGAACAGCCAAATAAAATACAGAACATACAAAAGTTAAAAAAATAGTTAAGATAAATTAAATGATTAGGCTGAAAAATTTAAAATCCAATCATATAAAACATTTAAAAACCCATTATAAAGGGGAGGTTTAAGCCAGACCAGCCTGATGAAATAGCAAAGTTTTTAGATGTACATAAAAGTTTCTCCTGCTTAACTCAGTATACAGTCAAAGGGCAATGGTTAGGATTGCAAGAGATGGTAGCCACAGCAGTAGGAGAATTGTCCAATGAGAAGATATGTTAACTTATTTTCCAGGCTGAATACCTTTCAAAATGTTTCAGTGCAGACTGGATTTTCTTATTCTGGTTTAAAGTTAAGCCAGTATGAATACAGGACACAAGCATCTTAAAACCTAAGGGCATATGTAAACATTGTAGGATTAAATGTCTATGGAGATGCTCAATTATCCAGGTCACGGTTGTCCCAAAAGTGCTTTCTAAAAAGCAAACTTTTTTTAAAAAAAAAACATTTCGCTTCTCATCCAAGAAGTTTCTTCAATTTTGCTTCTTGGATGAGAGGTGAAACATTTTCAAAAAAACCCCAAGAAAGTCCAGTTCCCTTTTGGAAAAGTACCTTTGGAACATTGTAGGTAGGACTACTTTATCTGGGCTCTAAAAATGTGGACAGCCACTAGATGCTAACAAACAGGTAGCATTTCCTGCATTGCTTTGCTGCATCTGGTCATTTGGATTTTTGTAGCTTAGACCTGATAGCCCAATGCAAATGGAATTCAGAAAATCTGATCTTGGCAGTGATTTAGGCCACTAAAGATAAGTACACCTACTTGTCATTTCAGTCAAAAGTAATTAAAATACCAGATCCCGATGAAAAAGCTCTGTCAAGTGTTCTCTTTGTGAACAGCTCACTTTTTACTAACTACTAACTACCCTTTCTTCACTCAGCTAAGAGAAAGAATGACTCCTTATCCAGTGTCCATATTCCATTCTTGAAATCCCTGTTTTCTGCTTATAGACCTAGTAGGCAGTATTTTATTTAGTGAATGTGGCTCATTAATAGCCAAAAGTAAGCTCCCATTTCTTCTTTAACAGATAGTTAAAGTTACTGACATACATAACTTTCTTTCTTTTTTAAGCAGGAGTGTATTTTTATTCACTTAATTTGCAATGGTGTGTACATCCATAAATAACAGAGAGACAGTTTCTGTTTTCAAACTTGCATCTTTTCAGAACTTCAGAGATATGCATGTGTATACTCAAATGAAACAAACAATGAGATGGCTTTAAGGTAAAACATACATGATCTTTCAAATCTTTACTTTCCCCAGAATTACATCTGTCTGCATTACTGTGTATGTCATATAATGCCTTATGAACACAGCAGCTCTTGCACTGAAGTGTAATTGTAACTGAAGTGTAATTAAGTGTAATTAAAAAAGAGAAATGAGCAAAGAGGAAAAAAAGATACTTCACCTGTGTGTTTTTTCACAGTTTGCTTCTGGCCCAAAGGAATTTTTATCAATGCATATTTTTTCAATGCTTCAGAAAAATATATTTAAAGCACTGAAGATTAGAGCTGAGCTCAGCTGGAGCTGTTTGACACCGGTAAAAGTACCAATCTCATTAAAATAATCAATGGGAAAAGGAGGGATACCATAGAAAATACTGCTTTTCTTCTCAGAAGCAGAAAATCATTTTTAAAATGATTTTTAAAATCAAAGTTATGCTGCCAGATGAAATGGCCATGCACCAGAAGCTAAAATTTCCCTGAAGATTTTGAATAGAAAATCACAACTGTGAATAAAGCACTTAGTAGCATGCTAATGTTCATAGAGATATTTCAAAACACGTTATACTGTATATAGTCTCGCTATTATACTTTAATAACTCGCTTTAGCTACCCCATTCCAGTCTTTGCATTTTGTTTAAACTGTCCACAATAGCTACAAAAAACATCTGGAATTGCAAGGTTGTTAATAACTGGGTTCTAACTGCAAGAAATCTTTACTATAGGAATAGAAACATAACAGCTTTGGCCACGCCAGAAGATTTAATAAACCAAAATTAATTTGAAAGTGACACACTAGAATCAAAGTAAGCTAGCCTTCATTTTCCAATCACATAACCTAGTGGTAATTAATGACAAGAAAATAAAAACACCCTTATATGGGTGTTTTTACAACCACAATTGAAACCAAAATTTCTGTTGTTAAGCAAGAAAGTTGTTCAGTGAGTTTTACCCCATTTTACAACCTTTCTAGCCACAGCTGTTAAATGAATCACTGCAGTTGTTAAGTTAGTAAGACTGACCCCAGGACACTGCAACCGTCATAAATCTGAGTCAGTTGCCAAACGTCTGAATTTGGATCATGTGACTGGTTCTAAGTGTGGAAAAACAGCTGTAAGTCACTTTTTTTTCAGTGCCATTGTAACTTCAAACAGTCATTAAATGAATGGTTGTAAGTCAAGGACTACCTGTATGGGAAAATTTTCTGTGATATAAGCCTATGTTGGGCTCATTTGTGTTTATGAATGAAAGCAATGTAATTTGCATTATTAAAAATGGTTATTAAATCTATTTACCTTACTTGTTATATAAATTAGGGGAAAACATTTACAAACACTTCACACTTTTAAAGATAGGGTACAAATTTATGGGGATTTTTAACATCTCTATAAATACTTGTCAAATTGCAATACCACTAACATGAACAATAGAGATGGCTGAATTTTTACACATCTGCACGCCCGTCATCAGAAAGAAGGGATATCAAAACGATGATATATCCTTTCTTAAAACAGCAGCATTCTTTTTGGAATGTAATCTCCAGGCTGCCTGAAGGCATTTCACAGAAATTTGCTTGCTTTGTCCAAAACCTGAAAAAAATGAATGCATCTTAATTCTATAATAGGAATTTGTGGTTGCTGTCAAATGTAAAGGCAGGGATTATTAGAACCAAAAGATGTCAGTCAGTAAACCAAACTTCCTAGTCAGTTCTATTAAATCTCTATTTACTCAGTGTATTAGTTGTAATAATGTCAAGCCAGCATCTTCTGCCTAGAGGTTGTGCTAAATCTCTGTTAAATCTGATTTATACTTATTTGGCTCAGAATTTATATCCACAATAGCTGGAAAAACTGTTTAGTTTCCCACAATGTTATTAACAGTGTGTCTTTGCTGGCATCTTCAAAAGTATTGTCAGCTAGTCCCCCTTTATGGGATAAAATGCTGAAATGCATCTGTATGAATATTTATGGAGGTCATTGCCATTGCTGAAGAATTGTTAGCAGAGGCATTTTATCTGTGGAATATGGAACTTTGAGGGGGGGGGACTAAATCATTGCTCTCATCCTGCGCATGACATTAGTTCTTAGAAAACAGTAAGATTGATGAACATCATTATTTTAATTAAGTATCCTATATGGATGTATATAAATATATCTACCTCTTCTTCCTTCTACCATTCAGGCATTAAAGATAAGAGAGGGCAAACTTTTGCAATCAGCATCAAACTTCCAACTTTTATTTTATTTTATTGTAATTGGCTTCCAACAGCCACAGAATTTATGTGTCTGAAAGGTTGGTTTTCAGGGGGAGACAGGTGTATGAAAAGGCTAAAATTGGCATTATTTAACCAAATTTATTTAAAAAGAAATTAACAAAATCAGTGAGCTTACTTCAGAATGTCAATGACACGCATAGATCATATGACTGACATGGGCCCTTTCGTAACAGCAAATGCTTGACCTTTGGGCATTACACTGTCGTGATATTTGGACATTCACCTTGCCGCTGGCCTCATCCCAACTGTCCACCAGCCATTCATTGCCCGTTATAGCCACTGGTGTTTCTGTTCAATGTTTGCTTTGTAAGACAGTGGAGAGGAATGGTTGTTTTGATTTATGGTACAGGTGCCTAATCTCTGCTATGGGATTAATTCTGTGTCAGCCTATTTAGAATCCATTAAGGGAGAGAGGAAGGAGGCTGGTTTAGCATTTAAGTCTGCTTTCCAAAGTTATTGTATAGGTAGTTCTCTACTGACAACAGTTCATTTAGTGATCGTTCGAAGTTACAACGGCACAGAAAAAAGTGAGTTATGACCATTCTTCATACTTACGACTGCTGCAGTATCCCCATAGTCAAATGATCAAAACTGGGATGTTTATCAACTGGAACGTATTTATGAGGTTGCTGTGTCCTCGGGTCATGTTATCCCCTTTTGCAAACTTCTAACAAGCAAAGTCAATGGGGAAGCCAGATTCACTTAACAACCATGTTACTAACCTAACAACTGCAGTAATTCACTGAAGAACGGTGATGAGAAGAGTTGAAAAATGGGGCAAAACTCATTTAACACCTGTCTCACTTAGCAACAGAACTTTTGGGCTCAATTGTGGTCGTAAATCGAGGATTATCTGTATTCACCTAGACTCACAGCATTAGACTCCAGTAGTTCTCCTAAAAGGATTCAGCTTCAGAAGCCAGATTCACTTAACAACTGTTTTACTAACTTAACGACTGCAGCGATTCACTTAAGAATTGCAAAAAGAAAAGTCGTAAAATGAATCACAGAGCCACAGCAGTCCTCCTAACAGGCAAGGATAGGTGGAATGCCTTGTAACACTGGCTGAATTTTTATCTTTCCCAGAAAGGAGAAAGAATTCTACATGGCTGAATCAAGAAAGGTAGAAACACATACTTGCTGACTGCTTTGTTTTTAGACTTCTGGTATTCATCAGAGGAGGAGCAGTTAACTCCCACTTGCAAGTCCTCCCTGGTCTCTTCTTGATAAATACCAGACGATTAGGGGAGGAAAAGCAGCTTAAAGAGCAGGACATAACTTCTTCCATCACACAAGGAATTCCTTACCCGTCTGATTCCCCTGTGACTTTTCCCCTTCCTGAGAGGGCAGGAAATGGTGAGGGGAGAACTGGTATTAAGGCACCACAGCTGTTCCTGCTTTTTGAGAACTTGTAGAAGGGAGTCCTTTGGGGCAGCCAAAAGAAGAAGATTTTAAAAAGGAAATAATAAATGAAATATTTTAAATGTGATCTTTGTTTCTAAAAGAGGAAATCCCCCATCAAATGCAGGCTACATACACTCATACAGGATACATCTTAACTATTTTTAAAAAATAACAAATCTACTGATCCTTCAGGGTTATCATGATACAAATCTATTATCAAATCAAACTATTATCAACTCATAAAATATTTTATGCAGGATTATTCATTGTTTGTGTTTTTAGATCAGAACAATTGGCAAATTTATTTAGAAAGAACAGAGTTATTTTTAAAGAAGAAATACAATAATTTGGAACCAAACAAAACTTCAAAGTTTAACTGGCCAGGAAACTAACTTGGTCTGCTTAAAAATCTAGATATATTTAAACACATTGGTAGAGTTTTTCCTGAGATTATCATGTCTTTTTTTCTACAAGGGGCTTCATTCTTAAAAACTATATCATAGGAAGTTGCAACGTGATTTCTCCCATGTTAGGAACACCTGACCTACTGTATAGAGCTGGTACAGATAGGTGAGGATATATATTTGTTTGGCTAAGATATATATTTAAGGGAAGTGGCAGTTTGGAAGTAGTTTGCCTTTTCCAAAATTTTGCCTTTTTTAAATCTTATCCAGAATCGTTTGTATTTTCTTTTGGCATTTATTTTTAAATTCACAATTTTGTTGTATAAAATATCCTTTTACAAAAACTTTGCTCATATACCAAACTATCCATACTTATATGCCTTTATTGAGATTATTTTCAACATTCCTTTAACTTTTTTTTAACCAGGCCTCCCCCATTTTTTCATTCTGTAACAACATCTCATTCAATCTCCACCGAAAAGATACCTTGCAGCTGTTCTCAAGATACATATCTGAACCTTGGGAGCAATTTAAGGTAATGTGTGTGGAGCTGGTATAATTATTTCATTGTTTACTGGAGCAATGGAAGGAGGAGGAGGGGGAAAAAATACAAGAACCAGGTTCTGAAAGTATTGCTTACCACTTTACTCCATAAACATATTGAAGGCCAAATTTAATTCCATAGCAGCAAGTTAAAGCACATGTTAATGAAAGCAGACAGTTTGTTTCTGCAGAGTAGAAATAAAAGGAGGTTAATCAGAATTCTGGATCATATAAATTAATTATTTGAGAATGTTTTTTCTTTATTTCCTCTATTTCTTCTTTCCCTCTCAACCCAATAGTCTCACATACAATATGCTAGAATTTACAGCATCAGATAATCACATCAGTCACACTAAAAGCCTCCAAAGTATAGCTACCTAAACACCTAAACCCTTTCATTCACAGTAATATTTCCTTTATCTGGTGTCTGGAGTAGGCAACAATGAAACAAGGAGCAAGATGATAATGAAATTCTGTCTGCTTGTGCCCTCCCAGTTCAGAATGAATTCCAGATGTTGAAGGAAGGACCTATACATGTGCATTTTATATGGAATCAGACCTGTGATCACACTGGACAATTCTACCCTTGCAGGAAAGAGAGACAACTGGAAAATGTAGTCTTGAATGTTGCTTTGCAATTTAAATAGATTTTCACAGTTTGAGAGCAGGGTTCAGTCTTGAGATGACTCTTGGCAGAACAGCCCTGTCATTCAGCAGTAGTTCTGCCAAGGTTCTGGGATTCTTGGGGGTACCTAAGAAGGCTTGAAATGAACGAGCTGGGTTGCTTATGTTTTTAGATCAAAAGATTGAGTGGAATATTTGAAATAAGGTTGAAATCTTTTGCTCACTTATTTAGAAGTGAGGCATTTCTTAGGAGACATGTATAGCATTTCAAGCTCAATATTTCAACAACATGTTGTTAAATTAGAATTAAACTATTAAAAATTGGATTTATTACTATTGAAATAATTACATTTATTTTCTTGTTTGAGTTTAATAAGATTGTCTACTATGCAAATCAGAATGGCCATCATTTTGCAGCTTCCTACCATGAAATATTGCTTTGAAGTTCTAGCAAGAGACCTCAGCTATGGTATACTTTTGATAGAAGGACAATATACATCCATCTGGGATTGTTGTCTTCTTGCATTGAGAATGCAACTGCAGGTGGGATGCACATGGAGTACCAAAGAAGGAAGAGGACATCCACCTAGTGACCTAGATTCACTGAACCAAACCTGGTGATCCATAGGATAAAGGCATCACTGACAGATTATCCTCACATCTGTCCTACCAGGAAATATTTTCCTCTTTTTAATTCTTTTAAATTTAAAGAAACATTGGAAAGCCATTATGTGAATGAGGTCAGGACTCTGATGAATTGTTCATCTGCAGGATATCTTTCCAAAACCCAAGCTAAACTGGACCAAACTGGATGCAGTGAAAGAACACAACAAAATAAATAACAGGTTTGAAAATAGGTAGAACTGGATAGGGTATGCAGATAATTTTTTTTCATATTTCCCAGTGTATCCCTATGGAAGAGACAGATAAGCAGCAACTTAGCTCTAAATATATAGGAATGACCTTGAAAAATGGAGAATAGCCACAGTCAGGGCTAGGAGCAGGGGTGGTCTGCTGAGGGTTCTCAGGGGTTCGGAAGAACCTCTAGCTAAGATTCTGTGCAGTTCGGAGAACCCCCAAATCCCACTCCTGGCTGGCCCCGCTAACCCCATCCTCCAAGGAGTCCCCACACAGTCCATTTTGGATGCAGGTAAGTGCAGGGCATGCACAGAGGCTTGGGGAGGGCGCAAAATGGGCCTACCGAAAGTTTAGGAAGGCTGGAAACGGGCTCCAGGGGGCCTCTGGAGCCTGGGGAGGCCATTTTTGCCCTCCCGGAGGTTCAAAAAAAGCCTCCGGAGCCCGAGGACGGCAAACCTCCCCCCCCCCCGGTCATGATGCAGGAGGCTGACTAGGCCACACACACCATGGCCATGCCCACTCAACAACCAGGCAGAGAAACTTTTGCTAAAAATTTTTAAGCCCACCTACTGGGTTGGATAAGTGGCAGCTTGGCCTGCAGAAGGAATGTGAGCATGGCAAATATCTTAGAAGGGATCCTCCTTGTTCTTGGGTTGTAAAGGTGATGGGGAAGA
Source organism: Masticophis lateralis (assembly GCA_030761175.1). Taxonomy (NCBI): domain Eukaryota; kingdom Metazoa; phylum Chordata; class Lepidosauria; order Squamata; family Colubridae; genus Masticophis; species Masticophis lateralis. Next base: position 221,845,763 of record JAUDYJ010000002.1, read on the forward strand.
CATGTACTTTCAGATGCCTATGGAGATTCTCAATCATCCAAGTCATGATTGTGCCAAAGGTCGTCCCATGTTTGGAAAGAAACAAAGTCCAGTTGCCTTTTGGAAAAGTATCTTTGGAACATGTACTTCTAAACCTGCAAGATTCTGTTAACGTAACCTTATGTTCATGTTACATTAATATCACTCTGAGTTACAACTATGGAAAGTAAAAAGATGTTCTGAAAGAAGACAAAGGAAAATTGTACTGTATTTACAAAATGTATAGATGTATCAGAGCAGTTCCTATGACATTTAAGTATTCTAATGACCATGTCGTCAAGACACACTTAACTAAAGTGCTAATCAGGATGTCACTGAATACTTTTTGAAATGTTTAGCTAAAATCAAGCATTCGCACAATCAAAATTTTGCTTGTTTCAACAAAAGCAAAAGGACAACAATCCACTTCAAAGAATTATCCAGTAACTCAACATAAAACTTCTGAAACTCAGGTTTCAGTATGAATTGTATGGAATAGAAGATGTGACAGCTGTGCCTACACATCACAACAATTTAAGAAGATAAGAGGCATTCACATGTATGTTCCTCCATATCCTTACTTCAGCACTTCTGCTCTTTTTAATTAAACTGCACTTCGCTGTTATCAGAGAAATAAATTCCCTCAGTAATTTTTAAGCAAAAACCGATAGATTGTGGCAAATCCATCACATATTCTTTTTTCTATAGTAATTGTATTAAAGATCATAACTGTAATAGTAAAAACTAAGGCAAACTAAAAGGAAAGGTAGAACAGCTATTTCTTAAATTAGAGATAGAATCTGGTAAGTTAACTGACATTGGTGTGGTTTAAGGATACAAGTCTTAAAAAAAGAGTTAGGGTTGTGTGCATAGCAGCTGTATCCAAAGGAGGGATCAAAAAAGTTAACAGGATGGCTGTGGCATGTGATTAAAGTGAAGTGCCTTCTGTGTATGTGTTGATGTTACATGCATGTCCAAAGACTCATGTCTTGAATTACTCTGCTGCCATCCTGAGTTATGTACCATGGTGCATTTAGTGCTTTCTAATAAGTATATTTAGAACTGCAGCTTGAATTGGTATATTATGACCATTACAATTGCCTCCCACCGGCCGGTTCGCTCCTACAGAGAGGGCCTCCTCAGGGTGCCGTCAGCCAGACAATGACAGCTGGCAACCCCCAGGGGGAGAGCCTTCTCTGTGGTAGCTCCTACCCTCTGGAACGACCTTCCTCCAGAGTTGCAAACGATCTCTGACCTCCTGACTTTTCATTGGGCCTTAAAAACGTGCTTTTTTCAGCTTGCCAGCTTGGCCTGATCCCTGTAAAAATTTTTAGAATTTTTAGAGTTTTGATATTAATTTTAAATTGGATTGTTTTAACTATCGGCCAAATTTATATTAGTTGTTTTTAAAATTTTAACTTTTGTGTAGCTTGCTTTTTATCTCTGGCTGTTCACCGCCCTGAGTCTGCAAGGAGAAGGGCGGTATACAAATCTAATAAAATCAAAATCAAATTACTGAATACACAAAAATATCCCAAGAAACAGAGGTGAAATGCTCCCGGTTTGGACTGGATCTGTCGATCCGGTAGTGATGGTGGCAGGTGGTTTGGAGAACCAGTAGCAAAAATATCTTCCCTGCCACCCACCCCTCCAGCCCATGCCCGCCCAGTCGCCCACTTGCCCGCTTGCCACTTCTTTTAAAAAATGCTTTTAAAAGGTTAAAAAAAGGCTCTGACGATCACAGCTGAGCTGCGTAATCGTCAGAGCCTTTTTTTTACTTTTAAAAGCATTTTTTTTGCAACCTATTCAGCTGAATAGATTGTAAAAAAAATGCTTTTAAAGGTTAAAAAAAGATTGCGCGCCACAGCTGATCACCTCCCCACCCTCCCCCCATGTGCTCTTCTACTTACCCCATGCCACCTTGCATTTGGTGCATGGTGTGCACTGTGCATGCACACGCTCAGCACACATACACAGCCAGCGAACCAGTAGTAAACTGTTTCAGATTTCACTACTGCCAAGAAACCCTATGCTCTTAGCTTTAAATTTGACAGAGAGAAACTCACCTCTTCATCCAAAATTCAGTGATTCAAATAAAATAAATCTCCATTTGTCATCAGTTGTGTGGATGCTCCAGCTTATAAAAGGCTGAAAGTGGAGTCCACAAAGTCAACACAGTATATTTAAACCAGCCTGACCCAGTCATATTGGAAATACAGAAGCCAAGCTAAGTATCCTTAATAGCAGTTGACCACTCTGTGGCTTGTGGGCAAAATGAGGATTTCAAGGTATAGCTTACCATCCCACATCATAGGATAAATATTACCCTTAGGTAAAAACAGGAAATATTTGGGTATTACAAAAGTCAACAATATGTTAGCAAATATAAATATGCAGTGAAATCCGAATCTTATATTTTCTTTAAAATAGGCTGATAAACTTCTTTTTAAAGAAGCATTTTCTCTCTTTCAAAGCAGAGAAGTTTTAATAATATTATTTTTTAACATAATTTATGATGCATTACTAAACATGGAGTGCACGCAATGCCTCAGCAGGTAAGATGATGGGCTTGTTGTGAAGTGATTTTCCACCTTCCTCAACAAGTATAAACAATTCTAGCAATGTACCATCTTCTCTTCAAATGCAACAAATAATCTCTTCTTTTCATATCCCATCACTTATCTACAATTTGTATAAACAATTCGGTAAAGCATTCTCATTTCAGTTGTGGTTTCAGCAACTATCCCTTAAGGCAGAGGTCTTCAAATTTGGCAGCTTTAAGACTTGTGGACTTCAACTCCCAGGATTCTCCAGCCAACTATGTTGGGAGTTGAAGTCCACAAGTCTTAAAGCTGCCAAGTTTGAAGACCTCTGCTTTAAGGTTTACCAGAAATAACAACACACCTGTTTTAAGCTTGATTAAATAAACCATCTTTCTTTTATTTCTAACAATTTAAATCTTCAGCCTAGTCAAGGGCTAAAATCATAGAACCTGATTTCATTTCTTTTCATTTTTTTCTCTTGGTCGACAGGCTACAAGACTAACATGGAAAAGGATGCTACGCTGTATATTTTAAGACCAGCTGATGTTTTAATAATTAAAGGGATACACAAACACACAACTCCATCACATATTCCAACTGTTATTTTACTAATTGCCACTCAGACCAAGCTGACAAAATCACTCTCCTTTTTCACACATTTATAATCTTCTAAAATGCCTAACTTTGATATGCCCCATTTCTACTCTGTCTCAGAAAATGTGATGTTTTTAGTCTAACAAATGCGGCGAGGAGGAGGGGAGTCTCCAGAGCGAAACAGGTCACTTCTGTCCATGCAAACAGTGATATTTTCTTATTACAAAGATCAGAGCCCTTAGTTGATGACAGTTTATAAACTACAAGCTGTCTTAAGGTTTATCTTTCCATTAACTCTTGTCAATGGGAGCAGGGAAGGGTTGAATATATTGAGGGCTGTATCTTTGCCACTGAGACTCTTCAAGTTACTGTAGTTTGTTTGGATTTCACTTCTCCTAATTGCTGCCATTTCCACGGATGATTTGGCCTATGTTTGAAGTTGATGAACAGTCCAGAGTGTGTAGCACATACTGCTGCTCTCTGTGTGCCAGGAAATAGAAGAAGGAGATAGTATGTTTCTATGTCTATGTAAACACCTGCCACAAAATCACCTTCCATTCAATGCTGTGTCCAAATTCGCCCTCTACCAGGTTTCTGGCTTGCTTAAATGCTTCTATCATAAGTGATAATCAGTCAGGATGCTGCTACTGTGCAAATTACTTACAAAGGACGAAAGCTCCTGCTTTCCAGAAGGAAGAGAACCATCTATAAGAAAAGGTAAAATGGAAGAAGAATTGTCTCACACAACAACTTGAGTTACAACTGCATAGGCCACCAAAATACCTGGGGGTTACCTTGGACAGGACCCTGTCCTTTAAGAAACATATTCAGAATATGGCTGTCAAGCTTAACAGCAGAAATAACATCCTACAAAAACTATGCGGATCAACTTGGGGAGCTTCAGCCCCAACTGTCCAATGTGCAGCCCTCGGGCTTTGCTACTCTGCAGCAGAATACTGTGCACCTATATGGATAAACAGCTCACATACAGGACTTATTGATGTTCAACTTAACCATACAATGAGGCTAATTACTGGGTGCATAAAATCTACACCCAGTTACTGGTTACCAGTTCTTAGTCACATACTCCCCCCGCACTTACGACGACAAGAAGCTCTCATTCGGGAGTATAGTAAGATCCTGTTAAATTCCTGTTAATACATGGATACCTTCCTGATCTCTTAAAATGCCGATTAAAGTCAAGAAATCCACCAATCTTGACAGCGCGTAAATTGATGGCCGATCATCAGAATACCACACAAAAGTGGATGGAGGCATGGAGTAGCTGTTCCCCCCAAGATGTCTCCAAGCATATCAGTCCTAGTAGTATACCTCCAGAATTTATCCTACCCCATCACATATGGGTGACATATAATAGAATTAGAACAACTCATGAGGTATGTGCTGACTCCCTGTATAAATGGGGAAAGAAACCTTCAGCACAATGTGATTGCGGGGCTCCTCGACAGACTATCAAGCATATAGTGAGGGAATGCCCTAACAGAAGGTATCCAGGAGATTCTAGGGACTTCCTCTGTGTAACAACAGCAGCTACTGACTGGATCTCCAAACTCGACATTAAACTTTGAAATGCTATTTCTGTTTTTCTTTTAGGTTTTCTTACTGCTTTTTTATTGTTTTAATTGTTTTTAATCTGTAAAAATGAAGTGTTTTAATATTGTGTGTGACCAGCCATATGCTAAATAAATAAATAAGGCCACAAAGATAACAGCTAGTTCACACATCCACTGTCTGCTTGATTCCTCATCAACCGTTTTTTTAGCAAAGGTTTGTAAAGAACTAATTCATGGAATGAAGCTTCTGCAAGGACTAATAATTGCATGAAGCTCAGAGACTCAGTGCAAGGGATTTAAATGTATGAATTCCAGAACCAAAGCATGGTGTTGCAATGCTCTGTTTCCCCACCCTTTCTTTCTGCACCTATTTTATATCTTGAACATGGCTTTGATGTTACACAACTATCATAGAGATTATGCGGGTGCATGTGACTTTTGAATTAAGACACACATGTAAAAAAATATGTTTATTCTGGGATGTGTCTATACTTTCCTGTGGTATTATGATTGCTTGGCATGATTACAAAATGCACCTGAATGAAACCTGAGCATTCCTCTGTCCAAATTGTGAAGCTGTCCTTTAAATCTCTTGCATTGATAAGGTTGTACTCTTACTCAGACAATTACATAGCTCAGCAGAGACTGAAGGACTTCTTTCTGTAAGAACTCATTTTCAGTTTACATCTTTGCTACCTTTGATCAATGAGAAGATGATAAGGGATTAGGATTAGTGGAAAAATGTCTCGGCTTCAGCATAAGAAGTACACATCGAAATAGGAAAGAACAAATAAAATCTAATCATTTGATTTCAGTCTTAATCTTGAAAGAAGTTTTCAAGAACTTGAAAAAAAATGTCTAATGAAAAGTTTGTTCCTGAGAAGCCTAAGTATTCTATACCCTCAAGATGTAATCATCTTTCACATTTTTCTAAATGTCCTTCCCCAACCTGGTGCATTTCTAGCCTATAAAATCGTGGGAATAACAAGACTTGAAGACTAGTTTCAGGCTTCAAGTCTTGTTATAATAGGCAAATAGTAAAGTGGGCTATATATGAAGAACACAGAAGTAATATGCATTTTTTCTTGTGGAACAGCTTTTTAAAAATATCCCTTTATGGTGGTTTAGCTGAGAGTGAATTTCACCACAGAATCAATCACAGCCTTGGGCTAGAATAAACTAAGACCAAATGTGGTTTTCAGAAGAAACCAAAATGCAGGGATATGGGTGTTGGATTGTAGATATAGTTTTATTTTAGATTTCTCTAGATGCTCATTTCAATAAGGCCATTGACTTGAAAATGACCTATCATCAGCTTCCTAGGTTATTTCAGGATTCTTCTACAGAAGTAGAAGTTTCTGCATACTTAAACATGTGCATCACTGGTCTTCTATTTTCTTTAATGTATAAACACATGGGAGTCCTTTTTGTTTACAATAATGCAGGACATTCTTAAGAATTCTTAATTATTAAGAAACATATTCTCAAGTTTGCAGACAAATCACTGAGCATTTTCCTGCTGTTTTTCCATTCTGGACTCTATCATGAATGTACGGCATCAACTTTTTTTCCTTCCTTCCTTTTTTGTCCCAAAGGTCATTTTTCAAAAAGCAATTGGACTCTCTTTGTTTTCCTTGAAAATGTTTAGCTTCTCATCCAAGAGTTCTGTCAGAACTGAAGAAGCTTCTTGGATGAGAAGGCAAACATTTTCAAGGAGAAAAAAAAAAGTCCAGTTGCTTTTTGAAAAAGTATCTTTGGGACAACCATAACTAAGAATCTTCATAGTCCTTTCTTTCTTTCTTTCTTTCTTTCTTTCTTTCTTTCTTTCTTTCTTTCTTTCTTTCTTTCTTTCCTTCTTTCCTTCTTTCCTTCCTTCCCTCACCCCAATGGGACTCTAATCTTTCACTATCCTCTGTGGAAGAAAAGATCTTGTGGGAAGGGTTACAACAAGATATCTTATTTCACTCCCACTTTCAACAGCTTTTCAGTTAAAACCCCAACTGCCAAGCGACTGCATCTTTTGATCTAGTTTCATGCTACCTTCTGGTGTAGAATCTTTACTCTTGAGTTTGACAATTTCATCATTTCAAGGAAAGCAGCTGTCAGACGGTATCACTGTCAAAAACAGAAAGCTACTCAAGATACCTTAGAGCAATTCCATGAAGGAGCAGGAAGTATAACACTGCAGCCTTTGATGTGATCTAATTCCTCATAGATTAATAAGAGAGTGAGAAAGGAGAGAGCCATTTCCAAGAACATCATGAATGCTTTTTTTTTCCTCCTTAGCTATTCAAGGGGATCCTCTTCTACCTACAAAGGACAAAATAAAGTTTCTGCCTGCAAAGATGATTGTCTGAGTCCATTAAAATGTTCCATTATTGAACTTCACTGAAATGAAAAAGTTGTACAAAAGCATACTGTTATAAAATTCCCATAACTTCCTATTTTAAAAAAATAAATGTTATTCTTTTATAAAGCATTAAAGGAAAAAAATACAAATAGTACAAGTGTACAAGAATATAAAAATAGATAATATGAATCTAAAAACACTTAAACAGCAAAATAATGGTGGACAGCTAGCAGATCTAAACTCTCATAGCTCCAAGGACATCATCTGAAAGTTTATTATAGTATAAGACATTTCATGTCTATATTTTAAGCAAAATATGTGTCTGTTAAACTTTGAAGGTACATGGCTGACATAAATAAATTTATTAAGGCAAAACAGGGACAAAGTGAAAGTGAATGCAATAAACAATAATTTAACACAAATCTGTACACTGCCTGTAGATTATGTGGCAATTCCCTATATATTTCAAAGTAACCTGCCTGGATCATTTTATTGGTCTTTTGCTCTTTTAGATAGCAAAAAGTTCAGCAAATCTAAAAAGGAGACTGCTATCCTAGTAAATAGGATAGAACTGCTATAGAATAAATAATAAGACACATAAGAACTGCTGAATTCACACATGGCAGCAAATCATAATATAGTTTGTTTAGTTTGGATTTACCATGGTATGAATACCCAAATACTGTATTTTGAAAAACGTTGTAGTATTGTTCATGATTCAGTAGTTTGTTTATCAAATCACGATTAACATAAAAGTGACTTAATTCAATATAAACCTGTTGCTGACACTTTTCTCCACACATTTACTCAAAGACTCACTTTTCTTAATAGAACTTAATCAGATAAATGTGTGTATTGAATTGCAACTAAAAAGTTCAAAATGTTTTTCTCTTCTCACTTATTCCTGGGGAATGTTTGTTTAATTTTGCTTTTTAGATTCTACAGTCAGATGGTATTCAACAAATCTGGATCTCACCAATCACACACACACACACACACACATACACACACGCCCCTACTTAACGTGTTGATGTTCTAAAGAATTAGTTCTTCAGCAGCAACCAAGAGATCTTTTCATATGTTTTTTCCATTTACAACTTACGGTTAGCTTGAGCACTCTTGTAAATCAGGTACTTTTCTAGTTTTGATGAGTGGCATTTTTCAGAGATATTTGCTCTGTCTCAGTTGTGCTTACTATGTAAAGCTACTTCTTTTGTCCCTGTGCCTCAAGAGGTCAGTAAAAGCCCTCCAGAAACACATTCATTAATTGGGAGGGAAAAGGCCAGAAGATTGGCATAATAGAATAGAATCCTTTATTGTCCAGATGTGTTTGGACACACAAGGAATTTGTCTCCGCTGTATAAGCTCTCAGTGTACATACAAGCAACAAATGATAAGTCATGAACATAATCATAAAATACCATCATTATAAATCATAAGATACAACACTCAGTGATAGTCATAGGATACTAAATAAGCAATCAACATAAATCATAAGATACAAACAACAAAGTTATAGTCATAAGAAGCTAAGGAAATAGGTGATAGAAAAGATGAGAAGGGTAATAGTAATACAGCCCTATTAGGTGATTTGACATCCTAGGAAATCAGACACTATTATGGGAATTAGTTGCTTAATAGAGTGATGGCATGGGAAAAAAATGTCTTTGTGTCTGGTTGTTTTGGAACGCAATGCCAAAATGTATTCAATGTATTAAATACATTGTGTAAATCCCCCTTGGAAGGTAGAGCTGAGGACTTTGTACAATATCTGTATGACAAAACCGCTCAGATTCGAGAACAGCTGGACTCCAATCCCGAATGGGTAGATCCAGGGGAGGTGACTGGGGCAGATCTTGAGAATATTATATGGGAAGAGTTTGACTCTGTGACTCCAGAAAACGTGGACAGGATACTGAGCAGGCTGAGCGCAGCCACATGTTAATTGGATCCGTGTCCCTCCTGGTTGGTGCTGACCTCCCGGGAGGTGACACGAGGCTGGCTCCAGGGGATTATAAATGCTTCTTTGAGTGAGGGTGTCTTTTCTGCCACTTTGAAGGAAGCGGTGATGAGGCCTCTCCTCAAGAAGCCTTTCCTGGACCCGGCAATGTTGGTAAATTATCGTCCTGTCTCCAACCTTTGCTTTATTGCGAAGGTTGCTGAGAGTGTGGTTGCACGACAGCTGCCTCAGTACCTGGATGAATCGGCCTATCTAGATCCATTCCAGTCGGGCTTCAGGTCTGGGTACAGCACGGAGACGGCATTGGTCGCGTTGGTTGATGATCTCTGGAGGGCTCGGGACAGAGGTTGTTCCTCTGTCCTGGTCCTATTAGACCTCTTAGCGGCTTTTGATACCATCTACCATGGTATCATGCTGCGCCAGTTGGAGGGGCTGGGAGTGGAGGGCACCATGTTACGATGGTTCTCCTCCTTTCTCTCCGACCGGTCGCAGTCTGTGTTGACAGGGGGGGAAGAGGTTGACCCCAAGGCCCCTTGTATGTGGGGTGCCCCGAGGGTCAATCCTCTCACCCCTCCTGTTCAACATTTATGTGAAGCCACTGGGTGAGATCATCCGTGGTTTTGGGGTGAAGTACCATCAGTACGCTGATGATACTCAACAGTACATCTCCACCCCAGACCACCCCAACAATACCATCGAAGTGATGTCCCGGTGCCTGGAGGCCGTATGGATCTGGATGGAGAGGAACAGACTCAGGCTCAACCCTTCCAACACCGAGTGGCTGTGGTTTCCGACATCCTGATATAGTCAGTTGATGCCATCTCTGACTATTGGGGGCGAGTCATTGTCCCTCACGGATGGGGTTCGCAACTAGGGCGTCCTCCTGGACTCACGGCTGTCTTTAGAAGAGCATATGACGGCCGTGGCCAGGAGGAGTTTTTATCAGGTTCATCTGATTCGCCAGTTGCGTCCTTTTCTAGATCGGGATTTGTTATGCATGGTCACTCACGCCCTCACCACCTCATGCCTGGACTACTGTAATGCTCTCTACATGGGGCTCCCCTTGAGGAGCACCCGGAGACTCCAACTGGTCCAGAATGCGACCACGCGGGTGATGATGGGAGCAACGTGGTGCTCCCATGTGACTCCACTCCTGCGCGAGTTGCACTGGCTTCCGGTGGTCTTCCGGGTGCGCTTCAAGGTTTTGGTTACTATCTTCAAAGCGCTTAGGACCAGGGTATCTTCGGGACCGCCTTCTGCCACCAGTAGCCTCTCACCGACCAGTCCATTCCCACAGAGAGGGGCTCCTCAGGTTGCCATCAGCCAAACAGTGTCGACTGGCAGCCCCCAGGGGGAGAGCCTTCTCTGTGGAGCTTCCCCCTGAGATAAGGAGGATACAGGACCTACGTACCTTCCGCCGTGCTTTAAAAACATTCCTATTTCATCAGGCTGGTCTGGCTTAAACCTCCCCTTTATAATGGGTTTTTTAAATGTTTTATATGATTGGATAAATTTTTTCAGCCTAATCATTTAATTTATCTTAAATATTTTTAACTTTTGTATGTTTTGTATTTTATTCGGCTGTTCACCGCCCTGAGTCCCTTCGGGGAGTAGGGTGGTATACAAATTTGATTAAATAAATAAATAAATATATCAATGTATCCTTGTATATATCAATATATCAATGTATTCAGTGCAATAAATAGCATGCACAAATTTCAATGTATATTATATTCCCATCTTCAAAAAAAAAGGGGGGGGGGGAAACAGACCCAGGAAACTATGTACAGACCAATCAACCTAATATTAATACCTGGGAAGATACTGGAAAAGATAATCAAAAAACAGATCTGCTAACATCTAGAAACAAAGTTATAACTAAAAGCCATCTAATATTGAATTAGAAGAGGAACAAGTAAAAGAAACAATGATAGCTTGGGGAAGAAACTTTGGACATTCAATTGATTTGGAAAAATGCCATGATAATACATGTAATAACAGCTGCAAGGATTGTCTATGCACAAAATTGGAAAGCAGAGAATATACCTTTGGAAGAAGAAATAATAAAAAAAATCTTAGATTGTGCAGAAATGAATAGATTTTTTAAAGTTTTTTATTTTTATTTTTCATAAACACATTTACATGTACAGTCATTTCCATCATTTTTCATTCATCTTTTCTTTTAACTTTCATTTTTAATTTTTACTTTTTCGGGGCTGCTCTTTTACCCTTTATCAGCCTTTCTTCTTTTCCTCTCCTTTCCTTCCCATGTTTCTCCTCCTACTTCCTTCATTCTTCCTCTTTCCCTTCTCTTCCCCCCTTCTTTTCTTCCCCCTTTTAACCTTCTCCTCTACTCCTCTTTCCCCTACCTCTTCTTCCTCTCCTTTTCCTTTTCCCTTTCTTCTTTCTCCTCTTCTCTCCTCTCTTTTCCCTTCCTCTCTCTGTACTCCTACCCGTCTCTCCTGTTGTTTCCCTTTTCAGTTCAATCTAAAGTGGTATTCAAGCAGCCCCAATTTCCTAATTATCTTTATTCTCATTTCAATTTCTTATTCAATTATTCTTTGTTTTTATTTCATCATTTGCGTACATTTTTATATCTCACTTTTTTCCCTTTTACCCCTCCTTCCCTTTCTCCATTTACTTGGCATCATCTGGGTATCTATTTTTCTAATTGTTTTCTCCCATCTATTCTCTATCTATTTTATCTCTATGTCCTTATTCATATTTCTTTTCTAACCAATCATAAAATTTATCCCATTTCTTGAAATACATCGACTTCTCTTTATCTTTTATTTTGAATGTTAATCTATTCATTTCTGCACATTCTAAAATTTTCTTTATAATATCTCCTTCCAATGGAATTTTATCTGCTTTCCAGTTTTGTGCAAATACAATTCTAGCCGCTGTTATTATATGAATAATCAAATATGTATCTTCTTTACTCTAATTCTCTGGTAAAATTCCCAATAAGAATATCTCTGGTTTTAACTCTATATGTTGCTGCAACATTTCCTCTAACCATGTTTGTATTTTCAATATTGTTTTGCTTTTTTACACAACCATTATATATGATAGTATGATCCCAGCAACTGATGACATTTCCAAACCTTAATAGATTTATCTTTAAACATCTTAGCTAATCTTTCTGGTGGCATATGCCATCTACAAAACATCAATGAATAGATAAATTCTAATGATTAAAGATAGAGAAGACTCAGAATATTTTAAAATATGGAATGATTTGTATTATTGGTTGGAGAAGAGATATAAATGATTAATTATATAAGTATGTAAAAATATGTGATGACTTGAATATTATATTAGTGATGAATTGATATTGTGGACTGGATAAGGAGCAAGATAGATGTAATGACAACTATACAGAAGAAGAAAGAACTTTGGAAGATAACACCGAGATGTCACAGGGAAGAGAAAACTGATGTATTAAAAGTTTGTTTGTCTAAAAAATAAAAAACTTTTTTTAAAAAAGCCATCATGGGTTTGTTAAAAACAGATGATGCTAAATCAATCTCATTTCATTTTTTGAAAAGGTGACTCAATTAGTAGGCCAGCAAAATGCTGTGGAAATAGTATACTTAGACTTCAGCAAGGCATTCAACAAAGTAGACCACAACCTACTTCTTGGTAAGCTAGAAAAATGTGGGATAGACAGCATCACTACCAGATGGATTTGTATCTAGCTGACAAACTGTACTCAACAAGTAATTCTTAATGGTACTACATATACATGAAGGGAAGTAAGCAGTGGGGTACCACAATGTTCCATCTTAGGCCCGGTACTCTTCAATAGCTTCATAAATGACTTAGATGAGGGAATAGAATGGGAATTCATCAAATTTGCAGATGACACTGAGCTGGCAGGAATAGCCAACACCCCAGAAGACAAGCTCAGGATCCAAAATATTCTTGACAGACTTGAACAATGGGCCCTATACAACAATATGAAATTTAATGTGGAGAAAAGCAACGTTTTACACTTAATGTTAACCATGCCCACCCAGTCACATTACCACCACCACCAAGCCACGCCCACAGAACCGGTAATAACAAATTTTACATTTCACCACTGAGTAGAATTTTATGAGAGGTTTGGAGTCAGGGTTTAGCTTGAGGAGCTGGTGCCAAGATGTTGTGACCCCAAACACAAGGAGCAGTATTGTGTTAAAAGATTTTCCTTATCTTAAGGGGATTTTGCTTTATGACTGTTTTTGCCAGCATTGGCTGACTCCCTGAAGAGATATATTTAATCAATTGGAGCCCAAATGTCAATGCAGCTGAAAATGTTTAAGTGGTTTCTTTACATTTTCATTTTGAAGTTGCCAATGGATCGGAGGTGGTTGGGGTGGATATGTGGCTTGGCTATCAGAGGTGTCATGAAGATTTTTACATTCCAACAGTCCCCCTTTTGTGTAGAACCAAAGTTTTGCAATGATGTATCAGTTTGGTAAACACTTCCTTGCCTGGCTTAAACAGGAAGGATTACATTGGGCAACATAGCAGGAGACTATGACAATTATGATTAGATTTAGTGCCCTTAAGAAAAACAGTTTTAACCATATAAGATATGCTAGGAGAAGTCCAAGAACCTGGGATTGTATTTTATATGTTGGAACGTATAGGGTTTTCAAATTCCGGATATTTCCTTCTGTCAACTGGGAATTCTCAGACAGGATGAAGCATTTATTTTCTTTTTTTTTCTTCTGTCTTGCTGCAGAATGATAATTATGGGCAAAATAGCACTGAGATACTTTAGATAAATTGTTAATATAGTAGAATTAAAAGGGGGGGGGGGTTATTCTATATAGTAGAATTCTTGTCCTCACATACAAGAATTCAGAGATGCAGGCGTAACTTCTGCTGACTTCAATCAGAATAAATGTAGCCTTGAATGTGAGAATGATATAAACCAGCTCAATCAGTCTGACAGCAAAACTGTTAAAATTGGTAAAATGGTCAGACATCAGTGGTGGATTGCTACTGGTTTGCCCCGAATCAGGCAAACCAGTAGCGGTGGTGGCGGGAGGCTCTGCCCACCTGCCCAGATCTCTCTGCGCATGCACAGAAGCGTTGCGTGTGCATCCATGAGCAAAACGGTAGCGAACAAAATTGAAACCCAGAGATATATCACAAGTGAACATGGTGTATTTGATAAATCTGTGTCTATTTGAAGAATAATAGGATTCGAGATAAAGATGAAGGAACTTGTCTAGTACAAATGGTAGGAGGTCAGAATTCAATCAAGATAAGTTTTTTTGTTAAATGGGCTGATTTATTGGATACATTTAAGTGATTGTTTCAAACCTCATGAGCTCTCAGATGGTCATATGCACTGCATGAAAAAAAGTATGATTGAATAACTGCAAAAACCACTATTAATGTACTATATTGTGTTAGAACAATCTCTGTTGCAGCAAGAAGTAAGTGCAGGAGAAATAAATTCAATTCTCTGTTCTTAATACTTCATCTTAGCTTACAGAGGTGGTATTGTAAGTCATGAAACAAGGAGACATGTCTCAAATGGTAATTTTATCTAACAGGTTGAGCTTTTGTTTAATGTTGAACAATCTGAACACAGCAAGTATATCTAAAAGTATAAAAAATAAATTTGATTGATAGGCCATACAATATACTGAAGATGATATTAAATATAGTTAAATCATCCAAATTCTCATCCTTAATTGTACCCCATATTTAAGATACACTCACACACAAACGTACAAATAAACTTGGCACTTAATCTTAGAACAGTCAATGTATAATGTAGAAAGACTGGTTGAAGAGCACTTCATAGAATAAATAAGTATCAAAGACTTTAGTGGTGCTGGATTAAGAGCTGAATCTATCATTCATTTATCATTCATTCAATTTATCATGCATTCATTCATTTAAGAGCAAAATTGATCATTTATTAATTTTAAGGATCAAGGTTACAAATCATTCAAATATGAAAGGGAAGCATGATGGTGTGTAAAAGACACCTTTAAATATAAACTGTATGCCATTAAGAATCCCAATTGATGTCATAGCATAAATATGATTTTATGTGATGCAGTTAAACCTTGTAGAACAGCTCTGACTTACATTGGAAATTTATAGACTTCATTTCTTTACATCTTCAACTAAATTATTAAATAAACTGACTTTGTGTAAAACACTCAGTGAATATGCCATTAGAAATTTGATGGGTTACACTGCTAGAATAAAACTTGCAAGTGTTGAAGTTTGAAATGTAATTACTGAATTGTTGAATATGTCCAACCTTGACAATGTAACTTACCATATGTCAGGCTGTGTAAGCTTTTTCACATGCCTTCTTCAAGGTCCTGCAAAGTATAGGTAAGTAATTAGATGTTGTAGTGGAAATATATTCAAGAGTATACAACTGAGTACAGGTAGTCCTTGACTTATGACCACAATTGAGCCTGACATTTCTGTTCCTAATTTAAATATTTGTTAACTGAGCTTTGCCCCATTTCTTGCCATAGTTGTTAAGTGAGTCTCTGTAGTTGGTAAATTAATAACACATTTGTTAAGTAATCTGGCTTCCCCAGACTTTGCTTTTCAGAAGATTGCAAAAGTTGATCACATGACCCTGGGACCCTGCAACCATCATAAATATGAGTCAGTTGCCAAGCGTCTAAATTTTGATAACATGGCCATGGGAATGCTGCAATGGAAAATGGTCAGTGTCGTTCTAATGTTGAATGGTCACTAAATGATCTGTTGTAAGTGGTGGACTAGCTGTATAGAACTCAAGGTTTTTTAAAAAAACAGAAGTTACTGAAAACACTGCTGACATATTGAAAGGTCCTATTCATGCCAAATTTCAAAAGCAACATGTGAGGGAAAAGGTGTCAGCTTTCTCCAGATGAGACAGTAGATGAACCTACACTTGTCTCAAAAGGAAAACTTCACATTAAGTTCATTAAAGTTATGATGGATGAAATAATTGCTCAATTAAAGGACAAATAATGGTGGAGCTGTTACAATGTGAATCATTTAGAAAAAAAAAGAATGATGTAAGCATTAAAAGAGTGCAAAACAATATCTTTATATCATTGTTACCTATTTGAAATCAAGAGTAACTTTAGGTATGTAATCATCCTCAAGCAAAATGCAGTTTTGCATACCTCAGTTTATGATAATTTAAGTATAGTCAAACATGTCATTATGTCCCATGCAGTTGTCTTTGCTTAATGTCCATTCATATGACAGTGACCATTTAAAGTTATAATGGTACTGAACAAAGGGACTTATGATCATCCTCAAAGTTTTTAACACCCTCACAGTGACATGAACAAAATTTGGATTCTTAGGAACCAGCTCACACATATGACTGGTTGCAGCCTCTTGTAGCAATGTCATTGCATTTGTAACCTTCCTTGCCAGATTCCCACAAGCAAAATCAATGGGGAATCCATCAGGGAAGGTTGCAGGTCAGTTGGATAAGTCTCTCCCACCCACAGCTCACTAGCCTTTTGTTGCTCACACGTTGTGCCCTTCTTGC
Organism: Masticophis lateralis; assembly: GCA_030761175.1. Taxonomy (NCBI): domain Eukaryota; kingdom Metazoa; phylum Chordata; class Lepidosauria; order Squamata; family Colubridae; genus Masticophis; species Masticophis lateralis. The sequence goes on from JAUDYJ010000002.1 coordinate 221,862,330, forward strand.
CCCCCTTCACTTGCATGGACAGCATCCTTCTTATCCCATGCTATGGAATCACTCATGTGATGGCCATGCTTCTCGCCCTCTCACCCCGCGCCCGTGGTTCCCACACACTCCTTACCTGGGACTCGCATTGCTTCCCCCTTGACAGTTCTGTTTAAACATCTTGGGGTTACAGCTCTATATCCTGGAGTTAAAACGGCAACCAAGACTACCTGGATTGTTGTCTCTAAGTGATGCAGTCATGTGATGACACATTTTATGACCGCATTGCTTAGAGATGGCAATCTTGATCTGAATTGCTGACATAATTTGAGGACTTCCTGTAGTTCTAACCAGAGGTGGGATTCAGCTGGTTTGGACTGATTCAGGAAAACTGGATGTTAATCTAATGTCATCAGAACCGATAGTTCTGATGACCGACTGGCCCCGCTCCACCTTGCCCCACCTCTCCCAGGAGACCCCATGTGGCCCGTTTTGGATCCCAGGCAGTGGTGGAATTCAGCCAGTTCGCACCACTTTGGAAGAACAGGTTGTTAACTTTCTGAGAAGTTTGGCAAACTGGTTGTTGGAAGAAATCATTAGGGCAGAGAACCAGTTGTTAAATTACTGAAATCCCACCACTGATCCCAGGTAAGTACGGCGGGGGGGGGGGAATGGAGCCCAGGGAGGTGGAAAAGGGACCTCCCAGAGGCTCGTGGAGGGTGAAAATGGGCCTATTTCCTGTCTCCAGAGAGCCTCTGGAGCCCGCGGTGGTGAAAAATGGACCTTCCACAGCCCGTTTTTGCTCCCAGGAAGCTGCAGGGAGGCCTACTAGGCCCAAAATGGAGCACAAGGGGAGTGCAGCGCCCCCCCCCCCACAGCCCTTTTTTCTCTCAGGGGGGTTCAGGAGACTGAGTGCTGCCTGTCATACCCCTGGCCACGCCCACTATGGCCACGCCCATCCAGCTAGTCATTAGGGTAGAGAACCAGTTGTTAATTTATTTTAGTCCTACCACTGGTTCTAACTGTATCGATAAGGGTTGCATGTGGAAAGAAACCATTTTCAAAACTGATTTTTTTAAAAAAACAACAACAACCTGTATTCTTCCCTGTCACTAGCTAGGTATAACTAGGGCATACCTTGAAGCACGAGGGAATGACCATAAAAGGTTCCACCCTTAATAAGGGAATTTAGGCCTAGATCCAAGTTCAGGTAACAGGCATGGAGCATTTCTGTTCCAGAGCAACTTTATTGTTACCTAAGCCAATGTCTCTAAGCACTTGTAAAAGTAGACATAGCCAGTTTGACATAAAAGGGGAAGAAAATAGCTTCTTAGCTTTTTCCTTATGGGTTTAAAAATGGCCTTATATCTTTTTTTGCTTCACTTAAGAAAACAGCCTAGTGTTTGTTTGTTTGTTTTGTTTTCTTTCTTTAAAAAACCTGTTTATTTATGTGGAGAAAGTGAAGAGAAATTCCCAAAGATGAGCATATGAAATGGCCTCTTCAGAAAGCAACAATTGGATTGTACCACCATAACAGAAAATTGATAAATAAATCTTGATAAAAAATTGGCATAACATGGCAAATATCTTTTGGCACTGTGTCCAGTTGACAGTGGGACCCTGAGACATAAAACAACATAATTTAAGCACTAAGTTGTACTTAAGTTTAACAGATTTCCCTCATATTTCAATACTTTTTCATATGTTATATAGGAGATATATTATAAGATTTTCAATAATTAAAAGCAAAGTATAGTCAGCCCCCAGACTCCTGATGAATGCATTTGAGTGGCCAGCATTGTAGCAATACTCTGTGTATTCACATGATCCATTTTTAGTTTCACACTTAAAATGTGAGGAGACACATAAGTAGATATAATACTTTGAGTCAGCTAAAACTTTTACTTGATTCTATGGATTAAATGAGAGCTAAAATGTTTTAATAAAATTGCTCAGTGTAAATACAGATCATTGTAAAGATAATGATGAAAAGAAGTGAAAAACCAAGAATGATTTTTTTAAAAAAGGGACCAGAACTTTAAACTTAAAGAACCTTCATTGAAACAAGTCCCTTAATTAAAATTAGCAAATAGTTTCATTCTGAAAGAAAAAAATATATTAATGTTGCATTCTAGATTCTTATCCATTTTTGCTGTCAAAGTCTTCCAGCTTTTTCTTAACATAAATAGACAAGGAAATAGCACAAAGGTGCACATCAGCTACTAAAAGGATTTCTGTTTATATAGTGATATATATTTTCTGGTCTTTCCGCCAAGCAAGTGTCAGTAAGTACAAATAATGGAATTATATGCATGTTCCTCCCTGCCTTCTAATAAATTTTGGCAGAGAAAGTAAAAAGGAAAGGAAAGGAAAGGAAAGGAAAGGAAAGGAAAGGAAAGGAAAGGAAAGGAAAGGAAAGGAAAGGAAAGGAAAGGAAAGGAAGAGAGAAAGAGAGGGGGTGTAATTTGGATGATGTACACTGTCATGAATCTTCAGCAAAAGCAATAAGGAAATATAATGTGCTTGAGAAGTTTCATAGTTTGAATAAGTAAAAAAATAATCATTTTACCACAGATAAAAGGATAAGAGGCTAATTATAATCAAACCTGTGCTCATACACAGAACATCACATTTTGCTTATTGTCTGCTGCCATATCTAGGCATGAGTGAATACATTACCTAAAATATAATACAAACTATTAAAATTGAGATACTAGGCTCCTTTCTATAGTATATTTTTATTAGAACTTTTAAACAAGAAGATAAAAGCTAACACGAACTAATGGACAATAAATGAAAAGGGAAAAAAGAAGGAAATCAAAGAAAAAGAAAAAATTGCAGCAGAAGGGAAAAAGTTGTAGAAAAATAGAAAAGAAAGAAAAAAAGTATAAAGTGGTTTGTGATATTCTTCATAGTAGTTAAAAGTACAAATATATTTTGACCTTTCTCTCTAAAGTTATATATTATTCTTCTTTCTAGAATTTATCCTATCTAATCATCAAAATAGTAAGTCACAAAATTTTTTGTTTTTCCATTTTCTTACAATAAGTCCATAGAAGACAATCTCTAACAGCCATAAATATATCATTCCAGAATCTAATAATCTTTTTTTCTCTCAATTATTACTAGCAGTGAAATCTGGCAATATAAAGCTGCTTTCCCTAACCTAAATACCCTCTGTAGGTGTTGAACTACAATTCCCAGAATTCCGAGTTAGTAGAGCTGAAGGATACCAACTTGGATTGGCTGCAGAATTAATGAAAATTAGCTTTTTCAACAATCTGATGGCACCATTGCAGCTCTAAACTTACAGTATATTCATAGACTTGGGTATAAGTCCTAGTGAAGCCATTTGTATATACTTCTGAACAGACAAATTGCACCATTCTATTTGAAACATGCATTTCTCACACTGAATGCCTGTTTTTGTATCATGGCATCTATCTGATGCCACCCATATAAAAATACTCATTGCAGGCCAGTGAGGAAATCCAATTTTTTTACTACCAGTTCTGTGGGCATAGGTTGGCGGGCATGGTGTGGCTTGGTGGGCGTGACTTGGTGGGCGTGGCAGGGGAAAGATACCAAAATCTCCATTGCCACCCCATTCCTGGGGGAAGGATATTGCAAATCTCCATTCCCACCCACTCTGGGGCCAGCCAGAGGTGGTATTTGCCGGTTCTCCCAACTACTCAAAATTTCCGCTACCGGTTCTCCAGAACCTGTTAGAACCTGCTAGATTTGTAGGCCCAACTCTAAGAAGCAATCCCCCAGAAGTCTCAAATAACTTTTATGGTATTTGGGGGTCCTTTAAAACCTGCCTTAAGCATCTTAAATGCACTTGCAAAATGCCTTTTAGTCAAAAGTGCATACAGTGTGTCTATTGTCTATATCATGTGAGCGAATGATCGTTTTTACGCATTTATAAAAATCAATCCTATCCAAATCAAAATAATGTTAGGAAGAAAAAGGAAACTATTTGAAAATGGCACAGCAAAAAAAGAAAAAACAAGGATAATCCTATTCTTTTCCTGTGTGCAGCAGTGCAGTACAATAAAAAAAAAAATTGACCAGTGCATGGAAAATGTTACAGCATAAAGCAATGCTTAGAAAGTATTTGAGTAATAGGATCCTTGCCAAATACATTTTATTTATTAAAGACACATAAGAGTGAAGATTGAAACAGACATGTTTATTCTAGCCAAGGCTGCTATACTGAGTTTCTACAGTGTGCTATTATATAAAAATTATAGGCCCTGGGCCTCTCACGTTTTTGTTGCTATTTTCTCAAGGCCAGCCGGCCCTGCTGACTTTCTTCTACAGTGTATATCCGATGGTGATTAGATAGCAAAGACAGCAAAAGGGCATAATTTATTTCATGGGTAAGTAAACAAACAATATTTGGTTCCTTCTTTTGGCTACCGTATGGAGAAGGAAGCCTAAAATCAACAAGAATGCTTTTGGCCATAAAATTATATGGCAATGAATGAATTTAGATAACTCCATGAACCTTAATTGCATGTTTGTAAGTTACAGACAGACTGAGCTTTTGCTCAAATATAGCTTAAGGTCAAATACCATGGCACAGTCTTCCCCCAACCCAGTGCCCTCCATACGTGTTAGTTTACAATCCCCATTTTCGTTGCACTTTCAGAGTACACTTGTGGTGAACACATCTAGAGCAGGGGTCTCCAACCTTGGCAACTTTAAGACCTGTGGAACACTGGACCAGAGAAGGTTGTCATAAGAGAAGAAACCCCATTTTTCCTCTACTTCTCCCAACTTGCTTTGGGGTGACCCATGAAGAAATAGTATTCTTCTTAGGAATATAATGTTCTGAATTTCTTCCGAGGTAATATTTTGTAGCAAAATGGACAAGAAAGCAAATCGTGTAGTAATAGCACTTATATACTACTTCACAGTGCTTTATAGCCCTCTCTAAATGGTTTACAGAGTCAGCATATTGCCTCCAACAATCTGGATCCTCATTTTACCGACCTCGGAAGGATGGAAGGCTGAATCAACCTTGAGTCAATGAGATTCAAACTGCCGAACTGCTGGCAGCCAGCAGTCATAAAAAATAGCTTGCAATACTGCATTCTGTGTCACCACAGCGCAGATGTGGTTATACGGCAGGTGTATCCTCAAGTTATGGTTTTTTTATTATATACGCCACACATAAAAAGTAGGCAAAGCTTTAATTGCATCATTGTGCCACCATCTTGATTTTTTTAACGATACTTTGCAGATATCCCACTTACTCTGCTTATTTATTATTTTTATTTATTAAATTTATATGCTATCCAACTTTGGAATTGGGCAGAGGTGGGTTTCAGCAGGTTCTGACCAGTTCTGGAGAACCAGTAGTGGAAATTTTGAGTAGTTCAGAGAACCGATAGTAAAAATTCTTACTGGCCCCACCCCCATCTATTCTCTGCCTCCCAAGTCCCAGCTGATTAGGAGGAAATGTAGGATTTTGCAGTAACCTTCCTCTGGATTGGGGAGGGAATGGAGATTTTACATTATCCTTCCCCTAGAGTGGGGTGGGAATAGAGATTTTACAGGATCCTTCCCCTGCCATGCCCACCATGCCACACCATGCCCACCAAGCCATGCCCATAGAACCGGTAGTAAAAAAATTTGAAATCCACCACTGGAATTGGGTATGTTTAACAAAGAGAAAAACTAGGGGTGGCGCGATAGCAGTCTTCCAATATTTGAGGGGCTGTCACAGAAAAGAGATGGGACAACCTATTATCTAAAGCATCAGGACAAGACAAGAAGTCAGGATGAAAACTTACCATGCTGACTGGAGAATTCTGGGAGTTGAAGTTCATAAGTCTTACAGTTGGCAAAGTTGGAAAGACTTCTGCTCCGAAATCATAAACACTTATGGACAAAAACAGATTTAATTGAGGAAGGCTTGGCCATACTATTTGGTGATGCTTGCTTACTCTTAGCATAATTAAAAGTTAGAGGACTGTTCCAGCAATTAAATTTACTACCAGGTTCTGTGCATCAGTTCTTCAGAAAAGCCCTAAAAGTGAGACACTTTTTTTTCTTGAAAATAAAAAGTGGTCATGTGCAATTTATTTTAGTTTGTTGTTGATTTTAACTGCTTTGGGCTGGTGTATTATTTTTCTGTTGGCTCTTAGTTCATCCTAGCTTCGGTTTTGTGCTGTTTATATTTTATTATTATTATTCTAAGATACCTTGAGAGGGTTTTAACCTTAGAGGCAACCTATTAAGAATTTTAAATAATCAACCATTTGATTGATTGATGTCTTGTATGTTCTACTGATTGCTGTTTGTTTGATTTTGAGCCATCTTCATTACACAGATTGAAGCAAAAAGGTTAAGAGGGAGAACAGAGTGGGATGTGACACCTTGAACTGAGCATTACTCTAAACAAGCCTTTCTCAACACAGTACTCTCCAGACACTGTTGATGATTGTTCTGTATTTGTTTTATTTCGTGCCTTGCTCCTATTGTCAAGATTAGGCTACAAGGCTCAGAATTTTCAACCATGCAAATCCATTGTATAATAAATATATAGACACATACAGTGGCATCTATGACCATGTATGTTTAAAAAAAGAAAGAAAGATGGAAGACGTGGTGCAGTCAAAGACAACTCCTTTGTATGGGCATTGACATTGCATAAATATACAAATAAGCAGGGTTTCTAACATATTGTAATTACTTACATAAATATCTTACCTATTTATGGATTTTGCTGTTGTATCTGTTGGAGTATGTGTGAGTGTAGTATGTATGTGTATGTATGTGTGTGTGTGTGTGTTTGAATTAAATAAACTATGTACTATGTATAAACCAGACTAGATTTTATGCTGCTATAAACATAGAAGCAAGCTCAGAAATCAATCCGTACATTCAGAGTCAGCATAGATTTCTCCTATTTTTCCCACTGAGATTTTTTTAAAATGGCTTTTTAAATATTGTTATTAGAATATTACAATACAATATTTTTTAAAAAAAAAAATCAAAAGGAAAAAGGAAAGAAAGCATAGAATTTTGACTTCCACCCTTCTTTCTATTGAATTATCTCCATCTTACTTTTTCCCCTCCCTCTTTTAATCCCCAAATACATAAAGATCTGGTTCTTTTTAAACTAGAGGAAGAATTCAGCAATCTATGGATTACGAGCAGAAAAAAAGTGAAGTTTACAATCTTTCTAGCAGCCTCTGGAATTATAGCTAGAACTTCTAAGAAGCCAGAAAAGAACAGGTAATTGAAGCAGAGGAACTGTTGCTTCAGAAAAAAATGTCAATTTCTGTAGAAGAAGGTACAGCCATTACTTCTATAGGGTTTTCAATTTCTGTGTGACACCCAGCCTTATTGTCTATAATTCTTTATATAAATTAGCAAATTACTTTTCAGTCTTTATTCATACTTCAAGCTATGGATGAAGCAATTTGTTTCTGTTAGAAACACCTTGTGATTTGTAATAATATTTGGAACTCTTTCTCCATAATATGTTTGTGGATATTTGAAGAAAGGGAGAAAATTTTTTGTAAACTACCGACATCTTGTGGTCAGTCTTTAGTAGTGTTGTTGGGTTTTTTGGCTTTTTAAAATTTAATTTGCAAGCTTATTTTCTACTATGATCTGGACAGCCCTGAAATCTATTTTCTCCAACACTGAATGTTTGCATTTTAATATTTCAAGTAAAAAGAGCAGATTGCCTTTAGTTTTTTACATTGAAGTTTTATTTTGTCTATTCCCTACGAAGGGAGAGAGAATCTTTTAGATACACATCGCTATACCATATAGCCAGTAGATAGTGCTCTATCAATGTCAATTTTTCATATTTTGAGCTTTTGATCGTCAGAAAGACAATCCAGAATATCAGAGCCTTATTTCTCTCATATACCAAAATATGTATATAGATGCCAGGAAAGATGCTCTAGAACAGGGGTGTCAAACTCGATTTCATTGAGGGCTGCATCAGGATTGTGTTTGACCTCAGGAGGCCTGGTGGGCATGACCAGCTTGACATCACTTGTGTCGGGGGTACCTGTGGTGGAGGATCCATTGTCTCCAGCACATGGCCCTCCCAAGTTCCATTTTCGGCTGCAATAGTCTCCTGCGGCACTCTGCCAGTGAAAATGCCCTCCAATGCTCCGTTTTCACTGGCAGAGCATTGTGGGCCAGTCCTTCGCTGTTTCCAGGGCAGCCCCATGTGCCAGTTCTAAGCACCCTGCGAGAGTGGTGAAATCTGACCCGGTTTACTACCGGTTCGCTGGCGCACATGCACAGTGCACACCATGCACCAAATGAGAGGTGCACACGTGCGTGCAGTGCACGCCAAAAGGAGACATGGGGTAAGTAGAACAGTGCGCGATCTCTTTTTTTTACTTTTAAAAGCATTTTTTTACAACCTATTTGGCCAAATAGGATGTTTTTTAAAAATGCTTTAAGAAGTTTTAAAAAAAAGACTGACAATCAGGCAACTCTGCTGGGGTCTTCAGAACCTTTTTTTTACCTTTCAAAAGCATTTTTTAAAAGAAGTAGGCAAGCGGGTGATTGGGTCGGCATGGGCAGGGGGGGACAGGGATTTTTGCTACCGGTTCTCTGAACCACCTACCACCATCACTACTGGATCGGCCTATCTGGTCCAAACTGGGAGCATTTCACCACTGCCCTGCAGGCCGGATCTGGCCCGCAGGCCTTGAGTTTGACACACCGGCTCTAGAACAAGGGTTCCCAACCCCCTCATCCCAGGTCCACCTCATTTGCACATGCATGGGATCTAGGTTGCATACACAAAACCATCACCCCCACCCCCCACCCCAATCACCACTGCCACCAGTCTGTAGAGCCAGAAAGGTTGGGGACAATTGCTCTAGAAGATAGGTGGTAGCAGCAGAATTAGCTTCTCACCCAAATGCAGAAAGAGGGTCTAAATATTCAAAGATTTGAAAAACAGGAACCTCCAGTCTTCCACCCTATGGACTTCAGTGGTCTGCTACAGGTATTATATGCCATGTCATGTTTTATACAAGGCATATTGTTTTTAACCATGATTGCTTCAATAAGCCAATAAGATTCAATAAATCAATCTTGAGACAAACAAAATTATCACTGTTTGTTTAACCAGTTCCTGGTTTAGGTATTTTTCCTGTATTAAAATTCTTCCATCAATCTATTGATTTAGTGAAACCACGGGGCTTGGAGGTTCTTATGCGTATCACAGGTGCTAAAAGCATAAGCCAGAGACAATATACCTTCTTACAGCTTCCTTTTGTGGTCTTAGATTGGGAAGCAATAAGAATCTAGATTCTTTTATATCAGGGGAACTGGGGAGATTCTTAAGAAACCATTTTAATTTTTAAAAACTGCTTCAAGTTTTGCTTTTTGCTTTTTTTTTTAAACTCCTGGTAACCTCCTGGACAAATCCCTGCAGTTTTTCTTGGCCAGGTTTTATGGAAGTGGTTTACCCTTGACTTCTTCCCAGGGCTAAGAGAGAGTGACTTTCCCAACTTTTTGCCCAGATGGGTTCATTTCCCCAGGCAGTACCAGAACTCACAGTTCTGATGCCTTAACCATTGCAAGAAACAGGCTATATAATGGTTCCTGGCCCTATTTATCTTGGAAACATGACTCTTGGCATTCTGAATAACATCTGGTGATCCAATGGACATTGTGCATCCTCTGCCAGTGAAAATGGAGCTTTGGAGGGCATTTTCGCTGGCAGAGTGCTGCAGGAGGAGGTAGTTGCAGCTGAAAATGGAGCCCGGGAGTGCCACACGCTGGAGACAATGGATCCTCCACTACAGGTGCCCCCAACATCGAGCTGGCCACGCCCATCCTGGCAACGCCCACCCTGGCAACACCTGAGGTCAAGCACAACCCTAATGTGGCCCTCAATGAAATCGATTTTGACACCCCTGGCCTAGGCAGAACTAGCTCTTAAGGAAGAGGGAGCATTCTCTCAGGCCACTCATTTGGGTTAGTAAAAAAAGCAGCATTTGTTTATTTATGCTTTTCCCCCTCTCCCCCCCCCCCCCCCGTTGTTGGTTTGGCTTCAGGAAAAAGCATTTTTAAGCATTTTTGAAAGTTGCTTGTATCTAAGATGCCAAAGTAATAGCCACAGGTCAGCTGCGAACACTGTAAAGAGGCATTTGAAGCAAAATGTTTTGGGCAGGATCTTGGGTTTGGAAGAAATAACAAGTGAAAGTCCACAGTCTTTTCTTACCACAGAAACACCCTCAGATGTCTTTTTATGGGAAAGTGACTGGCTTTTCCATGAGATACCTGGAATGTCTATTGCAGTGCAAGTAATCCTCATAACAGATTCTTCCGTTAAAAAAGAAAAAGGATGAACCCACGATGAAAATACCTAGATCTTTATTTTTTTCAGATGTAGGAGTTGTGGTCAGCTAGGATGAGTCACAAGCAATTAGCAACATGCAGATAATATCCTCAACTAAAAGGAAACCTCCCTAGAACTGCATGCCTTTGCCATTTTGTGGCAATTTTTTCCTTCATTACTAAAGGGGAGTAAATAAGAGAAAGAAAGCAAGAAAAGAGCCACAGGAGAGAAGCTGACGGACTTCTGGCTAAACTACAGCCAACCAGCCAGACATCATTACGAGCAAGTGTCTTGCAAAAGAAATACAAATTAATTCGCATAAAACAAAATAAACACCACTGACACCCCCCGAAAAAACATCCAACCCCAGCTGCACAGTGTAGCTTGTATAATATATGAAGGCGGGCAAGATTTGTACATCCCGAGGGATTCCAACTCTGTGAGCTTACCACAGAAAAATGCAGGCTCCAGCTATAAACACGCTGACGGGAAAGACCAAAAAATCTTTCTCAACATACCAGGGGAGCTGTATAAGTGATTGCAGCCTACAGCTTCTCAGGCTGCTCTCACGAATATCAGTATATCCACGGCTGTTTTGTTGGTCGTTCTCCAAGGCTGCAATGCCCTCTGTCCTGCACTCAGAATGGGCAGAAAAAGGAGACAAGATAAATCAAAACACATTCCGTTATTGAACGCTGAGATAATATTTTGGTATGGGCTTTTGAAAAGGCCTCTCCAGATGTTTGACTTGGCAGAGAGGGGTTTCAGCAGACACTTTTCTTGCAACTCAAAAGTTACAAAGTTCAGTTCCCCATTTTACAAAAAGGAAGGGACTGAGCCCATTTCCATATCGCAGAATGGAATTATTCCAGCTAAGAAAATGCAGATCACTTACTGGCAAGAGAGCTGGGGGTTTTTTTAACGTTCCTGTGTTTTTTAAGTTCATCTAATATTATTTTCAATCATCTCATTTGCCTCTTAGCACAAGTATAGCCAACCTGAAGCCCACAGGTACCCATGTTCTAGCAGATCCTCTTTTAGCAGCCTCTAGATTCCCTGTTGCATCTGATTTCAATTTATTTTTACATTCTTCACTTTAAAGCTTTAAATGGGAAGCTGGCATGTTGCAAAGGCTAGACTGCCAAGCATACTCTTACTTAACCAGAACACCTCTATGGTCCACATACATTCCAAAGGGATCCTTAAAATATGTAACTATTCAGCTGGAGTCTTGTACTTTATTGGGAAAGAAAATCTCAAAAGCCCTACAAAAAGGTCAAGGTTCAAAAGGGAGTTAGAATGTGTAGTGGAAAGCATTCTCCTCAGGGGTGGGTTCTACCTACCTTTACTACCAGTTCTCAACATGGCCGTGCATGCGCTCTTCTGCACATGCGCAGAAGCTTCTGCACATGCGCAGAAGCATTCTGATGACATTGGGGTCGGTCGGCGGAGCCTCCCACTGGTTTTACTACAGGTTCTATAGAACTGGTCTGAACTGGGGGCAACCTACCACTGATTCTCACCAGTTTGTTTTCCGGCAAATGTATATTATGCCCACATCCACCATGCTCATTATTTTCTCATCGGTTCCTTATTAAAATATATAGCAAAGTGGACAAAATGTAAAGCAGTTCACAAATTCTAACATCAGCTGCCCATTAGAAGAGACAAATCAGAGTCCCAATAAGGTCACTGGAGATGCAATAGATTCTGACCAAGTCTGAAATCACTGAGCTTATTTCTGATTGTGTAATAATATTGCTCAGTTACTTGGGCCTTCTTTAAAATCAAGCCTTGCAATAGCAATAGCACTTATATACTGCTACAAAGTTCTTTACAGCCCTCTTTAACCTATTTATAGAGTCAGCATATTGCCCCCAACAATCTGGGTCCTCATTTTACTGGCCTCAGAAGGATGGAAGACGGAGTCAACTTTGAGCTGGTCAGGATCGAACTCCTGGCTGTGGGTAGAGTTAGCCTGCAATACTGCATTTTAACCATTGTGCCACCATGGCTCAGTATAGTCTTGTTCACCTCAGTCTTAGGCATTTGTTCCTCTCTGCTCCAATTTTGAAATGTTCTCCGTGACTTCTATCTATTCAATCTGTTTCTACCTCAACTCACCATCTGAAAACAGTGCAATGTTACTTAGCTGATGGTTACGGTTGACTTAATAAAACTTATACTCATTGCAAACCCCTGGGAGCTGTAGCTAAGGCCTTTGCAGTGGTTGGGACATGGCTCCAATCTCCAAACAACTGCTGGTCTGGGAAGTCAATGAATTTATTTCCAGCACTATTCTACCATATTTGAAATTAGAACAAAGTTGGAGTTTTCCCTTTGTAATGTATTCTGTAGATTCACTACAGTCAAAAATTCTGTAGAGCTTGTGGATGGGCCATTTCCCCATTGGTAGCAATTTTTACCCACTTCCTTCCTCCTGACCTCAAGAAAATCAGGTTATATAATCCATAACATTTCATCATCCTGTTCCACATGCTCTGAATACATGGTTTAGTAGGCGTCTTGCTCTCTCCAGCAACTGCAGAAACATGCAGCTACAATCTCTGAGTAAAGCATATGGTTGGAGTAATATTGATATACTCACATTTCATCACTGTAGCTGGTAAGAAGCTTTTAAATGCAGCAGAAAAATTGTGTTTTTGTGGTCAGAAACTTCCCCTCACATACCGTTCCAATTTTTCCCCCCCCGTGGTTGACCAGGTTGCAGGATACTGATTGAAATATATATTTTACATTTTCCTCTTGGTTATTTGGAGGGTACACTGTATGGCTTTGGTTTTCTTCAAATTCTCAGTGTTTCAAGACTAGCAAAAAAAAGCATAATCAGAGGTCAGCTTCTAACTGTTTTGGAAGGGATTGTAAAAATGATGTGGTATGGAAGAGCTATACACATTTCCTGTATTAAAAAAAAAATCAGGTCCAGTCATATTTAGTCTGACACATTTCTGAACAGTATAGAGGCAGTAAAGCTATATTTGCCAAATAAGAATATACATGTGCAGTTACTGCCCTAGTGGGCTGTGATAAAAAAGAAGTTCTGAATCAGATTGCCAGCAAATAAAACACATGGAAAACTGTAGAAAAGAATTTTATATTTTCTGTACCCATTTTGTGTGTAGTGGGTTGAAAGTTTTGCCCTTTTTGTTGGGGGGAGGGGGTAAACATTGTGCCCATTAACAGCCCAAATCCTTTAAAATCACATTCTTTTCAGTCTACTGATTCAGTCTCCTGATTAATTCATATCTGAAACTACCATACAAGGTCTCCTGAGTTATAATCCTTAGCAAGAGAATCCAAGGCACCCTGCAGGCCTATATCCACAGTGAGAGACCCCAGAAGGTTCAGAGGAAATTCTAGTAAATAATGAACGTCAGACATTATCAAAAATTAGATCTAAACTCAGGTAGTGGTCTTCTGGTCATTTCTGATTGGGGATAATGAGAATTAAGCATCTGAAAGGTCACTGCTTGGGAAACTTATTATAATGACAGATTAAATCAACATCATTTTTCAAACTTCTCAGCGGTTCATGTGAAATACTGCAATTCTCTCCCCCCCCTCTCTCTCTCTCAGTCTTCTAGTCCAAATCCCTGTTTTATACCATTTCAGATAGGTTGTTGTCCAGTCTGTTCTTAAAAACCTCCAGTGATGAAACACCCACAATTTCTAAAGGCAAGCTGTTCCACTGGTTAATTGTTCTCACTATTAGGAAGTTCCTTCTTAATTCCAAATTGCTTCTCTCCTTTATTAATTTCCATCCATTGTTTCTTGTCTTGCCTTCGGGTGCTTTGGAAAGTAAATTGACCTTCTCTTCTTTGTGGAAGCCCTTCAAATACTGGAATACTGCTATCATGTCATCACGGTCCTTTTCTTCTGGATCACACCAATTACCCCTTTAGCCCAACATCCTATATATATAAAAAAAGTGGGCTATCAGATACACTCAGAAAGCAAACAAACATGGACCAGAGAATGATTACGCTTTTTCTATACTTGATCCCTAGCAGCTTGCATAAAAGATATGCTGCCTATAATCAAACAGGAGGGTGGGGGAATTCAGCCATCAAAACTGGTGGTCAATGATAGCTTAATCACACATAAAATTGTCAAGTTCCCTCTTTAAAAGTATATAAATTGATGGTTCTCACCACCTTTAAACGCAACAAATTCCCCTTTAATATTGGCTTTGGCTATCATATTTGTCTTTTCATGGTGCAGCATCACCAACTAAATTATTGTCCGAGACCGATGAAATACAGAGTCAGACTACATCCTGACAGAATGTTCAAATGATTGTGAAGAGCCAACATTTATATGGTTTATAATAACATTTTAAGTGCTTATTTTAAAATCTAAAAATCTTGCCTCAATAGACAGGCACATTCACAATTGCCCTTCTGAAGTACAGTAATCACATTTAATCTCTACCAGATTTAATCACATTTTATAGAGACCCCAATCCAGATGTATCAGAAACCATTTAGTACAGTGGGTCTCAACCTTCCTAATGCCGTGACCCTTTAATACAGTTCCTCGTGATGTGGTGACCCCCAACCATAAAATTATTCTTAAAACCATTGAAAATATATGTTTTCTGATGGTCTTAGGGGACCCCTGTGAAAGGGTCATTCGACCCCCAAAGGGGTCCCAACCCACAGGTTGAGAACCACTGATTTAGAAGATATTGCCTGGAGTTAAGCAGAAGCGGATAGTCCTTAACTTACGACCACAATTGAGCCCAAACTTTTTGTTGCTAAGCAAGACATTTGTTAAGTGAGTTTTGCCCCATTTTATGACCTTTCTTGCCACATTTGTTAAGTGAATCACTGGAGTTGTTAAGTTAGTGACACGGTTATTAAGTGAGTCTGGCTTTCCCATTGACTTTGCTTGTCAGAAGGTCGCAAAAAGGAATCACGGGACCTCAGGACATGGCAACTGTCATAAATATGAATCAGTTACTAAGTGTCTGAATTTTGACCACAAATCCTTGGGGATGCTACAGTGGTCATCAGTGTGAAAAATGGTCATAAGCCACTTTTTTCAGTGCTGTTGTAACTCTGAACAGTCACTAAATGAACTGCTGTAAGTCAAGGAATACCTGTACATCACAGAAAAATGGCTCACTCATCTCTATCTTTATAAGAATTAATCCCATCTGGATTGAAACCAAAATATTTTTCCTTGTTCAGTGGCAGTGAAAGTAGAACCTTCAACTCATGTCATGTATCCAAAAATACAGCACAGAAACAAATAAAAAGAAGGGAAGGACTTCATATTTGACATCCTTTCTCCTATCCTCCATATTTTCACCAGTATTGTATACAGAATCTATAGACATCCCAGCTGCAAATGTCTGGCTTAAATACAATCAAGGAATCTCCATTTGCAAGGTATCACATATGTATGGCATTATACACCACACAAAACACACACAGCAACTTATGCCAGTGTTTGCCTAGTACAAGTAGAATACACAAACGTATGGAAATCAGCTATGGTAATAGTGGGTATGATTGCTTATTCATTCATTCATTCATTGCATATATTACTGTACTTCAGAAGAGCAGTAATTGTTTCCATTTCAACAATCCTCTCCAGGGGACTTCTGTCCTTCTGATGCACAGCTGTTATAGATATCTCCTCCATGAATATTGCAGCAGCTGCTCAGTTTAGGGTTAGAATCCTACAAGGGTCTCTTTTTTTCTGATAGTGTCTGCAAATTACTTGTTTAAACACGGAAGGTCTTTTCAGCATGAGTGAGCTAAGCTAAACTTTCACAAATGAGTTTATCTTTTCAAGGTCGTGTTTTACTGCTAATGGGAAAGATTATTCGTCCAGGTTAAGGTCAGTTCTTGGTATTCTTCCTCTGTACAAATCATGTCATGTTCCTTTGTGAAAGTAAACTAATGGAGACAGCTATTACCTTAAGGGCCTCTAATTTTATTTGCTTGTTTTAAAAATATTATGCCAAGGGCTGTGTAGACTTGTCAATTTTTATTGTGTTCATCTCAGAAATCGCTTTTCTTGTTTATGTCTTGAATTCCTGTTATCATTTCTCACTAAAACTGTCCGAAGTGGGCTGAAAGCAACTGGATTTCAGTTTTTGCATCAGATTTTGACTTCAGTCCTAAATCTAAGCATTCAGATTCAGAAGCAATTTGGGTGCCAGCTTTACTGCCATATCCCCATCATATTATGAGTGGGATCATTGTCTTTCATACATTCTTTCTCTGTTTCCTTCCTTAACTCTTCATGCGTTGAAGGAAATGTAAGATATATAAAATAGTCATCACAAGTAAGAAAAGTTAACTTGCTCTAAACTGCAAATAGCCTGAAAAAATCAGAACTCTAAACATGTAAGATTTAAAGCAGGCATAGCCAATACGTGGCCCTCAGGCTGTATGTGGCCCAATATAGTTAGTAATGTGGCCCCACAAGAGAATAAAAATAAAACAAAAAATTAAAGGAAGACTGTTATTTATCTACATTAATTATATATTTTATAAGGGGCTCAAGACAATTCCTCTTCACTCAATGCAGCTCAGACAAGCCAAAGGTTTGGACAACCATGATTTAAAGGAACAAACCATTATCATTAGATGGGTTTTAAAACAGGAAAATATTGCTTTCTTTAAAAGCTGCTGTGTGAAGTAAATTTGCATTATTTATGATACATTATGGGGAGGGGAATGAAGGAATTAGATGAACTTCAGGCCTTTTGACAACTGAGAGTGCTATCATATATTTTATATATTTTATATTGTCTAGGTATATGTTGGACATTATAATGCACAGAGAGAGAGGGCGATAGAGATGAGAATTACTATTATATATTTAGATGTTATGATGTTTAGATGTGTAATAGTTATAAATGCAGTGATAACATCTATAAAAGAAACAGAAAGAACACTTATAACACAGAATAGAATAAAAAAAATTAATAAGATCAATTTCAAAAAGGGCAAATCATGGTTTTACATCAAAGAGAAGACAAAAGGGAAAAAAACCTTCCAGACAGTAAGATATATGAGAATGTGGTTCAGACTCCAACAGGAAATGATGGGAGCACTTAGACTTTTAAATTCAGATTATACAAACTAGACTAGACTGAACTAAAAAATACAGGAAACAATTCTGCACTAGATAATTAGACAGTTTCTTGGCAATATATTCTGATGGGTTTTTTTTCCCTTCCATCACTAATTCACAAGACTTCATGAATACTTTTTCCTGAAATGAACAAGAATTATATATAGTGCCATAGATCAAGTACTGATGTTTTCACAGGAAATAAATGAATAAATAGTCAAAAGCCTGCAGTCTATTGACAAAGACAAAATATCACCTGGTATGTTAAAAAAAAAAAGACAAATCTCCAACAACTCACTTTATCAAAAAAAAAAAAAAAGGAATTAGCAGCTCAAAGTAATAGTAGGATCTAGTTGACAAGCCATACTGTATATTTAAGATATATCTTGCATGTCTAATATAAGTGGATAAAATAATATAGAAGGAAATAGAAATTATAAATAAACATAACACACTTGTCCATTTTTCATTATTTAATCCTTGTGGCGTAAATCACAAACTAAATGATGGGATACACTTTGAGAGCGGAGCTAGATTTCAGTAAAGATTAAATAGTCCATGAACAAAAACAAGCTTTTAGCCAGATTTAGAAATACAGTATCTATGTTTGGCTCACTGGATATATGTTTTTGTGCAAATTGGATTCTGGAGTGTACAATTTGCCTTGTCATTTCATCAGGAGCCAAAATTGCAAAAGGTAAGTTGAATGAGTGAAATAATAATACTTAAAAATAAAACTTGAAAGCAGAATGAATAAATTGAATAAAGCTGCATTATTTACAAGAGACTTATCCCCCACCAGACATGTTGTGGTCCAACAAAATTCAACTACATTTATTTAAAAAACAATATATAACTATCACCCCATCTCCAACTTCCCCTTTTGGAGGAAAATTGCTGAGATAGTAGTACAACAATTACATAGACCTGTGAAAGATATACATTATCTGGACCTGTGGCAATCTAGATTTAGGCTTGGGCATGGGAAGGAATCTGCATTGGTTTCCCTCAAAGATGACATGTGGTGGAACTTGGATTAGCTCAGCTGTCTTTGTTTTGCTGGACCTTGCAATCATTTTCTGATTCTGTCAGACATAGCATTCTTCTGGACTGCTTATAGGCTCAGAGTTGGAGGCATTATATTATGGTTCTGCTCCTTCACAACACACAGTTAAAGGGAAGTCAACACTCTTGGCTGCTCTGTTGTGAAATGCCCCAAGGATTGGTTCTTTTCCCACGCTATGTTTAATATCACCATGAAGATGGTAGAAGAGATGATGCAGGCAGTTATTGTACTGGCAGGTGACATCACTGCTGTGGGAGCTGCCAGGTTCTTTTAACAATTGTTATTTAAACAAGTAGATAAAAACTAGCACAAATTGATAAGTAGTAAGCAGGGAGAAAGAAAAAGAAAAAATCAAAGGAAAAGTGTAAGAAAAGAAGAAAAGTTTTTTAAAAAATAGAAAAGAAAGAAAAAAGTATGAAGCAGTAGCTTCTGATATCAGTCACGAGGGTTTTTTTTTTCCATTTTAACACAAAAAGTCCATAAGTGGCTTCCAGTTAGCAATACATGTGGATGATATTGTTTCTCTAATCAAGGAAGTTAATTCATTCATTTCAACAAAGCCTGTCAACTTCACCAATCATTCTTTCATAGTAGGAAGTATAAGATCTTTCCATCTCTGAGTATACAATAATCTCGTTGACATGATCATACGTTGAAATAATCTTCCTTTTACTACCTTTAAAGATCTAAATGGCTGGGTATCTAAGAGACCCTCCCTAAATCGCCTCTGCCATTTTCATCTGGGTAGCCAAATAAATCTGGCCAAGATCTCCACTTATTGGAAGGTGCCAGCAGGAAGGCATTCGTTTGAGAGTTCCCTTCCTTTGTCCCTTAAAGATCTCTCATAACTTTACGGAAGCTTGTGAAAATATAGCTGTTCCAGAAGGCTTTTAGCCTTTGATTAAAATGAAACTATCTCCGTTAGTGTTCTTATTAACATTCTTGTTATTGTGATTATTACTATCACTTTACAACTCTATAATTTATTTTTAGTGTTTTTTCTACTGAATGTGAATCCAAATGAATGTGGAATGTTTTTTCCATATTCATTTGGACTGAGACAGCGTATACTTTCATATTTTAGATTAAACATTTTTACATCGTACAGAATATCCTCTGACCTTTAATGCTACATTAATAGATTACGTGGCAGAGTCAGGCAAACTGAGGCAATTACTGGGATCTAAACAATGCCCAAAATTCTTCAAGAAGCAGGTTATTTGCCTTTCTCTATTAACATAATACTGTTCTTTAGAGGCAACGCTGGTTTGGCTACTATCTTACCTTGTGCAGGCGTAGGAATTTCCGAAGACTGCACTGTAAGAGCCCCAAGATTCAAAAGATCCCTTACAGCAGGGGTGGACAACTATAACAACTTTACAACCTGGAACTTCAATTCTGTTGAAATTACACCAGTGGTGGGTTGCCCCCAGTTTGCACCGGTTCTATAGAACTGGTAGTAAAACCGGCGGGAGGCTTCACCCACTGATCCTAACATCATCAGAACGCTTCTGCGCATGTGGCTCCATTGCGAACCAGTAGTAAAGGTAAGTAGAACCCATCCCTGAGTTACACGCCTACATTTTAGTGTTTACATGCATTGGCACTCAAAGCTACCTGCTATCCAATTGCTATATGTGACAGAAATAACTTTTATATCCCTTCACACATACATTGGTTCCACACTTAGTAGTGGCTACAATAAGCTGCTCATCTGGCCTTTGCCATCATTTTTTGTTGCTCAAATAATTCTGGGATCATTTCAGCATACTAGTAAGTCACTGGTAATTTACAGAACCATTATTACTACTGGTAGTCTTGACTTACTCAGTTTATTTAGTGAGTGTTCAAAATTCAAAGAGCTGAAAAAAGTGACTTATGACTTTTCACACTTACAACCATTGCAGCATCTTCACAGTCATGCAATCATAATTCAGACACTTGGCAATTGATTCATATTTATGACGGTTGCAGTGTCCTGGGGTCATATGATCCCCTCTGTGACCTTCTGACAAGCAAAGTCAATGTGGAAACTGGTTCATTTTACAACAGTGTTACTAACTTAACAACTGTAGTGTTTCACTTAACAACTGTGGCAAAGAAGGTTGTAAAATGGGGCAAAAATCACTTAAAATCTGTCTCACTTTGCAACAAAAATTTTAGGCTCAATTGTGGTTGTAAATTGAGAACTACCTGTACCTTTATTTAATTTTATTTTATTTTATTTTATTTTATTTTATTTTATTTTATTTTATTTTATTTATTTATTTTATTATTTTATTATTTTATTTTATTTTATTTTATTTTATTTATTTTATTTTATTTTATTTTATTTTATTTTATTTTATTTTATTTATTTATTTTATTTTATTTTATTTTATTTTATTTTATTATTTTATTTTATTTTATTTTATTTTTTTATTTTATTTTATTTTATTTTATTTATTTTATTTTATTATTTTATTTTATTTTTTTATTTTATTATTTTATTTTATTTTATTTTATTTTATTTTATTTTATTTTATTTTATTTTATTTTATTTTATTTTATTTTATTTTATTTTATTTTATTTTATTATTTTATTTTATTTTATTTTATTTTATTTTATTAAATTTGTATACCGCCCTTCTCCTGCTGGACTCAGGGTGGTGCACAGCCAAGAATAAAAAACATGCCAATACAAAATTTAAAAATTAATAAAAGAATTAAACACTTTGGCCCACAATTTAAAACATCCCGACTAACAAACCATTAACAATTAAAATTTAAAAATCTGAGGGGCGGGGTTTATGCCAGCCCAACTTGATGAAATAAAAGAGTTTTTAGGGCACGGTGAAAGGCCTGGAGATCTGGTATCCTGCTTATCTCCGGGGGCAAATCGTTCCAGAGGGCAAGTGCTACCACAGAGAAGGCCCTCCCCCTGGGGGTCACCAGCCAACATTGCCTGGCTGACGGCACCCTGAGGAGTCCCTCTCTGTGGGAGCGTACTGGCCTGAGGGAGGCTATCAGCGGCAGAAGGCACTCCTGCAAGTACCCAGGCCCTATGCCATGGAGCGCTTTAAAGATGGTAACCAACACCTTGAAGTGCACCTGGAAGACCACCGGAAGCCAATGCAGCTCGTGCAGGAGAGGCGTCACATAGGAGCACCCCCTCTCTCCCATAATCCCCCATGCGGCCGCATTCTGCACCAGTTGGAGCCTCCGGGTGCTTCTCAAGGGGAGCCTCATGTAGAGAGCATTATAGTAGTCCAGGCAGGAAGTGATGAGTGCCTGAGTGACTATGTGAAAGGAATCCAGATCCAGAAAGGGACACAACTGGCGAATCAACCGAACCTGATGAAAATCCCCCCTGGCCACAGCCGTCATATGCTCTTCTAAAGACAGCCGTGCATCCAGGAGGATGCCCAAGTTGCGAGCCCTCTCCGTGGGGGCCAATAACTCACCCCCAATAGCCAGTGATGGCATCAGCTGGCTATATTGGGATGCCAGAAGCCACAGCCACTCGGTCTTGGAGCGATTGAGTTGAAGCTTGTTATTCCCCATTCAGATCCGCACAGCCTCCAAGCACCGGGACATCACTTCAAGGGCATCATTGGGATGGCCTGGGGTGGAGACATACAGCTGAGTCTGTATGGAACTCCACCCCAAAGCCACGGATGATCTCACCCAGCGGCTTCACATAAATGTTGAACAGAACGGGGTGAGAGAACCAATCTCTGAGGCATTCCACAAACAAGGCGCCTCGGGTTCGACCTCTGCCCCCCTGCCAACACCAATTGCGACCGGTCAGAGAGGTAGCAGGAGAACCACTGCTCCAACCGGTGCAGCATGATACCATGGTCGATGGTATCAAAAGCTGCTGAGAGATCTAACAGGACCAGAATAGAGGAGCAGCCCCTATCCCAAGCCCCTCAGAGATCATCCATGAAGGTGACCAATGCCGTTTCCATGCTGTGCCCAGGCCTGAAGCCGGATTGGAGCAGATGCAGATAGACAGCTTTAGCCAGGTACCCAGGAAGCTGTCGCGCCACCACACTCTCAACAACCTTAACCACAAAGGGAGGGTTGGAGACCGGACGGTAGTTAGTCAAAACAGCTGGATCCAGAGAAGGCTTCTTGAGGAGGGGCCTCACCACCACCTCTTTCAAGGTGGAGGGCAAGACACCCTCACTCAAAGAAGCATTAATAATCCCCTGGAGCCAGCCAGCACCAACCAGGAGGGACACGGGTCCAATAAACATGTGGTCACGTTCAGCTGCCCCCGTATCCTGTCCACGTCCTCAGGAGCAACAGGGTTGAACTCTTCCCAAATGACATTCTCAAGACCGGCCTCCATCATCCCATCCGTACCTACCCAGTCAGAGATCAAGCCTTCCCAAATCTGAGTGATTTTATCATGCAGATACTGGACAAAATCCTCAGCGCAACCCTGCAAGGGATCCTCCCGCACTCCCAGATGGAGGAGGGAGCGGGTCACCTAAACAGGGTGGCCTGGCAGTTAACTGCTGATGCAGTAAGAGTGGAAAAATAATTACATTTTGCTGCTTTTATCGCCACTAGGTAGGTCTTAATATGAGACCTTACCAGTGTTCAGTTAGATTCGGAGCAGCTAGATCTCCAACTGCTCTCCAGGCGTCTTTTCTGGTGCTTCATCTCCCTCAGCTCCTTGGAGAACCAAGAAGCAAAGTATGCTTGGCGATGGGTCAGAGGCTGCAAAGGCAAACTCAGTCCAAAGCATCAGCGGCCACCCTATCCCAGGTGGCCACCAGCTCTTCAGCCGAGGAATGAGTCAGAGCCTCAGAAAATGGCCCAAACTCCATCTGGAACCTATCAGGATCCATCAGGTGCCTGGGGCGGAACCATCTAATCTGTTCTGCCTCATTGCAGTGGGGTGTGGCAGTTAGAAAGTCAGGCCTAAGAAGGGAATGATCTGACCATGACAAGGGCTCAATCACTATCTCCCCTATCTCAAAATCATTCATGCAGTGACCAGAGACAAAAATCAAGTCCAGAGTGTGTCCTCCCATGTTAGTGGGTCCATGAATTAATTGGGTCAGGTCCCTGGCCGTCATGGAAGCCATGAACTCCTGGGCCACCTTAGACGCTTCAATAACAGATGGCAAGTTGAAGTCCCTCATGACCATAAGCCTGGGGGTCTCCACTACCACCTCGGCAATCACGTTAAGCAGCTCGGGCAGGGCAGCCGACACGTGGCAGGGAGCCAGGTACGTAATCAGCAAACCCATATACCACCCATGTCCCCACTTCACAAGGAGGGACTCACATCTGTCTATCTGAGGTACAGTGGCCTCCCTTGGAGCAAGACCTTACTTTACAAGAACCACCACCACCCCGCCCCTCCCCTGGGACCTCAGCTGATGGAATGCATAAAAACCCGGTGGGCACATCTCAACGAGGGGGACTCCCCCTCCTGGCCCAACCAGGTCTCCGTAATACCTACCAGGTCCGCACTCCCCTCCTGAACCAGATTACAAATGAGGGGGGCTTTATTTACCATGGACCTGGCATTGCACAACATCAACCAGAGGCCCAGTGCCTGAGGATCAACCAGGATCCATGGAACAACCAGGGGAGCGAGAAGAGCATTGGGGACCAGAGCACGCAATCACTCGCAGGTAGCGAGTGCTTCCTCCCACAACACAATATAGCCCCATGCTCCCACCATATCTGCCCCTCCCACCCACAATGCCGATGGAAATGCCTTCCCCAATATAGGAACTAGCCCCCCCAGCCCCCCCGACACCTGTGGATTGCCTCCCAAACCCATCCCGGTCATACACATTACATTCTCCCTCCCACCCCTGAAAAACAAATTAAAAAAGAGTACAAAGAACTTTTAAAATCCCCAACGCCTTCGTGCCACCTCTCAGGATCCCAGGATCCGTCCTTGAGGTATTTCTTGGCAAGGCCAGTAGGCCATTTCCAGGAATGGGGGGCATTCCTTAAAGCACATAAGTCTGATCTTGAGTACAGTCGTGGAGCCATGAGCAGCCATGGAAGAGGGTGTGAAAATGGCAAACAGGAGATGTTAATAGCAGGCTAGGAACTGGCTGAGATTCTCCCAAACATCGGGAACTTCCTCACCCAGGCATCCCCTCACAACACCTGGGTGAGGCATAACTGATAACCACCATCGTCCTCTCACCACAATGGCATCCTGAAGTTCGTCTGGGGGCTCTGTCCGGCGATATTCTCGGATACTGCAGAGCTCTCACCCCTGCAAGGCCGGTTCGATGTCATAGAAACACAGCTGGCCTCTCATAGCAGTGGGAATCCCCGCCCAAAGGCAAACCAGTTCCATGGAGGAGGAAAAACCAGCACGCTCCTGGCCGTCCCAATCCGAGACCCAGCTCGCTGATCCTGGGAAGGGTCCCCAGATGGATTAAATGGGGCCCAAGGTTCAACATCCCCATTGGAGGTGTAGAGAAGCCACTTAGGGTTAGTCCCCGCAAAAGCTCCTCATGCCCAGGGGGTGCCCAAAAGATGCAATAGGCACAGCCGATGTAATTCCAGCAAGTAAACTCAGCAGCGACCAGCAGAGAGCAGAGGTGGTCCCTTGATGGCACATGGGTACAGCAGGTCTCGTATTCACTGTCGGTACCAGCAGAGCAGAACCCAAGCTGGTGAGCCGCCTCCAACTCCCTTCGACTCTGCTGCTCCAGCTCTCCTCTCCTCCATCCGACCAGTCCGAAACCCCCCAGACTTTCCAGGAGACTCTCTCCAACACCCTCCTGGAGAGGGCCAGCGCCATCCTCGCTCCTCAGCCTCTCAACGACCCGGCCTGCCAACTCCATCGCTCCAGCCTCTCCAGGGCCTCGCAGCTCTGTCGCCGACTGCCGAATTCCATCGCCAAAAGCCCAGATGCCATTCGCAACTCGCCGAGCCCCGCAGCAGCCCTCAGTTTCGCCCCTCACCCAGGCAGCAGCGAGAGACCTCAAGGACTCATGACAGCCCCTACAGTCCTCTGGTAAGACCTGTTTCCACACTTTAAGTAAGCTGGAAGAGAGGGAAAAGCTGGAAGCTTTAGACAGTTTTCTGCACATGAGGCCAAAGTAGTGGTAAGTGATTTTGACATGGGACCACATTTCTAGAATTGGAGCCATGAACAAATGATATGCTCATGATTATCTGATTTCTTAGTTGGATTAGGGATACATTATGGGGTAACATTCTCACAAAGTCTCAACTTTTCAGACAGATGTGAATAATTCTTTCCGGAAAGAGGCTAACATTTCAAATGAATTATTTAAGTCAGGAAAATGATTTGCCAGTGAATTTCTCTTTTATAAGGGAAAACTGAAACAACTGCCGAGATTATGAAATGTTGATTGCCTTTGCATAATACACTAATCATTATATTGTGATTCTGGTGCCAAGATTCCATCAAGGATTATAATAATTTTAAAAAGAAGAGATGTTTAGCAGACACATATCCTGTCTTTCAATGTGAAAGAGGCCCTGTCAATTTAATGACTATTCCAGAACTATTCAGTTCTAGCTATGCAAATACAAATCTGTATTTAACATGTTAATACTGTATAAAGACCTTAAAGGAAAAGAACGTTGGTTTATTTATCCATTGGAAGGAAAGCATTTTCCTTACACCTCTCATAAAATATTTCATTGGATTGATTTTGTTTTCTGGATGAATGTGAATGTTTTACTGTTCACCCTTTTATTTTTTGTTTAAAATAATGAATAATTGCTTTGTTTATGTGAAACCTCAGGGTCTAAATAGAATATTAATACTCAATTAGTAGAATATTTTTAGCCACCCAGAGTCAATTTGGATAGTGAGATGGGCAGCATATAAAGTTAATAAATAAATATTTCTATTTTAAAAAATTGAAGTACCGTATTTTCCGGCGTTTAAGACGACTTTCTAACACACAAAAATCTTCTCAAAAGTCGGGGGTCGTCTTATACGCCGGGTGTCAGTCTCCTGTAACCAGGCAGACCAGTCCGAAAGGCTTTGACCAGCCTTAAATGGCTCTAAGGAGCCAAGCTGAATTGCCTGCTGAATTGCCGCTAATCAGCTGAGTTACACGCAAGCCCAGTGTAAAAGGGAAAAACTTTCCTTTTACACAAGGCTGGCCATCCCAGCTGAGTTGCCTGATTGCCAGAGCTTGGATGGCCAAGCCCCGTTTAAAAGGGAAAAACTTTCCTTTTATACAATGCTGGCCACCCCAGCTGCTAATTTTTGCCTGCTAATTGATACGTAGCAAAAATCCCCCCCCCCCCCTCCAGCTTGCTTACCTTAGCTGCTAGCCGCAACGCTTGCCTTGCCTTGCCTGCAATCCATTGCATCAGTAAGCAACTAAATCTCCCTGCCTGCAATCAAGCAGGCAGGGAGTTGTGGACTTCAACTCCCAGAATTACTCAGCCAGCAAAGCAAAGCTGGCTGAGGAATTCTGGGAGTTGAAGTCTACAAGTCTTAAAGTTGCCAAGGTTGGAGACCCTTATTCTATTGGGTAAGTTTTTTTCCCCCTTTGGGAGCTTTAAAAAAAATAGTTAATTGGGGGGTTTTTTAGTTGTTCTTTTTTAGACCTAGCTATTTAAAGGCTAGGTCTAAGTTTTAGGCTAGGAAGTTTTAAATTTAACTTTCATATAAAAATAAAAATAAAAATAAAATAATAAAATAAAATAAAATAATAAAATTTGTGCAGCTTTCTGAGATTTAGTGTGTTTCTGTAGAGTTTCACTCTAACTACACAAACGCACAAAATCTCACAAAGCTATATGTGGAATTTTGTGTGTGTAAAGTGTGAAAGTTGTTTTTTTGGGCTTTTTGTGGCTGTGTGAGGTTCCTGCTTGTTGCAGGGGCCATTTTGGGTCTAGCACAGCTGCTTTTACATTGTGGGTGAGCCAGTTGATGTTTTTTAATTTTTATTTGCTGTGCGTTGGAAGAGGGGTCGTCTTATACAGCAAGTATAGCCCAAACCCTATATTTTTACAGGAAAAGTCAAGGGTCGTCTTATACGCCCAGTCGTCTTATACGCCGGAAAATACGGTAATTCCTATTAAACTTAGCGGAATTTCTTCAAAATACAGGTAGTTCTTGACTTACGACCATAATTGAGCCCAAAAATTTCTGTTGCTAAACGAGACATTTGTTATGTGAGTTTTGGCCCATTTTACAACCTTTCTTGACAGTTATTAAGTGAATCACAGAAGTTCTTAAATTAGTAACATGGTTGTTAAATGAATCTGGCTTTCGCATTGTTCGTCAAAAGGAGATTGCATGACCTTGGGACACAGCAACGGTCATAAGTATGAACCAGTTGCCAAGCATCTGAATTTTGATCATGACCATGGGGATGCTACAAAGGTTGTAATTGTGAAAAATGGTTGTAAGTCCCTTTTTCAGTGATGTTATAACTTTGAATGGTCACTAAATGAACTGTGGTAAGTCAAGGACTACCTATAAAGGGCCTAGTGGCTCAGCAGACTAAAGCATTGTGATTAACACCAGCTGTCTACAATTACTGTAAGTTCGAATCTCACCAGGCTCAAGGTTGACTCAGTCTTCCATCCTTTCTAAGGTAGGTAAAATGAGGACCAAGTTTGTGGGGGCAATAAGCTGACGTTGTATAAATATACAAAAGTATGAAGGCTATTGCTTAATGCATTGTAAGCCGCCCTGAGTCTCTGGAGAAGGGCATCATATAAATCAAATTTTAAAAAAATATGCCTAGGATTGTACCATAAAGTCCTGAAGCATGTGAGAAACGCTCTTATGCCATTAATCTGACTTTTAAATTTTGTTTAGAAATATTTCTAGTTAGATTCTTGGATTCAGTAGAATTATTATGAATGCCATGGACTTTATTACAGGTAGTCCTAGGTTTACAACCATTAATTTAAGTGAACATTTGAAGTTACAATGGCTCAATTACAACAACTGAGAAAAATAACTTATGACCAGCTTTCACGTTTATGAATGTTGCAGCATCCGCATGGTCATGTGATATAAATTTGGCGCTTGACAATTGGTATGTAGTATATAAGTTGCACTGTTCTGGAGTCATTTGTAACCTTCCCGGCAAGCTTCTGGCCAACAAAGTCAATGAGGTATGCCAGATTCACTCAATAACCACGACTCACATAATAACCGCAGTGATTTGTTTAACAACTGTAGCAAAAAAAATCACAAAATAGGGCAAAAATCACTTAACAAGTACCTTGCTTAGCCACATAATTTTTGAGTCTCTATACTGGTCATAATTCAAGGACGACCTGTATTATTATTTACCACTTGTCCCAGTTATCTTAACATGTTCATCCTGCTGTTTATGGAGCTTCCTTCTGCATCTTGTTTTATAAATTTATGAAATCTATAGTTTTCATAACCATCCATTAAGTATTACAATTCCATCCTGACCTGTAATGGCTGCATTTGAACTCAATTCTTCCAAGTGTAACTCTAACCAAGACCATTTTTCTTGATATTGAGGTGGCAAGTGTCAATTGATTGGAAAAAGCTCCTGGTGCTGCCACATCTGTAGCAATACCACATTAAATGTTTCTTTGCATGTTGCTGGGTTTTTTTTGCTGTTGTTGATTAAACATGCAAGACAGAGGTGCTAATTACTATCAGCAGGTATGGAAGTAAAACTTAACTGTTTCTTCACCAGACAACTGTGGCACTTCTAAGCTATGGTACTATCTACAACTAAAAGAAATCTCTTGGACTAGGATCTAAAAACAAATACTAGTTTCCCAAAATGGATTTTCTTCAGGATTGTAGTTCTTGAAGAAAAAGTTAAATTCTTCCTCCAGTCTAGTTGTGATTCAAATTGGCTCCTTCACCCATCTTATGCTAACGGCATTTTTCAAAATCCAGTGGACAATAGAAAAGATACATGAAGCCTCATCATTTTTTAGATGCAATTTTTTTAAAATGGCAAATTTATATGATTGGAGCAGCATTTCCATTTGGGCTCCAAACTTAAAAATATTTCTAAGTAACTGTTTGTTGTCCTTCCAAATATTTAGAACAGAATCATCCATAGACTGTATATATGGATGAAACTTTTTAGCATGATGATGTCATAAAAAGAGGTTGGTGCTTTGATCATTTAATCACAGTTGCCATCTTGATTTTTTTTAGTCCCTATAAGGACTAAATATATATAAGGATATATATATCCATCTCCTTCCACTAATGACTGTATGACTGTAACTTTGTTGCTTGTATCCTTATGATTTATATTGACAGTTTCCTAATATGATTTGATTATTTATTTGTACCCTATGACTATCATTAAGTGTTGTACCTTATAATTCTTGACGAACATATCTTTTCTTTTATGTTCACTGAGATCATATGCACCAAGACAAATTCCTTGTGTGTCCAATCACATTTGGCCAATAAAATTCTGTTCTGTTCTGTTCTGTTCTGTTCTGTTCTGTTCTACCCTACCCTACCCTACCCTACCCTACCCTACCCTACCCTACCCTACCCTACCCTACTCTATTCTATTCTATTCTATTCTATTCTATTCTATTCTATTCTATTCTATTCTATTCTATTCTCTAAGAACTGTAACTCCATTAATATGTAACAAGCCAAATAAATATGTTGGAGTATTAGTGTCCCCTTATCAAAACTAATTTTTCTGAGTTTGGATGACACACTAACTCACAAATTAACTGTATTGCTGCGTTTGCACACCAGATTGAGCTGAAATGTAGCTGGCTGTTTATTCAGCATGGCATACAATGTAGTCTACAAAGACCAAACTGGAGTACAGGCAAATTGGCCAACATTCAACTCAATGCAATCATAAGTGGTTTTGTTCTCCACTGTGGTTCTTTCCAGCCAATTTCAAGAAATGATAAACAGACTGCATGAATTACTTCATAATTGCTAGCCAATTACAGCATTTCATCTCCTCTAGCTACGAACAGGCTGAAAAACACAACTGTGTGATAATGTTAATATGCTTTTGAATGGATAATTTTATACTTTAAGTAGGCATCTTGTTATGCTAGTTTTGGCATGCTGTGTGGAATCCACTTTGAGTCCTAGGGATAAAATGGGCTAGGAATCAAAATAAACAAACTGAAAAGCGAAGGTGAGAACTGCTGCATGGCTTACAACAAAACATCTCTTCCATAGAGAACAGACAGAGGTGAGTTAATCTGTCACCAAAAATAGTGCCTATCTCTTATTTAACTTGGTACCAAGTCGGATGGGCTGTATATATTAGGTCAAAACAGGTTTATTTTCCCATTTTTAAAGCAAAGTCATTATATGAATATTCTTATTACATTGCAGCTACCTCTTATTTTGGTGAGACAAGAGAACAATAGGTTGGTCAGCAAGGTGGTCTCTAGATTAGACGCCGTAGAATAGTATGAGTATGTCTGAAGTAAAATTGGGCTTTGCCTGCACTTGTAACATACTGACTAAAATATGCCAAAACTGACCAGTATTATCCTGTCGTGCTCCATGTGACATGGATACCATTTGTCTAAGGCCACTTTTCTTATTCAAAAGTGCTGTGCAAGAACTTCAGCTGACCATAGCTCGAGTAGCTGGTGGAAGTCAATATCTACAGTATAAGCCCATCTGATATTTAGCTATGTTTTCCTTCCACCTTTTCAATTTCTTTTGCCTGTTGTTTCTTACCTTCTTTTCTGTACTTTACATAGCTTTGCTTATCCCAGAAGAAAATAGAGTGATAGGTAGATAAGAATGAAAGGGAATAATTGAGAAGCGTGCCATTATGTATAGTGGCACCTTGGTACTCAACATTAATTGGTTCCAGGAGGCATGATGAATACCAAAAACTATGAGTACCAAATAATTTTTTCCCATAAGGAATAATGTAGTGAGTCACAAGGCAGTTGACACTGACAAGTTCTAGCTTGTGCATTGAGTACCAAACAAACGATGAATACTGGGACAAAATTTTCACGTACCAATGTGTTGAGTATCAAATTAGAGGAGTTTCAAAGCAGTTGAGTACCAAGGTAGTATTGTATACATAAAATATATTAATTTGACAAACTGTATTTGAATAAGTGCTATAATCCCTGTTATAATTATAAATGTGAAGTTACAATGGTGCTGAAAAGTAAATTTTATGACCGGTCCTTACACTTGCAGCCATCCCAGCATCCCTGCAGTGACATGATTTAGATTCTGGCACTTTGCAACTGGTAGGTGTTTACTATTGTCTCAGTGTCCCACAGTCACATGATTGCCATTGGCATGCTTCACAGCCAGATTCCAACAAGCAAAGTCAATGGAGAAGCTGGCAGTAAAATTGCCACTCATGGTCATGTGATATCTCACTTAAAAGGCCAAGGGTGATTTGCTTGATGACCATGGCAGAAGTGATGTCATAAGTCCAACATGATTGCATAAAATTTCATTTAGCAACCATGTTGCTTAGTGATGGAATTGCTGATCCCAATGTGGCCGTTTAGAGCGGACAACCTGTAAAAGAAAACCAAGTAATAGCAAGTTACACAAGAAATAAAGCTATTATTCTATACACTGATTTCATGGATTCCTGGAGTCTGTTGGATAATATCTCCAACAGAGATTGGTGGTTGACTTGGAACTTTGAAAGCTTTGTCATTGGTGTTATCACAAGAACAATTAACCCAAGAGATTTGTCTCTACGTGGAATGGCTACTAATATTGGACAGGTGATGTCACAAAATATCCACCAAACAGGAGACAAGTTGGTGAAGCTGTTCCTTGCTACCATGCAGTTTACCTTATTGTCTCCTCGGTCTTTCAAAAGCTTCCAAGCCAAGGAGACGGCTTCTGAAATCTGCTGTTTATATTTACAAATAGCGCAGACAAGACAGATCCACAAACGAGACTCCTGAGGTGGCCCTGGAATATGGATAGAAATTAATGATGATTTACTTTGCAGCATGTCAGCTTTGGAGACGGGTTATTTTCCATCTCCACCCCAAACCACCCCAATGATGCCCTTGATGTGAAGTCCCGCTGCCTGGAGGTCGTGCATGTCTGAATGGGGAGAAACAGGCTCAGACTCAACCCTTCCAAGACTGAGTGGCTGTGGCTTTCAGCGTCCTGATATAGTCAGCTGGTGCCATCGCTGACTATTCGGGGTGAATCTTTGCCCTCCACAGAGAGGGCTCGCAATCTGGGTGTCCTCCTGGATGCACAGCTGTCTTTAGAAAAGCATATGACGGCCATGGCCAGGGGGGCTTTTTATCAGGTTCACCTGATCCGCCAGTTGCGGCCCTTTCTGATCGGGACACCTTGCGCACGGACACTCGCACCCTTGTCACCTCCTGGCTGGACTACTGTAATGCTCTCTACATGGGGCTCCCCTTGAAGAGCACTCGGAGGCTCCAACTGGTCCAGAATGAGGCTGCGTGAGTAGTTATGGGCACAACTCGTTGCGCCCACATGACACCCCTCCTGTGCGAGCTGGCTCCCAGTGGTCTTCTGGGTGTGATTCAAGGTGTTGGTCACCATCTTTAAAGCGCGAGACCAACTCCTGCCACCAGTAGCTTCCCACCAACCAGTTCACTCCCACAGAGAGTGTCTCCTCAGGATGCCATTGGCCAAGTTATGTTGGCTGGTGACACCCAGGGGGAGGGCCTTCTCTGTGAGATCTCCTTCCCTGTGGAACGAACTGCAAGATCTCTGATTTCCATGTGTTTCGCTGTGCCCTCAAGACCCTACTGTTCCGCCAGGCCAGGCTATCTGTGTAAATGATTTTAAATTGGGTAGTTTAAACTTTTGGGTTTTAATTCGGGCTGAAATTCTGTAATAATTTTAATAATTTTAATAATTTTTTTATTTTTAAATTTTGATGTTTGTATACTCTGTGTTTTTAATTGGCTGTGCACAGCCCTGAGTCCTTCGAGAGAAGGGCAGTATAGAAATAAAATTACAATTACAATTTTCTTTTTAAAAAAAAGGTGGGACAGAAAGATTGGTGAGTAGCAAGAGATATGCTTCGATCAAATAGATGATCCTAAGATCCACCCTAATATTTTAAGTTTGTTCTTTATGAAATAATTTTGACTAATTTTCAATTTACATTTATCTGTGGAAGAATAGTTACCATCTTTCTGAAGCAACGGCAGTATACATCTTATCTCAGTGATGGTGAACCTTCTCTGAGTGCCGAACCGGGTGCCAAAAACCATGCCCACAAAATAAGCCACACCCACAGAACCGGTAGTAAAAAATTTTAGAATCCACCCCTGATGCGCACTCAATAATCAGCTGGCCTGCATGCATGCGCACACCAGTTTTTGGGCCCTGCCGTGTGCACGAAGGACAACTGATAGTCACGTGCACATGCGTGCCAGAAACCCAGAAGACAAACAGGCAAAGCCGAGTGTGCCGTGCAACATGGCTTTGTGTGCCACTTTGGGCACGCATGCCATAAATTTGTGATCACAGCCTCATCTGATCCTCTTAGCAACCCGTCTTTCTATTAATACAACTATCACAATGCAAACTTGATTGCTGGTGAGATCATGGATGAATTCATGTGGTTTTCTTACAGAGCTAATGGACTTAAAGAGCTTGCCATTGCCTACAAATATTTTACCAAAACAATTCAAAAACCTGAAGTATTCTGAGAAGAAAATAGAAAATAAGAAAAGCCTCTGTTAAAACAATGAAAAACTTTGCAGTGCTTGAAAATAAATCTCTCTCTCTCTCTCTCTCTCTCTCTCTCTCTCTCTCTCCCCACACACACACACATGTGTTATCTTTAGTAAGTCTCTTGTCGAGCCAAATGTCTCTCTCCTTGCCTCTGCCATCGCTATTTTATCTCTTCCCTTCTCTCTCAACAGCCGCATGTGCAGAAAATGTTCCTCTTTCAAGACCCTACGTTGTGCAAGGCCTGAGCAAACAAAACCCTCCTTCTCAAAGTGCTGAGGTCTCTGGCTCTTCCAGAACCTTGGCAGGCTTTCCGGGTCAGCTTGGGTGAGTATGTGCAGAGACTCGAGGTCTCTTGGGACTCTTGGAAAAACAAAGCGGATGTACATTGCACAGGAAAAACTTTCAAAGCAGTTGCACCAAGCCAGCCTTCGTGCTCTGAGGATGGATGCTTCATTCACAAAATATGATCTCTCTACATGCAGTGCACAGAGAGAATCATAAACCAACCAACATTTATGTGCTCATAATGGCTTATAATGATCAAAATTTGGGTGCTTGGCAACCAACATATATTTACAATGGCTGTAACATCCAGGGATCCATGTGTGATTGCTATTTGCAACCTTCCCTGGGGACATCTGACAAGCAAAGTCAATGGGGGAAGCCAGATTTACTTAATGACATGATTTGCTTAACAACTGCAATTAAGTGCAGTTAACAGCTGCAGCAAAAAGGACTGTAAACTCAGACACGACTCACTTAATGACTGCATCATTTAGCGTTAGAAGTTTCAGCCCCAATTGTGGCTGTAAATTGAGGGCTATTTTGTTCACACATAAGGCTCAGTCCTAGTTTGCTTAAACTTGGTGTATTAGATGAACAATAATTAGCTGGTTTCAGGTAATTCACCATGCTAGGATATATATATAAAAGAGCTGTTTTCATACAAGATGATAGTAAAAAAAATCCCCCCCAAAAGATAATTAGAATGATTATTAATGTGAGAATGCAGAATTTTTAATCTCTGTCATTGAGATTAACAGCTATCCCCTTCCTCCTCTCCATCTCCTTTTCGAATGAAGAAATCTAGAATTCTCAAAGACTTGAATGTTTTTCTTCTCTTTTATATGGACTGATGAAAGGATTGACCTAATACGATCTTTGAAATGATGGGCAATATTGATAAAATATGCTTGTTCTAGATGAAGATATGATATTTTAACTGTACCCCAAATGCATTTGTCCGGCCACAGTCTATATTAAATGTTATTACACCTCAATATTAAAGACTACTTGGACGTTTCATTAAATTCAGCAGAGCTGTTCTATCATTTTATTTTTATTTATAGATGCCTCAACTCCTATAGGTTGAGCCTTTATGAAACTCGGTGTAAAAGGATTAGACTGCCATCTTGAGGTGTTCACCAGTAGCTTTTTCTCCTAGCTGAATGGAACACTAGTAAATAGGTTGTCTTGCATATGTACCCGAATTTTACTGCCATAAACAGTGGGATTTAAAAAGAAAGTTTCTATGAACAAAAATAACATTGTCTGTGAAACAGCCTCCAGCAATTTTGGTTGTTCGTTTAAAAAGTACTAATTAAAAGGCGATAAAACCTACAGTACCATCAGGGATCGCCTTCCTATTAGGTAGAGGAAGAAGACAATCTCATTTGGCTAAATGGAGACATAAAAGGGTAGTAAGTGGTTAATTGTTTGATAAGCTTTTACTGTACTTTTGAGCCTAGAATGGGAAGATGTCCTTGTGGACTTTTTATCTAACTTGCAGTACAAATTGCTTTCTTTGCACCTTGACTAGGGAACCTAATGTCCTATTCGAGGTTCTTTCAAGGAAAAGAAAGCACCAATGGTGATAGAGATATTGATCAGTGACTCAGATCACCATTCTTTCTTCTTGTTGTTGTTATCACTTCAAACTTCTTTCTGGATGTGGAAGAATGCTGTTGTGTTTCGCTAAAGTACAGGTAGTCCTCCACTTACAACAGTTCGTTTAGTGACCATTCGAAGTTACAACAGCACTGGAAAAGTGACTTATGACTTATGAAAAGTGATTTAACAACCATTGTAGCATCCCCAGGTCATGTGATCAAAATTCAGATGCTCGGTAACTGACTTGTGGTTATGACGGTTGCACTGTCCCCAAGTTATGTTATCACCTTTTGTGATCTTCTGACAAGCGAAGTCAATGGGAAAGACAGATTGACTTAACAACCATGTTACTAACTTAGCTGCAGTTATTCACTAAACCACTGTGGCAAGAAAGGTCGTAAAATAGGGCAGAACTCACTTAACAACTTTCATGCTTAGCAACAGAAATTTTGGGTTCAATTGTGATCATAAGTTGAGGTGTACATTGAATATGATCTACTGTGATATATTAAGCCAACCATTGGTTTGTGCAAACTATAATCAGTGAGTCCACAACTAAATCATTGCTCGTTTAATAAGTCATGATGTCAGGTTCTGGAATGACGTGAAATAAAACGCTTCAAACAGGTTTGCTGTGAAAGGTTTTTATCCTACGATCCGGCACGCTCTGACAATCACCCGTGAAAGTGAAACATTGTCAGCGCTATCCGCGCTGTGCTCCCCACCACCTTTTGAAGTTTCCTGCTCCCCTTCCCAGCTCCACCCCATTGCTCCGCCCTTAGCCTAGCTTCCACCTAGTTGATCTGTCCCCCCCCTTCAGAGACCCACAAAAACACAGCCAGCCGAGGGTTAAGACTCACTTGGCACACTCTGCAGTTCTTATCTCAACCTTGGCAGCGATATGCACACCGTCTGCCAAGGACTTTATTGGTTTACACAAACAAGAAAATCACCTACGTAGCTTTGCCGTTCATCCAGCTTCCAAGACTACGAGGTTGCTCCGTTTGTTTAGCTGTGCAGTTAGCTTTGTTCGTCACGAACTTCGTGACCCATTGTACTGTCTTAAATAGATATGCTTCTGGGTGTGGTCCAGTGAGTCATGGATCCTATGACTCCAATCCAATGACTCAGGATTTCCTCATACGCCGCAGCTGCAGTACCCTTTTCTCTCGCCTTCTTTGGCGTGCGTCCAGGAATGACGTCTCTCCCTCACTCTCATCTGAGACACCTGTTTCCCCACTACTTGGCTCTCTTTCAGCTGGCACCTGAGCCGGTGCCAGAGGGGGAGGGCTGGGAGATCTGGCTGGCTCCTCTTCCTCCTGCTCAGAGTTGCCTTCCTCCAAAGGGATAGGCTCAGAGGACGGGGCCACAACACTATCCCCCACCGCAGGGCCCTTCCCCCGGGTCTGACGGTCGGGATGGGGTCGGGACGGGAACTGTTCGTGGAAAGTCCGCACCAGGTCAGGGGCCTGAACGGCAGATGCGTCCACCCAGGTGAAATCCTCGGCCCCGTACCCTTTCCAAGCGATGAGGTATTGGAAGCGCCCCTTCAGCCAACGGGAGTCCCGAATACTGTCCACCTCATACGTTGAGGCGTCGTCCTCGTCGGCTGCGGCTGGGGGGGCAGGCGGCGGCGGGCGGCGGAGACGGCTAGTGGGAGTCTCAGGGACCAGGAGGGACCGATGAAAAACGGGGTGGAGCCGCATGGAGCGGGGTAGAGTCAACCGATAGGCCACCGGGTTGATGACCGCCTCGATGGGGAAGGGACCGATAAAGCGGTGGGCCAGTTTCCTCACCGGCTGGTCCGTGGGGAGGTGTTTCGTGGACAGCCACACCCGATCTCCAACTTCCAGCGGTGGCGTCGCCCGGCGGCCGCGATCGGCGAACCGTTTATAGTCCTCTTTCGCCCGGATCAGCTGCCGCCGCACCAGTTGCTGCACCGCCTGCAGCTCCGAGAGGAAGTCCCGGGTCTCAGGAACAGGGGAGTCCATGATGGTCAACGGAAAAAAACGTGGATGGTACCCGACGTTGGCATGGAACGGTGTCATCTGGGTGGAGGTATGTTGGGAGTTGTTAAAAGCGAACTCCGCCAGGGGAAGGTACTCGGCCCAGTTGTCCTGCTGCTGGTTGACAAAACAGCGGAGGTACTGCTCCAGTATGCCAATGACCTTCTCCGTGCCCCCGTCAGTCTCCGGGTGGTGTGATGACGACAGGCACACCTGCACCTCCAGCGCAGCCATCAGGCTTTTCCAGAAGCGGGCCGTGAACTGGGCCCCGCGATCCGAAACCACCCGGTCCGGCAGGCCGTGGAGGCGGAAGATGTGTTGCAGGAACAGGCGAGCCGTGGTACGAGCTGAGGGCAGGCCGCGGCACGGGATGAAATGTGCCATCTTCGTGAGCGCATCCACCACCACGAGGACGGTCGTGAACGTAGCGGACAGGGGCAGGTCAGTCAGGAAGTCCATGGAGATGGCTCCCCACGGTCTCTCCGGTGTCGGCAGCGGCTGGAGGAGTCCAGGAGGGGGGCCGGACGCGGCTTTGGCCTGTCGGCATGGCACACAGGACGTCACGTAGGCGTGCACGTCGTGCCGTACCCGAGGCCACCAAAAAGTCCGCGTCACTAGGTTCAAGGTCTTAAAGAAGCCGAAGTGCCCCGCCGCGGGGTTGTCATGGCACTGGTTCATGACGAGGGCTCGGAGCGGACTTGTGGGCACGTACAGCCGACCCCGGTGCCTGAGCAAGCCCTCCTCCACGGTCCATGGGGACGCGGGGCCGACGTCCGCTCTCCGCTGCTGCGACCAGTCGTCCCGTCGCTGCGCTTCCAGCACCTGAGTCCGCAGGTCCACCGGTTCCTGGACCGCGGCCAAGGAGTCCGCTGGCAGCACCGTCCGGGGGGAAAGGGAGTCCTTTGGGCAAAAGTATTCCGGCTTACGGGATAGCGCGTCCGCCCTCTGGTTGAGGTGGCTCGGAATGTATGTGACGTGGAAGTTGAACCGGGCGAAAAACAACGACCACCGGATCTGCCGCTGGTTCAAATTCCTGGCCGTGGTGAGGTGCTCCAGGTTCCGATGGTCCGTCCGCACCTCCACCTGGTGTCGGGCCCCCTCGAGGTGATGTCGCCAAGCCTCGAACGCGGCCTTGATAGCCAGCAACTCCTTTTCCCAGATGGTGTAGTTGCGCTCGGAAGGAGTGAGTTTCCGGGAGTAGTAAGCGCAGGGAAAAAGAGTGCCACCATCCACCGGAGCCTGTAGCAGCACCGCTCCAATCGCCACGTTGGACGCGTCTGTCTCAACCACGAACGGACGGTGTGGATCGGGGTGCCTCAGGACCGGCTCCGTGACAAAGGCCTGCTTGAGAACCTCGAAGGCCTGCTGCTGCGGGGGCCCCCACTGGAACGGAACCTTCTTCCGAAGGAGCTGGGTCAACGGCACGGTCAGGGTGGCAAAGCCCGGGATGAAGGTCCGGTAGTAGTTGGCGAATCCCAACAGACGCTGGACGTCCTTCACCCGACGCGGGGGTTCCCAACTGCGCAAGGCCGCCACCTTGTGTGGGTCCATCGCGATGCCCTCGGGGGTGATGATGTGCCCGAGGAACTCTATGGAAGTCTGGAAGAAGTAACATTTCTCCAACTTCGCATAGAGCTGGTGCTCCCGCAGGCGCTGCAGGACCTGGCAGACATGCTGGAGGTGACTCTCCGGGGTCCGGGAATAGATCAAAATATCATCCAGGTAGATCACCACGAACCGATCCAGCATGTCCCGGAACACGTCGTTCATCAAGTGCTGGAAGACCGCGGGGGCGTTGGTCAACCCGAACGGCATGACGGTATATTCAAAGTGTCCGTATCGGGTGCCAAATGCCGTCTTCCACTCGTCCCCCTCTCGCATCCGCACCAGGTTGTAGGCTCCCCGGAGGTCGAGCTTGGTGAAAATTGAGGCCTCCCGCAACCTCTCCATCAGCTCCGGGATCAGCGGCAGGGGATAGCGATTCCGTACCGTGATGGCATTCAAGCGCCGGTAGTCGCAA
Organism: Masticophis lateralis; assembly: GCA_030761175.1. Taxonomy (NCBI): domain Eukaryota; kingdom Metazoa; phylum Chordata; class Lepidosauria; order Squamata; family Colubridae; genus Masticophis; species Masticophis lateralis. The sequence continues at coordinate 221,902,377 of JAUDYJ010000002.1, forward strand.
CACAGGCGCAAGTCCCCCGTCTTCTTTTTCACGAAGAGGACTGGGGCCGAGAGCGGGGAGGTCGAAGGCCGGATGAACCCACGGGCCAGGTTCTTGTCCAGAAAGTCCCGTAAGGCGGCCAGCTCGGGCTCCGACATGGAGTACAGGCGTCCCGAGGGCAGGGGCGCGTTGGGCATCAAGTCCACCGCGCAGTCGTAGGGTCGGTGCGGGGGCAAGCGATCCGCCTCCTTCTCGCTGAACACGTCGGCGAAGGATGTCAGCTCCGGAGGCAAGGAGACGTTCGGGGCAGAGACGTCCTGGCCGGCACAGGTGTGGCGAAGGTGGTCGACACACTGCAGGCTGGGGAACGAGATGGCATTTCTCGACCACGCCACCTGAGGGTCGTGCGCCCGAAGCCAGGCCATCCCCAGGACCAAGGGGAAGTGCAGGTCCGCCGTCACATAAAACTGGATCGCCTCCTCATGGTTCCCAATGGCAAGGCGCAAGGGCTGAGTAGCGAAGTTGATGGGCCCCGCCACAAGTTCCCGCCCATCAATAGTTTCGACCCTCAACGGAGGGTCCACTGGAACCAAGGGAACCTTGTAATGGGCCACAAAGGCCTGGTCCATAAAGTTCGTGGTGGCCCCCGAGTCCACCAGCGCGTGCGCCTGGAGCCCCTCCGACCGGTTAGCCAACAACACCCGGGTGTTCAAAATCAGGTGCCGAGGGGGCTCACAGTCCACAGCCGCCGCCTCCGGCGGGGCATGGTCACCTGCCTGACCCAGAGTTTCCCCTAGGCCAGGCCTGACCCGTTTCCCGGCTGGTCACGCCGAGGCTCCGGAACAGGCTTGAGCGATCCACTCCGCTTCCGGGGACACGAGGCGGCGAAATGTCCAGCCTCGCCGCAATAGAGGCACAGCCCCCCTTGGCGTCTCCGCATCCGCTCCTGGGCCGTCAGTTGAGGTCTGGCTGCTCCGAGCTCCATGGGCTCCTCAGCCGTCGCCACCAAACGCAGTACGGTCCGGGGCGCTGTTGGTACGAAACGCGGGGGTGCCGGCACTGTCGGTGGTTCCGGAAGAGCCCTACGGGGCCGTCGCCGTTGTAGGCGGGCATCGATGCACAGGCATTGGGTCACCAGCGTGTCCAGGGTCTGTGGCGCCTCCACCCGAACCAGCTCGTCCTGCATCTCATCGCAGAGGCCGTCCTGGAAGGCATCCATCAGCGCCGCCTCATTCCAGGCCGAATCCTGGCCTAGCAATCGGAACTCCGCAATATAGTCCTGCAGGGGGCGCTTGCCTTGGCGGAGGTCTTTGATGCGCCTCGCTGCCGTCTGCACCCGGAGGGGGTCCTCAAACATGGTGCGCAGGTGTTGCAAAAAGCCCTGATAGTCCAGAAGCAAGGGGCTGTCTTGCAGCAACAGGGGCGTGGCCCATCGGGCGGCAGTGCCAGAGAGGGAGCTGATAATAAAAGCCACCCGAACCCGGTCATCCGGAAAATCCTCCGGCCGCATTGCCATGTACAGCTGGCACTGTCCCAAGAAGGCCGGGAACATTTCCTGCTGTCCAGAAAACTTATCTGGCATGTTCACTGGGCATCTTGGACGGGGAAGGGGAGCAGGTGGAGCTGCTACAGGAGCATTTCCCAAAGCAAGTTGTGCAGTTAGCTGTGCTACTTGCTGTTGCAGAAGTTGATTGGCCTCCAGCATCTGCTGTACCTGCTGCTGCAGCTGTTGGTCCATCGTGGGTTAACGATGGAGTTTTGGGTGACGAACAAGATGATCTGTCCCCCCCCTTCAGAGACCCACAAAAACACAGCCAGCCGAGGGTTAAGACTCACTTGGCACACTCTGCAGTTCTTATCTCAACCTTGGCAGCGATATGCACACCGTCTGCCAAGGACTTTATTGGTTTACACAAACAAGAAAATCACCTACGTAGCTTTGCCGTTCATCCAGCTTCCAAGACTACGAGGTTGCTCCGTTTGTTTAGCTGTGCAGTTAGCTTTGTTCGTCACGAACTTCGTGACCCATTGTACTGTCTTAAATAGATATGCTTCTGGGTGTGGTCCAGTGAGTCATGGATCCTATGACTCCAATCCAATGACTCAGGATTTCCTCATACGCCGCAGCTGCAGTACCCTTTTCTCTCGCCTTCTTTGGCGTGCGTCCAGGAATGACGTCTCTCCCTCACTCTCATCTGAGACACCTGTTTCCCCACTACTTGGCTCTCTTTCAGCTGGCACCTGAGCCGGTGCCAGAGGGGGAGGGCTGGGAGATCTGGCTGGCTCCTCTTCCTCCTGCTCAGAGTTGCCTTCCTCCAAAGGGATAGGCTCAGAGGACGGGGCCACAACACTAGTCACCCCCCCCCACCAACCGCTAATTAGTCTTAATTTGTCAGTCTGCAAGGGTAGTGGCTTTTCCTCCCAATAAGCACCCTGCCCCGAACATCAGCTGTCTTTTCTCAGCTGTGAGAGGGCAATGAAAATGTCAGGGCCCGCAGCAGCAACTCCATGTCGGTCCCTGGGGCTCACTGCAGTGGCAATAGCATGCAAGAAAAGGTATCAGGGTTCCAGGGTATTATGCCAGTCTCACCGGTGGCCAGGATAGAAGCAGCCATGTCAGCGGCAGGTTCAGGGTGATTAGGCTTGTGGACTGGCAGTCTACCTCTCCGGAATGGCTGCCCGGTGGATCAGAGATGACACATGACAGGTTGGATCCGTATAATCCTGTAAACCAGCTAAAATAAGATACAGCCATTGATTCAAATTGTTGATTCAATCAACATATACCTAATTAATACATATATAGTCAGAAGTAAGATACTCTTAATCACAGGTGGGCATCACATACTGGAAAAACCGGTTCACGCGCAGGCCCTCCGCACATCCGTGCAGCATCACAAAACAGGCAATTCGCACACATGTGCCATCCGCACATGCATGAGGTGTCAAAAACACAGTGATATAGGACGGGATTGCACCCGAACGGGTGGGCAGGCCCACCTGCAGGTCGCAACTAATCGCCCGAACCAGTCACCCGAACCAGCCCACTACTGCTCTTAAGTCAGGGGAAATTAACCAAATACGAGCATTTTGCATTTATACCATATTGATGTCTAAATAAAGAGGTTACTCAAGAAGAATTTCAATGAAAGATGATGGCTATGATAATGATGCTTTGAATGTATATGCTCCCTGATTCCCAGGAACTCCTGGAGGCTTAAAAATGACTTAAAACATGAAAAATAAGAAACAAAAGTGAAGACATGGCAGACTAACAAACTGGGCGGAAACAACAGAAAACAATGTTTTCTATTAAAAGGAGACTTTGGGGTTAAAGAAGGAATGGGCAGATCATTGTAGAACTTTCAGTAGCTTCAGGGAAGGAGAACTCCAGAAATTGCTGAACTATAGATCCCAGCACCTCTAGCACAGGTGGCAATGGCTGCTGTGAGTTGTGCTTCAGAAAAATCAGGAGTACTAAAGCTTTCCATCTCTGTAATCAAGCACTGAAGTTTGAGTTATGGCAATAAGTAAACTGATTTGTTGGGGGGTGTTTTGTTTTGGGGTTTTGGGGGTTTTTTTTTTGGTTTTTTTGGTATATGGTGGAACATATACTGCTCAGTAAGGGATTGCAACATTCTTTTTTTTAAAAAAATAGTTTTTATTGAATATTTTACATTTTTAAAAGCAAAAACATAATAGAAAAAAACAAAAAAGGAAAAAAGGAAAAAAAAAAGGAAAACATACACATACACCAAACGGTAAAATACAAAACTTGAATAACAATATGTAATATTTTAGAACTTTCTGCATCGACTTATCTTTATCTTTACTTTTACTTTATCTTTACTTTTAAAGTCGATCTTCCTAATTGTTCTCTTATTCTTGTATAACCTTACTGAGCACTCTTGTAAACAAAATTGTTATATATACTTACATACTATTTATTAAGGGATTGCAGCATTCTATATCACCTGCATTTTTAGGATTTTTAAAAAAGTGCTGATTTCACTGGGAAAATCACTCTGAGGTTGGGTTGAACCCAGTGGTGAAATCCAATTTTTTTTACTACCGGTTCTGTGGGCATGGCTTGGTGGGTGTGGTATGGCTTGGTGGGTGTGGCTTGGCAGGCATGGCAGAGGAAGGATACTGCAAAATCTCCATTCCCTCCCCACTCTGGAGCCAGCCAGGGGTGGTATTTGCCGGTTCTCTGAACTGCTCAAAATTTCCGCTACTGGTTCTCCAGAACCTGTCAAAACCTGCTGAATTTCACCCCTGGTTGAACCAACAATCTATGAATCGTATAAAAGGCCACACGAAGTTCTAAAGACAATAACCTCCAACAGCTGGAGAATTTAAATGTTTCTCAAGTGTTCTTTGTGGAATGTGTGCATTGTGCATTAACATGGAACCCTTTTTTCTCTACCAATTAAAATGGATCAAACATTTTCCAATTGCATTTTGGAGCCAAGTAAATTCCAGAGTCAAGTTTGCCCCTTTTGATGAATTTTTAGAAGCCTTTTCCCCTCGCTCAAACACTTTCACTTTTCACCATCAAATTTTCCTCTCTTTCATCCCTTGAATATGGGATCATGTGCCAGACCACAGTTCTGCATTGCTAATGGCATCTGGCCAACATTATTAAAAGTAAATTAATCCTATTTAGCATAAGGAAAATTCTTCTTTAAAATATTAATATTATATCCACAGGTGCACAACTTCTGGGGAGGCACATTTTGCTTTTGTGTGTCATCCTGGGTGGGCTCAGAGTAAGAATATGCAATTTATAATTAACTATAGTTAACATTAAATTAAGTTCAGCTGAAATTGAAATCTAATCCAGGAACAGAAATGTGTTCGCACCACTTGATTTCCAAAGAAAATAATTAGTATATCATAAAGGTAGTTGCTTCTAAAATGGATTAATTTCCTTTTTGCAAAAAAGGTCTCTGGGCACTTTTAAAAATGAGGGGATTAATTGCTAGAAGTTGAAATCTCATTTATATCAGGCCTGACTAATCAGTGAATTGGACTGATTGAACACTCGTGAAAAAAGGTAGCTAAAAGTTAAAACATGAAAATGAGTCCTTTAAAGATACAAAATCAGGAGATTTGATCTTCCAATTATTCTGTGGTCAAGCTTTTACAATCTACTTGCATAAATCCTCTATTACCCATTTTAACAGAACCATAGAGCAGAATGATATGTAAAAGAATATTACTCAACTTGGGAAAACTGGTATCAATGGATAGAAAATAAAAATAGGCAATATATAGATCAAAATAAGACATAAATAGTATTTATACATACTTGTTCAAGTAGGAATATCTGGGAATATATGAATAGAGTTAAGATTTGTGTACTGTCAAAACAACGTTGAATTGTACAATTATTATGGGTGTATTTTCATTACAGATGTATTTGTATTTGTATTTTAATATGTTAAATTTTAATAAAAGTTCCTTGAAAATTAAAAAAAAAGAATGATGTTTCCAAATTTTTACTCATTTAGTATACTCACAACATGTTGCCAATACTTTTAAATGAGTGAAAAGTGTTGAGAATTTTATTTTTTTCTTTGTTTCACAGAAATTCAAATGAAAGTAAGTTATTCTCAACTCTTCTTCAGTGCTCTTTTTCCAAAGTTGCTAATGGGTTTAAAACAGATGCATAGGATGATGTCATTTAAGATTCTTGGACCAATTTTCCTACCATTGCCAATTATTAGGGACATCAAGAGCATATCCACAAAAGCATTCTGGCTAGGGGCATTTGCAGAGTTTGCTGGTTTTGTCCTAATGATGAAAGCACCACAAATCCTACTTCTATGTATGTGAAATTTCACAACTTGCATACAAAGGGAAAAGCCTTGCATCACAACACCTCAACCCTTTCATCTTTCATCATTCTATTCCCAGAATCGGTAGAGGCTGCTGAACCTGTGTAGAGGTTCAGCTGTGTAGAGGTTTGCTGAAAACAGTGAACCTCTCTGAGCTCTTCCTCAAAGTCAAAGTGTTGATGAGCTTTTATCCCACCGTCAACAACAAGGGTGAGAATAACCCTGCTTGAACAGAAAGTATTTTAGGATAATTTTCTGGGAGAGTGATAAATTGGGAGAAAGCAGAAAGGCTGGAAAAACTAGTGAGAGAGCTAAAGGGGTTAAGAGGAGCCAGGAATTAAAAGTGAGATGGAAAGGTGGGAGAGGAGACTTGTTTCCTGCCCAACAATCTATTGCTCTATAAGGAGTAATAAATTTAATAAAATAATAATAATAATAATAATAATAATAATAATAATAATAATAATAATAGCTCTACAAGGGGTATCAAACTCAAGACCCAGGGGCCAGATCCGGCCCATGGGGTGCTTGGATCTGGCCCATGGGGCTGCCCTGGAAACAGCAAAGGATTGGCCTGGAGTGCCTCTGCCAGTGAAAACAGAGTTCAGAAGGACGGCGGGTGGGCCTCCCGAGCTCCGTTTTCACTGGCAGAGGATTGCAGGAAGCCATCATGCTGAAAACGGAGCTCGGGAGCCCGTTTTCACAGGCAGAGCGCTTGGGCCACGACAGGTGCCCCCAACACAAGTGATTTTGAGCTGGCCACGCCCGCCCTGGCCATGGCCATGGGCAACCTCAAGGTCAAACACAACGCTGATGTGGCCCTCAATGAAATCAAGTTTGACATCCCTGCTCTACAAGATTTCCTATATCCTTGGCAGATAATCCAAGAGACATGGTTTTGTCTATACATAGGTCTTCCTTGAAAAAATATAATTACAGTAGTTTGTTATGTATGAGTCTTCCAGGGCAACTACTTAACAGAGGAAGACCAGTGCTGGCAGTATTTAAACCTGAAGTTTAGGCTCTGCTTATGTTGAGATATGGACCTTATAGAAGATTGCCACAGGATTCATATTCCCATTCATAGCCAGAGCACAAAACTCATGTTAGCCACCTAACCTGACTAAACACCCAAACTAAAGACAGACAATACTTGGTGAGGTTTGGCTGTCTCCAACAGCTAAAGCAGAATCAGCTATGGAGAAACAGGGCTTAGTGACCCCATTGGAGAAGAGATTCCTACACCAGGCCAACTGTAACCCAGAAAGTTGTTGACCTTCTGAAGGTCATTCCTTCTTATGTCTATGGAGATTCTCAGTCATCCAGGTCATGATTGTCCCAAAAGTGCTTTTTTCAAGAGGCAACTAGACTTTCTGGTTTTTCTTTGAAGACAGGTTGCTTCTTATCCAAGAAGCTTCTTCAGCTCTGACAGGATAGTAGGTAATGGAAGGATTTATATTGCTTGCAGATAGCTGGTCATTTACATTCTTTTAGAGAGTCATTGAGGCCACTTGGAGGTTTATTTTTGTCCTCCAAGTGGCTTCAATGATTCTCTAAAAGAACTCAAATGACCAACTATCTGCAAGGAATACATATCCTTTCCTTCCTCATCATCCAGACAGAGCTGAATAAGTTTCTTGGATAAGAAACTAAACATCTTCAAAGAAAAACAAGAAAGTCCAGTTGCCTCTTGAAAAAAACACCTTTGCACATTCCTTCTTATGATATACAATGTCCACATTGTGATCTTATTCTAGTTTTTCATGGCAACCACTTTCCTGCAAGTTTGGTCCAACTTGAATCTGCATTAGCAGCACAAAATGGAAACTTTACTATGAGGCCATGAATTTAATATACTAGATTGGAATAGGCAGGATAAAACTTCCCACATCTCTTGTGTTGCAAAGATAAGTTAATACACTGTAGCTGAAATTGCTCAAAGCTGGACTTTGGTTTTTGATTTTGATTTTTTCACAGTTTTTGCGGTTCTGATTCCCCTTTGGAGGCAACTGCAGGGGTGCTCTTCTTCCAAAGCTTTCTGTTCTGTAAGGATAATTCTAACTGTGTAGCTCCTTGTGGTCCAAACAAACCAACGAGCAAGGCTGAAATTATAAATTATTTGTTCGGCAAGGGCACCATGCAAAGAAACTGCCCACGCATTTTTGTTTTTAATTCTTTCCCTTTTGTATAGAAATGGGATGTGAGATTGTTTATGGCTGTGAGATATGTAGCAGATAAGAGCAGGGAGGGATTTCTCTGTCTTTTGTGTCACTGATTCTTCCATTCCTCTCTAAGTTTTTTGGGGAGTTCTTCTGATTTTGCCATAAAGTATTTCACACCTCCAAATACATAAACACATATAGATATACCCCATAAATACCACTTTCTTCAACATGTGATTTCAAGAATAGAAAAGTACACTATATACTAAGTGCGCTATAAAAATACACTATACTTAGTACACTAGTACAGTTTTCAAGGTTTCACATTTTATGCATAGGTATATCTGTAAATTTCTTTAGTTATATTTTGCAAACATCCCTAGCATCTCAAGTAAAGACAAAATTAATTTCCCCTCATTTGCCAAATATTATTCTATCTGACATCCATTTGCACTGTGTTACTGACTGATATTTGAAATTATTAGAAGACATCAAAAATAGATTTCCAAAGCTCTTAAACAATGTGCCTAGCTAGTCTGAAGAAAGCTGTTTCTTTCATTGATGACCACAGTAGGAGCTGGCACATCCCTGAAGAAATTCCTATTGATTGTAACAAATGCAAAATTGGACCCCAGCTGAGTTAATTAGCACCTGACAAAAATTCACTCCCTATTTTACTCTGCTTTACAGATCTTGAAATTTAGATAGAAAAGGACAAAATAATTACTGTATGCAAATGAAGGCTGAAATACACTGACTACCAGTTAGCAAACATTAGAGAATCTCCATTGTTCTATATCTATTTATTCTAGTTATCTATCAGAATCATATTATCTGTCTGTCTGTCTGTCTGACTGACTGACTGATTTTCTGATTTTTCAGAAAAACTCTGGGCAGCTTACATTAAATAATAAAAAAGGAATAATCAGGAGAAACCACACATGTCTGAACAAGACAATTTCCATCTGCAATACAAAATATATTCAGTAGGGACTCACCCTATTCCACGATCTAATCCAGTGCTAATCCAGGTATAGCTGAAATGTCAGGACACCTACACTAGAATAGGAATTTTAGGAGAATAGTTAAAGCAAGTAAGAAAGAGAAATCTCTAGATAAGTAAATAAACCAGTAGCTGTTCAAAGGGACGCAGCAGGCCCTTTTTCATCCCATAGAACAATTAATCAGAATAACAGCTCCCGTAATACAGTATTTGTCACTGATATTCAAAGAAATTGCTACCTTGAAACATTGAAGGGATCACTAAGCATTCTGTAGTTCACAGAATTATTGATTCAAGCCTTCTGTTCCCTTTGGGTGAATTCTGATTTTTATTGCTTTTTACTTCTTTTGGATAGGCCACTGTATCTTGCATATAAGAGATGACTGTCTCTACCCAAGCCTCAAATATCTAAAAGGCATATTTAAAAAGGAGTTGGCTCTCAGAAGTAGAAAATTAATCTGCAATTATAAGCTTGTCAGTGGAAGCTTACCACAATCTAAAGTAAGTTGCAAAATTTCTGCTACCCTGGGATTTTAACAATTTAATGGAAGATTCTAGAATGTCATAGAAGTATTTTGCTAAACCCCCTACCCTCTCTAGGGCCTGCAGGGTTTCCCAAAAATGAGGAAGACACATGAGCTATCAGCTAAGTGGATTAAGGAATATACTCTATATGTTCTGTATTCCAGCAGACCTATAGTATTTGAAAAGCTTCTGTGTCATAATTCCTCATATTTAGCAATAACATTAAAATGAAGACATTCCGGTGTGGAAGGGAGGTACATTGAAAAAAAAATCCAGAAAACACCAGTACATCAATCATTATTTAAGCCATCAGACATCATTTAAGTGACAATTAATTAATATCAGTAATTAATTAACAGTAATTAATTAACTGGCATCACATAAAGGGTAAAACTAACTGTGTTTCACTTCTAAAATTTGGGGAGGACATTGGAGAGTCAGACTGGAAATCATGCACCAATTTGATTATTCCGTACTAAATTTCATGATTGTTTTCCTCAACGTACCATTGATGGCTGTGATTTTAGAAACTTGATAGCCAGCATTATGGTCAACTTCAAAAGATGGATTTATTACTCAGAAAGAAAATTGCAGAGCCCTTCTTTCGCCCCAGAGAATTCCAGCCAATTAAATGAAGGTCAGTTTGGTGGCTATGGAAACTATAATTATTTGAAAGTCTAATAAGGTAATTTGGTGAGGTTGGCTGGAATGATTCCCCCCAAGAGGGTTGTTACCTTTTTAATAAAAAAAGATTCCAAACATATGTGCTGCTTGTGGCTAATAAACTATTCTAGCTTGAACATTGGGTTATAATAAATGTGTGATTAATGAAGAAATGAAATGACAGTAACTAGCCCAAAACTATGAAACTTTCTTCCATCCAATCTGATTTGTACGTTTTGTTTTTGTGCCTTTGAATTAGTGTTGACTCTTGGCAACTGCCTGAACAAGTCCATGCAGTTTTCTTCGGAGGTTGTTTGCCATTGCTAGATCTGAGAAAGTGACTGGTCCAAGTCATCCAGCTGGCTTTGTGCCCAAGGCAGTACCAGAAATCCCAATTTAATTCACCGTTATAACAAACTGGCGCTCTGATCACAATAATTAGAGTGAAATTATGCACCTTCCTTTCTTTCAGTCTTCTTTCATTGGAGTAATCTGATGCATGTTTAGTTAGTAATAAACCTCACTGTGTTTAGTGGGTTTATTTCCATATCAATATGTGTGGGACTGTAGTTCCTATTTCCAACTCAAAATATTTTACAGAATACAAGAAACATCGGATTGAATGGCATTTTCTTTCTTTCTTTCTTTCTTTCTTTCTTTCTTTCTTTCTTTCTTTCTTTCTTTCTTTCTTTCTTTCCTTCCTTCCTTCCTTCCTTCCTTCCTTCCTTCCTTCTTTTTCTTTTCTTTCTCTCTTTCATGCTGAGAACTGTTAATTAAACCTCTTTGGACAACTCTTATTGTAGAATTCCTCTGTTGCTTGCTTACTTCCTCTTCCACTCCATTCCATTATTAAGTTACATATGAACTAACATCAGAGGTTCTTTTTAAGGTTAGAATTACATATTGCCTTTCAGGGAAAGACTAGGGTCACACTGAAAATTTGACAATGCAAGGATAAAACATGGATAGGATGAAGATAAAAAATAAAGTTTGGATTATTTAAGCATAATTCTATTTCTAAATACCTCTAATAAATTTACCTTCCATCTATCTAATTTTTTCTCTCTTTTGTTAATGGCAAGCCGTATACAATTCAGAAGCAAATTTTAAAGGGTCATATGACTCTCTCTCTCTGTTCTTGTGTGTGTGTGTGTGCGAGCACATATGCACACCTTCAAGTCAGTATTGACTCCTGGCGACTCTCTGGACTATTCCTGCAGTTTTCTAGACAAGGTTCTTTGGATGTGATTTGCCACTCTCTGTTTCTTAGGGCTGAGAGAGTGTCTGATTTTGCACCTAAGGAGGGACTAGAACTCACAGTCTCCCAGCAAACCAGTAGTAAAGGGCCCAGTATTGAAAAACAACTTGTTTTCCATTCAAACATGCCCATGTTTTAAGCTCTTCTTTTCAACTCATGCTTCAATTGCCATCTGCTTCAGAACCATGCGACATAAAACTCATCTTTCACGTATATCATTGTGATCTAGTATTGTTTTTTTTTAAGACAACCTCCTTTGCCTCTACTTTATTAGCTTTAACTACTTGGCTAGGACAATTACTTTAGCAATTTAAACATTATATCATCCATGGTGTGGTGGGTAGTTTTTGTTTTATCATTGTCTTTTGTATGGTGGTCAAAGTATTTGTCTTTTTAGACTGCCATTTCACATGTTTTGCAATACCATGAAAATTTATCTGATCAAGGTATAAAATATTTTCAATCAGCTAACACATTGGCATTTTCTTCTCCCAGAGTCCTTGATTGATGCCTATAGCTTGTGTAAACCTGCCAGCAGGTGGGGATATTGAGCTCTTGAGAAAGTAATTCTTGTCCCATGCTAGAAGGGGTTAATAATATTAACATCCATCCAAAAACAAATTAGCACAAGGAGATTTTATATAAATGTTTCACACTAATGAATCCATGTTTCATTGATCAAATCATACACAAGAGTGAGCTTTTGTTCAACATATTCAGGCTTATCTCAAAAAAGAAAGAAAGAAAAGAAAACAGAGATTGTTCCAGCCTGTTTATTGTCTCTCAGCACACTTTTCTGAACATTCAACAAATGCCCCAAATTGCAATTTGCTAGCATTGTGCTTTAATCCCTTTGTGAAACCTTGGTTTGTTGAAGGTCTGAATTTAGGATACCATAAATACAAATTTCCAGGGCATCCTAAGCAAGAGCAAAGTATTATATGCAAACCATAGATTTTCCCAGGGCATCTTTCAGCAGGTTGCTGATATTTCTTTCTTACATACCTCCCCATGTTCCCCACCTAATGTTTGGCAGTTTTGCAACCAGGTAGACATTAAGAACCAGTAAGGCTTAATAAAACCTGTGACATCCATGGATGGACCTTTCCCAAATACCTTTGCTGCAAACTGCACTACCACCAATCTTCTTCCCAGGTTTATTCAGCCATCTTCCAGAACATGACAGGAGAATGTTTATTCAAGGCTGAGATCTTGTCTGATGGATTATGATAATCAGAGAATCAAATAAAAGGGTGGGGGAAACCAGTGGTGGGATTCAATTATTTTTACTACTGGTTTGGTGGGCATGGCAGGGGAAAGATACTGTAAAATCTCCATTCCCCCCTTCCCTCCAGGGGAAGGATACTGCAAAATCCCCATTTCCTCCCGATCATCTGGGACTCGGGAGGCAGAGAATAGATGGGGGCGGGGCCAGTCAGAGGTAGTTCTCCGAACTACTCAAAATTTCCGCTACCGGTTCTCCAGAACTGGTCAGAACCTGCTGAAACCCACCTCTGAGTAAAATCAATCTATCATCCCTCCCAGTTATTGTAAGGCTACATTAACAGAATCTTGCAAGTCTGAAAGTACAAACTTTCTGCCACCATTTTTAAATGCCTAATCCATTAGTCCTTCCTAAGTTTCTATTTCTGACTGCTAAACCATTGGAAATTCCTGCATCTGTTATCTGATCGTTTCCTCAGCAGCATCTCTTCCCCTCGTCCCCAAGGCCATCCACATGTTCTGTTAACATCATCTGTGAAAATACAATGAGATGTATCAATCTTCACATATTAGGATGTGATCTCTTAAATATATCTGATCTGGCAGTTTCACAACCTTAGTTAGATGGGGCTTTCAGATTTGGCTAGAAATTCCAGATGACCACTAGGTGGCAGCAAAGAGGTACAGAGCATTTATTCTTTGCTGCCATCTAACTGTCTTCCAGGTTTTTGTAGCCCAAATCCACTAGCACTAAATTAAATGATATTTGGCAGGCTTATTGGGTGAGCTTCATGTGTTTTAGTGGCATTTTCTAATAGGCTAAAAAACAGATGTCATCTTTATGCTATAAGGGAAAGTGAAGTGAAGTCTAGAAGAAGTGACTATCATATAGAGCAGCGGTCACCAACTGGTAGTCCGTAGACCAGTGGTGGTCAGTGAGAAAATTTTGGTGGTCTGTAGAAAAATTATTTGCATTTTTTATATTGCACTAAATCAGGGGTCCTCAAACTACGGCCCCTGGGCTGGATACATGCAATGAATGTTTATGTTGCTGCAGAGAGTCTCCCCCTTTGGGGTCCTTTTGTGTGGATCAGAGGAGGGAAGAAATTCTGACTTGGGGTCTGCTTCAGCTTCTTGGTGCGGGGCTTTGGGCGAAGGTGGAGGGAAGTGCTGCTGGTGGCAAAGAGCCAGAGGGCTTGTTCCAGTAGGACTGCATTTTGGCCTGGAACTGGCTGACCATCTCAGCCCGTTGAGCCTCCAGGCCCTGGTACCTGGCCTTGCACTCCTGCAGGTTTTCCTTCTGCTTGGAAAGCCTATGCTCATAAGTCCTCAGTGAGGTGTTTCTGCTGAGCCTCCTTCTCAGTCAGATCCAATTTGAGCTGGTCTGTTTTGCCAACCCTTTCTCACGGTGACTGCTTAGCTCCAACAACTGCTTCCTGTTGGGCCCTAAGGAGCCCAGGTGGGGAGGAGTGGCTGGGAGAGGAAGGTCGAGTACAGGCCAGCAAGGCACCCTTCCATGTGAGTGACATCAAATTGACCATGCCCACCCAGTCACATGACCACCTAGCCACGCCCACCCAGCTGGTCATTAGGCAGACCATATTAGTGGTCTGTGGCATTTAAAATTATGAATTTAGTGGTCTCTGAGGTCTAAAAGGTTGGTGACCCCTGATATAGGGCTCCATTTGGGTTGTTGATCACAGGAAACCTTCTAGCCCAGTGATTCTCAACCTTGGGCATTGGAAGATGAGTGGACTTCAACTCCCAGATTTCCCAAGCTGGCTGTGGAATTCTGGGAGTTGAAGTCCCCACATCTTCTAGTGCCAAGGTTGAGAAACACTGTAATCTAGCCAATTTCTGCAACCTTCCAATGTCTCTACTCAGAAAAGAATTCTAGAAGAATTAATGAAATTAGATAGAGGTTAACTTCTTAATTCACACTGAATTTGTTTTTTAATTAGCTGGCATTGGATTTCTAAACTCTTCTTTCATACAATTCTGGGTCAATCTTGGGGGGGTGGGGAAGTATCAGTTAAATGTTTATAAACATTTTTCACACTTATCTGCAAATTGCAAATTAATTGTAGTGGGGAAAAAATTGCCACTGATTTGGAATGATCTAGAGATCAAATTAATGAAATAAGGTGTTTATTTCATGTAATTTGGATGGGAGATTAATCATTAATCCTTCTGGGGAAAAGAGTCAAATAAATCATAGAAATGATTTCAGAATTAATTTCGCACTGAATTAAAAAGTACAGTAGCATAACATGTTCTGCAGAGTTATGTCCTGTGAAACGGTGCTGTGGATTTTTTTAAGCTCTATCAAATTTTTTTATACATTTTCAGATTTACTGCAAAGTCCTTCCAAAGAACTACCTTGAAATCTAGTTGCTTTTCTGAAAAGAAACAACCTTCAAAAGGCAAGAAAAGTAATTTGAAGCTAGATATATGCCAAGAGATCAGCAATAACACTGTAGGTAAGTGGGAAAAACCTTGTCGCCAGCCTTGGGTCTATGATGTTGCAGTCTGTCTGTCCATATATCAGGACCACCTAAAGGGAATAGTGATGAAAAAAGGCAGCCATGTGCTGGCAATGAAACTCTCACCTCTTTTTTCCCCTGTATTAATTGGTCACAGATACCAATTCACAGACCCACCTGCACTCCCTTGTACGTGAGGATCTGCAACAGGGGTGGGTTCTAAATTTTTTTACTACTGGTTCTGTGGGCATGGCTTATTTTGTGGGTGTGTTGTAGTGGTCATGTGATAATTCTTTAGGATTTAGCAGAGGTACTGGTCTACCAGGCTTTTAACTGCTTGCAGAACTGTACCGGTCTACCCATTTATTTTTGCAGGCACTGGTCTACTCATTTGTTTTTTGAGACACCGGTCTACCACCAAACTGCCTTTTACCACTGATCAGCTGTAGGGCGGCCCTTTGAAGCCCCGCGGCAAGAGTTTAAACATTTTTTTTCTTTATAGCCCATTAGCTGGGACTCAGGAGGCAGCAATAGATTGGGGGTGGGGCCAAATAAAAGGTAAGAATAATGTGGGGGGGGTGGGAGGAGGGGGGCAGAACCAGTTTGGTGACATCATATCATCACCGCTACCGGCTCGGCGGAACCGAGCTGAACTGGGAGGAGCCCATCACTGATCTGCAATGGGGAGCAAGCAATATCATTACATCACATCTTTACAGATAGTCCTCAATTTACAACAGTTCATTTAGTGCCCGTTCAAAGTTGCAACGGCACTGAAAAAGGGGATTTACGACCATTTTTCACAGTTACAACCTTTGTAGCATTCCCAAGGTCATGTGATCAAAATTCAGATGCTTGACAGCTGATTCATACTTACGACCGTTGCTGTGTCCCAAGGTCATGTGATCTTGGGACACAGATTGAGCCCAGATCCACTTAACAACCAGATTCCTAATTTAACACCTGAGTGATTCACTCAACAACAATGGCAAGAAAGGATGTAAAATGGGACAAAACTCAATTAACAAATGTCTCACTTAATGACATAAATTTTGGGCTCAATTGTGGCTGTAAGTCGAGGACTACCTGTACATGAGTGACTTTAAGATGAAGTCTTTATTTACAGGCTATGATCAGATGCAAACAAATCCTGCTTGTTCTTATCCAATTATACCTTTAACCTTCATCTCATCTTGGAACTTCCAATTAATACATAATTGCCTTGCTACCCTCAAAAGGCTGGTAAGACTACTAGAACTGCCCAAATCTCCTTTTTATTGTATTTTTTGCAAATTGGGAATTACCGCACAAATGATGCAAATCATACAATTTTGTAACAATTGCATGATTACAGGTAATTTTCAATTTAAAACCATTAATTTAGTGATAGTTCAAAGTTACAACCACAGAGAAAAAAGTTACTTATGATCGTTTTTCACGCTTATGACCATAGCAGCATCCCTATGGTCACATGATCAAAATTCAGATGCTTGGCAACTGACTCATATTTATGACAGTTGCCATGTCTTGGGGTCATGTGATCCAGTGGTGGGTTTCAAAATTTTTTACTACCGATTCTGTGGGTGTGGCTTGGTGGGCGTGGCTTGGTGGGTGTGGCAGGAGAAGAATAC
Source organism: Masticophis lateralis (assembly GCA_030761175.1). NCBI lineage: Eukaryota > Metazoa > Chordata > Lepidosauria > Squamata > Colubridae > Masticophis > Masticophis lateralis. The sequence goes on from JAUDYJ010000002.1 coordinate 221,919,145, forward strand.
TGCAAAACCCCCATTTCCTCCCGATTAGCTGAGACTTGGGAGGCAGAGAATAGATGGGGGCGGGACCAGTCAGAATTTTTACTACCTGTTCTCCGAACTACTCAAAATTTCTGCTACCAGTTCTCCAGAACTGGTCATAACCTGCTGAAACTCACCTCTGATGTGATCCCCTTCTGACAAGCAAAGTCAATGGAGAAGCCAGATACACTTAACATCCGTGTTACTAACTTAGCACCTACAATGATGCACTTAACAATAGTGGCAAGAAAGGTCATAAATTGGGGCAAAACTCACTTAACAAATGTCTTGCTTATCAACAAAAAAATTGGGCTCAGTTGTGGTCATAAGTTGGGGACTACCTGCTTGTGCTTAACTCCACGCAATATCTTTTAAATGGTTTCTCATACACCTGGACTGGGGTCTCTACAAGATGTTGGATTCAATTGTGGCTGTAAGTCGAGGACCACCTGCACACATTTTGTAAGATGATCTGTGACATGATGGTGGTTTCTGTCAGAGGTCTCCACCATAACGATTTGGCACTGGGTGTCCATTGGCTTTTCGTGACATGAATAGCTCTAGGCATGATGTAATTGGAATCCGCAAACTGATGCAGTTATCATTCACCACTTCCTTTGGCGAGGCCTGGTTTTTGCAGCCTGGTTGATTTTTAGTGATTAAAAAAATAAATAAATATCCGTGTGCTTTGCATGTAGCTAGGAAACAGGCTGAATCTCCTGAACTTATCTGATACCAAGAGACAGAAAGGAAATGATTCAGCTCAGCAATTTCTGCTCCAGTTGAATTGCTGTGGGAAATTCTCCTCAGCCTTGTTAGGAAATTGTTATTACCCAAATGGTTGATCGGGAAATATATAAACCAACATTGTGTGTTTGTAACTAAATGTATTATGTATCTTTAAAAACTGTGTTGCATCATCCTGCATCCTGATTGGCTGAGCTCTGTAGCCAATGTACTTAAGGAGAGCTGAATTATGTGTGGACATTACACCATTTTACCTGCTGATATGCTGTAACTCTATATTTGATCTCTCTGCATGATCATTGCTTGATCATGGTTATTTATTGCTTCTCTAATATTTATTGACTGTTTTTATATTGAACTGTGTTCCTGAATGAAACTAAAGAAGATCTGTTCTATAGTATTTTTTCTACAACTGGTAAGAAGACTTTATATTGGAAAATATCCCTGGACTGATCTTTAACTCACTTTATATGTGTATGACTTGGAATGTTTTTCGGACTATGATTTTGCTTTTTTCCTAAAAGTAAAATATTATCAAAACCCAGTTTGTTCGTATGTGAACTGTTATTATCTACATTAATTCTCAGATGTTTTTGTGCATAAAGTCAAAGGGTACTCTGCTCAATAACCCACAACATCGGTTATTAGCCTAGAATATCCTTAACAAGCCTAATACACATTCACTGCCCATTGCTTTTTAAAGGTTGAGGTTTATGTTTAAAACTCATTTCAGTCCCTCAGCACTCTGGATCAATGACTGAAATACAGGTTGTCCTCGACTTACGAAAGTTCCTTCAGGGACTGTTTAAAGTTACAACGGCACTGAAAAAAGTGACTCATGACCATTTTTCACAGTTACGTCCATTGCAACATCCCCAAGGTCACGTGACTTACATTAGGATGCTTGACAACTGACTCACATTTATGACGGTTGCCATGTCCCAGGGTCAATGGGAAAATGGGGTTCACTTAACAACTGTGTTCCCAGTTTAAAAACTGCAGTGATTCACTTAACAAATGAGGCAAAATGGGGCAAAATTCATTAACCAATTTTTCTCACTTAGCAACAGAAATTTTGGGCACAATTGTGGTCATAAATTGAGGACTACCTGTACATCAATTGCTATATATGCCAAAAAACGAAGGAAAAGAACTAGATAATAATTCCATTTATTTGGAGATTCCTCACTTGAATAGTGCAGTGTCGTTCTATTATCTACTTCCAAGAACACGACAGAGAGCTAGTTTAGCACAGTGATTAAAGCAGTGGGCTAGAAGACTATGAATTCTAATCTCATTTTAAGTACAGATAGTCCTTAATTTACAACCACAATTGAGCCCAACATTTCTGTTGTTAAGTGAGCCATTTGTTAAGTGAGTCTTGCCCCATTTTACAACCTTTCTTGCCACAGTTGTTAAGTGAATCACTCAGTTTTTAAGTTAGCAACAGGATTGTTAAACGAATCTGGCTGCTCCATTGATTTTGCTTGACAGAAGGTCGCAAAAGATGATCACATGACCTTGGGACACTCTAACTGCCATAAATATGAACCAGTTGCCAAGCATCTGAATTTTGATCACATCACCATGGGGATGCTGCAACGGTCATAAGTGTGAAAAAGGGTAATAAGTCACTTTTTTCAGTGCCGTTGCAACTTTGAATGGTCACTAAACGAACTGTTGTCACTTTGACTTCCTGTACAAAGCCAACTGGATGACTTCAGGCCAGTCACTCTCCTTTGAACAGAGTTCAGAACTGCATCCATGTCAGTGTTCCAGAAAAACCCCAACTCCAAGTAAAGACATGGAAGCAAGAATTTTCCAAAGTTCTCTTCACTAGAATAGGCAAACTGGCACATCTGGGAAAACCCAAATCTGAAAAGCCTGGGTTTTCCCTCATTAAGTCAAAACCCCCAAAACCATCTCCTTTCTCCCCAGTCAATAACATGTTCCAATCAACGTCCATTCCATTTCGACCCAGCCCCTGACCACTCCTTCTCCAGATGCTGGATCGCCCTGACCTTGACCAACAGGAAGAATGCTATTATTTCTACGAACAACCCCTCTCCCTAATCCCCCCTCCTACTTTCCCACACATGAGAAGGTGGCAGCATTGAAGCTTCCGGCCTAATATGGCTTCCAAAGCTGACAATCCATTTATTTCCTCTGTGGCAATGTGCCAAGACCATTTGCGGAGGCCACCTAGCTGAGCAGATGGGCATATTGATTTGTTTAAAAACTGCTGTCGAGCCAAGCAACAGGCTCGACAACATTACCTGCACGGGGGGGGGGGTGTGCACTGGTGATGGGAGCACTCAGGAATAGGCGGACGTGTGCGGGGTGGGGAAGGCGGGGCGATGGCATTAGGGCTTCAACACACCAACTGCTGTATTCGCTGACACCCTCACTGCAGAGACGCCGGCACGAGGAGAGGCTGGGAAAACGCTGAGACGCCGAGACCAGCATCCGGAAAGAGGAGGGAGGGTGTGGCTTTAAATACAGGGCGGGGCAGCACAGTAACAAGCTCTTTGCTATAAAACAGCTGCATGCCTACAGAATGTAGCGCTAATTTCAAATCGTTTAACGAGTGCAGTACGTTCCTGGAGCCAGCCGGATAATAAACCAGCATAGCACCGACCTGTGCGCATGTGTTTCTTGGTGTTGCCGTGCTTAGCCTAGGACGGCTGAGAGGAAATTAGTGCTACCCTCATCAAACCCTATCCCGCAGCTCTGGGATGGCAGAGGGGGGCGAGGACACACTTGAGATCACTGTGTTGGCAGAAGAGAATGCAGCTCAGGATGAGCCACGGGAAGAAAGCCCTGAGGTAGCAAGCCAGCTAGCAGTCCGCCCGAAAGAACGGAGCCCACGCCGGAGCTGCGCCCAGATGAGTGACCCGAACGGGGCGCAGGGTGTGGCTTCCCAGGCAGCGTCTGGACAGTGGTGGCAAAGCCCTGCGTTGGCTGTCCCGGGAGGCCCTCCCACCGCCCCCCCTTTCAGCGAGCAGTTCCTGAAGTGGAGAGAACGGCGATGGGTGGAAGAGGATGACGGAGAATGGAGTTACTCCACTGGAATAGGCCAATCCACGATGGAATTACTTCGAGAATGGTTTGAGGAAGCCAGCTTCAGGGATGAAAGATCTCCTGGCAGCCTTGGCGACCGGAACGTATTTTACTAAGTTGGATTTGAGGGAAGCGTATTACCGAGTTTGGGTCAAGAAAGGGGACGAATGGAAAACCACTTTTAACTGCCCCCTAGGGAGCTACAAATTCTGTGTGATGCCCTTCGGCTTACAGGGCGCACCTGCTGTCTTCATGCAGCTAATTAACGAGGTGCTGCATGAGTTTCTTTACCGTGGCGTTCTGGTTCATCTGGATGATATCCTGATTTACACGAAAACCATGAAAGAACATGTTACACTAGTCCGGCGGGTGTTGCAGAAGCTACTAGATGCTCAACTTTATGTGAAAGCGTCTAAATGTGAGTTCCACCGTACACAGTTGGATTACCTCGGGTATCGCATTTCAAAGGACGGTGTGGAGATGGACCCCAAAAAAGTGGCTACCGTTCTGGAATGGCAAGCACCCACAACCCGACGCCAGTTGCAAAGCTTCCTCGGCTTCGCTAATTTTTATCGCAGTTTTATACCCACGTTTGCACACATCGCTCCACCACTAACAAACTTGCTGCGCACCAAAGGGGAGGCACCACCACGTCCCGGGCGGCGCCTGCACTGGACACTCGAGTGCCATTCGAAACTTTAAAACGGCAATTTGCTAAGGCGCCCGTGCTACAGCACCCGGACCAAACGAAGCCGTTTGTCGTACAGGTGGATGCAAGCGACGTGGCCGTGGGAGCTGTTTTGTTGCAAACGGATGCCCAGGGCCACCTCAGGCCATGTGCTTACACATCAAAAAAGTTCAACCCCACAGAGAGGGGTTGGGCCATTTGGAAGAAGGAGGCCTTTGCTGTTCTCTGGGCCCTGCTCACGTGGCGACATTTACTAGAGGGGGCACAGATCCCGTTTGAGGTATGGACCGACCATCGGAATCTAATAGCGTTGCAGACACCCCGCCGCCTGTCCCCCAAACAGGTGCGGTGGGCTCAGTATTTTCAACGGTTCCGCTTTACTCTGAAGCACGTACCAGGGGGAAGGAACTTCCTAGCGGATGCTTTGTCACGCATGCCACAATTCCAAAGTCAGAGAGACGAGGTGGTTCAAGCTATGGTGCCAGGAGGACAGCCCGACCCACAGACAACAGCTCTCATGGCGCACAACCCAAACGAGTGGAGGACTCGACTACAAAGGGAGGAGACAACAGATGACTGGTTACAAAACAACCAACACGTCCTTACCAAAAGAGATGGTCTCTTCTGGAAGGGGGACCAAATATACGTCCCTTTGGGGGCTCGGACGAGCGTATTACACCGATGCCATGACTGCAGGGCTGCGGGACACTTTGGTTTCCTGAAGACATACCATCTGGTCCGACGGCAGTTCTGGTGGCCGCATATGCGACAGGACGTGGAAGAATATACCCGAGGCTGTTCCGTCTGCGCGAAAACGAAAGCACGACCTGGCAAACCGCTCGGCCTCTTACACCCAGTCGCTACACCTACCCAGCCATGGGAAGACATAGGAATGGACTTTATCGTAGACTTACCAGAAAGCAATGGGAATACCGTGATCTGGACTATCGTTGATTTGTTCTCGAAGCAAGCCCATTTCATTCCCTGTCATGGCCTACCATCAGCTCGATGCCTGACGAAACTATTCATCCAACACATCTATAGGTTACACAGTGTACCCCGTCGTATTATTTCTGATAGGGGGGTGCAATTCACGGCCCGATTCTGGCGCAACTTTATACGGGCTATAGGGTCATCTCAAGGACTTAGCTCTGCTTACCATCCCAGCACGAACGGAGCAGCAGAGCGGTCAAATGCGATGATAGAGCGTTATCTCCGCTGTTACGTGTCCTATCAACAACATGATTGGGCAACGTTATTACCCTTCGCTGAAGTGGCCTATAATAACACGGTTCACAGTAGCACTGGGTTCACCCCCTTTCGTATAACAACAGGGCGGGACTTTGTAGCCATCCCAGAGCTAGACCAGGCACCAGGGACGGCGGTGATGCCAGCAGAATGGGCAGAAAAGCTCACAGCCGTATGGCCACAAGTGAAAGACGCACTAGAGAGGACGGCAAAGGACTACAAAACACAAGCCGACAAAAAGAGGATGGCCCCTTGCTGTCCATTACAGATAGGGGATATGGTATATCTATCAACCAAGTACCTTAAATTGAAAGTACCCTGTCGTAAATTAGGGCCTAAATACCTAGGGCCCTTCCCGATTACTAAGCTCATAAATTCCGTAACAGTAGCACTCAAGCTGCCGCCATTACTGGGAAAAATCCACCCCATATTTCATATAAGTCTCCTGAAGCTCGTTCCCCCTGGCCCAGACCCGCATACCCGTCCTGGCCCAACCACAGGGGACCATTATGAAGTGGAGGAAATCTTAGACTCCAAAATGAAAGGGGGTAAAGTGTGGTACTTGATTCGGTGGAAGGGATATCCCCATGAGGAGGCATCCTGGGTGTCCGCCCCAAACGTAAACGCTAAACGATTAGTCAAACAATTTCATAAGACGCATCCCCAGAAGCCATGATAGGCTACTAATCTTGTGATTTTCCCTTACAGAAGGACTCGTGGTGAAGGAGGAGCCGCCTGTCGAGCCAAGCAACAGGCTCGACAACATTACCTGCACGGGTGTGTGTGTGTGTGCACTGGTGATGGGAGCACTCAGGAATAGGCGGACGTGTGCGGGGTGGGGAAGGCGGGGCGACGGTATTAGGGCTTCAACACACCAACTGCTGTATTCGCTGACACCCTCACTGCAGAGACGCCGGCATGAGGAGAGGCTGGGAAAACGCTGAGACGCCGAGACCAGCATCCGGAAAGAGGAGGGAGGGTGTGGCTTTAAATACAGGGCGGGGCGGCACAGTAATAAGCTCTTTGCTATAAAACAGCTGCATGCCTACAGAATGTAGCGCTAATTTCAAATCGTTTAACGAGTGCAGTACGTTCCTGGAGCCAGCCGGATAATAAACCAGCATAGCACCGACCTGTGCGCGTGTGTTTCTTGGTGTTGCCGGGCTTAGCCTAGGATGGCTGAGAACTGCTCATTTACACGCAAAGATCAAGGTTTGTCATCCAACTGAAATAAACATGCAGTGCATTTCACCCTAGCGAGGAAAGATATGACTGAAGGAGCTGCATGCAACTCATTCTACTATCCAATTGCTAACTCATGAACAGGTACCTTCCAAGTTTCATTTGAACTCTTTTTTTTTTTTTTACCTTTCAACCAGTGTTGAAATTAGAAGATGTTTTCAAATACAGATTGTCCTCCCATAGCCTTACAAATAAAGATCTGTTTTCAGTATTGAAGGGCATTTCGCCTTTGCTATTAGACAAATGTATAATAAAATTCTGCCTGGCAGCGGGGACTTCAGGTCTGGCGCCATGCCACGATGGTTGGGGAAATAGCGGGCTCTAATGAGCCCGTGAAAACCCCAACTGACAAACCACCGATTGATCGGTCTTTGGACTGACACCATCCTGAAGGGATGGGGGGAAAAGAGGAGCACCTTGGAAAGCCAAGAGGAACAGGCAAGTTCCTCAGAGGCCAGAGGGAATCCTCAAAGTCGGTGGTGGGGGTAGGCAGCCATGGCGGCTGCCACAAAGCTGCGGCAGACCATGAAAAGATTGTGCAGGAGGGAAGAAGAAAGGACGAGTTTTTTCAAAGCCGGGTGAGTGACACCAACCCAGGCAAGAACTAACGTAATAGTATGGATTTTTAAAAATAAGACCCCAAATTTTAAATAGTGGCTACAGATCTTTGGGGCTTGAAGATTTGGTAAAAAATAATAATTGGAAATAAAGACCCACAATAGATTTTGCTTCAGTAAAATTGACTTGGAAGAATTGGCTTTTAATAAATTAGAAAATTAGTTTTTTCTCTCAATTGGAATGGATTGATGAAATGTTTCTTTGGGATTTAACACCTTTGGAAAGTTAATGAAGAAAGACAAATGGATGGTTACATAATAGTAATGGAGTCTGGTGACTAAGCGGGAATGTGGATTGAAGAGAGTTCCCTTCCGTTTGAAAAAGAAATATTTTGAATGACTTTTTACTTGATTTACTTTGAAATTAACTTCAGACTTACGGATTTTGGAGATGCTTATTCTGTTTTTGGGTGATTTTATGAAGAAAAAAGAAATACTCTGGATCTATTACAATCGAAACTAACTGGCTTAGCAAAAAAGGTGTGGCGCAGGAACAAAAGAGAGGAAGTTGATGTATTATATATGGAACAGATGTTATAAAAGCATTAAAGTGACATACAGAGTTTTCAATTTGGACATATGGATTTTGAAATGGAATATTCATGGACAGATAGGGAAAGGAAGAAACAAAGCAGATAAAATTAAAATGTAACGTTTAAAAGCTTAAATGTATAAATGATTTTTGGATAAAAACAGGAGGGCTGTTGGAGTAATAAAGATGGAAAATAAGAGATGGTAACTAAAATAGAGGATTGATGTATAGGTGGTTAAAAATAAAGATAATAAATAAGAGTATATACTATGAGATAACTTTAAGAAAAATTACTGTTTGATATAATATGTCTTAATTTTAATTTGCAAACAAACTTCAGATTGGTGACTATGACTGATTAATGTTTTATTGGATGAAACTATAAGATACACAGATTTTAATAACAAATTGTGATTTAATTCAATGCATTCTGGAAATGATTAATCCTATTTGGAAGACTATGCTGGGAAATTGACATATAATAGATAAATATATTGCAAGGGAAAGATAAAATAAGAGATGATGGGCACCAACTAAATAAAAGTTTGAGATTTGGAGGAGAATATGTTGGAAACCAGTTAAAATGGAAAATGTTGGAAATCAGCCAAATAATAGCAGGAGAGTTGGAGGAGATTATGCTGGAAATCAGCCAAAAAATAGTGAGAGTTTTGGAGAGATTATGCTGAAAATCAGCCAAATATAAAATGCTGGAAATCAGCCAAATAACAGTGGGAGGTTTGGAGGAGATTATGCTGGAAACCAGCCAAACAATAGGGGATGCTCTGGAGGAGATTATGCTGGAAATCAGCCAAATAACAGATGGAGTTATGGAGGAGAATATGCTGGAAATCAACCTAAATAAAACATGCTGGATATCAGCTAAATAATAAATAGGTGATGTGGAAGAGGATACGGATCTTGAGATAAATCTGTGTAACATGAAATGTGTAATAGATGATTATTTATTTATTTATTAGTTAGTTAGTTAGTTAGTTAGATTTATATGTTGCCCTTCTCCAGAGACTCAGGGCAGCTTACAATGCATTAAGTAATAGCCTTCATACTTTTGTATATACCTGCTTAGTAGGGCTTTTGGCCCCCCCAAGTGGTGTTCTTTTTTATACAAAGTCAGCTTATTGCCCCCACAATCCAGGTCCTCATTTCACCTACCTCGAAAGGATGGAAATCAACCTTGAGCCTGGTGAGATTTGAACTTGCAATAATTGCAGGCAGCTGGCAACTAAGTGCTACTTTAACAGCACTTAGTCCACTGCGCCACCAGTGGATTAGCGGGGAAAAAATCAAAGATAAATTGATAAAGTTCAAGATTTTAAAATTTGGTAAAATGGGTCTAGAGATTAATAAATATGGATAGAACTTTGTTTTATAAACTGAAATAAAAATAGAGTTGTATTGAATTTGAAATTAAGATTTGTGGTGATAAAATTGCAAGGTAAATAATTAGACTAAGAGGTTAGAATATTGTTAAAATTTATATTTTGATATTGATGTTAAAAGATGTAACAAAGACAATTTGGAGAAGAAACAGATATAATTTGAATTGATACATGGATATAAAAATGAGTTAAGTTTACCTGGAAACTAAATCTGTGGTGATATAATAGAATTGTCTAGATTAAGATGCTAGAATCTATGTTTAAAAAATTTTCTTCTTATGTTTTGATTTTTACTTTTAAAAGATGTAATGGGAAATTGTGAATGGAGCTGGTTAAAGAAATGTAAGTGTTGTACCTATCTATGACCAGATCGAGACTTCATTCTTGAAAGTTATATTTTATGTTTATGTTTGGAAAAAAAAATATTTATTAAAAAAATAATAATAATAAAAATTCTGCCTGGCAGCTGTTCCAAACTGACCCAACAGTTTGTCTCACCTTGCTGAGTCCTTATTCTTCTGCTACTTCAAGCTATTCAGGCATATCCTGCCATTCTCTGATATGCCTGTGATAAGTTCTTGACTGCCTGCAAAAGCTGTTGCTTCCTGGAGCTTCTAAGCAATTATGTTCCCAGGAGAGGCTTACTTGTCATTGGAAAGCTAGATTGGGAAGAAATTTGAAAAAAAATAGTAGCAAGAAAATATGTCTCATCCCACGCAAATATGCCTCACTTTTAGGGAACTCTGAAAGAAGGATGCAATGAACTTGATGGTTACGTGTTGCCATGAAACAGGTGGCTGCTGCAGCCACTTCTCAAAGCAAGGTGCTTGATTAATACTCCAGAGAGCAGTGCTGGTTGTTTTCCTGCTATTGGATGACCAGGGCAGGACAGACCAAACTTTGCACTTATCTGTAAGCTGCCAAGGCCCTTTGCACACCCAGTGAATCACCCTGGAAAAATACCTAATATTGAGGCTCTTAACTGTTTTGTGAATGGACAAACTCAGTCAGCAGCCCTTCTGTGCAAGTATCTACAATGTACAGAAGTGTGTTCTCAGATTTTCAAAAGTGCTCACCTTCCTGGTAAGTCTCATATAAAGTGAGCTAGATGGCAAATCAAGAAGGAGGTAATAAAGGGATGGATATAGGGATGCCATACCATCCAGTTCACCAGTTGACAGGTGCTTTGCTCTACAACTTATGTTTTTTACTCAGAAAATAAAACTTTTTAGAACCTTCAGATTCAGGACTAGTGTTTCAGAGAGAGACTGGCTGATCCAGGAGGGAGAAGTCAAGTAGGGAATTAGTCTGGAATCCTTACTTAGGCACAAGAGAAAAAGGCCTGATACCCCCCCACCCCCCCCCAAATGCTGTTGAATCTTATCTAGTCTGGTTCAGATGCAAACTGCCAGTCTGGGAAGATTTCTATGTAAAAGACATGAGCAATAAAGTAGCTAATTGAACTCTTCACTTACGGATCTGGTTGTTCAGGCCTAACATAGCCTGATCATTAGGCAAAATGAAGAAACAGCCACAAAGTGTCATGGAAGCACTAGTAAGACTTTTATATGAAAAACGAAATATTGGCTGGCCTTGAACACTATATATTTTGACTTGAAGGAGAATTGACATTTGCTATTCTGCCTCGGGCAGCAAAATCCAATCAAGTTTATGAGAACTGATTTTTAAATTTTCTTCTAGGACAGAGTATCTTTCCACTTAGCCTGTGGCAGACAGCAGGCTTAGAAAGGCAAAGAGATAAGAGTGCAGTCCTGCAGGGTGCCAGGCTATGCTAGCCAGAAGGATTGGAGAGCTGAGGAGAAGGAAGACTCCATAACATGCTGCAGGAAGCCATAAGAGTGTGGCTTTATCCTTTATCCACCCTTTATCCACCCTTTATCAGCATCTAAGCATCACACCAGCAAAATGTTCAATGAGTTGTTGTTGTTGTTTTAGTTCATAGGAAAGTAGAAATGATCATGACCCAACTTCCTCTTTCAATAGATTGTCTGGCTTTGCCTTGAGAAATGTGCTCATTTAGTTTTGAAGATGTGAAAATGTGGAAGAGAAACATTCCAGTTATAATTACATGGTACAGCTTGTCTGCTGTCTGCATACCCATTACTGTACATTTCTTGAAAACTGTGCCATTTCTCTTTTAAAATTTTGTAAGCCATTTCTTCCAATTAGAAAATGCAATTGTTTTATTGATAGGAAATAGTTTAGTTCATTCCAGATCAAATCTGACTCTATTACATCTGTACTCAGATTACTGGGCTCTAGTAGGATCTAACTTTGTTGCTAAAGTTTGCTTTCCTCAGCCAAACTCCTCTCAGTTACCCAACGATTTACAATATCTAATTTGCTTTTCAGTGAAGAAACTACTTAAGAAAATCTCATTTTACTGTGCCATCAACAATATAATAGCTGGGCAAGCCATATTTTTTTTCAGTGTTCTTAATCCTTAACTCACCATAATATGAGAATTCATCAGAAGAATCTACCCCAAGAGTTGGTCTTGTTCCATTTAGCCAACTAGCATTGTGTGTGCCAATTTTATTGTTGAAATTATCAGCACCTTTTCAGACTTTCAGGGATATGCAGTCCAGTCATACCTGAAAATCTCAGAGATTAAGCTGGAAGATAGGTCAATTGGAGATAAAACCAATCTGTTACACCATCAGTTTCATCATCCCTGTACTGGGGTAAGAAGCCAGAACGAAAAGGTGGAGTTGACATCTCCCATGATCAGTCTGCAATCTTCATTTTATGTCTCAAGCATTTTTGAGCCAGCAAATGCAAATGTTAATAGTACTATTATTATTAATCCCCTTCCCTATACATAAGTACTGTAGAAATCTCAAAAGTTTCTAATCTTCCAATCTATATCATGTATGACTTCTAACAAGGACACAATTCTTTAAACCTTGGCAACTTTTAAGATTTCTGGACTTCAACTCCAGCATGGCTGTCTGGGGAATTCTGGGAGTTGAAGTCCAGAAATCTTAAAAGTTGCTAAGATTGAACACTCCTGCTCTAAAATAAATTCCTCATTGCAACTCCAAATTGGACAGTGGTTTGAAGTCAGGAGGGGGAAAAACAATTTCGATTCCCTTTTTTTTGTTTCATACATGTTGAAGATTTAGAGCCATGCTTCCTAAAAATGTGGCTTTTTGTGATTTTATCTTGCAGATGGGAACCAGTTGTTGAGGATATGGAGGTTTGAGACATTTCCCCTCTAATTTCTATTTGATTAGATTGTCTTCTACCTCTTAATTACATTGTGAGCTATTTAGCTGTTTAATAAATGTCTGTTTAGTCATTGTTTCACTCTGTTCCCCAATATTATTCTAGTCTTCCTTAGCATATTTATCCTTTCAAAGTATTTCCCAATAGGATGTGCAAAATTGCCTTAAAAACTGTCATATGAAAGAAAGGGATGCACAATCTTTTTAAAGCATGAACCATCTTTTCTGTGGCTTGCCCAGAGCCACATTTCAAAAACTGAATGGGGACAGGACAAATTTATCTGCATTTAATTTATATTTCCATTTAATTAAAATTCAGTGTAACCAAGTAATGCATATAAGAGGATTATTTCCCATCTGTTTAATAATTTTCCTTTTTGGTCCATTACAAACTGAAGTTCAGTAGCTATTTTTGGAAGGATTTTGGAAACTGCAGCTACGTTTTTACAGGAACTTTTTGTATCCCTAGATTGCAAGCTAAGTAAAATTTGATTGAAATGCGTCTCCCCCCCCACCTTTTTTTTTTTTTTATTGCTGGTGATCTGAACAGAGCTGTTTACTGATTGTTGACTGTGGAGTTCTAGTAGTAGAAGTCCACATATCTTCAACTTGCCAAGATTGAAAAACTCTGATGTAGACAAAGAATAAATCTACTCTTTCTTACTTACCTATCACACATTAAGAATGGGTCATAAAAGCAGAAATGATTCTATTTTGTCAATGGTTTATCCCTTAGACATTCTCAATGTGATTGTAAAAATGTGGTCAAATGCAGCTTTGGCTATATAAGAGACTGATCTAGTGGTTACAGCATCAGGCTAGAAATTGGGATATTGTGAGTTCTAGCCCCACTTAATCATGAAAAATAGTTGGGTGATTTTGCACCAATCATTATCATTCGGTTGAGCCCATCTCACAGGATTGTTATTGTTCTGAGGAGAACAGCAGGAGGAAATAATATTAGGTATGTTCACCATCTTAAGTTATTTATAAGAACAATAATGGAGAGATATAAATTAAAAATTAAAAATATGCAATGAATAAAGCTGCTGGTCACATGGACTGTTTGGGGCCATGTTCACAGAAACAGCCTAATCATCTGTTAAAAACTGCTACATCACGTGGAAATATACCCAGGCAGGCAAATGGTAGGAAGGTGTTAATGTTATGAGAAATGTCATTGGAGAACATCTTGTATGCACTGAAGTATATATGGAAGAAAGAAACATAGTTTGCAATGCACTGGTGCATTTTTTCAACACAAAAATGACAAGTGAGATTAAAGCATATTTTCTCATTAAAAGGTGTTAAGCTCAGCATTTCAGAGCATGTGGATCTGCCAGCATAATTTTCCTTTAAATGCTTAACTTGTAGAAATTTGCAAAAACAGGTCTCTCTATACCCCGCCTTCAACCTGTTCTCTGGGCTGAATTGCCTAACATAAATACCCACACAAGAGGATTCTTTTTCTGGAACGTTCTCACAAAACTGCTGCTGTTGCACATCACAATATCTTAGAAAAATATGTAAAGTGTTTGACGTAACATAATGCGTATGTGCATGCGAGCACTGCTGAGAGGTGGAATCTTACCTGCAAAGGGTTAATGAAACAGACCTACAAATGTAACAGAAAGAACTTTTTAAGGAATTACATGAATTACATTAGTAGTCAGTACCACTTCCTTTAAAATGATTATGTCTCTTAAAGAAAGAATCAATTTTTGGGAGACCTCAGTGAAGTAACTGTTTCCTCTGGCTTCTGTAAGAATATGCTATGCCTGTAGATTTTGCATGAGGAGAAAAAAACAAGACATATAAAAGGTAAAAGTAAAGGTTCCCCTCACCCATATGTTTTCAGGTGTGCCTTAGTTCAAAACTCAAGAAAGAAAAGCCCCAACCCCATGTTTGTAGAGAAAGGTACTTTACTGAGTATGAACTGAATGCAACAAAAGTTGACTCTATGGGGCGGTGCTCATCTTCGTTTCAAAGCTGAAGAGCCAGGGCTGTCTGAAGACATCTCCGTGGTCATGTGGCCAGCATGATTAAATGGCAAAGGCGCACGGAACACTGTTACCTTCCTACCAAAGGTGGTCCCTATTTTTCTACTTGCATTTTTTACGTGTTTTTGAACTGCTAGGTTAGCAGAAGCTGGGACAAGTAACGGGAGCTCACCCCAGTACGCAACACTAGGGATTCGAACCGCTGAACTGCCAATCTTTCGATCAACAAGCTCAGTGTTTTAGCCATTGAGCCTTAGCCATTGAGCCACCATGTCTTGGTATAAAATATAAAATTCCTCTATCATTTACCATATTTTTTGGAGTATAAGACTTCCCCTCCCCTAAAAGAGGGTGAAAATTTGGGTGCATCTTATACACCGAATGTAGCCAAAAATGCAAGGCACTGAGGAGGTGATGGTCTATGGCAATCCCTGCAGCCTGGAACAGCTGATTGGGGTATTCTGGGAGGCCGATCCACCCACCAGTCAGCTGCTCATGCTGAATCAGGCTGCAATAATGTGCTGAAGCTGACCTGGCTGTTTGCTATTTGCTACAAGGACTGTCAGAGTTTGCAATAGCAAGCAAAACACAAGCAGAGGAGAGGAGTTTCAGTTTCAGTTTTAGTTTCAAAGATCAGCACAGCATGCAGCTTTAGAACATGGACTCAGGCTCCTTGCTGTCTCCTTCCTTCTTGCTCACACAGCAAATACTGTTTCAATTTCCAAACAGTATCATACACTGATAGGACACTAGCCAGATGCTGGTAGGAAAAGGCAGATTTTTTTTTTCTTATTTTCCTCCCCCAAAACTAAAGTGCATTTTATACTCCGGAGCGTCTTACACTCTGAAAAATACAGTATATATTGTCATGCATTTCTTGAACTTCTCAAGAGATTTCTAGAACAGAGGTTCCCAAACTTGGCAACTTTAAGACACTTGGTCTTCTTCTTTCTAGTGTTTTCCTGCAAGTGCAGGGTCCGCTTTAAAGCACTTGGATTGCAACTTCCAAAATGCTGAGGCTGAGGAATTCTGGTTATGAAAGTTCACACTTCTTGAAGTTGCCAAGTTGGGAACCCCTGGTGTAGAGTAACTTCCATCAGAAATGTTTGACTGCAAGAAAGAAACCTTAAGAAGAATGTAAAATAAAAATCTCAATATGAATGTGGGTAAATATTTATAGGAATATTGTATGGTAGTTGGGAATTCTTTCTTCTGGACACGCCTTCTATTTTGATGATTTTGCCTTAATGGAGGTTTGTGCTATTATCAGGTGAAAGCTGATGTTCTAAACTCTATATGTATTACGTTACTCTCTGCAATCCTATCTATATTGCTATTTTTTTCCTTGGTATTTTTTTAATAATTTTCAATAAAGATTAAAAAAAGGAAGAAATTTTAATGAACAGGATTCTAGTGGCAGGCTGATGGCCTTGGTGACTG
Organism: Masticophis lateralis; assembly: GCA_030761175.1. Classification (NCBI taxonomy): domain Eukaryota; kingdom Metazoa; phylum Chordata; class Lepidosauria; order Squamata; family Colubridae; genus Masticophis; species Masticophis lateralis. The sequence continues at coordinate 221,935,382 of JAUDYJ010000002.1, forward strand.
TATTTCAAAGGAGACAATGCGTGTAGCGTTCTGGGTGCCTACCGTACTGCAATCCCAGATGGGCCCAGGGGTGGGTTCTACTTACCTTTACTACCAGTTTGCATCGTGCACGTGCACACATACTCTTCTGTGCATGTGCAGATCAACTTTGATGACATCCAGGTCAGTGGGCGGAGCCTCCCCCCGGTTTTACTACCAGTTCTCGCGAACCAGTCCAAACGAGGGGCAACCCACCACTGGATGGGCCTATTGGTGAGTACTGATGGGAACTGCAAACAATGTTTCTTCCTTTAACCATTCACACACTGGAAGACCACCAAGTGAGAGAAGTCTTTTGGAAAACAACGAAGACGTATGGTTAAAGAATAGGGAAACCATTTGGGAAAATAAAGAAATGAAAGGTCAGTAACTTGGTTTATCACCAAGATCAACAAGGTTTGTGGGGACTTAAGAGAGAGTCTTCTGCTTAAGCCTCCCTTTGGATTTTCAACCCAAAGGAAATGGGCTATTTTTTTTAAAGGTTATCTTTATTTTAAAAGTCATCTGTGACTATTTGAAAAGGTGCTTTAAAATACACTTTTCCTCAGTTTGCAAACTGAGAAAAAAGCTTTTGCTATTATTGAATAGGTACAACAAAATCTTAATACAATTTATGTGGCAAACCACTTTAGGAAAACTAGACCCTTGAAAAATACAAGGAAACACATTCAATGAAATAGGGAAGAAAATAAATAAGTGATGAATTAAGCAGCACTGTGCCTCCTGGAGTTATTTAAAGACGAGCAGTTTTGCAGAACTTATTTTTTTCTTTTTAAAGAAATTCTTCACACAACACATACGCCTAAACAAGCTGTTCCCATCACTAGTACATATAAAACTGTGTTGGATTATGCCCATTACAATGTATTTCCTTCCTAATTCTGCCTGGCAACAGTCCCTGGGTTGTCATGTGATGCCGATTCATCTGGACCGAAAGGAGAACTCTGCAGCCCATGTGGTTTTGCTCCATGCAATATGTTCAGAGGCTGGAGGTTATAGCAACACAGCCATACAACTTCAAATTAACCATGTGGCCTCCTTATACTTTTGCGGTATAAGTAAATGCATTAATAATATGGAGGGAAGGAGAGGGAAATTCTCCAGGAAAACATACCCTTTGTATTCTGTCTCATTGGTGTTTTATCTTCTGGAAACGAGATTGCTTACAAATGCAAGGTCAGATAAAGGTGACCGAAGAAGGTATACTAACAAGACATTTGTTCCCTCTCCAGAGTGTGATGACTTCCTTCCTTCCTTCCTTCCTTCCTTCCTTCCTCCCTCCCTCCCTCCCTCCCTCCCTCCTTCCTTCCTTCCTTTTTTTTTTTGGTTGAATAAGAAGCATAATCAATTCATATTTATTCATTTATTTTAGAACTCCTTAAAAAAGAAAGAAAGTAAAAGAAGCCAGGAACATTTCCTTACATAGACATCACCTATGGTGTCATTCACTCTGGCATGTAAGAAGGTTCATTCAATTCTGTCTGATCAGGGAGCGTAATATTTTTAAATTAAATTTTGCTTTATAATGAAGTTTTCCTCAGATCTGTTTGTGAAACTACAGAACTTTCAAGACTGAAGCAAGAGGAACTGCCTGGTTTAGTCCTATAAATTCAGAGTCAGCATTTATGGAGAAGCTTGGAAGTAACAAGTTAAGTATACTTCTGCAAAATTACATAATAATTATGGTCTTGAATCCTTTTCAGTAAAGTTAGTTGAACTGGCTGTTACAGAGACTTGGCATTGTAAACTGCAAACCTTGTCTATTGTGGTTATCCAGGAATTAAATTTTCTGCATTCTGAGGAATCAAAGGAACTTTTGCACTGGTTGATCCTAAGCTGACAACAAAATCTGTATACCACTCTTTTGACGAAAATAGTATTTTGGTTTGAACTGTTTTGAAGAATTTACTTCTTATTAGCTTAACTTTATTTTTAGTATGTATATATTTATGGGATTTATTTACTACCTAAAACAGCCATAAGCATTTTATGTAGAACAAATCATAGAATAAGATTAGTGCAATTAATAAATACTACTGATATATGGTTGTTCTAATTAAAAAGCAGCTTGAAATCAAAACCTTTGTGGCTTTTATTTTAATCTATCTCCTTGGGATTCATTGTAGTCAAAGGTGACATTTAAAAAAATTGTAGGAGAATAATTATAAGGAGGTTCCAAGCATGCTTATATTATTCCAATTCATTCCTTATGGCCAATGTTTAGAACCAGTGGTGAAGTCTAAAATTTGTTACTACCGGTTCTGTGGGCGTGGCTTGGTGTGAGGGGGTGTAATGTGACTGGGTGGGCATGGCCAATTTTTTTTAACACTTTTAAAACCATTTTTTCTACAACTTCTTCGGCGAAGAGGTTGTAAAAAATGCTTTCAAAAGGCTCCGACGATCCAAGCTAAGTTGCCTGATCGGCAGAGGCTTTTTAAAAAACCTCAGCGGATCAGGCAACTCAGCTTGGATCGTCAGAGGCATTTAAAAGAAAAAAAATCGTCAGAGGCATTTAAAAGAAAAAAAGGGGTTTTTTTCTTTTAAATGCCTCTGACGATCCAAGCTGAGTTTCCTGATCGACAGAGCCTCTCGGTAGAGGTGCTTGATCGGCAGATCCAACTCAGCTTGGATCATCAGAGGCATTTTAAAAAAAACACCTTTTTTTCCTTTTAAATGCCTCTGACGATCCAAGCTGAGCCAAGCGATCATCAGAGTCTTTTTTTTTAACTTTTAAAAGCATTTTTTGGCCAAACAGGTTGTAGAAAAAAATGCTTTTAAAAGTAAAAAAAAAGCGTCTCATGATTGTGCGGCTCAGCTGGGCATGGGGGGAGAGCAGAGATTTTTGCTACCGGTTCTCTGAACCACCTGCCTCCATCGCTACTGGATCAGGCAATGCGGACCGAACTGGGAGCATTTCACCCCTGTTTAGAACATATGTATAGCTCTAATAGTATAGCTAAATATCGTAAGTAGAATAAAATAAAAGTACTTACAGACTGATGCTGAAGATCCAAAGGACAAGTAAAGTCAGCTAAGGAAGTTACTTGCTATGATTAAAAAGTCAGCATCTGTAAACTTTCTGTTGTTATCCTGGGAGGAAGGATATTTTTAGAGCCACTAAATCTTCTAATAAAGAAAGGCACAGCAGAGGCAAACGGAAAAAACAGAAGAGAGGCTGCATGCATGATGATTAAGGTAGCCTTAATATTATACAATTATACAGATTCGGATGGACCTGGACTCTGATAGTGCAATTCGGACCGAGATGATGGGGGCAGGTCTTAGTCCTATTATGTGGAATGAGTTTGATCTTGTGACTTCTGAGGAAGTGGACAAGGCTGCAGGGGCGATGAGTTCCTCCACTTTTTGTTGGACCCTTGCGCCTCCTGGCTGGTCTTAGCCAGCAGGGAGGTGACACAAGGCTGGCTCCAAGCTTTAGTTAACGCATCCTTGAGGTAAGGGGTCCTTCCCGCAACCATTGAAGGAAGCGGTAGTGAGGCCCCTCCTCAAGAAGCCTTCCCTGGATCCAGCAGAATTAAAGAACTTACATCCAGTCTCCAACCTACCCTTTTTGGGAAAGGTTGTAGAGAAAGTGGTGGCACTTCAGCGCCTGTGGTCATTGGATGAAACAGACCTTTTCAGTCTGGCTTCAGGCCTGGCTACAGCACAGAAACTGCTTTGGTCACACTGATGGATGATCTCTGGCGAGCCCAAGATGGGGGTCATTCCTCCATCTTGGTGCTACTTGACCTCTCAGCGGCTTTCAATACCATTGACCATGGTATCCTTCTGGGACGACTAAGGGAGTTGGGACTGGGAGGCACCATGTTACAGTGGTTCTCATATCTCTCTGGTCGGTCACAGTCGGTGTTGGTAGGAGGACAGAGGTCAACCCCTAGGCCCCTCGTTTGCAGAGTACCTCAGGGCTCGGTCCTCTCTCCCCTATTTAACATCTACATGAAGCCGCTGGGTGAGATCATCCGATGATACGGGGTGAGATATCAGGAATACGCTGATGATATCCAGCTGTATACAGTATCTCTACCCCGCGTCAATTCAGTGATACAGTGGATGTGATGTGCCGGTGCCTGGAGGCTGTGAGGGTCTGGATGGGAGTCAACAGGTTCAGACTTAACCCAGACAAGACCGAGTGGCTGTGGGTATTGCCTCCTAAAGACTATGTTCATTGCCCATCCCTGGTTCTGGGGGGGGGGGGAGAAATTGTTCCCCTCAGATCGGGCTCACAATTTGGGTATCCTCCTAGACTCACAGCTAAGATTAGAACAACATCTGAGAGGTTGAAAAGTGTTTGGAGACTACAGTTGGTCCAGAATGCAGCTGCGCGAGCTATCATGGATGAACCTAGATACACCCACATTACACCAATTCTCTGCGAGCTGCACTGGCTCCCTATTGGTCTCTGGGCAAAATTCAAGGTGTTGGTTATTACCTTTAAAGCCTTACATGGCTCAGGGCCAGGTTATCTTCGAGACCGTCTTCGACCACATAACTCCCAGTGACTGGTAAGATCCCACACAGTTTGTTTCCTCCGGGTCCTGTCAGCTAAACAATGCTGGCTGGCGGGCCCACAGGGGAGGGCCTTCTTTGTGGCTGCCCCAGCTCTCTGGAACCAGTTACCTCCTGAGGTCCAGACGACCCCCACCCTATTGGCCTTCCGAAAAGCGGTGAAGACCTGGCTTTTCTGGCAGGCCTGGGGCCGTTGATCTCGCTGTTGTGATCTTGTGTGATCCAGCCATGAATGGTGTGAATGGGTTTTAATGTTTTAATTTTTAAATGTTTTTATAATGTTTTTTTAATGCGTTGTAAGCCACCCTGAGTCTTCAGAGAAAGGCGGCATATAAATTAAAATAATAATAATAATAATAATAATAATAATAATAATAATAATAATAATAATAATATGCAAAGATCAAGCTCTCTTTCTCCTCTCTCTCATCAAATGCATCAGTTCAGAATCTCTGTGCCCCCATAACAGACCTAACCCCCCACACACAAACACATACTTGAAGTGCTTATTTACCTTGACCATTAATAGATCAGATTCTTGTGTATAAGTAGCATGAAATAAACTTTTGAACTCTATCATGGCTCCTGATTTCTTGCACTGGACATTCTCTTTATTATCAGAATGTTTTTTATCCAATTTTTTTTTTTTTTTGCTTGTTTTTATGCTTGCATCTCATTATTTAAAGCGCTCCATGGCTTAGGACCTGGATACTTATGAGATCGCCTTCTGCTACCGATAGTCTCCCACTGGCCAATATGCTCCCACAGAGAGGGACTCCTCAGGGTGCCGTTGGTGAGGGCACCTGCCCTCTGGAACGAATTGCCCCCGGAGATATGGATGATCCCTGACCTACGCATCTTTCACCGTGCCCTCAAGACGTTATTGTTCCAACAAGCAGGGCTGGCCTAAACATGAATTTTAATGGTTATCTTATTTTAATGATATTTGGGGCCAAATTATTTAATATGTTTTTGAATTGTTTTTAAATTTTGTATATAGGTGTGTTTTATTGTTGGCTGTGCACCACCCTGAGTCCCTTGGGAGAAGGGCAGTATAATTTTTTTTTAAATTAATTAATTAATTAATTAATTTTGGGATTTTCTTAGAATATATATGAACACCTTTGTGTGTGGGTTTATCACATATTCCATTTTTAATAGTCACAGGCATATTGCTGCCAGAAAATGTAGTTAATATGGTATTGGTGACACATATAATCAAAACACAGACAACCAAATAGCAAAGGGATTTCTTAACACAAAATATGGGCTCCACAGCAACGGTGAATTCTTTTATCTGAAATTCTGTGAGGCTAGTATTTTCAAATTGGGGAGATCTAATTATTTATTCATCAGTACACAGATAAAACCTATACCAGAAATCTCAAATTTCATTATCTTAACCCTATTTATAACATAGTACTTATTTATTAAGAAAATATATAATAATTTTGTAATCTTGTAACCCAACCTCTGAATAAATTGTACTATTATCATAGATAAACATATCTGAGTAGGTCTCCCAGTACCAGATTTCTCATCACTTAATTACCTCACCAAAAAAGAGGATTATTAATTTAATGTATGGGGATTTCCAGATCTGCACATTATCTAAAACGTAGCCAGAGATCATGGTTTCTGGAGTAAATCTTCAGCTGCACCTCCTGTTTTAATAGTGGTGGTTTGATAATTGGGAAGACAGAGAATTATGAATCTAATGTTACGTTAGAATATATTGTTCCTTTGGCCCCGTTTCTTGTTCAACTGTCTCTGGACCACAAATTTTAAAAAAAATCTGCTACACAAAGAACCTGGAATATAGAACCTGGAATAAGATATACAATAGCTACCTTGAATAAGGCTGGCCCACTGAAATAGTGGGGCTGTCATAAACACACTTTTCAAATTAAAAAAATATCTCAAAACAAAAATGACAAAGTTTTTCAGGAGGCTATATGCCAGACAAAGTTTTGAGCAAGATGCAATGGTTAAATATGGACTGTTTAAACTTAACCAAGCTTCCTATTATGAGTAGGAAGTATTTGCAGCGCTCCAGAGATTGAGGACATAGTGTGTATATATTCACTCAACATTGCATAACTGATTATTACCATAACTTCCAGTCTCTATAAGTTGTATGTTGCCTACCCAATTACTGTACACCTACAATAAATGAGTTTTCACTTCACAGTAAGAACAAATGGTCTACCATGACCATGTCCCTCAGTTACAGCCAAGGACAATTGCAGAGAGAAAATAGCTTCACAAGCAGCATAAACTAATTTTGCCTTTAGAATTACTGATAAACATCTTGTGAGGGGTGAAAGTTGCATGGCTATCTGATGTTACTGCTGTCTTCAAAGAGAGAAATTTAATTTAGTAAGTGCAAGGATGCATTTTTTTAATAAAAGCCTGGAGGTTTGATATTTTTTACAATCATACGATTACTGCAGAAAGACTAAAACAGGAAACCTGCTTTTAGCTTGCTTGGATTCTATAGACAGATAAGATTTATTAGATAATAGATAAAAATTTATCAGATAGATTCCAGAGAAAACCAAACATGTTTTGTAGCAAGGAGCCTATAGAAAAAGAATTAAGTACTTAGGCTAGTGTTGAGATGAAAATCTATTTTAATACCTCATGCCCTTGGGTCTTTTTAAAAAAATTATATATGCTAATCCCCTTTTTAAAAGTCTATTCCTTCTTTGGGGTACACTTCGTTGGGGCTCTTCAACTTTTAGCTTCTTATCTCATGATCTTCCAACTTTTAGACTACTCCAGGATAGTATTTCTATTTCCCAGGCTTACATGATGATTTAATTCTAAACAAACTGACCACTTTCTTTTATCACATATGCATTTCTTTGTTTCCTGACATCTCAGCTCTTCAGCAGATGGGAATGATCATGAATCTTTTGTTAATCATCTCACTAACTCAATGAATCATTGTTTGGTCTGCTAAACAATGCAGTACAATCTAGAAGTTTCCTGCTGTCTCTATCTTCCACATTTCAGAATCTAAAATGTAAAACAGTCAAACTCTATTTCTAGCAGGCCAAAATCTTGGGATGATTTCTTTTAAAGAACTCATTGGTGAGATATAAAAGATTTTTAGAATGTGTCATATGTAACCCTTTGGCAAGGGCAGAAGAGCCAAGTCATAATCAATTTTGTTCATTTACAAAGTATAACACTTGTTTGTACTATATCTGTCAGGATTATGTCAACGTAAGAGAATATTATTGTTATTTATGATGAATTGCCCTATTCATGTGATCAAGAGACTGTTGGCATCTGTCCTCCCTTATGCAGATATACACAAACACATACAATGTCCACATAATACTCCTGAATGATCTTCAGATGGATAGTCCAAAGGCTCCCATCCCTGGGAAAATAGATTTTCTCCCTGCAGATATTCATTGTTTTTGCCTCCATTCACATCAAAGATCAGCACTATATCTCTGGAGGTGTGTATGAAGTAAGTCCATCCATTTCTAAATCAGCTGCTTCTCCAAAAGTAACACTGTGAAGATGTTTTTGCCCTCTAGAACTGTAGCTAGTTGTGCTTTGGTTTTTCTCTTTAACATGAAAAGATGTTGAGGAGAAAAACACTGTTGTGGCCCGCCAGTTGCCTGCACGGATTGTGGCTGATCCCGACGAGGAGGCTGGTGTAGTGTCACACCAGCAGCCTGCGCAGCCGGCACTTGTGTCAGACAGCAAGAAGGTGGAAGAGGATGTGATGCCAGAGGCAGAGACTCAGCCAGGGCCTTCAGAACCTCCAGAGACTCCTTCCAGTGGAGAGAGCGAAGTGGAGGAGACTCTCCTCAATGCTCGGGCACACAAGGCTGCCAAAAGGCAGGAGTGGCTACTCAGGAGGAGGAGGTAGGGCTTGAGGATAATTGGCCACTCCCTTAGTTTATTTAAGTCGCACGCAGCTAGTACTTTCTTGCTAGAAACAATGTCTCATTACTACAGAGCATCTTGGAGAGCAAGTGACTTCTCATATCTGGTTTTCTGGGCTAATTGCCAACCTTTGTCAGACTTTGTTCTTAATAACTTTGATAAGGACCCTTTGCACAGGGAGCCTGCATTCTTGAAAGGGGTTTGTTTGGAATTAAACAGTGTTTGCAAAGCTTGGTGTGTGTCACATTCTCTGGGAATCCGAAGCTGGGGCAGAACAAACTCAAGAATGAGAGTAGAACACCTGCTGCTGTTCCTGCCTTCCCCCATCAGCTTCCTGGAAGAAGCAGTGGTTGGATTAAAGTAAGAAGATAGGAGGCCAGTAGAGAGAACACATGTATTGACATTAGAACAATTAATAAGTGGAACAACTTGCCTGCAGAAGTTGTGAATGTCCCAACACTGGAAATTTTTAAGAAGATGTTGGATAACCATTTGTCTGAACTAGTGTAGGGTTTCCTGCCTGGGCAGTGGGTTGGATTAGAAGACCTCCAAGTCCCCTTCCAACTCTGTTATTCTATTCTATTCTAAGATTTAGGAAGTGAATCCAGAAGAAGTGTGGAAAGGCTTCTAGACATATTGACGCATTGGTTAGAATGCAGTATTGCAGACTCCTGCCCACAGTCAGGAGTTCGATCCTGACCGGCTCAAGGTTGACTCAATCCGCCATCTTTCCGAGATTGGTAAAATGAGGACCCAGATTGTTGGGAGCAATATGCTGTCATTTGTAAACTGCTCAGAGAGTGTGATAAAGCACTAGGGAGCAGTACATAGGTCTAAGTGCTATTGCTATTGCAATTGCTATAAGATCTGAAACAAAGCCTGGTTATCTTGGGAATGAAACCATATGAAGAATGCCAAGATATAGAGCTATACAATATAACATCATAAAAATAAAAGTTAGCCAAAATAAATATCCTGAGATGGGTTTAATTATATAGCTCTGATATGCATATTGAATTGTGGATCATAATTAAAGCAACTATGGGGGCACTCGGTGGGGATGATAGAGATTATATTCTATCATAGGAGTCTCCAAACCTGGTAACTTTAAGACTTGTGGACTTCAACTCTCAGAATTCCCCAGCCAGACATGCTTCTAGATATCTCTAGAGAAGTTCCAGAATTCTGTGAGTTGAAGTTCATAAGTCTTTAAGTTGCCAAAGTTTGGAGGCCCCTGTTCTAATACACTAGAAGATAACAAGTTGGAAATGACTGTTTTAATTCAGCTTTGGTTTTGAACTTTAGATGACTCTTCCAAACTTGGAGTGACCTCTGAGGGGGAAATCTGATATTCTATGGCTCCTGGGATTTTTACCACACTTTTTTGTTCTTTAGGAAATATGGTTACCTTTATTATTTTGGGCTACAAGAAAAACAGTATGCTTCATTCAAAACCCTTTCTGTGATTGAAAATGATAGAATAAATGAAATTATCATTTCAGTTATGGGTGCACAATTGTTTAAGCTGCTTCTGCAGTTGTCATGGGGATTCAACTAAGCAACTGTTTACTTGTTTACTGAAACAATTGATATGCCATCCTCTAACTACTAAAACTCTCAGGGCAGTTCATGGCTATCATAAAACAATATCGGATCCAATATTGTCCTTTAACAGAATGAAAGAGGAAATTGGACACTCAAGCAGAAAAGTGTCCTTTAAAAAGATAAGGTGCCACCGAAGTGACAGCTATCAACTTAGATGAAAAGAAGTCAAGGACATTCCAGGTGAGACACTCTGGGAAGGACGCAACCAATGGGGCTCTCTGCATCCAACTTCACAAGACAAAAACAGATATGGAATGGCTGTTGATTTATACCAACTCACAAGTGCCCTAGGGTGTGTGGGAAGTGGGGCAGATGACAACATTTTGTTGCTATCACAAGGTAAGCTCTCTACTCCTTTTTGCATTTGTGCCATGAAACTGTACACAGACATGAAGGGAAGAGACTCACAGCACAATACTGCTTTCATCATCCTGCAGGCATCCCTTAACAGAAATAATGAGGAAGTTGTTGTTATTAGTAAGCAAAGAAAAATGGTTGCACATTTAGACACCCAGAGTCTTTCGAAGTTGGGCGGCATACAAATGTAACAGCAACAACAACAAACAACTGCTGACAGAGCTCTCAAAAATCAAATAAGAAACACCAGCCATTTTACAAGCCAGCGCACTTAATGAGGCCTCCAAATGTGCATGTGTGACATTCAGCTGTCAGAGTGGCTACCTAAGCACCTGTTTTAATGAATCCCGAAAGGTTTGGTCTTCATTCAACGGCTACCTAGCTGATCATCCGCTACCTTTTATCTAGATTATTTCTGTTTTACTATACTCTTTGAGCCCAAAATATTTTACATCTGCTTTGCATATTAAAGAGACGTAGAAGTGAATTTCCTAGTTCTCCCTCAAATGAAATGCACTACCACCTTCAATTAAATGCATTACTTTTATCTTACCAGTGCAGAAGGCAGCTAGCCTGGTGTCATCCAGATGTGTTGGATGCAACCTTTTGATAAGGGCAGAGATGACCACTCCAGCTTATCAAGTCAACATTGCTTGAATTTTCAAAATGTCTTTGACACAATTCCTCATCAAAGTTCTTGAGTAGACTTAGTGGCCATAGAATAAGATGATCTGACTTTTAATGGATGGTTAATTGGTTCATTGCTTTGTTAAAATTACACCACCAGTTTGGTGTCGTGGTTAAGGCACCAAGCTAAAAACATGGAGATTGTGAGTTCTAGTCCTGACTTAGGTACAAAGCCAGCTGGGTGACCTTGGGTCAGTCACCTAGGAAGCAGGCCATGCCAAATCAACTTCTTAAATCTTGTGAAGAAAACTGCAGGGACATGTGCAGGCAGTTGTCAGGAGTCAACACTGATTTCAAGGCATCAGAAAGAGAGAAAAATGGTTTTAAAAGGTTTTATGAAATACGTAGGAAAAAATGGATAGTTTTCTCCATTAGAAAGTAAAGGATCTATGCTGGAACCCCTGCTTTTTTACTTGCTCACAAATGAACTTGACTTAAGAGTAAGCAGTGACTAACCAAATTTGCAGTAAACTATTTAGAATGATAGAAACTGAAAATGACTATAAAGAGAACCAGAAGAAATTCTTTGAACTAGGCAAATGCCAGCAAAATTGCAAATGCAATTCAATTTAAATAAGTACAAAAGGAAGCATACTGAAGTAAAATTTCATATTCACATTGATGTAGTCTGATATGTCTGTAGCTAATTGTAAAAGGATTATAGAAACATATAAAGATGTCAAGTCAGTTTACAGCAGTGGGGAAAGGCAAAAGCTGTACTAGGGTCCATTAGGAAAGAGATTACAGGTGCCTGACGTGTCTCGTTGGCCTGCTTATCACGTGCCTAAGCAGAGGTTGCTGCTCTGTAACGTTATTGGAGGTTCAACCTTCCACGTGCCTCTAAAGGCTGGTGGCAATACGCTTGTGCTCTGGCACGGGAGCAGAAGTTAATTTTTTCCCACCAAGACCAAAAGCCGAGGAGAGAACCTGGATTTCCTTCTGAAATGGCTGATGTATTAGACTGTCCCGCGTTCGTGTCAGCGCGAGTCAATTGTCGCAATTCATCAGAAAGCCAATCTGTTTCGTGGGACGCCTTGAAAAGATCCATCCATCTGGGAAATTATTCTTTCTATCTGATGGAGAAGGAAAAATGCAGTAATTGAACTAAATACACCTCTTGAAGAAGAGATATCTGGCATTATTGAAGTAGTAGGAAGAGTTACAAATTAATTGAATATCATATGTTCATTATATAGGCAATTCAAAGAAGATAAAAACATGTTTGATCTTTCAATGTACAGTGAGGCTGTAAAAGTTATCCATGAATTTCCTGAGTACTACCCTTTCAATACTGATGTATGACTGATGCTTATATTGATATTGTGAGATCCTTTTATAATGTTTATTGAACAAAACTATGAAGCGCATCAGTGAGGAACAACTTTTCTAAAAAAAATCTAACTTTCTAATAATTTTTTATGTCTACAATATGTGACAAACTTGGATTTCATATTTGTTTTCCTTTCAGTGGACAGTAACCTATCTTTAATGTAAACATTTTGAGATAAATACGTGAAAAATACTCAAGTTCAAAGCTTCACTGAGCAAATCACGCTTCTACTATAAGAAAGGCTCAGCCTGATTTGAGTATGCCAGGCTTGGAAAGAATGGCAAAGTTCCTTATCTCCTACATATGAATAATTGTCTAAAAAGAATAACACAATTATGGAAATGTGTACATGATGTTTATCAATCTGAATAGCTGAAATACTTCCAACTAATTTTGATATGTTAATGAGGCATGTTAGCTGATTTGATTTATCCTCTGCCTAGCCTACAATTAAGCTTCTGTGTAATCTTACAATCTGTTTTGAGGTGGTATCATTTTCATCATTAATAAACACTTTAAATATGAAAAAAAAGGAAAGAGATTACAAAAAAAAATGCCAATATTTTTTTAATATATCTAGCAGTGGTATACTATGTACAGGTAGTCCTTGACTTACAACAGTTCCTTCAGTGATGTTCAAAAGTTACAATGGCACTGAAAAAAGTGACTTATCACCATTTTCCACAGTTACATGATCAACTTTTGCAATCTTCTGACAAGCAAAGTCAATGGGGAAGCCAGATTCACTTCATAACCATGTTACTAATTTAACAACTGCAGTGGTCCACTTAACTAATGTGGCAAAAAGTCATAAAATGGGGGCAAAACTCACTTAACAAATTTCTCACTTAGCAATATAAATTCTGGGTTCCATTGTGGTCGTAAGTCGAGGACTACCTGTACAGAGTATGTCACACTATATACAAGTCATACATGATATTAATAACCATTGGAAAAAGTGCTAAAGATGACAACCAAATTATCAGGTATCCTGACCATACTACTTATGAGAAAAGAATAGATTGTTTGAGACTACTTTGGAAAAAAGGCAATTAAAGGAGACATGATTGGAATGTATAAAACCAGGCATGGTTTTATATGGCAAGTCAGTGTTCTTTCTGAGTTGGAAGAAGCAAGCATTCAAATACAAGCTGCAAGGAGATGAATACACTTCACCTCCTGCTTGTGAGCTCCCAGAGATATTTGGGTAGCCATGGTGAGACTAACCTGGTCTTTGGTTATTCATTTTTAATAAAACATTTTACTTTTTATCTATTGTTTGCTCCATCATAAATCATAACAAATAATGAAATATCAGAAACTTTGGGCTGGCTGGGATGAAAATCCATCCATTTGGAGAGATGATTTAGATCTAGACCAGAGGTCTCCAACCTTGGTAACTTTAAGACCTGTGGACTTCAACTTCCAGAATTCTTCAGCCAGCTTTGCTGAGTTGAAGTCCACAAGTCTTAAAGTTGCCAAGGTTGGAGACCTCTGATCTAGATGACTTTCTAAAATAAACATGAAAGAAGGCAGAAGGGAAAGGTACACTGTCTCCTATAAGGTTTTTAATGCTCACCCAACTTCAGGAGCAGGTTTTCAAATGCACAAAGTATATCACAGTCCTTATTTTTATCTGGATCGCAATATTTTTAGATGTTTTCTTTTAAGAATGGGTGTGAATTGATAGGCCATTGTGGTATGATTTACATGGTTAGTTGAACCCTCCATCCTTACCAAATGAAGCTGCTCTCTTAGTAATAGTGGATCTAATTGCACATGAAAATCATGGGCTATATTTTCCAACCATTCATAATTTGGTTTTTATGAATTTCGCAATAACAAAATGCAAGTGATTTTTTATTAGAAAGGTAACATAGAATGAACTTGGAGCTGGTTTACTGCTGTGAACCCAATAGATTATGAGTTATTCCTACTCGTGATAATGAAAAAAATCAGTACATGCATTGCTATATTGTTGTTTAACACTCTGAATTGTACGTGTAGATTTGAAATATAATAATTGATGTCAATTAAAGATCCTCTGAAACTATCTAGTGATACAACTTTATCATTTTTATTCTTCCTATTATTATTTATTCTTGCTAGGAATGGCCCTTCATTTGAAATAAATTCTAGATCTAAACCCCAGTTCAATATATTTTCTTGGCTTTAGTATAAAGTGGAGCTATAGCCTAGATAGTATTTTCTTGATTATATTACTTTGTAAGAGTGTGTGTGTGTGTGTGTGTGTGTGTGTGTGTAGAGACAAAGAGGGAGAGGGAGAGAGAGACAGACTAGGACAGATTTGAAGGTAGCCCTTTGCTTTGTACATTTCTTAGTCATGCCAAAAAATGGGGGGGAGGGACTGTCTAGAAGAAATAAATTTAAGATAGCATCAGTACTGCTTGCAAGCTAAGTCTGGCTTCTGTATAAATAACATTAAAATAGAAAAACTTTTTGGCAGAAATCCTAGTTTTGATGTCTTGGATCAATAAACAGGTTTTCCCTCTCCATATTTAAATGTATCAAATATAAACTAGCAAATTAAGAGAAAGAGAGGGAGGAGGGAGGGGGGGAAGAGAGAGAGAGAGACCCCACCAGCACTTTAATTATGCTTCAGTAATACTTTTGAACTGGAACCTTTGTTTTTTAAAGAAAGTCTGTTCTTTGTTGCCATAGAGATAGATTCCCAGAGTGAAATTATATTATACTGGCTTTTTCCCAGGTTTTTAGCAATGTGCAATCAACTCCCACTCTTCCTTCAGTCTGTCAATAACGTTCCCACCACCCTATTTCCCAGCGCTTAACCATTTAACAGATTTAAATCTGGGGGAGACATGTGAGACATGGTTATGCGGTGGGCCGTCAAGGCGGGAGATCAGTGACGGAAAGATGAAAAAAGGAAAGGTTGGCTTCCCTTCCAAAACATTCAGCAATTGGAGTGCAAAGAAACCCTTGCCCTGTCTTTTCTTCTCCACTTTTTCCTATTATCGGAGAAGCTCTCTGAAGGGCACATTCACTGTCAGGTTCAGATATGCACAAGCACATAACAAGTGTGGTGATAGGAAGGAACAAACATCTCTATTAGTCTGACACTGCCAAAGCAATTTCATCTTGGAAAATGAATCTTGTTCTCCTGAGATGAAATTCTCTTGCATTTACGCAGCAGGCTACCTCCTCTTACAGCAGCGTGGCTTCCAAATTAGTCCATATTAACATCTTTAAAGGCTTATCAGGGCTATGGAAGAAAAACAAAAATCCTGTGAACTAGGCAAGATTTTTTTTTAGAAAAAAACCCAAAGGACTGTACTAGTTCCAAAAAAAAAAAAAAATGAGAGCTCGCAGTTTACAGTTGTTGAAATGATTTGAAGCAAATATTTCAGCATTTAAATATAAAACTTAGCAATTAAGTTACGGTACTTCCTCTTCGCTTTCTTTAGGTTAATTTTCAACATCCCACAGCATACAAATTCAATTTATTCTTTATTCCCTAGCGTTTTCATGCCCCTTTATTTTTAATGGGACTATTTTTACTGTAGGAAGTTTTCATTATAAGTGAAAAGAACTAGGAAAAGACCTTGACATATGTGCTGGATATGTGAAGGAGACACTGAGGAGAAAAAAATAGCCCACATTATTATAGCTGCAAGAAATATATCTGCTTATCATTTATTGCCTCAGAAAAACAATTGTTTACTGGCTCCCTGTTTTGGATAGGGAAATAAGTTGTATGTTATTTTTTTAAAGCATCATGTTCAGGTTAAAAGAAAGAAAATGCCAAGCGTGAATGTTTTGATGTTTTGCAAAACTGAGGTGTTTGTTTTCTTACTAGTTTTGAAATAAGTAAATGTAATGAACTTGTAGAGGGTTTTTTTTTTATTATTATTATTTGTATTGTAATATGAAATAAAATTTGAATAAAAATGATTCTGTCCAGGATTTATAGTTCACTCAGTCAAGCAGCAGGGAGCAACCCTGCCTTTCTAAAAGTCCATGTCAGAGAAAAGAGTTGTTTGCACATTGAGTACAACTGATTTCATTGCAGAGACTTTTGAATGTCCAGTGATAAATCCAGAGTTCAGGATGGAAGTTTTCCTATCCTGAGGCATCTGCAGAATGGACAATCATCTGCATGCAATCTTTTTCCCCACAGACACCACAGCACAACTTCAGGAGCTACTGCGTAGGTAAAATTGTACCGAATATTTCATTTTACCATTGACATGAATGCAAGTCAGCAGGTAAATGTACCCTCAAGGCCTTTAGGCTGAAGAATAACCAAACTTTCCTGGGCAGATTAACAGCATCCATTTTCTCCCATCCGTTTTGCATTGCGTTAACTGTGATGAAGAATATTTCCCTGCCTTCTTGACTTATGACCGCAATTGAGCCCAAAATTTCCATCGCTAAACAAGGTAACTGTTAAGTGAATTTTGCCCCCATTTAAATTTCTTTGGCCACAGTTCTTAAGCAAATCATCGCAGTTGTTAAATGAACTATGTAGTCACGAAGCAAAGCTGGCTTCCCCCATTGACTTCGCTTGTCAGAAGCTTCCTGGGAAGCTTTCAAATAGTAATCACACGACCCGAGACGGTATAACTGTCATATGTTATATGTTAGTTGCCAAATGAATTTTGATCATGTGAGGGATGCTGCAATGGTCATACATGTGAAAACAGGTCCTAAGTCACTTTTTTCAGTGCCCTTGTAAATTTGAATGGACGCTAAACAAATGGTTATAAGTCGAGGATTACCTGTACTGATCAGTATAAAAGTTGCCCTCTCCATATTTTCCTCAGGCAGCCATCTTAGACCACATGAGCCTGAATACACCATCAGGTTATTTGTTCATTGTTGGAGAGCCAGTTTGGTCTAGTGCAGGGGTCAGCCCTATGGTTCTGGAGCCGCATGTGGCTCTTTCATCCCTCTTCTGTGGCTCCCTAGCACTCAAAATATGCGTCACAACCGCCAATGTGTTACACCTGCCGTCATGCAATTTACTGAGCTTTTCAACCCCCAGTAGGCCAACCATGGATAAATCCAAGAAAAGAAAAGTTTTAGAAGAAAACAGAACGTTTAATTCAACTACATATGCTCAAGAAATAGTCAGGCACGGGAAGGGTTTTGTGGCTCCCGGTGTTTTTTTTTCCTGTGGGAAACGGATCCAAATTGCTCTTTGAGTGTTTAAAGTTGCAGACTCATGGTCTAGTGGTTAAGGCATCTAACCATCTCTGGCATGAAAACCAGCTGGGTGACTTTGGCCCAGTCACTGTCTCTCTCAGCCCACAATCTCAGACTCCGTTGACAAGTGTCAACCAATAGAACAATGCTTAGTTGATCGAGCGGGGGTGGGGGTGGGGAGGAGAAAGGACCTCTTAAGGGAAAATGCTAGGAAGAAAAAAATATTGTTGATTCTTGGCATTTAAAATTCAGCATTAAGACATTTATTTCCTTAAATAGTTGTTAGGATTACCGGGTTAACATAATTTTAGCTACCCTTTTGGTATTAGAACTCTCAGTGAATTTCATCAGCCTCAGTCCCAAGCTACACTACTAAGCAGATATAATGATTTTTAATTTAGCACCAGCATCAGACAATCACAGTAAGAATTTGTAGTCTTCATTTCTACAGATTGTCCTATTATATCCCTACAAAAAAGCTGCAGTTCTAAGAACAGAAGGCTGTAGGATGAACTTGTTCTTGCTAAATCAAGATTTTTAGCCCATGTTCGGTGACAATTTTCCTGTTTCACCATATGCACCCTTCTTCACTAGACAAAAATGGTGTTAATATTTATTTGCTTTTGTTTGCTATATTTTCCATTATCTTTCTTGAATACTAAAACGAAAATAGAAAAATAGTTTTGAGGATGAGTCTGAGCATCCTTACTGAAGGTCACCGAAATGTTAGCACTTTGGCTGCTTAAACCAAGTCCATTTGTGAATTATAAAAGTATCTCATCTAATAAAATATAAATGTCTTCTCTTAGCTAAAATTGAATGTACTGCCTATATAGGTCTCTTCTGGCCATTAATTTATATTAAGTTTTTTGCAACCATATAAGATCAGCCAAGTGATAAGCTTTTATTTCTTGTCCACTTAAATCAAAGGTAAAATGCCAGTTGAGATATTAAAAAAATTCACACAAATGTGGATCCTTTTCAAAACTGACATTTCTTCCTTATTGTGTAATACATTTTTTAAAAAATAAACAGTGGTAAAATACATGTACAGAAGTGATAGAATCTAATCACAATTTCAGGGTTAACAGATAATAATGAGCATACCTAAATGATTCATTTTATTCCAAGAACACCTTTTAAGATGGCAAGTCACTGCAAGGCCACTTAAGATATGTACTGCGGGGGGGGGGGGGTGTTAACCAATTGATCTCTTTTCACCAGATATGTTCATGCAATGCATTTGGTTGGGGATGTTTCATTTGGATTCCAGCAGTAAGCAAGAGGATGGTGGCCTAATTCTGTGAAATCGCATCTCTTTGGGATAATAGGAGTTTCAAGGGTTCATAGCTTATTTTAACTAGTTTTCTATGAATGAAAAGAGGATATTCAGGAATCATAAGTCACTTATTTTCATTTTTCAATATGGAGGGTCCAAATGAGTTTCTACATGCTTCTTGGAAACCAAGAATTATTTATTTTTATTTGTCTCAGGCTGCCTGACTCCCCATGACTCTGGCCAGCATGCAATTAAAAATCTAAAATTCAAAACATAAAAAAGGAATTATGAATGCCGCCCAAAAGAACATATAACCAATCTCCCTCACCCCCAAAAAACTATTCATCTGAAGATTTGAATTTACTTTACTCTCCCCCAAAGCCTGGGACAATATCCAACTTTTTAATAGCTTTGAATAATCATAAGGGTGGGAGCCATCTGGGTCAGAGGGTGGGGGGTGGGGGTATTATTCCTAAAGGCAGGCATCGAGAACCATAGAAAAAGGCAACTCCCTGGGTCCCACAAGATGGCACTTCTCAACTGATGGGGCCCCTAATATGGCTGCTCTGTCTGATCACATTTCATCAAAAAATCAGAGACAAATAATCCCTCAAATAACTAAACGGTAGGTCTGTGTATAGTTGAATGCCAGCACCTTGAACTGAATTTGGTAGGTAACCAGTAACCAGCACAGCTTTGCAGAACAGTTTTTTTTTTAAATTTGATTTATATGCCGCCCTTCCCTGGAGACTCAGGGCGGCTTACAATGCGTTAAGCAATAGCCTTCATACTTTTGTATATTTTATACAAAGTCAGCTTATTGCCCCCACAACTGGGTCCTCAATTTATCCACCTTAGAAAGGATGGAAGGCTGAGTCGACCTTGAGCCTGGGGAGTTTCGAACTGGTGTAGTTGCAGGCAGCTGGATGTTAAATGCTGTCTTTAGTAGGAGGCATTATCCTCCTACGCCACTCAGGCTCCACTCAGAACAGTGGGGTCACAAAGGAACGTAAGAGCCTGGATAGCTCAGCAGACTAAAAGCATTGTGATTAACATCAGCTGTCTGCAATTACTGTAAGTTCGAATCTCACCAGGCTCAAGGTTGATTCAGCCTTCCATCCTTTCTAAGGAATTTAAATTGAAGACCCAGTTTGTGGGGGCAATAAGCTGATTTTGTATAAATATACAAAAGTATGAAGGCTATTGCTTAACGCATTGTAAGCCGCCCTGAATCTCCGGAGAAGGGCGGCATATAAATCAAATTTTTAAAAAAACGAAACCAAAAAAACCCCCAACCATCCATGCCCAACACTGCTTGCACTGTTTGTTTACTTTTTATGTTTAGTTACTTTTACACCTACATTTAAATTTCTTAGTCACATGAAGGAATAGGGCTTTAATAGCAGCAAAAGAAAAGTATTTACTTTTTAAAATTTTTGCCAATGGGCAAGTTGTGACAGGCACCTCCTGCAATGCTAAATGACAGAAGGATAGACACATTACCATCCTAAGTCATGAATATGGATGACAAGTCTCTGGGACATTTAGTACTGTAATGGGCATTTGGCAAGATTCAGTAGTGTTCCTGGACCGTAGTTTCAGAAGCTGGAATTGCTGAACCTTGGAAAATGCCTCCTGATCAGTTACTATCATGTTAGAGGTACTTATCTTGACCCAATAGCAGCAGTAGGCTAAAATAAAAGGGATCAATCTTGCTTTTTATTGTAGCTACTCTACCATCCCCAGTATTTTGAATGAACCAAGGGGTCCTTGGCAGAGGTGGGTTCTACTTACCTTTACTACCAGTTTGCAACAGGGCCGTGCGTGTGCTTCTGCACTGAAGCTTCCTGATGATGTCGGGGTCGGTGGGCAGAGCCTCCCACCGGTTTTACTACCGGTTTTATAGAACCAGTCCAATCCAAACTGGGGGCAACCCACCACTGGTGCTTGGTGCTCTCTGAGCTTGTTTTCTTGCAGATGGTTCATTACCCAAGCTAGGTAACATCATCAGTGCTAGTGAGGCATGCAATTCGTTATCAGTTTATATTCTGCACTCCTCACTTGCATTGATGAAGTTATCTAGTTTGGAAAATGATACGTCTGCAAGAAGAAGCAAGCTCAGAGAGCACCAAGAACCCCTCATGTCAACCCTGAGCTACAAATATTCTCCTTTATTTCAATGATTTTTTTTCAGCATTCTGTTATATAAAGCATAAAGGAGCATAGCAGCTCTGTTAGTACACAGTACCCTTATATTTGCCTTTTTGTGCAAGACAGGTTGAGTTCTATATCTATGAAACACGCCATGTATAATTAAAATGCTTAATCTCAGAACAGCAATGTTGTTTTCAAAGATAGGAATATATAATTTTGAATATACAGGTAGTCCTCGATTTACAACCATTCATTTCATAGTGACCATTCAAAGCTACAATGGCACTAAAAAAAGTGACATGACACACTTACGACTGTTGCAGGATCCCCTAAACATGGTCACGTGTTCAAAATTTGGCCACTTGGTAACTGGCATGTATTTATGAGGTCATGTGATCATCTTTTGTGGCCTTCTGACAAAGTCCATGGGGAAACCAGATTCACTTAACAACCCTATTACTAAAATAACAACAGTGGTGATTCACCTAACAACTGCGGCAACAAAAGTTGCAAAATGAAGAAAAACTCATTTAACAACTGTCTTGCTTAGCAATGGAAATTTTGGGCTCAATTGTGGTTTTAAATTGAGGACTACCTGTACACACAAAGTGGTTAGTTTATTTCAGTGTTTGTCAAATTTGGCATCTTTATTACGTGTGGACTTCAACTTCCAGAATTCCCCAGTCAGCTGGGAATCTTCAGTCCTGGGAGTTGAAATCCATACATCCTAAAGTTATTAGATTTGACAAACATGGTTTATTTGAAGTGCATCCCCATAATGGTGAGTTATTATTAGAAATAAATTTAGCCATAAGCTATGATGCAGTTTCAGAAACTGTTTGAAATATTACCCAGGTGGACCAGTGTAACAAACAGAGTTCTCAGACATTTTAATTTCCAAACTGTTATTCTCAATAGTCGTTGCAGACAAAAAATGGAATCAGCTTTTCAGATGCAGACATTGAATTAAAGAAAATGTGTTTTATCTTGGTAAAGATTTATCTTGATGTTTCTTAAAAAGTCCATTTCATTCTAGTTAGGTCCTAATTTCACATAGGAGTGAAATTGCATTCACTGTTGTAAGATTTACATCCAGTTAATAAATGTTTCATTGAGTTACTCATTTATGAAAGCAGGACTTTCTCCTAAGTACTGTATTATTTTAGAGAGCTGGTGTGTCCTACAATACAGTATACAGTACTGTTTTGCTGATAAGAAATATCATTACAGTGGCTTAGGAAGGATCCAAAAATCTTACATAAATGTAATCTCATGCATAGCTTAAACTTCAAAAGAAGGGAAGTGGAAATAGAAGAGAAAGTGATGATATATCCATTTAGAAATTTATGACAGGACAAAAATAAAATTCACTAGAATGAATTTTATAAAATTTTATAAAATAAAATACATTAGATCAAAAATATTATGCAGAAAGTAACCAAAGATTCTTAGCTTTATTAGTGGCCTTCTATTTCATTAATAGTACATAAGAATGCAAATATGGACAATATATAGTGCTTGCCTTTTCCATACAAAAAAGTTATTTTAACAAATTCATGACGGGATTCCAGTTTTGAACTTCTGACAAAAATGTATATTAAAGTTCTGCAAAAACATTCTCTAGTACTTTAGTTCAAAAGAGATAGCATCGTAGGTCAGCTAAGTAAATTTTAAAACAGTCTTGGACTCTCCACATTTTGTTAGTTATCCTTATCTAATAAATCACATTCTCCTGGATTAAAGGATCAAATGGCTTTGCACCCATTGTTATACAGGGCAGTGCCATTTTAAGCTCTTGAGAAGTTCAGGGGCAGAATATTGATTGGCAGCCCCACTTTTTTTCTCATTGCATGACAGTGCAAGTTTTTTTCTCCTCAGTTTCTCCTGCCCAATCATTTTAGCAAAGATGGATTAGAATCATCTCTGTGGTAAAATCAAGGGCAACTGGCTCCCTTTAAGGCTTTGACTCAGGAAAGTGACCGCAGCTGATGATCATTATCTATTTTCTTGATGTTGTGGAGCTATGGGTATGTCAGACATGTGCATTTTAATTTCTATCATTCCTGTAAGGCAGTGTTTCCCAAACTTGGCTATTTTAAGGTGCATGGACTTCAACTCCCAGAATTCCCCAGGCAGTATGGCTGGTTGAGGAATGCTGGGAGTTGAAGTCCATACATCTTCAAAGGGTCAAGTTTGGGAAACACTGCTGTAAGGAATACAAAGTGCTTCAAAGTTACGAAGACTGTGGGTATCTTCTCCTGACTGTTTTCCCATGTTTTATTTTCCTGGATCAACTCCAGGGCTCTTCCCTTTGCTCCTTCCTGTTGCCACACCCAGTCTATTCTTTGCTGGAATGTCAACTCTGCCTTGGAAAAAAATGTCACAGGGCAGAAGTGTTTTGCTCTTTACTGTGTATTTCAAAAGTTGGTTCAGTTCCTCACACATAACCAATATAGGGAGTGACTGATTTAGTGATTGCTCAAAGTTACAACAGCACTGAAAAAATGACTTATGACCATTTTTCACACTTGCAACCACTGCAGCATCCTCATGGACATGTGATCAAATTCAGATGCCTGGCAGCTGACTCGTATTTATGACTGTTGTAGTGTCCCAGGGTCATGCAATCATCTTTTGCAAGCTTCTGACAAACAAAGTCAATGGGGAACCCAGTTTACTTAACAACCATGTTGCTAACTTAACAGCTCCAGTGTTTTGCTTAACAACTGTGGCAAGAAAGGTCGTAAACTGGGGCAAAACTCACTTAACAACTGTCTTGCTTAGGAAGAGAAATGTTAGGCTCAATTGTGATCATAAGTTGAGGACTGCTTGTATTGTATCATACGGTACTTCAGTGCCTTATGTAATAAAGTAGTAAGGAGGCCATCTTTGCAGTTCAGTATCTGGTCTCCAATCAGATATTTTCTTCTGATTGGATCTCTATCTCTGTATATCTGTATATCTGTAAGAAAGATGCTTTAATAAAATAATGTTTAACTGTAATGTAAAAGGAGAGAGTTTTTTGGGAGAGAAAGCAGTGTGTTTCCTAACGTTTCTCAGAGCTAGGTTAACTTTCTGCCCTGACTTGTCTTAGTAAGAAAGTGTACTGCAATGCCAATGTCTTGAGAGAGAACCCCTTCTCATCAAACACAGTATGGTACAAATGCTGTTGTGTTTTATCACAAAACTGTCTTGCTGTTTTGGCATAAGGGAGTTCAGGTCATTACAAAATCTGCAGGGCTGTTCCCTCGCCCCACTGCGTGATGTAATTGATACAATAATTTTTAGCAAGGTACTTCTTGTACTTCACTTTAATCGCATCCTCCTGATGAATAGTGAAGCATAGTCTTATGTAAGTGACTAAATCTGGATCTTTCTACTTAAGCACTATGGAGAGCAAAATGATGGATATTCAGAAGCTGACCTTGCAGTGGACAGTACTTGCAAGCTGAAAAACAGAACTGCATTTGTGTATATAGCCTTCCCAAAGCCCTCGGATCTCATCAGTATTTTCCAACATGGGGACTACAGATGATACATTTAACCTAAGAAATGGGGTAAGATTCTCATCCATCATTTTTCAGCAAGACTTAAAACATCTATTTAAGAATGATAAAGCTTGATCTTTTAGTTCAAAGTCTTCTGAACCTTTCTGATATCCACCTTGCATGCCATTTCCCTATCATTTCTCTTGCCACTGACGCAAATACTACTGCTTGTACAAAAAAAGCAGTTTAGTAATTTCAGTCTTACTTGAATAACATTCATGAGACAAGATTGTCTGGTCCTTCAAGTTAATTCTGTACCGCTTACACAAGGGCAAATGTAGTAAAATTGGTGTGTATTTCCTAAAGGCACTTGGTGCTTTGCCTACAGCTTCTTTTTCCACTTCTCTCATATCTGTGTTAAAAATACAAATACATTATCAGCAAAAAAAATAAATTCTGCTGAACTCATTTTTGAACCCAGCATTAAAAAATTCACTTGGTGTCTACAGGGGATTATAATGATACCTAGAAGAACTGGGTTACTAATCTGCTGAGCATCTTATCTAAGGTACAAAACACCAAATATAAATGTTATGCAGCTTTATTTGCATCAATGGATCAGTTCTTCCCAAATTCCTCTGAAAAGGAGAATATTGTGCCGTAAGCTTTAAAAAGTTTAATCAACCAACCATTTGCAGTTTAATTTACTCAAATACATTTCTGAGAGTTTCTTCTGAAAAAGCAATTGTTTTCAAAGGAAAAGCATTATTTATTTGATATCTGACTGCATAATAGATGGTGTCAGGGAACTGCATTTTAAAATACAGTAAATATGGTAAATACAATAGCTAAATAAATGCATTTGCTTCCTATGAGAAAGAAGGATGAATGGTTCTTCTTAATTTTCCCATATATATTTGTAAGAATAGTTATTAAAAATAATATTTACTGTATTCTTTTTAAAACGACTCATTTATTTATTTATTTATTTATTTATTTATTTATTTATTTATTTATTTATTTATTTATTGGTTCAATTTATATGCCGCCCTTCTCCAGAGACTCAGGGCGGTTTACAATGCGTTAAGCAATACCCTTCATACTTTTGTATATACCTGCTTAGTAGGGCTTTTGGCCTCCCCTAAGCGGTGTTCTTTTTATACAAAGTCAGCTTATTGCCCCCACAATCCAGGTCCTCATTTTACCTACCTCAGAAGGATGGAAGGCTGAGTCAACTTGAGCCTGGTGAGATTTGAATTTGCAGTAATTGCAGGCATCTGGCAGCTAGGTGCTATTTAACAGCGCCTTAGTCCACTGCTCCACCAGGCTCCTTTTATAGTTGATAAGCAGTCCCTAAACAACTTCCTGGTTTGATAGGGTATGCTTATCTATCAACAAGAAAGTTAATTTATATTTATTTAATTGTAAACAATAATAAAATCAAATCTGTCTATCCAGTGTTTCTGCAGTGAACTTTGTTCTTCTTAAATTAAGAGGAAACTCTCAAGTCAAAATAAGCAAAGGAATATTATGGATCAAAAGCCTTTTAATCAACTGATCTGATTAAACTGTTAAACACTACAGCCTTAATATCAGCAACAAAAGTCTGATAATTTACCAGTGTATACTTGTCAATAAGTCCATGAAACATTTTTGGGTAAAGTGCATTGGGCCTAGGCTGTTGAAGCCAAACTACATATTACATTTACCATATAATTGCCTCTGCCCTTTCTTTGAGATACAACATCAAGGAAGTGTTTTATTCTTTAAAAACATTTTATTGCCAAAAGTGTGATGGCAGTTTCTTGTCAGCCCCAAAACAAGATTCAAGTCAACTTTCACTGGATTTACAATTCAATCCAATCCAATTATTAATTTATTGGCATTTTTAAAATGTGTGTCCTGCCTTTCCTCCTCATAACACTCCTACTTCAATTTTCCAATTTTTCCCTACAACAATTTTTATGCCATATCATGATGGGAGACACATTTGTCCCTTTCATTCACATATAAAATACAAGATGTGAATGAAATTTAAAAGGATCAAACAAAACATAGGTAGACTCCATCTTTCAAAAAGTATTTATCCTACCAAAGTTCATTTTAAATGATTTGACTGGCCTTGACAAGCTCCAAAAGTGGTTAGAAAAATGTTGTGTTGTTGCATGAAAAGATTTCAGCTGTTATTGGACAGGGGAGGCAAATTATATACACTTTGATGTCACATATTTTTGGTCATTTTTTTAAAAAAGCTTCTTCAACACTTACTATTTTTATTATCTTCTTTTATGATAGCTGACTTTATTGTTGTATTTCATTATTTTATTGGATTCCCCCCCTCCTTTCTCCCACCACTTTGATTTCCTTTGAGAAAAAGACTGATATAGAAATAAAATAATGATAATAATTTAAATCACATCCTAATTTATACATAGGAAGGAGAATTTAGAATATGTAGAATGGAATATAATCTGTACCATGGTCATTAACCAGAATAATAATACCGTGTTTCTCCAAAAAGAAGGCTGGGTCTTATTTTCTTTTGACCTCCACCCCTTCAAAATGGCTAGGCCTTCTTTTTGGAGGGTGCTAATTATTGACTCACCTTGCGGCGGTGACATCAACAGCCCCGCCCAGCAGGAGCCCTCTGCTGGTCCACTTCTTCTGCGGCCGCTTGCTGCCACTCGCACACATCGCCTCGGCCTCCACTTCACCTTCAGATGCCTGCCAGAAGGCATCTGTAGCCGATAACTGAGCTCCAGATTAATCCAGGGTTCTGTTATCAGCTGCAGATGCCTTCCAGCAGGCATCCGAAAGCAAAACAGAGGCTGAGGTGATGCATGCGAGTGGCAGCAAGTGGCCGCAAAAGAAGGCAAAGCAGGTGTCGGGGTGTGCAAGGCCTGGTAAGTAGGGCAGCTCCACTACCCCCATCCCCACCCTAGCTTATTTTTTACCTGTGTGCCTTGCCCCACCCTCTGTACCCCAGAGTGGGTGGGGTCTTAATTAGGGCTAATTTTGTGGGTGGGGCTTAATTTGATTGCATGCGCTCAAAAACGTGATAGGGCATCTTTTCAAGGTGGGTCTATTTTGAGAAACACAATAATAATAATAATAATAATAATAATAATAATAATAATAATAATAATACAGTGTGTATTTTAAATAAAATAAGACAACATAAATTTGTAGCTAGGACATTGTGCTGATAGGAGCATGTCTATTTTACAGATAGCATAACAAAATACAGCCACATTCAAAGACAAAGCTTTATACATTTGAAAAATAAAATATATAATAAATAATACACATAAAACCATAATATAATAAATTAAATATGTACTTAAATCAATTTTCTTTGATTTCGACTTATGATCAAAATAAAAAGCAACTTACGATTGCATTAAAATAAATTGCAATTCTAAGTTGACAACTACTGTCCTAGCACTAGACATATGTATTTTATATCCTGTTCATAGATACACAAAAGCATTTTGGGGTGTTATTTTGTACAAAGGCATTGGGTCCCACCCTGGTGCAGAGTGTCCAAACTAGACAAATGATTTTGGTACCAGGGACAGAAAATTCACAAGCATCTATTTTTTTTAGCTGTAAAAATAATAAAAATAATAATAACTTAACATAAGCTGCTCTTTTCTCACCTTCAGTGGGCTACTTGTTTGGTTCTGCATATAAGCACAGCTAGACTGTTCAAATTCCTCTAAGGGCTCCTCCAGATGGCTGAGTGAAAGTGCTATCCCACAGTCCTTGAGGCAGGAGAGAAAGTATGCTGCCAGCAGAAATTGTGCTACCACATTGCCAATTTCTATTATGCAATGGTAATGAAGCTGAAGAGTGCTGTCCTTATGCAACTCTTGAGGGACAAGTTTGCCTTATGCAGCTCTTGAGGGACAGGTTAAGGCATAGGTGGATTTCCCTGATTTTTCCCACCTCTCATCTGTCAGCAAAAAAACCCAACAACAGCTATCGTTCTCCTTAATGTGCAGCATTGCAGTTACATCACATTCAAGGAGATGGCTGTTCTAAAAGGCAGGCTTGGTTATTCTTCAAGTTGTTCAACTAACAAGTCACAGGCATAGAGGACTACTTGAGATGAAGTGGGAGGGCGCTCCTTCCAACCCTCCTACTCAGCGCAACCCTGTGGACCCTGGATCAGACTTCTCCATCACAACATGTGAGGGAATGTATGCGTTTATCATTCACAAATGGTGGCATAGCTGCTGCAAATGTTCATTTTATGGCTAGGGGGCGCTCAAACAGCAAAGCACAAAACAGGAAGTTGGATCAACCAATCATCACGCAGGAGGCACACTTCTGCACAATGCACAGTTGGGATTTGGAAGATGAGCGTGTCCCGTCTTATAGCCATCTGCAACCTATGTTTACCCATTAATCCCTTCAAAGCATAGGTATCTGGCAATGCACTTCTGGACAACTCTAAATCAAGCTTGGCCTGCCTGCTACATCATTTCTGAATACAGGTAGTCCTCGACTTACAACAATTGAGCCCAAAATTTATGTTGTTAAGTGAGATGTTTGTTAAGTTAGTTTTGCCCCATTTTACGACCTTTCTTGTCTCAGCTATTAAGTGAATCACTGCAGTTGATAACTGAGTAACTCAGTTGTTAAATGAATCTGGCTTCCCCATTGACTCTGCTTGTCCAAAGTTCGCAAAAGGTGATCACATGAGCTTGGAACATAGCAACTGTCATAAATATGAACAAGGTACTAAGCATCTGAATTTTGATCACATGATCATGGGGGTGCTGTAAAAGTTGTAACTGTGAATAATAGTAGTAAGTCACTTTTTCAGCACCATTGTAACTGAACGGTCACTAAATGACTGTTGTAAGTCGAGGACTGCCTGTACAGGCCTCAAGCCCTTTGCAAAGTGCAGCTGGCTGATCACAGACAAGAAATTAGAAAGAAAAGCTAAAGGGATAGGGAGATGATGTTTTTCCTTGGCATAATCTATCTTCTGTGCCCATGATCCAGCAGCCCAAACCCTTGTTTCAAAATAGCCCAGCAGACAGGTGATTGGGAGTAGGGCAAAGCATGTTTTGTGTGCGTGCGCAAAGCAGGTTGTGTGTGTGTGCATGCACAAAGTAGGTTGTGTGTGTGTGTGTGTGTGTCTGTGTGTGTGATTGAGAGAAAGAAACCAAGAATAAAAATACAAATTTATCCTTAAAAAAATACTGCAAGAGATTGGCTCTGCTGGCGGTAAGTGACCGAAGAATCCAGGTTGATATGGTTCACAATTCCCAAAAGCAGTTATGAAAAACCTGCAGTTTGTAATTAACCAGCATGTAATAACAACAGCCATCATCGTGGCAACAATTGTTGCTAACGGCCAAACAAAGTAGGCAAAATGGTGCTACCCTTTCCCACATAAAGGTATTTAAAAACATTAAAAAGCATGACCCCATGAAATGCTTGTCAGGAAACCAGTAACACAGCAGGTTGTGACAACACCAGCACAGCTGGAAAAAAATTGGTTTATTTCCCTGTTTAAATCGACCTATGAATCACAAAGCTACTGTTCTGTCTCAAAAAAACTCTAAATATGTTTTAAATCACAGATCTAGTAGTCTTTCAGAAGAGACTTACACTTGCTTTTATAAATCCTGTGTTGAGACTTGGTAAGTGGTTTAAAAATTACCATTTAAGCATTTCATTAGATTCTTCCGCAGAAACTCAGTATCCAGCCCCTTGTGCACCCCAAAGCAAAATGGCCTAGAGAGCAGTTCCTAGCTACAGGAGAGAAGCTGTACTCAAAGATGCCTAAATTGGCCAATAAGAGCCAAAGAGATCCTAACTTCTGACTGTATCCTCAATCATAGGCGAAGCATACTAGACTTTATCCTTGGTGAAAACTATTTGGAGAAGAAAAGGGCTCCTTTAAAACTGGAACAGCCAACTTTTTTAAAAAAAATAAATTTTTGTTAAAATGTTTTAACACAACATTTGCTAGACCAATTCTCGAATACAGCTCATCTGTCTGGAACCTGCACTGCTTATCAGACATTAATACAATTGAGTGAGTCCAGAGATATTTCACAAGAAGAATCCTCCACACCTCTGCTCACAACAGAATACCTTATGCACCAGACTTGAAATTTTGGGATTAGACAATTTAGAACCAGACCGTCTTTGGTCTGACCTAAGCGTAATACATAAAATTATCTGCTACAACGTCCTACCTGTCAATGACTACTTCAGCTTCAACAACAACAATACACGAGCACACAATAGATACAAACTTAAGATAAACCGCTCCAAATTTGATTGCAGAAAATATGACTTCAGCAACAGAGTGGTCAATGCCTGGAATGTACTACCTGCCTCTGTGGTTCCATCCCCAAACCCCCACAACTTTAACCTTTGACTGTCTACTGTTGACCTCACCCCATTCCTTAGAGGTGTCTAAGGGGCGTGCATAAGCACATGAGCGTGCCTACCATCCCTGTCCCACTGTTCCCATTTATTTGTATCCATTTTATGTATTCATAATCATGTTTATACTTATATCTGTTATATTATAAATGCTTGACAAATAAAAATAAAAAATAAAAAAAAACTTGAAGCTGTTTCAGCTATGGGCTGGGTAGGAGTCAATAACAGTACAAAGAGGGGATGGTGAAGAGGGAGGCAGGAAGAAGAGGGAGAAGACTGTAGCATCAAGCAGCTGCAGGGGTTACACAGAACAATTTGTCCAGTTTGAAGGAAAACCTCAAAGTTCAGTATCAAGAGAACAGAAACAATTCAGCTCCCCAATAATCAATCAATTGACAATAACAGACAACAGTAGCCTCTATCTCACTAGACATTGTGGAAGGGGAAGCAGAAGGAAGATAACACTGCATCATTTTTGTTTTGGTGGAGTTTTGGTTTATCTCATTTCCTAGTTCTAAAAAGAAAGGAGAAAGGAACTACATTCATGTTAAGATGAAATATTTGCCTTGCTTCAATACACATTTTCAGCATTTTCCCTTGGCATCTATTGCAAATCTAAAAAATTAAGTTCCTTGCTGCTGCTTTGAGCTTTCTAGCTTCTGTCAGGTCACAAAAAATAAAATAAAATAAATAAAATAAAATAAAATAAAAGTTATCTTTTGTATTGACTTGTAAACATTTCTTCTCTTGTGTCATGTTATCAAAGGTTTTTCCCCACCAGTAGCAACTCAGGCTAACTCTGTAACTTTTAACTTTAACAAAACAAAATCCTTTTAGGCTGTTTAATGCAATTGATCAACTTTGATTTATTTCCAAGAATTGTGCTAGTCCAGTGGATTCAGCAGAACCAACTATTTTGATAACCAATGGTGGGTGAAATGAAAAGATTCCACAGGCATTTCCAGTACTGTGTATATATCGATATACATTCATCAGGGTACATTTCATCCTACATCTCTTCCACACATGAATTTTAATTTACAGATTAAAGGAAGAAAGTCCAAACCTGCTACCCGTGTGTGTGGCCTAATCGACAAAAACCATCCTCAGCCTCTCTCCCAAAAAGAAGGAAAGATTTTCACAATGGCAAGGGAAGAAAGCAACCCTTAAAAAAGAGACATCTGGCTATATATCTTCAGATCAGAAATGCTATCTTGCAAAAAGCATTTATCTCTTTAGAAGAAAACTATTGCTTAATGGCCCTGAAAGTACAGAAATAGTTTAAGCCACGATATATTTCACAGAGATAGAAAGAGAGAATAAATAAAGAGCCACTGCAAACAAAAGGGAAAAAACCCAATCCTAGTTAACTGCTAAAATCTTAGTTGACTAGGTATTCTGGCATGGACATTTTTTGTTTTTATGTCAAGAGCCATCTTCTCACAATAGAAATCTTGTGAGTGGTATTGTATCTCTAGGGTATGTGTGGCCAAAATAAGTAGTATGTGGAACCACATCTCCAAGAAGAGATGTGGTTAGCTAGCTTTTTTTAAAAAAAAACCTCTCCCTTACATTTTAGAGCAAACCATAAGAAAAGGGATAAATTGCTTTTGCCTGAGATTTAAATTGCTAGCATGAAAAAAATGTATTTGAAATTAGACAGAGGCGTAAGGTACTGGTTGTCTATGCACGACATAAACCCCTTAATGAAAAATACTGTTATTTTCATAATACAACTTACAGAAGAGAAAAAGCCTCAAAGAAGTTTCAGCTTCATATGCTATTCTCTGTACTCGCTCCATGATACCTTTCTCAGCTTACTAGGAGTGCTGAATTTACAATAATAAACATTTGATTAAGTTCTGAATTGGTGACAGGCACTACTTTGCTTGTTAGATATATACCCTGCCTTTTATTCAGGCACGTCAAGGCAGGGTATGCATTACTCCCTTCCTCACCCACATTTGGGTGAGAGAAGCATGGCCAGCCCAAAGTCACCCACTGGGTTTCTGTGGCCCAGAGTGATTCTTCAACCTCAGTATTCCCATTGCTGGGAATGCATGGGAATGAATGTTTATGTTCATTCCCATGAACATAAATGTAGCCAGCACACTACACCGGCTACCTTTATGTTCACATGCCACCAAGTCACTATTTATTATTCTTAGCAGCCACATAGACAGGACAGGATGTTCTGTTCTCAACTTGTCCTTTAATGTCCCAATGTTGCTCCAATTATGAACCTCATCCAGCCCAATGTTGCTCCGATAATCAAGCCCATCTTTGCTGCTTTTCTTCTTTTTCTTCCACATTTCCCAGCGTTATAGATGTTTTGAAGAGTCTGGGTCTTTGCATATGTTGCAATTTGAGTCTGTTATTTGTGTCTCTATTGAGAACTCTTGATTTCTCTATAATCCATTTGTTTGTAATGATGTGGAATATGAATTTAGACATATTATTAAGTAAGTTGGGTTCTGAGTACAATTCAAGGTACTGGTTGTCACATATTAAGCTTTTCATGGCCCAAGGCCTGGATATCTGCATGATCACCTGTCTCCAACAGTATTTGCCCATTAGGTACAATTAGGTAGTGTGGTTATACTACTCAATTAAAAGCTGTGAGTGGGCCTTCTCTGTCATTGCCCTGCCCTCTTGAGCAGCATCTCTCCAGAGATAGCTATACCTGTCTTCTGGTTTCTGGAAGGGCCTTAAGACCTTGCACTGTTCCCAGAACTGGGGTTAGTGTGTTTCTGGAGATCCTGGATTACTTTTTATAGTTATGTGGCTTTTAAGTTTGAGTTATGTTTTTAATTGTTTTAATTGTATAGTCTAATGCAAGGGTGTCAAACTCACATTGTCACATTGTCGTCATGTGACGTATCACAACTTTTTTCCTCTTTGCTAAATGGGGGGTGGGCATGCCCAGCTTGTGATGCATCCGGCCCAGGATCCGCAAGTTTGATACCCTGGTCTAATGTATGCCATCCATAGTCTTTTGGAGTGATTAGCCATAATAAATTTATAACATCTTTATCATCACCAGCATCAAGTCACAGGTAAGTTATACTACAATTTATAGAGAAATATTTTGGAAAAATATGGTCTTTGTCACATTGTAGATCTGTCACATTAGGTAATAAACTGAGAATATTCTTGCTCAGTGGAAATAAATGTAATGGACCAATATTATGCCCTTTGTTCATAATCAAGAAAGTTGAATCCCACCATTATAAAACAAAAGGAAATAAAATTGTGTTGCGTTGTTGGCTAGCCCCCAAATCACAAAAGCAGATGTTGTGGTGAAAAGACAATAGGTAACGTGCCTGGTAGCTTATTATTTGTACATAAAGATTACTATGTAAATTGTGCATAAGTGATACCGAAGAGGGTTATAAATCATTTGCCTAGTTAAGATAATGGAATCTTTACTTCAGTAGATTATGTCACAAATCTACAAGCTTTCAGCTAGATTGAATGCTGGGTAATTAATAATAGTCATTGTAAGGTTTCAAGCAGTTTTAGAACAGTAGGGAATAGAAATTGCTACATAATGTTAACCAAATTCTTCTCCCTGGAAAATGCATGCCTGAATCTTATTTTAGTCACTGGGCAGAACAATCATATAATTGCCCCAGAAATCTATAGGCTGTAGTTCGAACTTAAAAAAAGAAGATTCTGTATATATTTTATTGTTCAATATAATGCAAAGATTCTGCATTTTTTAAAACTAAGGAACTGTGTGTTACTGTGGTGAAGAAAATAATACTATCTTTTATGCAATTATTAAAGATAGAAATTAAATAAAAGTAGATTAGCCTCATTGATTCATGTTTAGGTAACCGGAATGAAATACTGTAGTTCAATGAACCATAGATTCTCCTTTTCTTTTTCCAAGAGTTTACAGCCTCATTTTGCTGAAGTTAATGTGTTCTGATATGGACTTCACAGTATTGTTTCATAGCTTGGGAATTACCTAAGAATGTGGCCTTAATTTTTGTCGTAGAAATTTATTTATTTATTAATTTGTTGAATTATGTAGCCACCCTTTTCACAAGCAATTCTTGTTTGCAAACGAAATGCAATCATTAACTTCTATGAAAGAAAACAAATCATGTTCCAAATTCCTTGCTCTTGTGATCCCAGGGAGTGGTGGAATCAGTGTAGATTTTAGCTCTTAATTTAAGTGTCTTGGTTAATTTGGCACATAAACCTCAGTGACAGCTACTAAAAAATATGTTACCCAAAAATTCTATCTTGGATGCAATTACTTTATCCTGGTAGTGTTTCTTAACCTCAGCAACTTTAAGTTGCGTAGACTTCAATTCCCAGAATTCCGGGGTTGCTGGGGAATTCTGGGACTTGAACTCCACACTTCTTAAAGTTACCAAGGGCCGAGAAATACTGTAATTGAATATGATGGAGTACTGGGCAAATGTAAGAAAGAGAGGAGCTGCTAAAAGGAATAATTTTATGTAATATTTCCCATACTGTATTGAATATATTTAATACAGTACATGCAAATAATTGTCATTATACTGCCATAACATCACTAATATTTTTAATGTAATATTAGGTATTTTTATCCTGGCTTTATTATCTTTATAAATAATTCAAGGCAGCGAACATACTTAATACTCCTTCCTCTTCCTATTTTTCCCACAACAGCAACCCTTTTAGGTGGATTGAGCTGGGAGTGACCGGCCCAAATCATCCAGCTAACTTTCATGCCTTAGGTGGGTCTGGAACTTAAAGTCTCCTGGTTTCTAGGCTGGTATCTTAAACTGTATAGCTTTAATCATATTTAACTATTGTTTTATGATATTAATATTATATCTCTTAGCTGCTTTGGGCATAAATAATATTAAAATTTATCATCTGTTCCAACAATCTCCTTGTCAGTTCTTTTTTGCCAAGTCTAGCTGCACTTATAGAAAGGCCGAACAAAAACCGTATGAGAAAAAATGCATTCTATTGCTACCTCCAACCTGTTTTGGAGAAAGACTAACGTGTGATTTGGCAATTCCGCAGGAGATCACATTAGATTCTTGGCAGGTCTTATGAGCCTATGGGATATATCTTATAACAACAGCAGCAACAGCATTTTATTTTTATTTTTTAAATCCAGAAAATTACGCATGGAAAATGGCTGATTCTATCAGGCTATTGAAGATATCCCAAGGAATACAATAAAGGAACACAGAGTAATTACTAAGGAATGAAAAAGGCAATTTGCTGTAGAGTACTTGTTCACCCTTGCCAATCTTTCTGGTTATTGAGATACCACTCTGCAATCAAGCAAGATAAACTCTTTGACTTTTCCATAGTCCAAGCTATTGCTCTTCAACATATTATTTACTGTAACTTTATGCAGCAAAATGTAACAAAAAGGTGTCAGATTGTATCCTCCTGGAACTTTGAGGGCACCAGTTGATCAGAAGATCAACCAGGTAAAAATGAGACCGTCTGGTAGTTAAAATCATAGAGATCCCAAAACAGGAACACCCAGAATATTTAATACATCTGGCTCTTTACACATGTAGAGGTATGCCACAAATTAAGCTTATCAACATGCAACCCATACTGAACTGATTTTCTACAGCAATGGCACAATTCTAGCATAGTCATGTCTTATTTCTCATGTTTCTTGATTGGCAAAATTAGAATTTCCTGCTGTCAAAAAAGAAAATGTTGAAGAATATTTGTGAAAGGCCATGGATGAGGGCAAAGTCGATTGCATCACATGATGTATCGCAATGATTTTTGCCTTTGCAGAGCAAGGGTGGGCGTGGCCTAGGCGTGACGCATCCAGCCCGTGGGCCGCCAGTTTGACATCCCTGGATTAAGGGATTGGAATCAGTTAAAGGATTATTTGAATTGGGCTTATGTCTGTTTAAATCTAATACATGAATGCTTTCCATATGATGCAAATAAATGACAATAATATTCTTGAACTTTAGAGTAGAAGCTATCAACTTCCGACCCTTGTTCTGGAATTACTGGCTACTACTGCATGGAGTTGCAAAGTTTTTATTATTGCTATTGCAACTAGCTATGTCTTTCTTTGGTATATATCACAATCTTTCAAACAAAAAAGGTTCAATTAATTACTAAAGCATTAGTAGTTCAGCTCAAATTTCTTATTTTGGCCATTAGTTGCCTATAAATCTTTACTGACTGAAAGAAACTTCAATATGGTAAAAATGGAATTAAGCCTCAGAAATGATAGTACAACAGCAGCAGGAAAACTAAACAATTGGAACTTTTCAGAAGGATTTATTGGCTTGTCAAATTTATACGGCTCTCCATCTCACACCAAGTGACTCTGGATGGCATGCAATGAAAATACTCTATAAAACCAGTTTAAAACTATGAACATAAACAAAGAAAAAAAATCACAAGAGGAAAGATATATATAGATCAGGGGTAGGCAACATATAGATAATAAATAATACAGCCAGCATGCAGGTTCCCTATTACCAGGAGATCCCAAAACTTGCTAAAAAAGTTTAAAGGACTCTCACAAGGGCTGGGGCTAACTTCATTTCAGGAGGGTTGGTGTTCATTCCATGGTAAGATGGAACTCCCTTGCAGATGGGATCTGCAACATGCCTGGATGGTACAGGTAAAGGAAACTGGATAGAGGCAATCCCTCAGATATCTGGCCCCATGCTATGTAGGCAGTGGAGGAATTCAATTTTTTTTTACTACCAGTTCTGTGGGCGTGGCTTGGTGGGCATGGCAGGGGAAGGATACTGCAAAATCTCCATTCGCACCCCACTGTGGGGCCAGCCAGAGGTGGTATTTACTGGTTCTCCGAACTACTCAAAATTGCTACCAGTTCTCCAGAACCTGTCAGAACCTGCTGAATAGCACCCCTATATATAAGGCTTTAAAGGTCAAAACCAACAACTTTAACTGGACTTGGAAGCAAGCCAACAACCAATGAAGGGCTGTTCAATGTATTGTCCTTTTAGAAGCCCATACTACCAGTTTTTGCACCAGCTTTCAGGTATTTTTCAAGGCATAAATTTGTTTGTTGGTTCGTTTTTGTGTGGCTGTCCATCACACCAAATGACTATGGGTGGTGAATAAAATTAAAAAAATAAAAAAATAATTGATGCAAAACTTAAAATACATAGGATCTGAGATAAATCACTCATCTTAATTACTAAATTAACCATAAAACGAGTTCCTGCACACACCCAGGAATCCAGGACTAGGCAGAGCCAGAAGTTGTTTTTTTAAGGATTTACGACATTGGGGGTTTCAAAATTTGTTACTACCAGTTCTGTGGGTGTGGCTTGGTGGGTGTGGCATGGCTTGGTGGGCATGGCTTGGTGGGCGTGACAGGGGAAGGATACTGTAAAATCTCCATTCCCTCCCCACTCCAGGGGAAGGTTACTGCAAAATCCCCATTTCCCCCCAATCAGCTGGGACTTGGGAGGCAGAGAATAGATGGGGGCGGGACCAGTCAGAATTTTTACTACGGTTCTCGGTTTACTACTCAAAATTTCTGCTACCGGTTCTCCAGAACTGGTCAGAACCTGCTGAAACCCACTTCTGATTTACAAAAAAGCAGCAGGCCTGGAGTCATCCTGTTCTCCGGAGGGATAATGTTTCACCTTTATATAGTTTATAATTTTATAATTAAATAATTCCCACTAAAGTTAAAATAAGAAAATGAAATGAAATAATAAAATAAAATAAAATATTACATATAAAATGAAATAGCCAACAAGGCTAATAGCTGACATTCTAGATGGTTCTCTATATAGAAAATCATTGGGGAATTTATTTATTTATTTAGCGTATGGCTAGTCACACACAATATTAAAACACTTCATTTTTACAGATTAAAAACAATAAAAAAGCAGTAAGATAACCTAAAAGAAAAACAGAAATAGCATTTCAAAGTTTAATCATTGGAGAAACACTCAGTTAATCACCTAAGAAAAGCAAAACACTCAAATGAAGAAGCCAGATAATGCAATAAAGCTGAATGTGCTTTCAGAATATTTACTTGGCCGTCTAATTAGCTTGTATTCAAATAATAGTACAATTCTGCGCAATGCTACAGTAAACTCATTGCTTAAGACAGAGCAACCTGACCGCTGTCCTTCACACTTCGGTGACTTCCAAATTATACAATTGTAAATATATTCTATCTAAACTGCCTTCAAAGATTGTTTGAAAGTTCAACTATGGAAGAATGCAGCAACTTGCATATTTATGAGGCTGACAGATCTTCATGTATATTTACAGTGAAAAATCTGTAGTGACTGCCAATTCATCTGAACCCCATTCACTTGAACCCTGAACTCCTAATATTGAGATTGATAGGCTTAAACCCAGACTATTTAACAGATCTCTCTTCTCTTGGATTCTCCTTTCCTTCGTCTTCCAAACATGTTCTGGTTTCATCCCACTCCAAATTCCATTAAGTGGTTAAGTTAATCTTGATCTAGGATTGCCTGTAACAATTTCAATGTTGTGAATACTTTGGTCAAGATATAACTAGATTATTTTTTCTGACTAAACAACAAAAAAATATTTTTTGTTTTTAAAACAAAAACAAATGGGCAAACACACTGTGATAGCAGTAGCACTTAGACTTATATACCGCTTTACAGCACTTTACAGCCCTCTCTAAGCAGTTTACAGAGTCAGCATATTGCCCCTAACAATCTGGGTCCTCATTTTACCCACCTCGGAAGGATGGAAGGCTGAGTCAACCTTGAGCCTGGTGAGATTTGAACTGCCAAACTGCAGGCAGACAGCAGTCAGCAGAAGTAGCCTGCAGTACTGCACTCTAACCACTGCACTATTGTGGTTCATGATGATAATATGAGTACCCTGAATAGTTCAGGCACTTTAATTTAGGGCAAAATATGTTTTTTTTATTTTGCAAGGTGATATAATCATCAAACAGAAAGCATGTGACTTGGGGCATTTGGTCTTGTGAACCATTTGGAAGAACTCAAATATGTTTGGACTTACTTAAAAGTTGCAGAAATAGATACACATGCAGTTATTTACAACACAAGCACAGAAGCATATTTGCTTCAGCATTCACCACTTCAAAAGCATGCAAAAAGTTCTATATCATGTCTGTAAAAGTTCAGTATAAGATTGATGGATTCATATTTTTATTTAGATCAAAATGTAATTTATTTGCTTGTGCTTTATTATGGTGCATGAACCATGTTTGTGACTTATTCAACATTAGAGTTAAGCAAACTACAATCTATCAGGTTTAAATCTTTTGCCAATGACAGGTCTTTGTTTCCATATTAACTTCACTTTCCTGAATTAATCTGTACACCGGAATTCTATAAAGGGAAAGAGGGTTAAAATTAGAGGCAACTAAATGTTCTATTCCATAGTTCAGTGATTTGTTAAAGCCAAAAGATGGCAGAACATTTTAAAGATATTTCTTCTACGGACCCTGATCCAGTGTATCTATTTCTCCTTATCCAAGCAAACAGCAACATGGAGGACTATTGAGAAGGAATATTCATAAAAGGCATATGCAAAACCAAGAAGATATAATTATTGGATTGTTCCTTGCCTTTAGAGATTAGCCTTTGATTAGGTCAAAGGTTCACTTAACAGTTACCCATTGCTCATTGCTTGGGGTTGTTTTTGTAGTTACCTCTGGGTCATGAGTTCTTTTTGAGGTATGTACAGCCTGCAAAGCAATATCAAATGAGAAACAAAAAAAAAACTGTTAAGCTTGCTGCAACTGTTGGAAATGCCTTTAGTAATATTGGACAATAGTCATCCATATGTACAAACATATGGAATACTAAGGAAGAAAAAGCTCACATTGACACTTTTAAATTTTAGTACTACAATGCAAAATACAATAAATATTGCAATATTGCTGTATAATTAGGGATATATTTAGATCCTTCAGTCTAGTTTCCCTTCCCCAGTCTTGAGTCATATTAAAAGTTGCAGCGTATTATATAAGCCAGCTGGAAGAGCAGACTACATGTAAATCTAGGCAGTTCTCTTGGTTTTGTTTTGGCAATTTGAATTTCTTTTGTCAATATGAGAGCTTCAGTAGGCTCCATTTGTTTTGCTCAACTTTTTACATCATTTACTTTGATTGAAAACTAATTAAGAAGATCATTTTTTTTCATTAACTTTTAAAATGTTATGGTCATTTGAGAAATGGCTCAATTCAAACTTAGTATCTTAACAATATCAAGCCTTTTTTAGTTACATCAGGATGCAGAAACAGATGCACATCCCAAACTTGGGAATACTTATATTTGCATTTCCATGGATGAGTGTTTTACCACACAAATGAGATTTGTAAACAGCAACAAAAACCATTCCAGTGATTTTCTGATCTTCAGAATAATTTTCAAAATGGTTTATTATTTGTTTTCAGAATAATGTATCATAAAAGCATAAGATAACAATACCATGTATAACTTTAGGAAAAAAAGAGAACTCATTAAAAGCAGCAAACTAGAACCAGCATCAGAAAGAATATTTACCTATCAGACATAAAATTTATTGGACAAAGCAGTGGATATATAAGAAAAAGTCCAAGGGGAGGCTGGAAAGGTTAAGAAATTAGCAATAGGCTTATTTCTTTCAAGGATTCCCAAAACCATTTCATCTATTGCTGGAAGTGACTATCTCTGATTAAATATGACAATAGTGTGGCATGCAAGAATTTTGTGCAAGAGCTTTTGTGGAATAGATGAGTGGAATTTTTCCTTCAAGTGCTGTGATTCCAAGTCATGGCTCCCAACAATTAGAACCGAGTTCAGAAATCAGCCAATGAGTTTTGACATATGATTATACTGGCGTTCAATTTGATCATAACATGCAATTTCAGTCTGGTTACAGACAACTTAATATATAATAAAACAATAGTAGCATGGAAATGACATCCTTGAAAAAATGTACAGGCACTATAATGCTGTATTTTCATATTGAAACATATATAATTTCATTAGTGATGCCCCCAAGATTAGCTCTTCAGTTAAAAATGAAAATGTGGGGATTAAGTCCTATAAAATAATTCACATATTAGTAATTCACATATCATTTCACTGCTACAAAAGAGAGCAATTGTGAGACAATCGCTCTTGATAAAGAAGTCTATGGAGATTCTCAGTCAACCAAGTCACGGTTGGCCCAAAAGTGGTGAGACAAATTGGACTTAGTTTTTTTCTTGAAGACATTTTGCTTCTCATCATCATTATCTGAAGAAGCTTCTTGGATGGTAAGCGAAACATCTTCAAGGAAAAAACAAAGTTCAGTTGCCTTTTGAAAGAAAAATAAAAAGCTCTTGATAAGGAAGTTTCTCTTTGGCAAAGCAAACCTTGCTTGGTAGAAAGCCAAGGCAAAGGCCAACTTTTGGATAAGGCACTACAATCATGGCCAAGAAGAGTTTCATACCTCCTGCCTGCTATTCTTGTACCCTAAAAAGTGGTACAACTCACTTTTCTCTGTGTGTGAGATCTTACAACCCCATTTGGTAAATATTCGGAACCGGGAACCTTCCAAATGCGTTTAAGATCCGTTCCCACGATGCCCAACTAGCTTCAGGTCTGGCGGTTTGGCATTGCCGGAACCCAACTGGAGGACACTAGTTAGAGAAGCGTGGGCAGTACTTACATACTGGCCATTAACCTTCTGCAAAAGCCCCCCTTCCCCCCACACCGAATGGATGAACCCGCGTTCTTCTACCCGGGCGCTAACCTGGCGCGAGGGAGGTCCCAACGCCTTCCAAGCCGCGCTAAAGCGGCCGGCGAAACCCGAAGGTAAGCCGCCTGGCTATACACCTGCACGCCTTTGTCGGCCCGTGCGTGAGTGCGTGCGTGCGCACGAGCCGCATCTTCCTTCCCCCTTGCTCACCGCTGGCGTGGGCTGGTCGGGAGAGGAGAGGGAGGCGTGTAAAAGCGCCGCGGCTTTCCCATTGGCCGCTTGCCGGAGTGCCTTTCCTTAGCTCGGCTCCGAAGAGCGTGCGAACGATTAGAAAGGGAGGCTGTCGCCGGAAAAAGGGAGCGCGAGCTCGAGCGAGAGGGTGAGTGAGCGAGCTGGAGGGGCGGGTTTTTCTTCCCCGGTCTCTCGCCGCCCCAGCCAGAAGGAAGCTCCCTGCGCCAAGAGAGGTTCCCGGCGCGCCTCCCCTCCTCCCCCTGCGGCGGCGGCGACTCCGCCAGACGAGTCGGGGGGCTTCCGTCCTTTCCTCGCGGGGCTGCTTCCCTCTTTCGCCAGCGGGGGCGGGGGAGCGGAGAGTGGAGGCAAGGCCTTCCAGGAGAGCAGGAGCCGAACAGGAAAAGCGCAAGGCTCTTTGCGCTCCTCCAAGCAGGGCGAAGGGGAATGCCCGCGCCTGGCTAGCTGGATTTCATCGACAGCAAAGCGGGCGGATTTTAGGCGGCGGCGGCTCCTCCCGGTTGCACGTCCTAGTTGACCGGGTAACGGGGTGAAGGGGGGGGGGTGGAGTTGCTGAGGAATGTGGCGTCCGTGCGGCTCCAGGCTCCTGGCTCAGGTGAAATGGAGGCTTTGGGGGCTCCTGCTTGCGGTGCGGGGAAGAAGGTGAGATGCGCGCGAGGAAGCGGCGCGCGGAGTTTCGGAGGCTCCTTTCTTTCCCTCGCTCCCTCTCCAGCGAGGCGTTGTTCTGACGGGTGGGGGGGGGGGGAAGGGGGTGACTTCTTTTTCCCTGGCTGTTGTCTCCATTTCGCAGCTCGAGACATGGGGGAGAAGAGGCTCTTGCTCGTGCAAGGCGCGGACAAGGGAGAGGAAGACCCCGGCGGCTTCCGTTTCTTGGCAGCTCAAGCCCGGCGATTTTTTAGAGAGCGAAGTTAACCAGCCGGCGGCCACCCGGGACCGCTCTGCTTTCCCAATCCTGCTTGCTTTTAGAGGCACTGCCGGCGTGGTGTATGGTGGACCTGTGTGCAGGGAGAAAGGGTGACATAACCGCACCCTTCCTGCAAACGTGGGCATTTTAAGTCGCTCCTTGCTTTTTTTTTTCCTGTCTCTTTTCTCCAGAGCTTAGCACCATGCATGAAGTCCTGGAAGATCCTACCAAGGTGGAGGTGATGAGTTGAAAGGCAAAGGCAGTGGAAGCTGGTTGTGGGCTTTCCCTTCCCAGCTATCATGACTGTCTTCCGGCAAGAAAACCTGGAGGATCACTACGAGGTTGGAGAGGAACTTGGAAGGTAGAGTACCTGTTGGGAGGAAAGTATATGGACTGGGTGGACTTGATTGATTAAAAAACAATTGTCCCTAGGAGACAATAGAAACCACAGAGCAAGTGTTTTGGGTTGGGAAGAAGGCTGAAGGTTATGGTGACCACAACAGGACATGGGAACCAATCGGTGGCATGTGCACAACCCAGTAAACTGGGAACCAGCTAAGTGCCTTTTAGTCTTCTGTGGAATGTGAAATCAGGCTGCTTGATAGATTGC
The DNA here is from genome assembly GCA_030761175.1 of Masticophis lateralis. Classification (NCBI taxonomy): domain Eukaryota; kingdom Metazoa; phylum Chordata; class Lepidosauria; order Squamata; family Colubridae; genus Masticophis; species Masticophis lateralis. Next base: position 221,979,785 of record JAUDYJ010000002.1, read on the forward strand.
TGTTTCTGTCTGGCATGTGAACCCAGAAATGTGGGTTAATTGACTAAACTCCAGTTCAGTTGACCAAGATAATAAATATATTGTAGGAACAGTCACAGGACTGAACTGTAAATGTGTTTACCACTCATGCATTCCAATGAGCTGCTTAAATGCTGCAGATTAAGAGATATGGTATCTTTTAGCAGCCGAATGCCTTTTAAGGGGGGATCATTAGACCACCAATAAAATGTATTATGCTGTGGCAGGGAACTGAGCATTATACTGGTGTTATGTAGGCATTTTTCCTGAGGAAAAATTCAATATTCTGATGAAATTAACTCAAAGAAGATTCCAAGCAACCTGCTTCATTGAAAAATACTGACTAAAGAATAATAAAATTGTCAGCTCTATGTTTGTTTTATGCTGATAGTAACTGATTATAAGAACAGTTTGCTTGATCCCATAGCAGTGAATTGTTAGTGGATGTGGTAGAACACAAATTGATATTAATCTACTCAGCTGCATCTTAAGCCTTAATACAGAAGATTCTGAATCCAAGTAATTTTTTAATGCTGTCCATTTTGTTGACACTTGATAATTCTCAAACTATCAGTTCCCTTATTCATTTCAGTCAAATGTCATATCAAGTAAGTTATCAATATTATACAGTGTAGTTTTAACACTGATTCCATAAAGCTTGTTGGTTGAACATTATAGCATGCTGGGTGTGTATCCAATAGCTTTGTGATAGGAAAAACAAACCTCTTGACTGCTGATTATACTTCCATTTTATTTTTAAATTTCTGAGTTTAATTGCTAAACTGCATTTGTTTTAAAGTGTACAGTATTACATTCTGGTTGTCAAGAGAAAGTTTAGATTGAAAGTTTGCTGTGATTTCCAAGCCATAATGAAAATAGTGTGAAGGTTAGCAAGATTATTGAGAACCAGTTTAGCAATTTGGATGTCACACAGATCAATGCAAAAACCTGTGTGGAAACAATAATGAGGTAAACAGAACAAATATGCCAACTTGCAGAAAGACGTCTAGCCATTGAACTAATGAGCTATGTAAACTTGGAGATGAGTTCAAATCAACCCCTAAGTTTGGACTTGAGGATGTGTTTAAAATATGGTCCTCTTGAATTTATTTTTGAATTACATACAATTAAGAGAACCAATTTAGTGTGGTGGTTAAAGATACCAGGCTAGAAATCAGTCTGTTTCTCTCAGCCTTAGGAAGAATGCCATAGCAAACCACTTCTGAAAATGTTGCAAGAAAACTAAGGACGTGCCCAGGCAATTGCCAGGAGTCATCACTTACCTGAGGACATGCATTTATTATTTTTTTCCCCTTTTCATGTGCAATTATAATACAAAGAAAAGACAGTTTTTTACTTTTAATTATCAACTCTCAAATTATTTTTGAAATAGGCAATAGTTTTACTGTATGTATTGGGAACTGACTGTACACTGATTACCCTATAGCTACAGGGAAAAATCCAGGCCTCCTTCAAATTAGTAAGAAAACAGCAACTAGATGATTAACTTGAATTCTGACATCATTCAAATTAATTCCACATAAAATTATAGCCTATTGTGAAAGTAAAAATAAATCTCATTTTATTCATTGTTATTTTATATGCAATATGTAGCTAATTATAATCTACAAGATAATTGTAGAACTGTTTTAAGCACTGAGCACTGTTTTAAGAATTTCAAATTGTTGCCAGGAGTCTAATGTTAATATAGAATAGTAATGAGAATGAATTGTAACAGCGTTAAATGTATTCAGAATTGATGTAAGGAAAGGATTCAAAATTCAGAAGGTATTAAATAGGAGATTCTTGGCTTCTAAATACCAGGATAAAAAAAGTTAATTTGCAAAAAATAATAGTTTGGATTTCCTTTTCTTAACTGCTACAAAATTTGTAGCAAGCTACATCTTTTTGTTGTTCAAAATTAACTGCCAATTTGCTGTAAACATGCCAAAACTGCAAAACGTATGTTATTTTAAAAGATAATATATGATTACAAACTGAGTACATTTTATTTCATAAATTAAATTTGTCTGTTAATCTCTGTGGGACATTTTAAAAAGTTGTCTTAAAACTCTTAACTTGCTTTTATACTGACTTGTATCACCAATCGTTTTACTTCAGTATAATTTTATGCCTGTAAATGGTGATAATGAATGTGTGGATTACATTCTGTAACAGTGATTTGAACTCACAGCCATATGAGCAGAACAATTAGTACTCCCTTGCTTGTAACTTAAACAGCAGTTATAAGCAACCAACACATTGTACAATTTCATAAGGCCAAAACAAAATTTGGTTCCATTTAAGAGGAAATTATTATGAAATACATATATGCCTTCACTGCTGCATTTTGTCCTTTGTGGTTATGAACAGTGTGACTGTGCATTTTAAATACTGTATTCTCTGGTTCCTTTGATATATGCTATACTGTTTCAGGGACTCTATATGTAGTTGCCAGAGTGCTACATTCTTGTAATACTTTTTTTTTATTATCCTTGATCAAAACAGTCCCATGAATTTATTCCCATGACATTGGCATTAAAGGTAGTATTATATTGACCTTGAAACTTTAAGATTAACCTGAAGTGAAATAGTTTAAATGACTTGTATCTGAAATACTTTTTACTGGGAATATTTGGTTAACAATAGAAATTAGGACCAGGAATTCTATCGCTAAATGACACAGTCGTAAAGTGCATCACATGACCATGTCAACTTACAGTAGCTGCTCCATTTGCCATTGTTAAGAGACTCCAATGTGGTGGTTAAGTGTGACATCGTGTGATTGTCATTTGCGATCTCCTGCCAAATGCCTCATCACGATCAGGTGATTGCAGGGGTGCTGCAAGGACACAATTTTGGGGGCCATCTGTAAGTCTCTTTCTTCAGTTCTGTCATAACTTTGAATGGTCACTGAACAAAGAATTAGTTAATCGAGATATATTTCAAGAAAGTAAGCCACAAAATCATGGGTTTGGTATGCGTGAAATACCCATATAGAGGGTTTTTTTGTTTTGTTTTGTTTTAATTTTAGGATTAAAAGCATAGTACAGCCTCAGTTATGTCAGAATCTGAATAGAGCTGGAAGGGACCTTGGAGGTCTTCTAGTCCAGCCCCCTGTTCAAGAAGGAGATCCTATACCATTTCAGATAAGTGACTGTCCAGTCTCTTCTTAAAAACCTTCATTGATGAAGCACCCATAACTTCTGCTACAGCGGTTAATTGTCCTCACTGTTAGGAAGTTTCTCCTTAATTGCAGATTGCTTTTCTCCTTGATTAGTTTCCATCCATTATTTCTTGTCCTGCCCTATGATGCTTTGGAAAATAAATTGACTCCCTCCTCTTTGTGGCAGCCTCTCAAATACTGGAATACTGCTGTCATGTCCCTCCTAGTCTTTCTTTTCTTTAGGCTATCCAAATCCAAATCCTACAACCATTCTTCATATGTTTTAGTCTCCAGGCCTTTAATCGTCTTAATTGCTTTTCTTTTCACTTTTTCCAAAGTCTCAACATTTTTTTTGTAATGTGGTGACCAAAATTGGATGCAGTATTACAGGTGTGGTCTTACTAAGGCTTTATGAAGCGCTACTAATACTTTACATGATTCTGATTCTATGTCTCTGTTGATGCAACCAAGGATTGTATTAGCTTTTTTGCCTGCTGCTGCACACTACTGACTCATGTTAAAGTGATCATGCACTAGGATTCCAAGGTCCCTCTCACACAAGGTGGATAAAAATCGATTATTTTTTTAAAAAATTAAAAATACGGATTTTTAAAAAATCTAAATAGGAATTTTTTAAAAATCAAATTTATTTTAATAAAATGCTTTTGGAGTAAAAATCTATCTAAAAAATAGTTTTCTATTTAAGGTACATTAATAATTTAGTTTATTCAGCATGAAATGGAACTTAGTTATGTAGCATTTTCATTTTGCTTGCTAATAATAATATTAAAGATTCTAACTACCAGCAAGAATGAGTCCTTTTATTTAAACAGCACCTGTCATTCCAGATCCATCATGGCAGCGCCTGTTAGCAGGTATCCACTCACCTGCTGCCTGCCACATCCCTCACCTTGTTATGTCACTTAAAGTGAATGGGACTGTTGGTGAGTCAACAGCAGCTCAGAGGAGCCACTACAGGATAGAGATGACAGTTGCTCTTTAAAAATTATGATTTAAATCAAGTTGATTTAAATCAAGCCTTTTTACTAGTGATTTAAATCATGATTTGAATTGTCTTGATTTAAATCAAATCCACCCTGCTCTACAGTTACTGTTTTTGAGCCAGGTTTCACCTAATCTGTACTTGTACCTTTGGTTTTTCCTGTCAGGTGTAAAATCTTGATTTTTCTCCACATTAAATATCATTTTGTTGGCTAGAGCCCATTGTTCAAGTCTGTCAAGATTGTTTTGGATCCTGAACTTGTCTTCTGGGGTGTTGGCTATTCCTGCCAGCTTAGTGTCATCTGCAAATTTGATGAGTTTCCCTTCTATTCCCTCATCTTAAGTCATCTATGAAGATATTGAGAGTACCGGGCCTAAGACTGAACTTTATGTTACCCCACTGCTTACTTCTTTTCATTTAGATGTAGTCAGTGGTAAAATCCTCCGAGGTCTGCTATTGGTTCGCTGTGTGCATGCATGCACTGCGTGTGCCAAATGCGTATTTTGTGTGCATGCACACCGCAGGCACTACTGTACAGTGCTGGAAAAAAAGGCTTAAGCCTTTTCTAAAGTAAGTAGAACAGTGAGGGGGGGGAACAGCTGTGCCATGTGACTTAGATTTGCTAGAAAGCAGGATTTCTTGCTTTCTAGCTAATATAAATGGCACGGCATAGCTGATTGTCGTTAATACCGATTCGTCCGAAACTGTAGCACTTTTTTTTTACTTCCGGTTCATCCAAACTGGTCTGAACCGGTAGCATTTCACCCCTGGATGAAGTACCATTAAGGACTATTCATTGAGTACAGTTTGTCAGCCAGTTACAAATCCATCTGATAGTGATGCTGTCTATCCTGCATTTTTCTAGCTTACCAAGACGTACTGGTAGGTTGTGGTCTACTTTGTCAAATGCCTTGCTGAAGTCTAAATATACTGTGTCCATAGCATTTCGTTGGTCTACTAATTTAGTCACTTTGTCAAAGAATGAAATAAGGTTGGTTTGGCATGATCTGTATTTAACAAACCCATGCTGGCTACGAGTTATAACTATTTGTTTCTATTCACAGATCTGTTTTTTAATTATTTTTTCCAGTATCTTCTCAGGTATTGATGCTAGGCTTATTGGTCTGTAGTTTCCTGGATTTGTTTTTCATTTTGTTTTTTTCCTTTTTTAAAGATGGGAACTATATCAGCTCTTTCAATTCATTGTAGTTCTGTCTCACATCTGAATAGAAATACAATTTGTACAGTCAGATGTACAAATAGGCCATTTCTCCAAATACAAGTTTTTCAAGGCAAATAGAGATACTGTTTCCCATATCTGTAGTCTAATTCTTAGTGGCATTTCTCTGCCAATTGCTGCAAATAGATTGAAATTGGTTACCGGTAAGTGCAGAGTTCATACATGGCAGTGGGGCTTAAACTGTAAAAATCTCCCTTTGAATCTCTTGCTCACTGCTATAAAACAATACAGCACCCAATTTTCTAAAGTCAGACTGCTTCATTTAGAAGAGCTCTTACCTCAAATCAGTGTTTCCTCATTTGATTTAGTACATGCACATCAAATTGCTTTTTAATGCAAGCTTTACATTAATTTTCTTCTAGTTTCTATCCTTGACAGAAAACAATAAAGTTAGGGAGTAGAAGAATAGAAATGGAGAAGAATAATATGAAAAATATAAATGGTATAGTAATCTGGAAAAAAATACTGGTCCAGCCAATCAGTGGTATCACTTGTCCCACGTGTTCTAAAATCGGAATTCCAAAATACAAGTAGCCATATAGAATTGTAAGTCAGCTATGGCATTGCAGGAACTCAAAGTATAAAACTTACTTCTTCCAACATTTAAATATTGAAAGCTGGCTGTGCTGCTTTATATTGTATGTTTTATTTAGAGGAACTCTCCAGTGCTAGAAATGCCCTAGTTACAGAACCCAGCTAGATTGCCACACTACATACTTTGTTTCAATTGCAATTATATTTCAACAAGATGAAACCTTGAGCTAGGTTAGAATTAATTTAACTCTCAGGGGGGAACACATTCCTCTGCAAAATGGCATGGTTTGCAATTTGGGGGTTCTGCAAACTTGCAACTCTTGCTTGAATAGCAGTTGGAGGTCCTGGCCAGGAGACATCTTGGCCATCTTTACTGATACAGCAGCTACAACTGTTTCTAGAGAAGATGCTGTGTCAGTGATTCCTGTCCTTATAACTTCAAAGGTGTATTACTGTACTTGGGTCTGCTTGTGATGACTACTCAGCAATTGGTTCAGTATTTAGCAGGAGAATATCAGTATTGTGGGAGGTACATTTGCTGCTAGTTTCTGGGTACACCTCAGAGAGTTGCCATTACAACTTTTTGGTTCAGATTCTTGTTTCTTCTCCAAATAGCATCTTCCTATCCTGTGCATTCTGTGCAGGAAGAGTTGCTGAACATTCATTCCTACCACTGGTCAGGAGGACAGCAAACCTTTTCTGTGGTTGCCCAACCTAACAGATTTCTTTGTCCTCCTCTAGATGAATAGATGTCTCATCCCAATCATCTGTTAGGAAAGAGATGAAGTAGTACATGCACATCAAATTGAGATGAGAGCATTGCAGTAGAGAGCATTGCAGTAGTCCCGCCTGGACTACTGCAATGCTCTCTACATGGGGCTCCGCTTGGGGTGCACCCGGAGGCTCCAACTGGTACAGAATGCGGCCACGCGGGGGATTATGGGAGCGACGGGGCGCTCCCACGTGACACCTCTCCTGCGTGAGCTGCATTGGTTGCCGGTGGACTTCCGGGTGCGTTTCAAGGTGTTGGTAATCACCTTTAAAGCGCTCCATGGCTTAGGGCCAGGGTACTTACGGGACCGCCTTCTGCCACCAATTGCCTCCCACCGGCCGGTTCGCTCCCACAGAGAGGGCCTCCTCAGGGTGCCGTCAGCCAGACAATGCCGGCTGGCAACCTCCAGGGGGAGAGCCTTCTCTGTGGCAGCACCTACCCTCTGGAATGATCTGCCTCCAGAGTTAAGAACAATTTCTGACCTGCTGACTTTCCGGCGGGCTTTAAAAACTTATCTTTTTCGGCTTGCCGGCTTAGCCTGACTCCTGTAAATATTTTATTACTTTTAGAGTTTTTATTATCTTTTAAATGAATTTGTTTTAATCTACGGCTATTTATATTTGTTCTTTTATGAAATTTGAACTTTTGCGTATTTGTTTTTTAAATTGGCTGTGCACCGCCCTGAGTCCGTAAGGAGAAGGGCGGTATATAAATCTAATAAATAAATAAATAAATAAATAAATAAATAAATAAATAAATAAATAAATAAATAAATAAATAAATAAATAAATAAATGAAAACTATTGTCTTGGAACATAAATTTGTAATCAGAGTAACTGCTACTTGCTGTATCTGGCAGTGTGTTACTTTATGGTTTTTATGTTGATTCTTGAACTTTGTCTTTTCTGATACTGTTGTGAGTTGTAGTTTTGTTATCTGCCTGGAATTGTGAAATAAACAATAAATAGGGAAAGGTTGTGTAAATTCAGATATACACTACAGCATATTACAATGCAAGCAGATATATAAATCCTTGAAACTATGGGTAACATTATTAGGTCTTAAAATTAAAATTAATTGCTGATTATATATTTAATATAGTATAATGGCATGCCCTAGAATGTCATTCATCTTTTGCTTCATACAATTAGAGTGGTGTCATTTTCAATTTCACTGGATTGAAATAGTTTTGACTGCAGTAATATTTGGGAAATATAATGGTATATAAAAAGCTTATGAAGTAAGAAAAAGCTCAAAATAGATTCTTGTTTCAAATCCATGTTTGGGGAAATTGCAGGTCCTTACCCTAATACTTGCAAAAAAGACCTGCAAAATAGTATGTTAGGGATGCGCCTGAAATACATTTTGTTTCAAACTTGGGACAAACTCTTCTTTCCAAGCTTATTTATTTTACAGGATAAAAATAGAAAAATAGTTTAATGTCTATAATCCAATGGGACAAAACGAAGTGAGGGGTTGAAGAAAAAAACTTATTCCCTTGTTTTTTACCTCCAGGTTACAAAAATGAAATAAATAGTAATCCATGTTGATTGATATCTCTCATCCAACCTATAAAAAAACAGTACAAAGCGATTAGTTTAGTGCTATGTTCAAAATTGGATAAAGTGTGGTTATTCTTAATATGGCTTATTGAAGCAACCAAATTTCATAAATCATGATTGTATTTTATTATAGGGTAATATGAAATTTGATTCCTTCAATAAGCCATATTTAATAGAAGCAGAGTTTAAGTTGGAAGTAATATTGTATTCTCTTCTGGTAGCCATTCCTGAAGAGTATGTAAATTGCTTATTCTTATGCTTACAGCATCTAATGAATCCCCAGTTTTTAGTTACCATTCGATATGAGGTCCAAATTGAAATACGGTTAATGATCGAATTTTCAAATCAACCTATCACAGAATTGGGATCACAAACTATAATTACACTAATAACATATAATTTCTACTGCTGGATGGAAAATTAAAGATGGAAAAATTAAAGTAGACAAGATATTCAAATGCTTCAGTTATTTGGTGTACTATCTTCAACCACTGGTTTTATTAAAGTAACAAATGAGCCGTATCAAACACAATATTGGACTTTCATATTGCATATTCCTGCCTCCTCTGGTATAGTTATATACCAAGACTTGAAACTTGTTCCATTTTAGATTAATTGCAGCTTTTGGCCAAAACTGGACAAAATTCTATGTAATGTTAACTATCCTTTATTGAAGCAAGCTAGTTTTAAGTTATAGTTTGGCACTGGCTTTTTTTTAATTGACTAAGTTAAAATTAACTGTATTTAGTGTTCAAATGAAAGCATAGTCTGAAGCCCATTGAATGAAATTATAATTGTTAGGTGTATCAAGTGATTAAGTTTCTGCATATATTTTTTTTAAATTCACTTTTAAACTATTTCTTTTATTTGAGACAAAGCCAGTAAAAGCTCATTCTGGGTTAAAGCTGCATGACATAATTTCTTGTGGATTTAATAATGGGTAGATATTTTAAGAAGTGGTACAGAGGAGCTTGTATTTATAGAAATTAACTTTCTTTTGTATATTCAGGAATTTTCCTTTAACAAACATCATGAATGGGAATATTTTTTTTCTGGATAGGCAAGGTAAAACATGATGGCATCTTTCTTGCCTGTAGCAGAAACATTTTCTGTCTGAATGGATTTCATCCATGCATGAATGCTTTTTCAAGAAAGTAGGTCTTGTGCCAGCAAGGTGAGATAGAGTATTTTTCCACTAAAAATTTTCCATTTCTAGATATGCATTGCTTGATTAAATTAAATGAATGTAATATGAAATGAGCTTTGGGAAAAATAAGGTGTGTTTTTTGTTCTGATAATTAACTTTATAAAATGTGTATGCATATACCTCTTTGGACATAATTAAAATATGTGCTGCCAGGATCAGTATCTTCATTTTTTCTTAAAATTATGTGAGGAAAATCTACACATTTCTTTATCTAACCTTTCCTCTTCACTTTTCATAAAGAGTCAGGACTGATCTTAGTGTTTCCCAGAATGTGCTAACAATCATTTCCCATATATATTCAGCACAACAAGGTTGTTTTGTTTAAAGCCACATTTCCTGATGATTGAATTAACAGCGGCAACCTAAATTGCAGCTTCCAGTAATGAGTGATTGCTTGTATATTTATTTAATATTTATCTATTTGCCATGACAATGTTACCTGCACAAGATTTTTTGATTAAATAACATATTAAATAAATATGCCTTGCTTTCATAAGCATTATAGAAATTCCTTAAACAAATTTCTTGAACAATTAACATTTATAGAAGTACAGGTAGTTCTTGATGTATGATAACAATTGGGCCCAAATTTTTCACTGCTAAAAGATGTGATCATCAAGCACAATGTCATATGACTGCATTGCTTAGTAACAGCACTCCCAACATTCTCCACGGCCATTGCTAAGTAAATTCCACTGTTTATAAGTACCCACCCCAATTTAAGTCAGTTAGGGCTTGGTTTCTCCCACTTTCAAGCTTCAGTAAAGTAAAGGATTACCTCCAATACCCCACCCCCCACTTATCTCACCACCATCCGTGCTGATTTAGCCATCTTCCACCCTGCCTTGTGGGGCAACAAGAAGCCCCAAAATTGACACTGGGGCTTCTTGTTGGCTCAGACCAGTAGTGGGATTCAAATGCCGTCGCTACCGGTTTGCTTATGGGAGTGTGCATAAGCTTCTGCGCCAGCGCAGAGATGTCTGGGTAAGTGGGTGGAGCCTCCCGCCACTGCCGCTACCGGTTTGCCTGATCCACGGTGAATCAGTAGCAACCCACCACTAGATCAGTGGCTCCTTGGACTGCCCTGGACTTCAAGAAGGACTTGGCCCACAGTGCGACACAAAACTCAGCCACATTTGAAGCCTCAGCTATCCAGCTCAGCACTGCAGTACAAAGTGGCTGCACCCTGGTGAGCCTCAGCAGCACAAGACAAAGCTGCAGCATTCCAGAAAGCCTCAACAGCACGTCCCCAGGAAGCAGAGACAGCCAAGCCGCCCTCACTGCCTGTCACCCCAGCTGCCCTTCATCGTCTTCTTGCTTCTACTGAGGTGTACTGCCATGGCCCTTTATAAGGCAGCTGCTCACCACCTGAGGCCATTTTTCCTAGGTGTCACAAGGAAGCTGCCGTGCATGACCTTGGGAAGAAAGTTTCATGTACCAGCAGCTTCCTCACCAAAGGCTAGGGTAGGCATGCTTGGTCACCGGTAGAAACAAGAAGATGGTAAAGGTTGCCTAGATTGATGAGCCACAGAGTGCAGGGAGTCCAAATGGTATAAATTGTGGGAAGATAGGTAGGGAAAAGTTGCAGCGTCCATACAGTCTTAAGTAAAGGCAGACTACTGAGCACCCAAATTTTGACCTCCGGGGTGCTGCAAGGGCTGTAACTTCAGGGATAAGTCATAAGTCTCTTTGTTCAGCATTGTTGTAACTTGAAAATGGTTGCTGAATTAATGGTTGTAAGTCAAGGATTACCTGTAACCAGAAGGAGCTGGCAGTTTGTAGCTAGTAGACTAGTAGCTAGTGGTACCAAGTGATTAAGGTACCTGGCTAAAAAGCAAAAGACCATGAGTTCAAGTCCCAACTTAGCTATGAAATCCAACTATGTGACTTTGGGCCAGTGACTGGCCCAAGGTCCTCTCACGACACAGCCCAACTCATCTCACAGGGTTATTGTGGGGAAAATAGGAGGAGGAAGTTGTGTTGGATGTGTTTACTGCACACATTGGGTTATTTGTGAAAATAATAAAAGGCAGAATATAAATTAAATAGTTGTAAATAGAGATGTCTAAATAAATAAAAATGGATTGCTTCCTGATTTTCATCAACTTCTCTATAATACTAATACTAGTACATAATACTAAGTTCAGTAGAACAAATTTTTGTAGAAAGGTACTAGTTTTAAATATTAGCATTTGTTGTTGACAGTTATTTTTCATTTTTGGCCGTAAAACAGTAGAAATTTGGTTCTAATATAAGACTGAATGTTTAGTAATAAATGAAACTTAGAGAAAATATTTACAGAATTTCATACTTAAATATTTACTGTAAAATATTTACAGTATGAAATTCTAAGTTCTACTGTTCAAATCATATGATGGGCACCTGGCACTGTTGTATTTTGCCTTGCTACTCATGAAATGACCTTATACATACAACCATTTTTATTATTGTATGGTTAGAATAACAAAGGTTGTATCCCCTAATGGTTGGCAAATAGCAGAAATGCATATATAATCCTCATCTCACTAGCAAAGTGCATCTAATAAGATTTATCCTTCCTCTTCTCCCTCCCCCCCTCCCACCCACACACCCCATGCTCTGAATTTATTTGAGGACAAAATTAGGCTAAAAGCCTAACTAGCTTTCTGCTGTGCATTCATTTTTAACTAATTACAATCGAATTATTAAAGGTGTGGTACCATTCCATGTGACATTAATAAAAATCTGCCAGCATACATTGATTCCAGAAACTGGAAAACTTATTATTAGGAATTGCATACTAGGTCAAACTTATGATATCTTAATATTACACAAGCTTCAATATCCCTTTTGTTCACTAGGCTCCAGAGTATATGTTAAAATACGTAGTACAATCACGTAATTTACCTTCACAATCATTTATTATTTTCCTTCCCCAATATGCAAATCATTTACCTTCCCAATATGCAAAAATCATTTAGGACATATATAATAACATATCAAATACAAGGCTCTTTGTGATGTTTGGAAGTTACAACAGACCTCCCCAAGGGTACTTACAACCCAAATTCAAAGTTGTGACAGCCCTCCCCCCAACCATTGCAATGTGAGTGAATTTGAGTGTTTGGCAACTGGCATTTACAGCCATTTGCACCATCCCACAGTCATGTGACCACAGTTATGATGTTTTTCCCAGAAGCCAGTGTTTATTTGTGGTTTGTGGCAAAAAATGTCCCTTGTGGACAATGGATTTGCTTAACGACCACTGTGTTTACTTAGCTACGGTGATTCACTTCACCACCATCAAAAAAGATTGTAAAAGAGATGTGGTCATGTAGCGAACTGCTTAACGACTGGCATTTCTTACTAATGTTATTCCAAGTTCAAATACATTTGTAAATCAAAGTCTATCTGTATTTTGATTATAAATTACTATTTGTATTACAAGCTATATTCCTGTTCCATGAACTGATACATTCTGGAATCTAGAATTTTCTACTCGCTGATCTAAAAAAATGCAGCTAGTCTTCAATCTACGACTACAATTGGGACCAGAATTTCTGTTGCTAAACAAGACAGTTTTAAGTCAGTCGCACCCAATTTTACGAACTTTTTTATTATGGTTATTAAGTGAACTACTCAAGTTTAGTGAATCACTCAATCACTAAGTGAAGAATGAGCTGGAAGGGCACAAATAGCAATCACATGACTCTAGGATACTGCAACCATTGTAACCATTGTAAGTACATGCTGGTTGCTGAATTTTGAACACGTGACTATGGTAATGCTGCAATGGTTGTAAATGCAACAACCGAATGTAAGTCACTTTTTTCAATTCTGTTTTTTCAACTTCCCATGATTACTAAATGAATAATTGTAGGTCGATGTATATTTTTCTCATTCATTATTTTCACATGCATGCGTTTTCAGTACAGGTATTCCTTGAAGTGACCAGTTAGGTATTCTAACTGGTCACTTAGTGACTGTATGAAATGATAACACACTCTTCAAGGGTTACTTATGACCCCAAATTACTGACTGTTAGGAATTGGGGCTGACAGGAGATAGGCAGGTCCAGGGCACTGTAGTATCTTTGCAGTTCATTGTAGGGGGGAATGATGTGGGGGCATTGCAGCCACTGTAATTTCAGGACCTGATTGTAAGTAGTTTTTTGGGGGGTCCACCATAGTTTTGAATGATCACAAAACAATCATGGATTACTTGTATAACATTCTCAAATGGTCTAAAATCCCTGATTTCAAAAGTATAGACAGGTGTATGTTGCTTTCACTTAGTGCAGTATTAGAGTTCAAAATGCAGAATGTATTTTTCTGTATGTGCATATTTAATCTTACATTAATGTCTGAATGAGAATTATCTTCATTTCATACTTCTGATCTCAGATTTTTTTTCTTCTACCTACATCAGCTCCATCTAATCTGCTGTTACAGTTTTAGTCAGCTGTGATTCCATTTTTTTTAGTTAGTATGTTGCATATAATGTTCCTAATTGTTTATCTCAACAACCCTTTACATTTCATCTCAATCTGTATATTAATGCTAGGTACCATAAACAGAGAGATGTAAAAAAAAATACTTCATTAAAATGTGAGCCTTGTATTATACTTACACTTAGTCTGCTTTAGAAAGAAGTGCTAACAAATTTTGATTGAGTCTCACTTTGATTTTTTCCATAATAAGAACACATTGCATATGGTATATTAAATATATCTAATTTTAATTTTTAGCCTTGACCAATATGATTATGAAATCCAGTTCCAGAACATGTCATAGTTATGCCTGTTTGCACTCAGAATCTATAAAAAGGTTCTATGTATGTATATGTATACATTATTGTTATTCCAGTCAGTTGTGTTTAATTCTCAGTAAGTACCTGAGCAAGTCAGACAAGTTCCTGCAATTTTCTTGGCAGGGTTTTTCAGAAATAGTTATCAATTATCTCCTGCCTTGGGCTGAGAGAAAGTTGACTGGCCAATGGCCACCCAACTAGTTTTATGCTTAAACTGGACTAGAATGCATGGTCTCGTGATTTCTAATTTGGTGCCTTAACCACTACACTAAACTGATGCTCAATTTATAAATTATATCGTGAAGAACATTTAGTACACAAATATATATTTTATGTGAAGAATATTAAGTACAGCCCACCCACCCCAGTTTTCTGTGTTGGTTAAAAATGGAATTCTGTTGCTTGTAGGCCTGATAAAATGTATTCATAAGTAGTAGATTAAATTTGGGTTTTTTGCATTGTTATTTTGGCATCTGTCTTTACCAGAATTCTCTTCTGCTTGTGTAGAGGGTCATCTAAAGACTCAGTGAGTATGGAAACAGGTTGGGAAAGAGAGTATTGAAAGAAATAAGTTTAAAGTATTATGACTTTTTTATTTTATAGTGTAATTTATGGCATTCTCTCTGGGCAAATATCTAGCAATCCTAAATTTAGTTCAGTAGAGCCAATGTTCAAGGAATTTATTCCGTTTGCTGTTTTTTATGGGCATATTCTTCAGTTCATTGAAGCTGTTCATAATACTCCAGTAGCATTGGAAATAGGACATTTGCCATGGAGACTATTATTTGTGTCTGTGTTTTACCCAGCTTTTCAAACAAAAACAAAGAGTTGTAAGACTAGAAATAGAGAACTATCCCTGTCCTGAGGCTCCTGAGGCCTGGAAAAAACAGGACATAAAAAGGGAGGAAGGGAAAGAAAGAGGAAGAAAAAAGCACACCAGATCTTAGTTTTTGTAATCAAAGAAATAAATTGAAATAAAGATCCATTTAATGCAATTTGGGCATGTCTTTTCTAACAAATGCAGATATTGTTTAAACAGAGCTTTTTTCCATTTGAAATACTATACATCTTGTTTATTTGTTTTATGGAAGTAGACATAGTCTTTTCCATTTAATGTCAAAATTATTGCATGACAGTCTATATTACTATTCACATTTGGAAACGTGTAAATTCATTCTGCGTTCCTTTCTCAATGTCTTTATGATTTTAAAACATCAGGCAACTTGACATTTTAAATTTTAAATTTTAAAAAGTACACAAAATATTGTTTTAAAATTATTTCCTCAGCAACTTTGGAAGCATTATGCATTGATTAAATGCTTTCTGATAAAATCTCAACAATACTTTACCTTCAGCAATTTGCTTTATATTTTTAAACTCATCACACCTTGTGATAAAAACTGTGATCAGCTATGCAAATATACGATCAGACATAGTAGCCTACTTTTATGCAAAATTATAAATTGATATGTATAGGTGGATTTGTTTACTTTAATTGCTTCTTAATGTATATGTTTTATTTAATGACTGAATTTCTATAGCTGGAATAAATGATGATAGTGTATTATATTCTTCATCCTGGATAGACCCTGTTTGTGTGGTGATTGTGAATTGACTGATTTAATGGCACATCACCATTCAGTTAGTACTGTATTAAGTTTCTCTGAATTGTTTTTAAAATAATTGGAGAGAAATAATTATCTCATGGGATTTCTGGAAGCATCTGTGTGAAATGAGATACTGGATTCATAGGTACTGCTTAGCAGAACTGCTGGTAGATACTATTAGTATCATTCCTTGTTATTAAGCTTCCTAGTAGAGATATCCTTCTAAAAGCATGTTATGCTAACTCATAGAAAATGTATTACTAGTCAACACGTTCCTTACTATCAGAGTGATGTATCACTTATAGAGCTTTTAGTATAGAATATCTGTAGCTGATGCTCTGTGAAACAATTTGGGCAAATTTTTGAATTATACAGATACAGGAAGTAAGTTGGAGGAGGGCCTTTTTTTTTTAAAAAAAAAGGACAAATAAACTTTTATCTTAAAAGCCATTTTGCTCTGCTTACAGTAGATTAATCATGATATCCAAATCACAAATTTAAGCTATACATCATATAGCTGACCATAATTACATTATCACCTCAGTCCCATAAATGTTTACATTATCAATTGATACTGTATATATTGCAACTACAACAGATAAAAAGGAAGGCATCTGAAGAAATGTTACTTGAAATAATTGATAGATACAAGATTTTTTATAAATAATGTTTAAAGTCTGAATTAAAAGCTGAAATGGTTGAAAGGATGTTGAGGGCTATATCTATTTTCTGTCTGATAAATCAATGTTTTGGTGTGGTCATGATCATAGCAGCCATTTTGAATTCCCACAATTTGTTCTCAAATATGTAAATGTGATTCTAGAACAATATTTGTAAAGATATCCTATACAACTTTGCATTGGACAGATGATTTAACTATGTGAGAACCTTAAAAAATGTATTCCTAATTGTAATTCTATGATGGCCCAGGCAGCTAAAAGGAAAAAATGTAATTTCTTGATCATAGTTGGGAGAGAAAAAACACTTGCAATATCATTTTCCAATGGATCATTGATCTCCCATATATGGCTGCCATAGGTGATCCTTCTGGGATTGTACAATCGTAATAGTGTGGCTCATATGATTATTGGAATGCTGCAAGTTTATCACTGGTAATGAGCCACGAAGGGAGTAATCGGTATGCATATTGTATTTTGAGAAAATTGCTGGTCTGTTTTTATTTTCCATCTGCTCAAAACAGAGCTTTTTTAGACCTACATTTTATATCAGTATGTTTATGTGTCCCTAATTGTCTTTAACTTCTCAGTGGTTAGCAGCTGAGTTATCAATAACATAACATAAATTATGATTTACAAATCAGTTTTAATTTCTTATGTGATATAATAGTATAACAGAACTGTTTTGAATTTGAGGATAGTATCATGATTAAGACTTGCACATATATCTGATCTTTATGTAAACTAATTATCTTCCTTTACATTCTTTTTGATTGGTATAAATGCTTACTTAATATTACAGCACGTTTTACAGTGATTTTAAAATTCTATTGTTTATTCCATTAGTGTCAGTTTTGGCACATGTTTAGTAAAGTGATGCTTTTGAATGCTATGGCACCGCCATACACACATTTTATGATATATTTGAGGATATTGGTGATTCTTAGAAGTGAACACTGCAACAGATATTTCATGCATTTGTTTCTACTTGAAATCCTGTAACTAATGCTGAAAGAGTTATAGCTGATAGATACTCTTGTCATTTTTTTTTCTTTTTCAGGTTTTATACATTCAGGGGTTTTATATTTTCAAACAAGCTTTCCCTTCATGCTCAAATGGATATTGAAAAGTTATTTACAAACAAAAGATCAACACACATTTAAGAAGTTTTAATTTTCATTCATGTTTCCCTGGATATGTTCTTTGTGTACTTATTTGACCTCCAAATTCTAACATTAACGTATTAATGTTAGTATACTTTTCTTGCAGTACACTTTTCTAACTGTACTGCAATTGTTACCCAAATTCCGAGTGAAGGGTAGGTAGGTAGGTACTGGGAGATACTGGGAGATAGATACCGGTAGATATTAAGTAGAACTAAGCAACATGGCTAAGAAAAAAAGCTTGCATTGTATAAAACAGTTTCAAAATTTTTGAAAACCTTTTTGTCAGCCTGGCTCTCAGTTTCAACTTCTTTCTCTGGCAAGTCCCATGTGAAAAGGCACAGTTTCTTTTCAATCTCATACAACCAGAGAGAACTGCCCTGTACCATGTACTGTAATCATATCCAATGCAGGAAGGAATAGAGAACCTGCTTGAGCAAATATGTAAAATTTACATGTTTAAAAAACCAAATCATTGTTTTGTCGGGATTGACATGATTTTATTTTTCTATGAATGCCAAATATATGGAGATTATAAATGGCCTGTTAAAAGGATATAAATGTAAATATTATTTTTTAAAATTAATTATACAGAGGAATGTGGGTTGAGATGGTGAGATTGGAACAAGACGTGTAGAGGTCAGATAGAACTAATTAGACAAACAGACAGACACATTTTGCAGATTTATCCCAGTCTCAAAGCTACATTTAAAAAAAAGGCTGCAAGTCCATTAATTTGAAAAGGTGGGAGGAAAGGCTGAAGATTTAACCCTAGGGCTGGCCTATATAGAGAGCTGTTCATTACACAGATTTACTATATGTGACTTTATTCTTGTCTGCAGTAAAGCATCATATTTAATCATGTCAAGTCTGAAGTATCTATTGTTTGCTAGTTATAGAATGCAAGATTGAGTTTCTGAATAATATAGATACTGTATGTTGCCATGCCTGTGTGAAGCCTGACAGCAAAAGTCAAACTGGGGTGGGGAATGACTTATCTTTTAATCTTTTTGTGGGTACTACCATTTTTGATGATGAAAGAGTAAGTTGAAAAAGAAATAAATATAATAGATGTTCTGATACAAATATACATTTTGATTAAATTTAAATTCATTTGAAGGCTTTCCAAAAAGTGGCATATTTTTCTGTTTGCATATTTTTATTTCGGTAGAGCTGTAGTGTTTTCTCTTATCCTCCGCATTGCAGTTAAATATTGGCTATATTTAAAATGTGAATGTGTTGGCAGAAAGTTTTAGCTTAAAAAGATCAGGATAAATGCAAAAAAATTTGTAGCTTTGCTCCATTATTTGATTGATGTGATTTATATTTCACCTTTCTGTATTCCTGCGCAGGATTTACTAAGGTAGCTAGATCAATGATCAGAGTCAACACAAGACAACATCCTGTACTTTTGTGTAACAGTTCTTATTTCCATTAAGATATTGTTATGCCTTAAAAAGCATTACCTTTCTTTTCTTTTTCTTCTTTTTTTTTTAGTGGCCAGTTTGCAATAGTAAGAAAATGCCGTGAGAAGACCACTGGGGCACAATATGCTGCAAAATTCATTAAAAAACGGAGAACAAAATCCAGTCGTCGAGGAGTGAGTCGTGAAGACATTGAACGAGAAGTAAACATATTAAAAGAAATCCAGCATCCCAATGTGATCACACTCCATGATGTCTATGAAAGTAAAATGGATGTAATTCTTATATTGGAACTGTAAGTAATTTTTAAGTTGTTTGAAATGTCCATTTTGGAAATGAAGATTTTGTATCACTTTTTAAAATGAGGATTATCCCCTCTCCTCCCTCCTTCCCACCCTCAATAATTATCTTTGCATTGGGAGGTTCATTCTACATTTGCTCATAAGAATAGAATAAACAGTTGAAAATAAAAGGCATTTTTATGCAGGGATCTTTGTCTTCATGTGCTGTAAAGCGTGAGTACCTTTGAAAATTAATCCTGAAGATTATCTGCTTGGAAAGACCTGAGCCTGTTGAATTTTAACTTTTATAGTGTATACTGTCTCTTTTTTGATCTATCTACCTTTTTCTCTCTCATTAGTATCCAGTTTTGTCTTTGTCTTTCCTTTCCCCCACCTTCCCCCCACCACTTCTGTTTTCTTCTTTTCCCTGCTTTTTATTCTTATTTCTTTCTCACCTGTTCGTGTATAATGTCTCTGATAGAGAAGTATGTGGCAAGGAGAATAGTTGGTATAAGCAGATGGGGACCAATTGTTTTTGTAAATAGCTTACCATATTTAAAGATCATTAATTTTAGTTAACAGTCATTATAGGGCCTTTTGTCTTCATTTCTTTATTCCACAGACAAAAATGACAATACATGCTTTTGTGGAATAGCAGGAGTAGAATTTTCTATATTTAGTATAGCTGATATTGGCAATCCAGGGGAAGGAATCTATATATATAATAAATCAATTAATTTGCTTTCTTTTGCATAATTCCTGAAAACTGGGTTTCATTTTGAAGATCACTGCTCTCATTCATGGAAGCAATATTCCTTGCCTTAAATCAGCATCTTTTAAAATGCTGCAAATCATTTGCAGACTGTAAGTTATTTTTGTGCTTTCTTTTTCTCAGCACAGGCAACTTGAGCTACAGCCACAGCCTGTTTTATTTCCCTTCCAGCTTGATTCTTCAAAATCCCTTCTTCCACTCTAACTTTTCCTCTTCCTTAGTGTCAACTGCTTCTCCTTTCTTCACCGCCACTGTAATTCCTTCTGCAAGAGCAAAACCTCAAGTTCGTTAGAGTGGTGTTTTTGGTTGAATAGCCTGAAAGCAAAAGACTCAGTGACATATTTTCTTTTTCACAAACACGAGACCAGGTTTTTTTCCACAGTATTCCCTTGTGCTTTTTGTTCATTTGCTGAACTATAAAAGCCTATCTGAGCAAAACAAGAGAGCCAGATATTCTTAAGGTTGAATGGCATAAGGAAGCAACTTGTTCATTTCTGACATATACATTGGATATGTACCTCATCCGTTTTCTTTTTCAAAATCTGCTGGAAACATAAAGCTATAATTCTTAGAACTGTAACAGTTCTGTTATAATATGATGCAACAGTATGAGACTGTGGGATCAGGTTACCCATACTTAACAGTATGTGGTGTTCTAATAAACAAAAAACAATTCTATTAAAGAATATCAATTAATAGCTTTGCAAATCTTCCAGTGAAGCATTGCTCATAAATGAAGCACCCTGCTGGATCTGTTCCTTGAAACTGCCACAGCCACTTGAAGCTTGCTATGTTGGCTTTGAGGACCTGCCAAGCTTTAGAGCACTTAATCAAATGATCTATACAGTTCTAGAGTAGAATAGAAAACTTTTTTAACTTGAACATTTGTTCCCACTAATGCATGTTCTTGTAATTATTGGCTAATTCTCAGCAGTTATGAACAAGCTAGAAAATGTCATGTTACTTTTTAAAGTGAGGAACAAATGAATTAACATTTTGTGAAAAATATTCCAGTGCATTTAAGAATACAGTCAGAATATTCACATCTGTCGAGGCCATATCATCGGAAATAAGAAGATTTTATGAGAGTCTAACTCAGAAGTTTGTCAGAAGTTTAACTTGACTGCCAGATTTTTAATATTGATGTTTTAAATATATTTATATATTATGCTGTTTTATTATTATTGCTTTAATTGCTGATTCGGAGCCACCCAGAGTTTCATATGAAATGGATGGCTATAGAAATGTTTTAAATAAAAAAATAATTTTGGAAAATTTCTGTTGATAATGGATTTTTAAAAATTTTTTTAGGATACTTCTAAGATTAAGTTGTTTGTTCTTTCTGTATTAGTTGTTAGCTATTATAAATCTTGGCTACTCTCTTAACTTCAGAAGATTTGTCTGAAGTTGAAAGAACATTCTCCACTTAAGATGGATATTTAGAAAGGACATTCCATATGCTAATCCTGGCAGGAGTTCTGTTTTTAGTTTAGTTTAGAATACTTCTCATTCTCTTTTTAACATTGAATGTTGTATGATTTATCATGTTTTCTTCTTGGAAAATAAATGGATGGATGGGAAGGAGGGAGGAAGGGAGGGAGGGAGGGAGGAAGGAAGGAAGGAAGCAAGGAAAGGAAGGAAGGAAGCCCTCTTCCCATAAGAAAACTCAATGGGGAAATTGGCAGGAAATCAGAAGGCATTCTCATTCCCAATCCTGACTCCTGGTCATATTGTTTCTCTGTTTAGATAAAGAAATATCTTTGAAACGATGACCCAGTGGGACACAAGTTGTCTACTTTAAAATAGAAAAATCAAATCCTAGCTATTTATAAATGAAGGATAGCAATTCAAGATTGATATTATAGTAGATATGAAAAACAAACTCTTCATGTCCAGGGTTAAAGAAACATGATTTTTTTTTTTGTGGGATTTTAAATCTTTCCCTGCATTAGACCTCCAGTGATAGAAGGTATAATGCCAGTCTGAGAGCTTTCTTGGTTAGGAATTAATCCTCTTTTTTCTTGCATGGAGAATCGGTTTGCACCTCCAAGCAACATTTTCATATTTTTTTTTATTTATTTATTTATTTATTTATTATTTATTTATTTATTTATTTATTTATTTATTTATTTATTTGTTCAATTTATATGCTGCCCTTCTCTGGAGATTCAGGGCGGCTTACAATGCATTAAGCAATAGCCTTCATACTTTTGTATATACCTGTTTAGTAGGGCTTTCGGCTCCCACTAAGCGGTATTCGTTTTTATACAAAGTCATCTTATTGCCCCCACAATCTGGGTCCTCATTTTACCTACCTCGAAAGGATGGAAGGCTGAGTCAACCTTGAGCCTGGTGAGATTCAAACTTGCAATAATTGCAGGCAGCTGGTGCTAGTAAACAGCACTTTAGTCTGCTGGGCCACCAAGGCTCTTTTCTAGATTTTCTAGAACAATCTAGAGATTGTTCTCTAGATTCCATTAAAATGGTGAACATATAGTTGATAAAGCACATATCTTTTATTAATGACATCTATAATGTTCTTACATCCAATAGCTAGAAGATACAGTACCTATATCGTGCTTTAATACTTTAACAAGCAAGAAAAGGTTTTTAACATTTATCAAGCAAGAAAAAGTCTAGCAAATTTAAATCTTTCTATGAATAAATTATACCATGAGCTGATTTGCTAATATGAAAATCTATCATGTTAATCTAATCTTTGTTAATATTGCTGATTTTGCTGACTACTTTCAGTGAAATTCCTTTTAATTTTGTTAAACCCACTGGGATTAAAAATCTCCATGGACAATTCCTTAGATAGTGCCTTAATTATTTAATTGGTTCATTAATAAAGGCATATAAGTATGTTGGTGCTAATTCATTAAGAGAGATAATGCTGTTTTTCTACAGTAATCTGTTTCACATTAAATGCTTAAGACCTATAATTATATCTTGTGGGATATAGTTTGTAATCCCAAAGCTTGGGTAACAGTTTGCTTGCTTAAAAAAAGAATTATTTTCTGGTATAATGTAATCCACTTTTCTTCCCAAAGAAAGAACAAAGCATCTTGTTTGCTTTAACTGCTTTTATTTAATTGCCTTTATTTATGTGAGATCTTTAATTTAAAGATTAAAAACCTATTGGTTTTTAATCTTTATTTCATATAAACTTGCTATGGGCCTTCTGAGTTTCATTTATATAAAAAACTTAAGTACTTTGAGCCATTGCAATAAAATACATCATTTACCATATTTTTTGGTCTATAAGATGCACCCCCCCCCACCCACCCCAAAAAGTGGGTGGAAATGTCTGTGCATCTTATAGAGCAAATGTTGCCGAAGATCTGCACACCCTCCAGCCCCCACCTCCCAACAATTTGCCTCCTTGCAGCAAACAGTCTGGTCAGCTTCAACACAGCCTGATTCAGAATGATCAGCTGATTGGCAGTTGGATCAGCCAGAATACCACCAATCAGCTGTTCCAAGCTGCTGGAATCACTGCCAACACCTATTGCCGCCTTCACGTGTCCCGTTTTTGGTCCGTTCGCCACTGAACAGGCCAAAAACAAGACATGTGGAGGCCGAAAATGGGGCATGCGGAGTCGGCGATAGGCAGCAGGGGCAATGGGCGACGAAAGCAGTGATGGGCAGTGGCAATCCCTGCAGCCTGGAACAGCTGATCAGCGGTATTCTGGGAGGCCAATCCAACCGCCAATCAGCTGCTCTTGCTAAATCAGGCTGTGTTGAAGCTGACCAGGCTGTTTGCTTTCCTCCCCAAAATCTAAGTACGTCTTATGGTCCAGAGTGTCTTATAGTTCGACAAATACGGTAAATTGTTTTCTTAAAAAATGTTTTTTGGGTGTACTACATTGTAAACCATATGAACTTACTAACTTCAAGTGTTTTGCTCTGGATATCTTAATCATAACACTAAAATATGCTACTTTCTCTGTTATTCACTTTTTAATAATCAGTGTAAATAATTTCTTTTAAATACCATCTATTTGTTGATGCAAATTCTAAAATACATTTTAAACACAGATTATATGTACTGGGCAAAACATTTATATTGATAAAATGTTAGAAATCTGAAGCCATGAATGGTTTCAAAACTTGTATTGAATGGATTCTTGCTTTGAGGTGTAAATAATCACTATCAATACAGTGATTCATTTATTTTTCATTTGCAGTAAAAGAAAAGTTCTTATATTTTCAATGGAACTTGAGTAAGACAGCCAAGGTGCTATAACTTAAAATAGCTCCTCCTTTTATGTTCAATAACATGTTGCTATTATTTGTGGTGGTGGGGGGATGGTAATATATCTGTAGTATAGCATCCAAAGCCTCAAGATGTTGTGTCTCTTCTGCTGTGGCCTATCACTGGATAATATTTTTGTTTTTGTGTAAAATTTATCTATAGTTCTGAAAAATCTATTGCAAATATTGGCAGAATAAACAATATAAAATAATAATAAATTGAGGGAAAAGCCTTCTGCAAAGAGGAGCTTATCACATTTTTTTTTGAGCAATAATAAACATACAATATAGTGTTGTTTGGGACACTTGCATATGTTTTCATATTCGAGTCTTAACAATTCATATAATCAATTGTTACTGGAAAAATATGATTGTATATACGTGATGAAGCATTAATTATGAAGGCTATATTGCATATCGAATTGTGGTTACCAATTCCGTATTCTTTGCATCATCCATTGTTTGGATTTTTGTGTCCCAAGATAAGAGATGCTGTCTGTATAATGTGAATGCTTCTTAGCTAAGAAAACCTTCTCAGAAACTGAAGTCGGAAGCATCTGATTAGACCTTTTAAAAACAGGACAGTATCTATAAGATGGTTGTCCCTGTAAAGGTCTAGACTAGATTTAGTGGCTAAAATCAGTAGAAATGGGAATTTGGCCTTTGTCATACATACATGGTTATTTCCAGATTGAATTACATTGTTTTTTGTACATCTGCTTTTGAAAACTGAACATTCCAATTGTTCAGCATGAAACAACCAGATTGTTAACCGATCACAGAGAACGTACTGTGCCTATTTTATGTAAGTCTGACCAATCTACAGTTATTTTCCAGGCACAATTCAAAATATTCGTCTTTAAAGCCCAAGTGTTCTGGCACCCTCACTTATTAACAACATATAATAATCTTCCATTCAGTGCTTCAACATTCATATACTAAGACAGCTACTCAGATCTACCGGCCATGATAGCAAACAACAAAAGCTGGGTCAACAAATTGTGTTTTTTTATTTAAGAGAGACTCATCAACAAAGTATATAAGAATTGACTTATCAACTATATTCAATTAATTTAGTGTAATGTTAATATGTTAATATTAAATCTTGGTATAGTTGATATTTTAATTAAATCAGAAGTTGGTTGCCTGTTGCCTGTTGTTTGTATTGTGGTCCTGAATGACATCCATTCAGGAAGTTGGTTGTTCTGTCCCCCTTTCCCACACAGGCAAACACAACCAGGCACGCCTGCCAAGGTTTTATTAAGCAATCAAATTAGAAACCCTTGTAGATAAGAGTTCTGGCAGTAAACCGCAAAATGCCTGCAAGGTCAGTTTTCACTCACAGTCAGCAAGAGAGAGTTTATCCTCAGTCCGGTTCAGTAGCAAAAAGTAATCCACAAAGCAAGAGTTAACCAAGGTCCAATCCAAATATGCACAAACCAGATTTCAGGTAATGCGATGTGTTTCTCAGGTTTTTAACTTTGACCATCACAAAGCCTGAAGAGCAATCACTCCCACTTTTATTCCTTGTGGTGTGTGGCTCAGTGACTCAGCTCAATCTCTGGCCCTCCCACGCCTCTTTCGTTGCTTGCATGCTTCTCCCTCCAACACTGTCTGGGATCAAGCCAGGATTCATCATCCTCGCTCCCTATATGTTGTTGTTCCGATATGCTTTCCTGGCATATCCCAGGCTGTTTCTCTTGGCCTTCGGATGGAAACTGAGGCATTGCCAGAGAGGAGGGTCCTGGAGAGGGAGGTCTTATCAGTTCTTCCCCCTCACCTTCTGAGTCCTCTTCTTCTGTTAGGGCAGGCTCGGGAGTCGGGGTCACAACATTGATCTTAAAAAGTTTCATCCTTAGTCTAGGATGGTGGTTGTAAGAAGAGAGACCTTATGCAGTGTTTCATTGCTAACTTCATTGAGAACAACTGATAGAATGGAGAAATAAAATATTAATCAGAAAATATGCTAAAAAGTACCGTAGATCTTTTTCATGCTGGCTAAAACTCAACACTATGAGAATGTGATAGATAGAATAGGAATAGGTATGTTTTCATTTCTGATTTTTTTAAAGTGAAAACAAAAATATTTAATAGTTTTATCAATACGTATGTTCCATTCAAAGACTATCCAATAATATATAGAACATATGAAAGTGTGCTGTAATATTGAAAGAATCATTTTACATCATAATTGGAGAATAACCATGTGTCATATTTTTCCTCCCACTCTATTTTTTAAACTAATATTTTAAGATATGACATTGCTGTTTATCTTTTGCAAAGATTTGCCAGTTCTGCTTTGTTTAAAAGTGATTTTGAACATGTTTTCATAAATTAAATTTAAAACATGATTGCTAAAATAAAGTAGCATGAAAAATACTTAAAACATTTAACCAAAAGAATATTTCTGAGGTGTAGAAGTTTTTTAAAGGCCAAAAAACTTTCTAAATCTTTATTAATGTTTGGCAACTTTAATTAAACATTTTAATAGTTTTCAAAATCTATTCATAATCTTTTAAAGCTTTTAAGAGTAGATATTTTGTTTCATAAAGTGTGCAGAATCCTTCACATTTTGGTTTTTTTAATGAAAAGTGTTTAAATCATAATTAAAGCTCCTATTTTTTACAGCGTTGCAGGAGGGGAACTCTTTGATTTTTTAGCTGAAAAGGAATCTTTGACTGAAGAGGAGGCCACAGAATTTCTCAAGCAAATTCTTAATGGTGTTAAGTATCTGCACTCTCTGCAAATTGCACATTTTGATCTTAAGGTACATTGAACAAGCAGCTTTTTCAAACTTTGGAAATGCTACATAAAATACCCGTTACAATTTGGGTATCCAGAATAAATGCTAATGTAAAGTTTTGTTCCAGAAAACAAAAGATATTTTAAAGGTTCTTTATATGCCAAGACTATAATAGATTGTAATGGAATAATAGAATAAAGTAAGATATAATAGATTACTGATTACATTTATGGAGCCATATCTTTATGGATATTCTATACACAGTATACATTGGAAAACTTATATGTATGTCTGCATATAGTTGACATTGGTATTTGCCCAACTTCATTTTATTAGAGATAAAAAAAATCCAGCGGGAGAGGCATCCTCAGGTATCATCAAGGTGGGATAAATGATGAAATGATTACTTACCACTTTTGTATGTACACTGTTATAATGTCTACTGAAGAGATAAAAGTTGCATCACAACGGTGCAATACTAGTATTGTCATTTTGATGAAAGCCTCAATCCTGCAGACACCTCTTGTCAAGAAAGGACTATATTTACTCATAAGAATTTATCATTTAAATTTTTTTATTTATCATAAAAATAATAATAAAGTATGACTGTGGTTTGGAATTGTTCACATATAATCAATCTTTTTCCTTGAAGCCTGAAAACATAATGCTGCTGGATAGAAATGTACCAAAACCACACATCAAGATCATTGACTTTGGCTTAGCACACAAAATAGATTTCAGCAATGAGTTTAAGAATATTTTTGGGACACCTGAATTTGTTGGTAAGTATTACATTTCATTATTTTGCTACTATTAAATTTTTTCTGATAATTTTAAGCAGACATATTCTTGATAGTACAACTACTGACATATTTGATTAATGTAGTCCTGTTTAATGTTTGTCCTTTGCTTTCTGTACTGAGGTTAAAGATGGGTGATTGGAGACAGAGTTCAACATTTAAAAGGAAAAAATGCCAAAAAAGGACCATTAATTTATAAAAATAGTCTTTTCATTTTAAAATCCTTTTTGGCTACTAGATGTATTACTTACACCCTGATTCCCAAAATCTCTTTGGACACTTATTCTAGCTATCATATATGACTGAGGAAGATAATAGAATTAATGTTATCAAACTTCATTTGTTGAGAAAAAACAATGAAGAGAGCTGTAAATATCCTATCCAGAGTAGCTATTTTGCCGCTGTATGACAGAGTGCTAGATTGTGGTGGCTTTTCTTAACATTTCCAATTAGAAATTCAGTTTCTTAGTTTTTAGCATTAGATATGATACTGTATTGAAGATTGTAGTGTAGCACTATAAGAATTATGCTACAGTTCCCATAAAATCTCATAAATAATTCCTTGCTGTTCAATATCACCACAGTATATAGTATATTTCTTGAGATACCTCATCAGGGAACCCAGAGTTTAATTTTAATTATGAGCTGATTATACTCCATTCAGTTTCTTCTTTACATTTATCCTTATAATCTATATCTGGAATAAGTGACAGATTTGGATAAGAGTAATTCCATACAAATAAAACTCCTGTTGATTAATGATTTATCAGTTTCGGGAAATGGTATTCCTTCTGTTTTAGATGGATTTAATTTGGACTTTCAACTGAAACAAAGAGCATATAGATATTTTGCAAGCTTTTTACTCATGTACCAGTTGCATTCCTTTTTGGGGAAACATAACATGGCTAGTTACCCATTCTCTATAACAGTGATGGCTAAACTTTTTGCGGTCGCTTGCCAAAAGCAGGGGAAGCAGGGGGAGTCGCAGGTGCAAATGCCCACATCCATAATTCAATGCGCCTTGTCCTCCCGCACATTCACATGTGACCTCCCCCCCACATTCCTCCTGCTTTTGGCACATGATGGCCCGGTGGGCCCGTTTTTCACCCTCCCCAGGCTCCAGAGGCTTTCTAGGAGCCTGAGAAGGGCAAAAACAGCCTTCCCCATTCCCCCCTGGAGGCCTTCCGAAGGCCGGAAACAGCCAGTTTCCCGACTTCCGGTGGGACCAGAAGGCCTGAAAATCAGTTGGCTGGTGCGTGCTGGAGCTGAGCTAGGGCAACACTCGTGTGCCCACCAATATGGCTCTGCATGCCACCTTTGCCACCCATGCCATAGATTCGCCATCACGGCTGTATAATAATGTCCACACTAGATTACTATAATATAGCCCTTGGGGCAGTGGTGAAATGTAAAATTTGTTACTACTGGTTATGTAGGCATGGCTTGGTGGGGGAAGATGTAACTGGATGGGTGTGGCCAACTCTTTTTTTTTAAAAAAAAACTTAAAACCATTTTTCAGCCCAGCGGAGTTGCCTGATCGTCAGAGGTTTTTTTTACTTTTAAAAACATTTTTTCTATAACCTCTTCGATTGAAGAGGGTGAAGAAAAAATGCTTTTAAAAGCCTCTGATGATCCCAGATGAACAGCGCAATCATCAGAGGCTTCTTTTTTTTAATTTTTAAGAGCATTTTTTCAGCGAAGGAGGTTGTAGAAAAAATGCTCTTAAAAATTAAATAAAGCCTCTGATGATTGCACGGCTCAGCTGGGCATGGGGGCCCGGCAGGGATTTTTGCTACTGGTTCTCTGAACCATCCGCTGCCATTGCTCTTGAAGATCATGTAAAATATTCTGGCTCCCTCCAGGTGTTTTGAGATTAGAGTCTGCAGAATTCGTAAATATCATGGGCTATGTTTCATCACATCTGGGTTGAATAAGGCTGATCAAGAAACTATTTTAGAAGATGCTAATTTAATTTCTCTGAACCAGAGAAAGCATGCCCTATCTTAAAAAGCTGCAGTATGATATATAGGTCTTTCCATGACCACAATGCCAGTTTGCTCTGATTTTTCCATTGTAGAATCTAGTATTATTTGGAGTTGAGACTAGCTCTTTTGTTAATTTAAGAGGGAATTTAAACCATATCTACTCAGTTTAGATTTTTGTTCATGATTCAGGATGACATAAGTTTAATTTCACATATTGTCAATTACTAAGAACCATAGAATGGATGTGGCAGCATATTTAAATAAATAAAATAAATAATATTGGCTATTATGGTAGGAGCTTTTTTTATATTAAGGATGAAAGCTTTTGGTGCTATTGCTAGAGATTTTAGGAAGGTAGTATTTAATTAATTTAGGTATCAAATTATTCACTAATAATTTAAAAGAAAGGAGTTAGATTTAGATTTTATTGAATTTATATACCACCCTACTCCCGAAGGACTCAGGGCGGTGTACAGCCATAAAATAAAACATATAAATACAAAATTTAAAATAGACTAAAACGAAATTAAATAATTTGGCTGAAAAATTTAAAATCCCAATAATTTAAAACAAATTAAAATTCCCATTTAAAACGGGGAAAAGGCTTAGGTCAGGCCGGCTTGATGGAATAAGTGAGTCTTGAGCGCACGACGGAAGGTGCACAGGTCTGGGATCCTCCGTATCTCCGGGGGGGAGCTCGTTCCAGATGGTAGGTGCTCCCACTGAGAAGGCTCTCCCCCTGGGGGCCGCCAGCCGACATTGTTTGGCCGACGGCACCCAGAGGAGCCCCTCTCTATGGGAGCGTACTGGCTGGTGGGAGGATTAATATGTGACTGAGGATAAATCCTGTTAACTATATTTCATTGTAATTATATGAATGAATACATGAATAAATAAAATTTAATTTTGAGTGTTGCTCCAAGTATTGTCTTACAGAGTGCTAAGCCTGTTGTGTATTTAAAAGTGTCAGTTGTGAAAAGGTATTTGTCTTGTTTTGCCTGTTAGTTTTTTCTCTATAGCTGTTCAGTAGGTTTGAAACTTTTTAAATGGAACTGGGTTTGTTTAATTTGCTGTGAGGAACTTCTGGGATGTAAATCTCTACTAAAATTATCATTTGAAATCATTTGAATACTCAAATGTGAATCATTTGAAAAAAGACTGTAGACTGGCTGCAGGAAAGTTTATGATATTAAAGAGGAAAATACAGCTGAGTAATCAAAAATATGATATATCTCTATTATACATTTAAGGAAGGAAAGATGAAAAAAGAAAATAAAGAGTTAATACCTTTTTTTTAAAAAAAAGCAGAAAATTAACAATTTAAAATGAGAAAATATAAGAATTGAAGTAAGGTGAAATTAAAGAGAGTTAAATAAAAATGTCTGGATGTTTAAGTACAAATATAAATTAGTGTGAAGCAAAAGCACAAAGAAGTGAACGCAATATGCAATTTTAAGTTATTATCCATTGACAATAAGCCAGTAAGTGTATCAAATCTGTCATAAATATTTCTAAAATAATTTAATTTTTTTTCAATAAGTGGAAATGACAATGCAGTACATTCTTATAATACAGTATCTACAAGCAGAAAGAAACAATGCATAAATATATTTTGAAAAAAGATTGACAGATTTCTGTACTTATTTTAGTACAGCATAAACAAAAAAGGAAAGTGCCACCTAAATAGAAACCGGCGAAAAAGATTGCAAGATGTTACCTGCCAAGAAGCTGCAGGTAGCAGCAGCTGGCCTGGCCTGCAGCAGGCTTCCATTTGTCTGGTGGGGTGGGGACCAGGTGAGGTATCCAGTGCTGCCTCCACCTCTGAGGCGCTCTCACGTTCCATTTAACATGCACAATCGCTTAACGATCACAACTGAGAGAGCTTTGCTTAATGACCAAGTTTCCAGTCCTAATTGTCGCTAATCGAGGACTACCTGTAGTTTTTCTATATGTTTTAATAAAAAGAAACAATAATTATTACACACAAGAAATTAAAATAATAACTTGAAATCTAATTTCATACACTCACACACCAAAAAACCCCAAGAACATCAGGAAAACAATATAAGCAAAAGAACAGTACTGTATAGCAAGCATTTAGGAGAATAAATGCTTGCTATACAGCCCGCCTTCTGGAATGACCTACCCCCAGAGATACGCAGGATTCCAGATCTCCGGACCTTTCGTCGGGCCCTTAAAACCCATTTATTCCATCTAGCTGGGCTAGCCTGATCCCATCCTCCGTTTTTAAATTTGAATTTGATTTTAAATTGGGTTGTTTTAATTCTTGGCCAAATACTATTTAATAATTTTTAATTGTTTTTAACTTTTGTATACCATGTTTTATTCTGGCTGTTCACCGCCCTGAGTCCGCAAGGAGAAGGGCGGTTTATAAATTGAAATAATAATAATAATAATAATAATAATAATAATAATAATAATAATAATAATAATAATTACTGTGTATTTTCAATGTCTAGTCTTATTGCCATATCATTCTTAAGAATTACCTATTCACAGTTTGTAAGAGTCAGTCCTGCTGAATTTGGTAAGGTTTCCTCTCTGGTAAGCATGTATTTATAAAATTGGAGCCTTAATGGGATGCCCAAATAGAGCTAAAGTGGATCTAGCTTGACTACCTCTCACCTAATCAATAACAAAGTGACATTTGAGAGTAAATGTACAGATTTATGGCAAATTTCAATTGAACAGTTGTTAAAGTTTCAATCAGGCTATATTGAACAAATGCTTACTGCAAACACAGATTTTTACTGGTCTAAACTAATATATCTTCCTTAAAATTGGTAAAAATTGTTCTAGCTGTCCAGTGCATTTTTCCCTCACTCTTTCTAGAAAGTGGAAATTAGATTCTATGTAATGTTTATAGCTAATAGAATGTATTTGTTAATATTTCAGCTGTCATATAGAACAAATATTAATATCAAACACTGCTCTATTATTTATGTGTGTGGGTTTTTTTAAAAAAAACTAACAAATACTTTATTTCTTAGCTCCTGAAATAGTAAACTATGAACCACTTGGTCTTGAAGCAGATATGTGGTAAGTTCTCAGTTTTTTCTGGCATTTGTTGGTAATTTTTATAGGAGGCTCTTAGCACTGAAAAATACCTTTTTCCTTCTCCCATATTTCTTTGCAGGAGCATTGGTGTAATAACTTACATTCTGTAAGTATCAACATCCTAATGTGTGTTTTTTTTGTAATTACCTCAATATTATTCAGTCCTATAACTGATGTCTTCTGTTTACAACCATAGAAATCTACTTATGAAATTAGCTTGAAATACTTGCAGAAATACTTCAGAATATAGTAAATAGAAAGTGTAAACTGTATTAAGCATTATTTTGATATTTGGGAATATAATTTGGTATGTCTTAAATGTACTTTTCCATCTCCATGAAGTGAGAAACAGGAATATTGTTAGATTCTAGTCCAGCCAACACAGAAAAAAAGTCAGAGCTGTAGGGTATAATCTACATGTAGGACCATGGATTTTCCATTTCTAAATTATGATTTTAAAAACAGATATAAATTACTTTAAGTGCCTCCACTTGCTGGTTTAATGATTAAAGAAACCTATTTGGAAATTGTTAAAAATCCTGGTGCTTGGTTTCCATTTAGAGATAGAGATGGTGGTGGTATCAATAAAAGTCTATTTTGAATAGTCCATGAGTAATGAGTCCATCATTTTAGGTGCCTCCAAAATGAGCATTGTTATCAAGCATCCTTTTTCATTGTAAATTTGATGAAAGAGATAAACCGGGGAGGAAACAAATTGC
This sequence comes from Masticophis lateralis, assembly GCA_030761175.1. Taxonomy (NCBI): domain Eukaryota; kingdom Metazoa; phylum Chordata; class Lepidosauria; order Squamata; family Colubridae; genus Masticophis; species Masticophis lateralis. The sequence goes on from JAUDYJ010000002.1 coordinate 222,013,581, forward strand.
TGAAGCAGCAGAGGACGACAGCGTGGTTAAGACTAGAGAACAGTGGTTCAACAGGAGACTTGCTTTGCCTCTTTTAAATGAGCTTGTGTTGTTTTTTTTAAAAGCAACATACAGAAGAAATCTGTATATTTTAAAAGGCAAGATCAATTTGGGGAGAATCTGTCTACCACTTTTGGCCTGAGTATATGCATTGAGCACTACTAGAACAGAAGAAAACAAGCTGTGATTTTCCACCCTTTTTCTATGTGAAAGTGAAGGGGGTGTTAATGTTTAAAGTAATGTTAATCAACTTGAATTGAAATTATTACAGGGCACATAAATTTTTTTGACAGATGGAGATAAAAATATTATTTTACAGTTTTAAGGGTTATTTGTATTTTAATTAGTAATTTCATTAGTAAAAAATTAGTTTATTTGATGTGGTTCATCCCATTGTGTGGATATCTATGTTCACGGCATAGCCATGTTAAATGTATGCCTCTGTTTATTTATTCCAAATATTTTGAAATATTGTTTGACTCCTAATTTACATTGGCCTGAGCATTGGTGATCTATGTATTTTTAATTTAAGAATTATTTTTTTATTTCAGCCTATTTATTTGGCCCCAACTCATTCTCAGTGACTTAAAAGTCACTAAAAAAGATAAAAACCCAATATAAAAATAATAATAATTTACTGACATTTGTATTTCCTCTGCTCCAAATAGATTCTAGAACTGAGACATTTCTGTTCAAGTCACGCAGCATCATACTTACTATGCCAAAATTAATTTTTGCAGATTAAGTGGCGCTTCGCCATTTCTTGGAGAGACAAAACAAGAAACGCTAGCCAATGTGTCTGCAGTGAATTATGACTTTGAGGAAGAATTCTTTAACAATACCAGTGCTCTAGCTAAAGATTTTATAAGGCGACTTCTAATAAAGGACCCAAAGTGAGTTTTTTTTCATTGATTATTTGGGATGATCTTTTTTTATTTTATGCTTTAGATTATGCTTCTCAGCCAAGCTGGCACGTAGCAGCAACAACATTAGGGCCACTTGAGGAACATCACTAGAATACCCAGTTATGGGAGGTGGAGGTTATGGGTATAATACAGGTAATCCTGAAGTTACAACCACAATTGAGTCCAAAATTTCTGTTGCTAAGCAAGAGCATTGCTAAATGTGTTATGTCCCATTTTACAACAATTTCATCACAGTTGTTCAGTGAACCACTGCAGTTGTTAAGTAAACCATATGATTGTTAAACAAATCTGGCTTCCCCCATTGACTTTGCTTGTCAGAAACCAGCTGGGAAGGTCGCAAGTGATAATCACATGACCCCAAGGACAGTGCAACTGTCACAAATTCATGCCAGTTGCCAAGCATCCAAATTGTGACCATGTGACCATGGGGATGCTGCAACAGTCGTAAGTGTGGTAATCGGTTATAAGTCACTTTTTTCCGTATCGTTGTAACTTCTAATAGTCACTAAACAAATGGTTGTAAGACTACCTGTACACAATTTCATCAATTCATCGAATGGCATACTGACCTTCTAACTGCATTGCATACTTCCAATATGATAACCTAAGTGCCTTCTGCAACAATCTAGTTGGAAATATCTGTGTTTCTAAATGTAAGCTTTATTTCTTTTGAAACCAGTGAAATGTTTGCCACTTCATTGTCCTGGACTTCATTAAATTAACACTTTGGAAAAAAATTGCACTGAGACACTAATGATGACTTGTTTTGACTTATCACATTCTAGTGTTAAATAGACACGTTTTAATAAAGTTTCACGAAGAATGCACCAGGATCAGTACTGTGTAATGTTGCTAAAACTAATGTGATATAGTGGGTTTATAGGTTACTAGGCTGAAAATGCTAGAGTGGGACTAGAAGAAAACTTTTAAATTCTGTCCAGTGGATTTACAGTTGTAAAGTTATAAGTAGGTGAGGAAAATAGAATAAGAGAGTTACATTAGCTTAATTAACTTGTTTCTCACTTAAAAGGAAGAGAATGACTATTAAAGACAGCTTGCAACATCCATGGATCAAGGTCAGCATATAATACATAAAATTAAATTGTTTGATTCTGTTTGCCTATTTTATTGCTCCTATTTGTATTTTTATTTTCTTTTTGAGGCATAGTATAAGCATTTTCTTGCTTTCTCTAAGGCACTGTGACCGAATTGTTTTCTTCCTATATAGTGTATTTTTAATAGTTATTCTAACCCTTGAACCAAATCAATTTTCCTTGCATTATCAAAGAGGAAAGACTCCAATAGAATGTATTAAAAATAGAAGATGGTCCATAGGAATTATATGTCAGAGAAAGGCATTTATACTGTACAATGCTTACTGCACACTTGCATAAAGCAACTGCTTATGTATATTCTGTAGTTGACAGGCAATAAATTCTGCCCTGATTCTTCTTCTCCTTGGACTAAGGATTATAGTATTTTGTGATGCCATTGCCTCCTAAATTAACACATGAATTTGAGAACCTGGACTTTAACTGCACATATGACAACCTTGACCATGACAGTAGCATTTCAAAGTGTTATTTTAATTTTCTCACAGCCAAAAGATACGCTGCAAGCCCTAAGTAGAAAAGCCTCTGCAGTAAATATGGAGAAATTCAAAAAGTTTGCTGCACGAAGAAAATGGAAAGTAAGGTTAATAATTATTTACAATAATGCAATTTAGCTTTGTCTAAGATATACAATAGTATGTGCTATCATAACAAAAATATTAAAAGACTGATCAGGGACTAAATTTAATATAAATATTCAATTTTCTGTCTCTTGCTTTTAATTAGTAATAGTGCAAGATCATCCGTTCATTAATCTGAGCAATGTAGGTTCCTAAACATATGCAGTATTTCCACTGTAGCTCAGAAGAAAAAGAAAGTAACAAAGTTGTAAGAATGAAATATGCATAAAAATTTCAAAAGCAATAACATACCACAAAGGATGTAATTACTATGAGAATGGATATGAGATTGAAATATCTATTGATACAATCATGATTTTTGACACTTAAGAACTTGTTCTAAGCTGCTTCTCATTAAAATTTTGAATTGCCAGCAAACTACATATCAGTGTTTAGTAACCTACATTTTAATATATCATTTTCCTATGATAGATTTCATGTGACATAAATTTCCTCAGAAATAAATGTTTGCTTCTTTTTTTAATAAAAGCAATCAGTGCGTCTAATATCATTATGCCAAAGATTATCAAGATCATTTTTGTCCAGAAGTAACATGAGTGTGGCCAGAAGTGATGATACTCTGGTAAGTAGACACATGCAATTTGATGATTTCCTTAGGAAATTTTGGCTGTAGTATAAAATGTTGTATGCAAATCAGGATTCAATTTTATTTAACTGTATTGATAAATTGAATTTCAGGTTTCATAAGAATTACTAGTAAGAAATTAATGATATGTCTATCAAGCAGCCATCCCCAAATTGGGGATATATGCAGTACAGCTACCATAAACATAACTCGCCAAGTGGCTGGGAATCTTGGGAGTTGGTCTGAACCTTAAAAGTATCTTGATGAACAAAACTAATATAACTGAGCTTCCATCTCAGGTTTCCAATCTTCATTTTATGCACTGTTTGTACATAACAATTTATATCTTTAATATACTAAAGTGAGCAAGAAAGAGATTAGATGTAACCCTTGATTTACAGTTACAGCTGAGTCCAAAATTTTCATTGCTAAGTAAGACAATTGTTAAGTGAGTTTTGCCTCATTTTAGTCTTTCTTGCCATAGTTATTAAGTAAATCATTGTTAATTGATTGAATTGATACTAATTAAGTAAATTAGTAATGTGGCTGTAAAGTGAATCTGGCATCCCCATTGACTTTGCTTGTCACAAAAAGTGATCACATGACCCCAAGACACTGCAACCATCACAAATACATGCCAGTTGTCAAGTGTGCAAATTTTGATCCTGTGACCATAAGGTTCTTGCAATTGTCTTAAGTGTGAAAAATGGTCCTAAGTTACTTTTTTCAGTGCCATTGTAATTTCGAACAGTCACAAAAGGAGTGGTTGTAAGCAGTGGTGGGATTCAGCCGGTTTGCACAACTTTGGGAGAACCGGTTGTTAACTTTCTGAGCAGTTTGGCAAACTGGTTGTTGGAGGAAATCATTAGGGAAGAGAACCGGTTGTTAAATTACTTGAATCCCACCACTGGTTGTAAGTCAAAGATTACCTATATCTTTTTCTTGTTTAAATTAAATGAAGCTTATCATTACTACACTGGACCAAGTTGTGATAATTTGTGTGAATTTTTAGTGAAATGAGCTGGACATACTACCATTTAAAATTCTAGCTTCTTAAATGAATAAGAATTTAAAGTATTCACAGCGAAGTTATAACAATATACCATAGAACAGTGGTCCCCAACCTTTTTGGCTTGGCAGCCTGGGGGGAGAGGGGATAGTTCCTTGTGAGTGGCAGGAACCTTTGTGCACAAGTGCAAGACAGCTGCCATTTGCACAAGGGGAGCTTCACATGTGAGGGCAAGCAGCCGCCACTCACATGAGGAGAGCTTCATGCACTATGGAAGACGGACACCACTCGCATGGGAGCTTCACCATGCGCTGGTATACTGCCTGTGCAACCTGGTTCCAAACAGGCTGCGACCCAGGCGTTTGGGACCTCTGCCATAAAAAAATTAAAACAAGGAAGCAGTTGTTTCAAGCATAATAGAAGGTCTACGAGATAACTTAGAATTAAATTAGAATTTTTCTTTCCATAAAATTTACATTCTGAAAAAATGTAACAGTTCTTTGCAGCCCTTAGTAATTAGGATGGTTTGAGAATATATAATTCAGTTATAGTTACAATTTAAAGCAGAGTATATTGCCTTTATTTAGATTGACCTCCTGAGGCTTCTATTCAAATGTATAAATCTATAGGATATATACTTAATACAATTTGGATACTTTTATTTTCTTAAATAGTTGACATATGAAATATCAACGTTTTTAAAGTTTTTAATGTTTTAATGTTTTTCTTTTTAATCATTTTTATGGGTTTTATGGGATTAAAATGATCATTTTAATCATTTTCTTTTTATCATTTAATGTTTTTCTTTTTAATCATTTTTATGGGATTGTTCGCATTGTTTTATTCTTTGTTGTAAGCCGCCCAGAGTCCCTTGGGAGTTGGGCGGCATAGAAATGCGACAAAATAAATAACTAAATAAAATATGTACAGAACAAATTTGTTCTGGAAAACAAATTTGGAAAAGTATAAGAAACTTTGCAGAATGATCCTTTTTTCTTTTTGTCCATCTGCTAATTTTCTAATTATTATAAATGTAATTTCTACTTGTTGTAGGGTACTTTTAAAGTCAATTCAGTTACTAAACCAACTGTTTCAGAAGATGAATTTCAATCTTGACCTCTTGTGACATAAAATATAAATAAACATAAGACTACTGTTGCAGGACTGCAACATTTAAATTAAGTAATTTTTTACTTTAGCAAAATCTTTGCTGCTCACTCCTAGCACATGTTGAAATGTTTTAGAAAACAAGACAGATACGTAATACAAAATACAGAAAAGGAATAAAAAATACTGAGCTAAAGAAATGAAAGACATGAGATTAAAAAAAAAGAAATGTAAGTAAACCTGTTTGGCCTCAAGACTTTTCATTATATTTCTTCATGCATTACCTCTTTATACTTGCAAAATGGACACTTTAAGAAAGTAAAAATCTCCTTAGATTAGAACAAAGTTGCTATATTTAGATGTTTGCAGTGACACTGAAGAACTTCTTTCAAGATTGAGCCATTTGAAAATGCATATAGTGTAGCAGCACAATTCCTATTAAGAATACTGTAGTAATCCTGTCAGAACTGCAATATTTTGCTATGGTCCTTGTTTTGCTTTGTTTGCTACTTATAAGGGTACTTAGCCTTCAAATTAATTATCTTTTTATTTCCTATCCCCCCCTCCATTTACAACTCTATGCTTCATTTTGCTTAATTTATGAGGACGAGGAAGATTCATTCGTAATGAAGGCCATCATTCATGCTATCAATGATGACAATGTTCCTGGCCTTCAGCATCTTTTGGGGTCTTTGACCAATTATGATGTCAATCAACCAAACAAGGTATGTTGTTGTTGTCTAATTAGTTGTTCAGTGTTTATAAATATGTGGAGGAAAAGATTTATCTTTTGTATAAGATAACAGAATGTTTTATAATATATTGGAGAAAATGTGCATTGTTTTCTAGTATGCTGTTAATGTATTTAACACCAAGCATACATCACTGCATTGATTCATCTGTGATCATATCTTTACTTACGTCCCCCCCCCAAATTTAATAGAAATAAACTAAGCAATATGAAAACTTTTCCAAAATAAATAAGAAAATGCATTATATAAGTTCAAAACTAAGCACTGTTAAGTCTATAGAATTATGTTCTAATTGTACTGCTATGGAATCCTTACAGAATTCCACATTGTTGTTTTTCCCTAGCATGGAACACCTCCATTTCTGATTGCTTCTGGATGTGGGAATATTCAGATGCTCCAGTTATTTCTAAAGCGAGGTGCCCGCGTTGATGTCCAAGATAAGGTGGGAAACTAATTGGTCATTGCTAATAAAATAAAGCATGTGACATATTGATAGTGTAGTGTATAAGGATAGAAGTTAAATATCCGTGTTTTATAAGTGATCATTGTAGATTATGAACATTGTTTTAGTTAATTCAGATTCAAATTACAATCTTGCAAGTACTTCCTTTTCAATTCATGAGCTATATCTATCTGATAAAACTACAGTGGGGCAAAAAAGTATTTAGTCAGCCACCAATTGTGCAAGTTCTCCCACTTAAAAAGATGAGAGAGGCCTGTAATTGACATCATAGGTAAACCTCAACTATGAGAGACAAAATGAGAAAACAAATCCAGAAAATCACATTGTCTGATTTGGAAAGAATTTATTTGCAAATTATCTTTTTAAGTGGGAGAACTTGCACAATTGGTGGCTGACTAAATACTTTTTTGCCCCACTGTACAATTCTGAGGATGTATGCAACAAATTGTTCAAATTAGTGTATGGTTTTGTTGATTATTACCATAAAATATTTTGGACAGGCAGGATCCAATGCAATATACTGGGCGTCTCGGCATGGTCACATAGAAACTCTGAAATTTCTCCATACAAATAAATGTCCTTTGGATGTAAGAGACAAGGTAAGTTCGAATCTCACCAGGCTCAAGGTTGACTCAGTCTTCCATCTTTTCTAAGGTAGGTAAATTGAGGACCCAGTTTGTGGGGGCAATAAGCTGACTTCGTATATATATACAAAAGTACAAAGGCTATTGCTTAACGCATTGTAAGCCGCCCTGAGTCTCCGGAGAAGGGCGGCATATAAATCATTTTAAAAAAAAAAAAAAAACAAGGTAAGGAAAAAAGTTTCATTTTTTTTCCAATTAAAAAAAATTCTAATTTTTAATAAGCTACATTTTTGCTAAGTGGGCACATTTCAAATTTAAGAGCAAGTAATGGAAAATCTAATTTATTCATAGAACATTAGCTATGATAGGAAGAGAAGAAAAAAATATTTTGAAAAGGGTTTCACCCACTTGTGGAGAAGAGCTGCTTTAAAGTTGTTCTTTACTACTCCCACATATCTAGTTTTATGTGCTGGATTCAGTTGAATTAATGAGCTGGACGTAGTTTAATTCATAAGCTGGACGTAATTGAATTCATGAGCTGTATTTCCATATTATACTGACTTAACCATAAAATACAACCATATTTTGTTAAGCATGTTGTGCAGTAATAACTTATATTTTTTCCAGTGAATTATGCAAGTGAAGAAAATTAAATTAGTGGAGTTAATCATTGGAAATTGTATTATGTAAATGTAATCATAATGTAGGTATTTTCAGCAGTCTGGTATAAGAAATAATATTTGCATATGGTTGTCTTCTAATACAGTCTGGAGAAACTGCACTCCATGTGGCTTCTCGATATGGTCACGTTGATGTAGTTCAATACCTCTGTAGCATTGGATCCAATTCTAATTTTCAAGATAAAGTGAGTAATGAAGATTTGTTTATACAGATTTTTGTGAAGTGAAAGTAGCTTCTGAAATGCAAATATAGTTCTGAAGTGCTTTCTTGTTTTAAATTGTTAATAAACTCAGAAATATAAAAGGCTTGTCTTTGTAATAAGTCAGAATTTTGGTCTTCTACTATACTTTTTTCTATATAATATCGCTATTCAGGCTTGAAAAGAATCTTAACTTTAAAAGCTCTCTCTACATCATTCCACAGGCTCTGCACTATATATTAATTATTTAAAACACCTAAGAAGTCAATCTGGTAATATTACTTGTGAAGAAATAAGGACCTGAGATAAACTTGAGATATTGTAGAGAACTAGCCAACTTTGCATCAATTTCTTAATTTATAATTGTCTAGTTCAGTCACTTGAATTGATTAATAATACTATGAGTTCATATCTAAGTTGTAGTCTGTAAATGTTGAAAGTTACTGCATATATGTGTGCATTCTGGACTATAGAATTAACTATTGAATAAACACATCAGTTACTGAGCCAGTAACTCATTGGAAGAATCAAAAGCTGAATCATAGTTTATACCCAAAATTGAAACTAGTAACCAAAAATGTCAGAGTTTGAAGCAAAGTCCATTGTAGTCCAAGGTTAAGATTGCAATAATGAATCAGGCCTATAATGAGTTTGGAAGCTGGTGATTTTTTTAATTAAAAGTCTGGAAAAGCCTGAGTTTTTAGAAACCTAGCCAGTGTTCATTGGTAGCCATTAAAGAGACTCTTGGAAAGATCTTATTGCTGGGTGGATCTTGCTTTTCTAAGGATCGTCCTCTTTTTGCTTCTGTGCACATGTGTGTGTATATGAAAAATTCATTGTGAACATATGAGCTGGAACTATTGATTGTTTTGCTTTGGGTTTTTTCCCCCAAAAAAGACTATGATATAGGCTGAGTTGAAAGGGCATGGTGATCCAAAGTCACACACATGAGTTTCTCTGGCTGAGGATAGACTTAAACCTGGGTCTCCTGAGTACTAGTTTGACTATCCATGCTGGACAGTTATTCACATGATAGAACATTAATGTAGGGAAGGGTCCTATAACCTCTGGAGCTATGGAGTTAGGTTTTAATAACAGAATAACAGAATTGGAAGGAGAGTTCCATGGACATGGAGAAACTTTGAGGTCTTCTAATCCAACCACTTGCCAAAGCAGGAGAACCTATATATTCCAGACTGTCCAATCTCTTCTTAAAGCCTCCACTGATGGAGCAGCCACAACTTCTGGAGGCAAGTCATTCCGCTGATTAACTATTCTCGCTGTCAGAAAATTTCTCCTTATTCTAGGTTAGATCTGTCCTTGATAATTTTCCACCTGTTACTTCCTGTCCTACGTTCAGGCGCTTAGGATAATAGGTTGACTCCCTATTTTTTGTGACAGCTCCTTATATATTAGAAGACTGCTATCATATCCTATATTTATAGGATAGCTCATGAAACATGAATAAATAATGACACGGAATATATCCAGGTGATTTATTTATTTATTGAGCCAAATTTAAAATAGTGTTTTAAATAGTGGTAAAGCAAAAAGGATGTGAGACATAACTTTATTAATGTAAGTCCTTCAAAATTATTTTATAGGAAGAAGAAACTCCTTTGCACTGTGCTGCTTGGCATGGCTATTTTCTTGTTACCAAAGCACTTTGTGAGGCAGGCTGTAATGTGAACATTAAAAATAAAGAAGGGGAAACTCCGCTTTTGACAGCTTCAGCTAGAGGTTACCATGACATTGTGGAATGCTTGGCAGAGCATGGTGCTGACCTTGATGCAACTGACAAGGTTAGTTTATGGTTGAATGAGAAACATTTAACAAGCTTTTAAATAATACAAAGCTGTATGTGTTGTGTTTTTTAATACCTCTTTGGATATAGCAGTCACTTTTTATTATTCAATAGAGGTATTCTTTAAAAACTAAATACACCCATAAGCACTCCTTTTGTAAATGCAGTTATTTTTATGAGATATCAGCACTGTGTAGTGATTAACTCTGCTAACTCATTTTAGTTATTTTTTGACTACACGGTTGACTCATATTTCAGTCTCCTTTATTGTTCAGTCTCCTTCCCTTTTTTTCTTCTCATTTACTTTCAGATTTACTTTTTCAGTCTGAATGATCCCCTTTTGCTACTACATACTTTGTATAGTTATCTAAAGTATTATTAAGTAAAAAAAAAAAGAAACAAAAAACCTCAGATAACTTTAAGTGATATCTCACACTTTTTTTACACCAGCTCATTTATGTGGAAAGGCTCTGTAGGAGAGCTCCATTGCAAGCGTTCACGTGCAGAGCCAGCTAGAGGCCATTCTTCCCAAAGTTATGGCAATTCCTCCTACTCATTTGCTTTAATTTCAAACACTTGATTTCATTGTACATTCTGCCCATTTGCTTGCATTCATCATTATCTTTTATTACCATGTACTGAACAAATGTAAAATAAAACACGTACATTTTTAGATAGTTTAATCTTCATTTGGGAGAGAAAATGTACCTTATTTTTGCAAAAACATGGTCACTCGGGAAGGGATGCCCATTTTTTTTCTTGAAAATAAAATCTCTTGAAATATGTGATTATTGAATTAAAAAGGCAAAAAAACTCTTATTTTGCTGTAGAATTTATCCATACCTATAGCCATGTAACTATAGCCATGTAACATATTCCATATCTATGTATACATATGACAGGTATTGCCAAAATAGGTCTGTGGAGAGAGAGCGAGAGAGAGAAAGAGAGGGAGAGGGAGGGAGAGAGGGAGTGTGAGTCATAGAAAGGTTGTTTGCTGCAGAAGAATTAATTACCTGTGTTTATGTTTTAGGATGGACACATAGCCCTTCACCTTGCTGTACGAAGATGTCAGATGGAAGTAGTAAAAATGCTGATTAGTCGAGGTTGTTCTATAGATTTTCAAGATAGACATGGTAACACTCCTCTTCATGTAGCCTGCAAAGATGGAAACATCCCCATTGTAATGGCACTATGTGAAGCAAACTGTAACATCGATATGACAAACAAGGTAATAACAATAAAAAATCTAATCCTATAAATATTTATCATAAGTGTACATTAAAATACATTTTTTAAATGAACTACATTTATATTTGGGAAGAATACAGGATTTCATTTTTGTGTAGTAGCTATGTTTTAAGAACAAAGAGGAATTTTTCCTACAGACACTAGAACCAATAGGAAAATAAATGTTCCACTGTATGATGCCATCAGCATCTGTTTGCTAGCTTTCCTAATGAAAACTGCTTTTTGTCCTTTTTTGAAACTATTATCAGCTTATTTGGTTTTGAACTTTCGAAGCTGTATTATCTTGCATAGCTATCTCTTCCGTGTCATTGTCCAAATAAGCAATTAGTAGGCAGCATAGGCTGTAGAATGGATTGAATATAATTAGTATATATCTGTGTTTCCAAGTTAGTTACTTAGTCATATGTTTCAATAGCAGGTATATGAATCCTCCAACCTTTCTCTCAACATAATTATCAAGCTGTTCCATTCTGTGTAGCAGGTGGAATAAGTGACTGCTCTAAGCAAACCAATATTTAATTGCAAAAAAAGTGTATGGATGGTAAAAGATAAAATTATTATGTTTTATAAATCAGAAAAAGTTAGGGAGGATATTTTTTTCTTTTTCTATTTTTTCTCATTTAATTAACCACCAACATCTGTCAGATAATATTCTTTAGCATTTCAGTATGCATTCAAAAATTAGTAATTCAATGCAAAAAAAATATCTGCTGTTCTTCTAGTAATGATATTTAAAAACTTAATACCTCATATATTTGCTTTGTGGAAATGCGTTAGTAAAATGGATGAAATGGGGGGGGGGGATTAAAATCTAAATAACTATCTTGATTGTCTGGATTTCCCTATAGGACTATTTTCCATGGTGTTTATGGATGATGAAAAAAACAGACAGATTTGAATGTTTAGTATTGTATAATGAACATCTGAATAATGAAACATTTTAGTTGCCAAAAAAAGCAGTTGATTTCAAAAGTGCTAGCATTAAGGAACATTTTTTAATTTTAGAGAATTAAATAGAATTACAGTATAGTTTTGTCATCTAAAATAAAACCCTGTAACCTTCTGTGCTAAAACTTCAAAATGAAAACATTAGATTTTTGGCTGATCTTATAAAATCATATATTTGGATCATTTTTAAGTGTAAATGTCACCAGCTGCCAAGTAAAAAGTTTATGTAAATCAGGCCTCTGTCTTCTTCTATTAGTGTAATCTTGACTGATTGAGCAATTAAAAACAGAGCCCTGCTAGAAACTGTTTATCAGGGAAAGCAGAATTAAGAGCAAACAATGCAGCTTTTGTTATTTCGATTATCTTATCTTTAGTTGTCCAGAAGATTTGGCACAAAAGTTTTTAGGGAGTAGTACATGGAAGGAATTTGGAACTAGTTCCAAAGCGAGATAGATGTTTCCAAATAAAAGTTGGCTGGTAGTTGCTTTTATTCAACTTCGTCTTTTTTTTTTAAAAAAAAAATATTAAACATTTTTTAAAAACAAAAAGAAAGCTTTAACACTTTTTCTGTTTCAACAGTTTTGCATCAGTCAAGAATTTCATACTTATACATTTTTTCCTCCCTTATTTCTACTATATCTTTTATACATATACTTCTAATATTTATGTATTTATTTACATATGTACATAACAATACTCGTGTACCCACTTCTATTTCTAAAGTTTTCATATTAGCAATTATACTTCAACTCCTATTTCAACCATTATTTGATCTCTCTCCTTTTTTTAATTTTTTTTCTCTTTTATCTCTCTCCTCCAACCATTCATACCATTTCTCCCACACTAAGCAATATTCTGTTTCCCTTTTTTCTTGTATCTCCTTTGTTAATTTGTCCAACTCCGCACATTCCAAAACTTTTCTGATCAGATTATCTTCGGATGGTATATTATCATTTTTCCAATTCTGAGCGTAGATTATTCAACTTCTTCTGAGAATAACATTAGCACAAAGAAAGCAACCAAGTACTTTGGGATAGAGTTCTAGAAAGCACATAAAACCCATAAAAACTTAGAAAGTAAATAATTGAATTATCTTTTTTTCTGTAACTGTTGCACCTTAAACACATGCTGTTCTTAGCAGATTCTCATTTTTCTTGTTAAGGGGCAACTGGATTATTATCTGCTGATTTATCTTAAACCTATTTCAATGTATTATCTAAAATAAAATCAGGAAAAGGGGGCAGTTCTACTCTATTATGGGCATCCCCAAAACCTGTTCCAGAGAAATTCCCTAGTCTGTAGAACAGATTTAGAGAACATGTGGAGGTTTTATAAAACAAGATACCTCGTTACAGGACCAGGAACTTAGACAAAGTCAGTTGTATAAATAGATTAAAGCAATTTAATCTTTGAAAAATAAAACTGATAAGGATATTACTTCTTAACAGGACTGTTTCTATTTGCATGCTTCAATATTTTACATTATTTTTTATAGATTTCTGTAGAAGGAATTCACTTCTTTCAGTGTATTAAGTAAATTTTTAAAAAAATATTAAGAGACAGATGATAACTGCCACAAATATAATAGGAAATTATCAATGTCTGAGAGAAGTATTGTATTCTAAATCCCACAAGTTTAGATCAAACTTTTTTGTGTGGATAAATGGCAAATGGGGTTTTTTTTGGTGGGGGGGGGGGTTGATGGAGACTAGGAAATGGACTTCATACATCTAACTAAGGAATGATTTTAGGAGTCACGGTGGCACAGTGGTTGAATATCACCAGGCTCAAGGTTGACTCAGCTTTCCATCCTTCCGAGGTGGATAAAATGAGGACCCAGATTGTTGGGGACAATATGCTGACTCTGCTTAGACAAGGCTGTAAAGCGCTGTAAAGCAGTATATAAGTCTAAGTGCTATTGCTATTTTTGGAGGCTTGACTTATAGTATCTAATCAATCAGCAATTGATAAGAGATGGTATAAAGAAGCAAACATGGGTATTTGATCTGGTATCAGTTAGGACTGATATTTGGGATGATTGAGGATTGAAGCCATGGTAAATTTTCTACGAGTTGACTACAATAACAGTTTGTTAACAGAGGGTTTTGCAATTTTAATCTTGCCTTTTTCTTATTATTGTTTACAATTTTTATTATTCTTATACTCTTGCACAATAAGTTCATTATTATTGTTTTTACTATTAACCATTTTATTATTAATATAGTTTATAGATGATAGGATAACAATTTGCAAGTAGATTTAGTAGTTCAGCAGTTTGAATTTTTTCCCCCTGTTTCACAAGGGGTGGAAAACTAATATTATTTGATTATACTAATCAGCATTCAACTAGGGAGGATGTTAGATATTTTAGTTAATTAATTTTCTTTTAAAACACTTTTTTTGTTAATGTCTTTTTTGTTGTATTTTTTCTTTTAAAAAAATATTTTGGTGTTTTTTATTTATTAATTTATTTATTTTGAATAAACTAAAAATTTTGTAAGATAAAAATTTTGCACCTATTTTCCAGGCTTTGTAGAATGGATAGATGAGACAATATGTTTCTTTTATACTCATTTCATAGTTTTCTTCAGTGGTGAAATTCAGGTTTTTTTACTACTGGTTCTGTGGGCGTGGCTTGGTGGGCATGGTGTGATTTGGTGGATGTGGCTTGGTGGGCGTGGCAGGGACAGATACTGCAAAATCCCCATTCCCTCCCCACTCCTGGGGGAAGGATATTGCAAAATCTCCATTCCTACCCACTCTGGGGCCAGCCAGAAGTGGTATTTGCTGGTTCTCCGAACTACTCATAATTTCTGCTACCAGTTCTCCAAACTGCTCAAAATTTCCGCTACCTGTTCTGCAGAACCTGTCAGAATCTGCTGGAGTTCACCCCTGGTGTACTAGCATAATATATATTAGTATATAAAATGAGAGCAACCCCCATTCCCCATATCACTGATCATGTTACTTAGTTTGGTAATGAAATGCTTGTAAGAAAACAAGCAAGCTCCAAGAGCACCAAGGATTCTGTAGTTCCATCCTGAGTTACAAGTATTCCCTTCTTTCAGACACTTTCATACAAAAGCTTGATACAAAAGCATCTAGATCAGTGGTGAAATTAAAATTTGTTACTACCGATTCTGTGGGTGTGGCTTGGTGGTGGGTGGACGTGGCCAACTTTTTTTTTACTTTTATTTCAGCGAAGAGATTGTAAAAAAATGCTTATAAAGGTTCTGACGATCCCAGCTGAGTTGCCAGATCAGCAGAGGTTTTTTTTCTTTTAAAAGCCTCGGCCGATCAGGCAACTCAGCTGGGATTGTCAGAGACTTTTAAAAGAAAAAAAGCCTCTGCTGATCAGGCAACTCAGCTGGGATTGTCAGAGACTTTTAAAAGCATTTTTTTAAACAAACTCTTCGGCTGAAGAGGTTGTAGAAAAAATGCTTTTAAAAGCCTCTGCTAATCCCAGCTGAGACGTGCGATCATCAGAGGCTTTTTTTTACTTTTAAAAGCATTTTTTCTGCCAAAGAGGTTGTAGAAAAAATGCTTTTAAAAATAATTTTAAAAAGCCTCTGATGATCATGCGGCTCAGCTGGGCATGGGTGGGGGGCAGGAATTTTTGCTTACCGGTTCTCTGAACCACCCACCTCCATCGTTACCGGATCGAGCAATCCGGTCCGAACTGGGAGCATTTCACCCCTGGTTTTCTCTACTGCATAGTAAGCATTATTGTATTGTTCAAGATTAGATTATTATCAACCTAAAATCTAAGAATTGAATTGCAATATAATTGAGAAGGGGATCCAAAGAATTGGATCGAGAAAGGGTGGTGTTTTTCTCCCTTCCTCAAGGACTATAAGAAAAGTAAACTTTACTTTATGTATATAAAGAGTCCAGAAGGAGAAGGGCGGTATAGAAATTTAATTTAATAAATATATCATTTTCCTGCCAGAATCCTAATTCCACAGAATTTATAAATTATCAGGAGATTAATCCATTTGTCAGTTTTTCCTACTACCTACTGATATATATTTAATTGATAAATTCATCTTTCTGACTGATGTTCAGTTGGTTTAAAGTCATCAGTACAATATAAAACTATTGACAAAATTCAAAATTCCAAGAAGTTCTGCTAATATAGCGGAATTCTTCCTCACCGCAACAGAAATTAAAATATAAAATGAAAATTCTCTTGTTTCCCACTCGTACAATGAGCTGTGTTATTTTAATATTTACTTATTTCATAATACAATCATAATTGTAATACAATCATCATAATACAATCATAATTCACAAGCTGATTGTGGATCTATTTTGAGTTTGTGTGGTGGTGTTTTTTCTTTGTTTGTTTGTTTGTTTTTTACTGTGAGGAAATTACCTTTTCTTATAGTTGTCCTGTTTAACTTCAGATTAGTAGACAAGACTAAGCTCAAAATACATTGAAAGCGCTATAAATATATCTTGGAACACTTTATGCTTGGCTCAATAAATCTTTGTGCACTTTGTGAGAGTTGTCTGTATAGCTGAAATTACAGTAGTACATATATAAGTCTGGACAGCTCTAAAGAATTGCCATCATCTGAAATATAAAGATGGAAGTTCATAACATTTTTAAGAGCAAGGGTATAGCAGTGCATGAAAATTTAAAATTAATTTTTAATTTCTAATGTAAGTAAAGTTTGGTCACTTGGCCAAGAAGAATTGAAAACCCAATGTGCATCTGACAAGCTGTCCTGTTGTTCTAGTTGTTATGCTCTTGTGTGCCTCATTCGTGTAAAATGGTTATTTTATAGGACTTTTCCCATTATAAGTTGCTTGTTGTATTTCAACTCATCTATTGAGGGCATATTTTTCTTTGCCAACTGACCGCAAAATGAATTTGTAGATTTACTAGTTTATTACTTAACGAAAACACCATGTTTCTTTTATAGTATGGGCGAACTCCTTTACATCTGGCTGCAAATAATGGAATCCTTGATGTGGTCCGGTACCTCTGTCTTAGC
This sequence comes from Masticophis lateralis, assembly GCA_030761175.1. Classification (NCBI taxonomy): domain Eukaryota; kingdom Metazoa; phylum Chordata; class Lepidosauria; order Squamata; family Colubridae; genus Masticophis; species Masticophis lateralis. Next base: position 222,030,662 of record JAUDYJ010000002.1, read on the forward strand.
GGGGCTAATGTGGAGGCTTTAACATCTGTAAGTAGGGCCTTTTGGTTTTCTGCTTATTAACAGTTTTCTATTAAAAATTCCCTGAATTCAGCTGTTTGTTTGCCGATGATTCATTACCCAACTAGGGAACATCAGTGCAGTTGAGTGAGGGGTTTGTTCTTTGTTTATATAGGGTAGCTTGCACTGACAGTTTTGAATTGGCAGGAAACTATAAGCTACATGCATATGCATCAATAAGTTTAAGTCCAGCTGTATTTAATCATTTTGAAGACGTGCCCTATTCCATGCTATAAAAGATGGGATTTCATTTTTAGTATTGCCAGGGAAATCAGCCTTTATATAGTCTTTCTTTCTTCTACATTTGTAGTCATAACAAGGCACAGACAGCACAGTCATGTTACTATTATAAAGCTAACAGTATGCAAACTTGATCCATTTATTGCTTAACGCATTGTAAGCTGCCCTGAGTCTCCGGAGAAGGGCGGCACATAAATCTAACTAATAAATAAATAAATAAATAACTGAAATGCAACTGAAACTTTATGCAAATATTGCATAAAGAAATCAAGACACAGAATTTTATGTCCACCTGCATGTATATATGTTTACTGAAGAGTCATTTTCCATCAACCTCCAATAAGTAACTTGAGTTCCCTCCCCTCTAATAAATAAACGTAACTATAATAAAGTTAAGGAGCACAGTGAAAAATATAAGATTAAGTTTGAATATAAAGACCAAATCGGTACACAAACCAGCCTTAGAATTGAAATGGTAAATAGCTTCTGCCTTTTAGTATCAGCCATCAATAATATGCTCAAGAAATAGATCATAGACTAGCACTTTACAGAGTAGTATGAAGGCTTTGGAAAAAATATGCTGGGATGTTTTTATACCTATGCAGATCAGAATAGTGCAGACTGTGGTATTGCCTGTGACACTTGTGGAAGTGAATATTAATTTTGACAAAGCCAGATGGAGCATTGATGCTTCTGAACTTGAAGTTCCTGAGAATACCAAGGATAGCCAAGAAAACAACAAATGGAAACGAACAAAATCAGCACAAGGTTTTTAAGAGACAAATGAGCTTGTCTGAGAAATCTATAATGTTGAAAAATGTGGAAGGAAGTAGAAGAGGATAATCAGCAGCAAGATAGATAAACTCAGACACCATAGCAATGGCTTCACCAAGGACCAGGTTAGGGACAGATTTTCATGGAGAAAATCTACGTGTTCCTAAGAGTTGACAGCAACTTAATAGCACATAATCAGAAAATATTGAATTACAGAATTCTGTGGTGCTTGTAAACATGCTAACATTATCACTAAAAAGCAAAATAGGGACAAAATAAAGCTAAGGTTAAGGGGGGAAAGGCATTGGAAATTGGACAAAAATCTGATTATTTTAACTGTATAAATTAATTCCTAATAACACCAAGAATGGTAACCACTAATCTATAATGCATTAGGCCTAAACAAATGTTACATTGTACACAATTCCTGCATTTTAGATAATATCTTCGTCTGTTTATTTCTGTTCTTATGTTTGTGCCAGCCAAAATAGGAAATTTAGATCCTTATTTGCATTTGTGTATTTTTAGCTATCACTTATGTTGCATTTGTTCATCTAATTATTCTTCGCAAAGATATAGAGGGATAAAAATAAATACGAATTGTTCCAAGCTCTAGAATCTGAAAATAAGATAACTCCCTCTTGCCGGAAGGGAAAAAACCCAGATCCTCCTGGAAATAAAAGCTCTAAAAATATTAGAATACTGTTAAGCTTCAGATAGTGTGGTGAGGAAATAATTTTTTAGACCCTTATGCTGATTTATATTTCTGGTCAGAAAGATTTTGGCATTTATTAACCCCCATTAATCTAAGCTGGGCAGTACGGACGATTCTACTACTATGTTGTTGCCATCAAATAAAAATACCTTTTAACTCTTCTAATGTTTATTTCTCAAATCTTACCTTATAGAGTAGGTTATAACAATTTGAAAACATTAAATAGTAGTTGGCCCATTATCTTCCATCCACATTAATACACCTGAACATTTTATTCTAATATTCTGCTTATATCTACGGGAACAATGAGAACAATCAGTGCATCTCCTTGTTAAGTACAGGTACTCCTCAACTTGCAACAGTTCACTTAATGACCATTTGAAGTTACACTGAAGTTACTGAAAAAAGTGACTTATGGCCATTTTTAACACTTGCAGCATCCCCATGGTCATGTGATTTACATATGGATGCTTGACAACTGACTCACATTTATGACGGTTGCAGTGACCCAGAGTCATGTGATCCTCTTGTATCTTCTGACAAGCAAAGTCAATGGGGAAGCCAGATTCACTTAACAACCATTTTACTATTTTAAGAACTGCAGTGATTCACTTAACAAATGTGGAGAGAAAAGTCGTAAAGTGGAACAAAATTCACTTGACAAATTTCTCACTTGGCAACATAAATTTTGGGTTCAATTGTTGTTGTAAATTGAGGATTACCTGAATGTGTGTCTGTAGAACAAAAAAATAACACATCACTTTCTGTTATTATGTAAAAAAGTGCATATTCAACTGAAAACTTCAAGCTCAGTACCAGGGGTATCCTTCATAGAAATAATGCCTATATTCTAAACTAGATAAAATGAACCCAATTAAACAAATGTCTCAAAGCCACTTTATTTACCATATTTTTCAGAGTATAAGATGCACCTTTTTCCCCCCTTAAAGGGGGGTGAAAATTTAGGTGTGTCTTATACACCAAATGTAGCCCTGCCCACCCACTGGCCCCCACCCTTTGGCCTCTGCATCGCAGCAGTTACCTCCTTGCAAGCAAACAGCAAGAAAAAACAGCTTATTTCAGCTTCAGCACAGCCTAATTAGCACAAGTTGATTGTATCCACCTCCCGACTCTCAGCTGATTTGCTCTCAGCTGTTTTGCACAGGGGTCTGCTGCTTGCTGCAAAGAGGTAAATTGCTGGAGCAGATTTTTTTTTCCTTGTGCTAATCAAGCTATGCTGAAAACAAAAATGAAAGTAAAGTAGGTTGTTTGCTGTTTGCTGCACCGAGACAAAACTGCTCAGAGGCAGGGGGAGATTTCTTTTTCTTCTTTTTCTCACCAAAAAAGGTAGGTGCGTTTTATAATCCAAAAAATATGGTATTCATTTATATATTGAGGGAAATGATCCTGGGTCAGGCTAAGAGTTTCAGGTGATCAAGTGTTACAGAGGTTAGATGCCACAACTGAAAAGATATGCTTCTTGACATTCTTTAATTGACTGCAGCAAGAGAGTGCTCCTCCTACCAGATTTGGTAGAATAGGAGATAGGTGGTCCTTTAATAAATTTATTAGTTAAATAACTAAATAAAAAGCTTTAACACTTTAACACTGATAATTGTCAGTATCTTGCTTCTTATTAGATCAGTAAAAACATATCTTCTTCACCATCTTCTAAAGCATTTTTGTATTGCTTACTAAAAAATATAGAAAAACACAGTTTGAGAAGGTAGAAAGTTGCTTTAAGATGTTAAACTTTAAACATCAAATATCAAATAATTGTAAAATGATCTAGAAATGATGAGATAGTTACGATGCTAAATCCATTAAAGGTTCCATACAAAATATCTTCTAATCTGTTTCTTTCTGAAAATTTATTTTCTTACCATTCTGAAATCAATAGAATGATGGTACTTCTTCATACATGAACAAAAATTCATTTTAACTGACTTTTTGTCTTCTAATAGGATGGAAAAACAGCAGAAGATTTGGCTAGAGCAGAGCAGCATGACCATGTAGCTAGCCTGCTTACAAGGTTGAAAAAGGTAAAGGAATGAAATTGCACTATTTATATTTATATTTAAATTTATATCCTGTCTTTCTGTTTTTTCATTTAAGTAAGTTCTCAGAGCATCTTACAGTAAGCACACAAAGTGACTTATAATGAAGAATCAAGCTTTGTATCACTTCCACCTAACACTTTAAAAGGTGTTATGAAATAAAGTTTCAAGAAATTTGGAAACAGTGATTGTCTAATAATTTGTTGTCAGTTCTCAATTTGATAGAGTTCTGTAGGAGTCTTGAGGGAATTCTAGGAATCAAATAAATTTAGCAATGAATACCTTAATTATAAGATAATCCTAGTTTTAGTTTAATTATAAAATAAAAATGCAGGTAATTTTGATATTAATTGAAATTTTTTAGTGAAAAAGGACAAATTTCATTTAAATAATAATAATGGCTTAACATGCAGGATAGCAGGCTAACTGCTCACATTGCCAGGAGTTTGATTTCTTTGATCCTGACCAACTGAAGGTTGACTTGGCCTTCCATCCTTCCGAGGTCAGTAAAATAAGGCCCCAGATTGTTGGGGGCAATATGCTGACACTCTATATTGCTTAGAGAGGGCTGTAAAGCACTGTGAAGCGGTATATAAGTCTAAGTGCTATTGCTATTGCCATTTAGCCACAACTTACAAAGCCTATAAATCACAGGGAGTTAGGTGGCATATAAATACCTAACTGGCATATATGAATGTGAAATCACAGCTGCTAATTCTTTAATTACTATTCACCTTCATATACCGTATTTTCCGGCGTATAAGACGACTGGGCGTATAAGACGACCCCTGACTTTTCCTGTAAAAATATAGGGTTTGGGCTATACTTGCTGTATAAGACGACCCCTCTTCCAACACACACCAAATAAAAATTAAAAAACATCAACTGGCTCACCCACAATGTAAAAGCAGCTGTGCTAGACCCAAAATGGCCCCTGCAACAAGCAGGAACCTCACACAGCCACAAAAAGCCCAAAAAAACAACTTTCACACTTTACACACAAAATTCCACATATAGCTTTGTGAGATTTTGTGCGTTTGTGTAGTTAGAATGAAACTCTACAGAAACACACTAAATCTCAGAAAGCTGCACAAATTTTATTTTATTTTATTTTATTTTATTTTATTTTATTTTATTTTATTTTATTTTATTTTATTTTATTTTATTTTATTATTTTATTTTATTTTATTTTATTTTATTTTATTTTATTTTATTTTATTTTATTTTTATTTTTATATGAAAGTTAAATTTAAAACTTCCTAGCCTAAAACTTAGACCTAGCCTTTAAATGGCTAGGTCTAAAAAAGAACAACTAAAAAATCCCCCAATTAACTATTTTTTTTAAAGCTCCCAAAGGGGAAAAAAAACTTACCCAATAGAATAAGGGTCTCCAACCTTGGCAACTTTAAGACTTGTAGACTTCAACTCCCAGAATTGAAGTCCACAACTCCCTGCCTGCTTGATTGCAGGCAGGGAGATTTAGTTGCTTACTGATGCAATGGATTGCAGGCAAGGCAAGGCAAGCATTGCAGCTAGCAGCTAAGGTAAGCAAGCTGGAGGGGGGGGGAAATTTTGTACGTATCAATTAGCAGGCAAAAATTAGCAGCTGGGGTGGCCAGCGTTGTATAAAAGGAAAGTTTTTCCCTTTTAAACGGGGCTTGGCCATCCAAGCTCTGGCGATCAGGCAACTCAGCTGGGATGGCCAGCCTTGTGTAAAAGGAAAGTTTTTCCCTTTTACACGGGGCCTGCGTGTAACTCAGCTGATTAGCGGCAATTCAGCTTGGCTCCTTAGAGCCATTTAAGGCTCGTCAAAGCCTTTCGGACTGGTCTGCCTGGTTACAGGAGACTGACACCTGGCGTATAAGACGACCCCCAACTTTTGAGAAGATTTTTGTGTGTTAGAAAGTCGTCTTAAACGCCGGAAAATACGGTATATTGAATTCTTCCCAAGAACCTAGGGTGTCATAATGATATGCACTGATTAGTGCATATGCACTGATCCAAGCATTGTAACCTTTTGTAATTGCTAGATGTAAATTTTGTCAACGGGCAGATTTTCTAAGTGCTGTTTAATATTTTTTTTATATGACACACAGTGTCCCAATAACCACTGAGACCACCATCGTTGCTTTATGCCATAATCTTTAGATATTCTCCAATGTTTGTCATCTGTTATTATTATTCTTATTACACCATTCATTGCCTTATTCATTCATTGGATTTGTATAGCCACCCATTTTACATTTCACATACATAACTCTAGGCAGCTTGCAATAAAATAGATAAGCTACTGTTGTGGCCCCGTCCTCTGAGCCTATCCCATTGGAGGAAGGAAGCTCTGAGCAGGAGGAAGAGGAGCCAGCCAGATCTCCCAGCCCCCCCCCCCCCTGGCACCGTCTCAGGTGCCAGCTCAAAGAGAGCCAAGTAGTGGGGAAACAGGTGTCTCAGATGAGAGTGAGGGAGAGACGTCATTCCTGGACGCACGCCAAAGAAGGCGAGAGAAACGATTACTGCAGCTGCAGAGACGTATGAGGGAATAGACCTGAGTCACTGGATTGGAGACACAGGATCAATGAGTCACTGGACCACACCCAGAGAGACTATATAACAGACAGAGGGGTGGTAATGATCTCTGTGATGAACAAATTTACTATCGGTTAGGCATTGGAGTTTACAAGATGAAGCTGATCAGAGACTTTGCTGAATATTTGTGGTGCTTTTCTTTCTGTGTACTATTAAAGTCCTTGGCAGTGTGCATATCGCTGCCAAGTTTGAGATAAGAACTGTGGAGTGTGCCAAGTGCTTCTTAACCCTCGACTGGCTGTGTTTTTGTGGGTTTCTGAAGTGGGGGACAGATCATCTACACAGTATAAAAAGTAAAACGCATAGCAGTTGAGCATCAGTGAACTCTACCCATCTAGTTTAGAAATTTTAGGAAGGCCTATCAGTTCTCCATCTCTGTTAAATAGTCATGGAATAAACTTTTGATGCTGGCAAATAGGCATGGGCATCCTTGTAGGCATGGCCATGTTGGTTGTATTTTTAATTTATTACTTTATTTTTGTGTTGCTTGTATTTAATTCACTTCGTTCTAAACTATCTAGAAACATTGTTTGTTATTTAAATAATGATTTGTTATTTTAATCAGAATGCTAAATCTGGATAGCTGTCCCTTTTTTTTCTGAAAATATATTACAAAGTATATTTAGTCTAATATTTGTCATTATAACTTTGTATCTGATTTAATATCTGTTTTATCTTTAGGATACACATAGGGCATTATTCATCCAGCATCTTAGACCTACACATAATCTACAGCCAAGAATAAAAATTAAACTCTTTGGCCACTCTGCATCTGGGAAAACAACTCTGGTGGAGTCTTTAAAGTGTGGGCTACTAAGAAGCTTCTTCAGAAGGCGCAGACCAAGGCTCGCTTCTACAAATTCTGTCCGATTTCCTCCTTCACCTTTATCTAATAAGCCAACAGGTATCACTTTTAAGGATGTTTATTTTGTATCATCAGCACTGGAAAAACATTATGATAAGAATAGGTCTTTTCATTACGTATTTATGGTAGTGTAGCCACATTCTATCATTCAATTCTGCACTCCTTTGTAAATAGAGGCTGAATGCAATGATTTTTTTTTTTTAGAGAGAAATGAGAGAAATCTATGCCACCATGAAAGCAAATGCATACTCAAGTGGCAGAAAAGTTGTACTTCAAAATAGTAGAGCATTGTCAGTGTAGTAATGAAAGTGAAATTTGTTTCATTTTGCTAGACAGCCTGTTTTCTGTTTCAGTGATACATTAAGGTAGTAGCATTTGATCTCACACATCATGGTGAACTATTCAGTATTTGGATAATAGATCGTCAGGGTTTAGATGGATAGTAGGCTAAACCAGAAAGCTGAAAAAGCATTTCTAAAGTTAGTAGTATCAAACTGTGGTCAATGAAACAGCGTGATTGTCTCCCTGTAGTTATTATGAGTCAATCTCCATCCAAGAGTATCTTTATGTTCCATAATTACCTAAGGTTTAAAATGGACAAGGTATTAAAAGTAATAACACACTAGAATTCATTATAGTTAATTGTGAAGGAAGTGTTTTTTTACTGTCCCAATGTTGATTTTACAGTACAAGGAAAATGCAATATCCCTGGGGCATATATTTAGCCTTCAGTAAACCCATCTTTATATCTGAAATAAATTAGTGAAATAATTAGTAAATATGCTTCTGAATTGATTGCCTTAGCTAAGCCTGTCACAGCAATAATAGTCAAATTGTTAAGTAGGACTTCTGAGAGCAGAGATTGTTAGTGCTTAAGGCACCCCAGTCTCTTACCCTTCCCCCCAAAAAATGAGATTTATTATTTATTTATTTTTATATTTTTTTGCCAATCTTCAGCTATCACAAAAGCTTTATTCCACATGATAAAAACCAAAAGCTTTCAAGGGTTTTTTTTTTCCAAGTGATATCTCATAAAACATCAACATTTCACAAGGTCTTACAAAATTTGGGGGCAGGAAGCCTGGGAATTATGCACAATTACACACTGTGTTAATAAAGATTTTGCAACCACACCGTTGCAAAAAAAAAAAAAGTACAGTGTGGTTCTGTTTCCAATGGTTTCTTTTGTAAATTAGAAACAAAATAGTTTATATTCCATAGTGATCTTAAGTATTTTAAAATAGCTTATATTCCATTACGATCATAAGTGTTTTTATATTTTACACTATTATCTTTTAAAACAAATCTCTTCTGTGGGTTGTCGTTTACAGCTATTATGTTTAAGAACTTTTGATAAGGCGTCTGTTAGGATTCTTTTTTTCACTTAACTTTAAGTGTTTTAACAGATCATCCTTTCCATAGGTGGAAATCTGCATGATAAGTAAGGTCAAGTTTTTCTTGTAAAGCATCATGCTTGTTTTTACTCTGAATAAATACTTTATATTCGGACTGTCCAAGATTTACAGCATTAAGACTTGTGGACTTCAACTCCAGAATTTCCAGCCAGCATGGCTGGCTATGGAATTCTGGGAGTTAAAGTCCACAAATTTTAAAACTTGCCAAGGTTGGACAGCCCGAATATAAAGTATCTATTTAGAGTAAAAACAAGGTTTCAAAATTGGATGGGAAGTAAGTTCCCATTACTTGTTTAATTCTTGAGTACTTAGTCTTTAATGCCTGTTAAGAGAAAATAGATCAGGTCAAGGCCCTTGAGAAAGAAGCTTGATTTAATCACCCAAATGCCTTATTTGTTCATTGGTTTTTAACACAATGTGAACAAAGGCTAAAAATATTTTGCAACATTTTGAACAGGATATTGTCAAACTGGGGTGTGTCTACAGATGGAGAATTAGAATGCTAAGAAATCTCAAAATCAAATACTATAAAGAATACTTGTAAAACAGACCAAAGAATAGAAGAAAAGAATTTTCCATGATAGCTGTATTGAAATATCTAAAGTGTTGTCACGTAGTATACAGAAATAGAACTGGAGCGTTCTTTGTTGCTCTAGAAGGGAGTTTAGAGCCCCTAAACTAAAATTTCATAGAGATTTATTTTAGTTAAGAATAAAGCTATTCTAATCTAATTAGGTTATCCAATAGAATGATAACTTAAGTTTTGATAGGATGAATTGTTACCTCAAAAAATTGCTTTTCTTTCAAGGTCAGCAATGTTTTCCAGGAACAGGGCTTGAATATCTGGAAATAACCTCCTTCATTTCTTTTATTTGGAGCTTTCCAGTGTTCGCTTTTATTGGGATGCAAAATTGAATAATGGTAATTGACTTTTCTTCCAGAGCACTGGGAAAAAAATTCACTCAAAAACAGAATATAATTTTGAGATGTGATTCCCAGTGAATTATTGAAAACTGATATTAAGCAGCTTGCTTAGTTTTGCTGACTCTTTTATTGACAAAGGGCACTCCTTTTGGATTCCTGAGGACTGAATGCAGTATTAGACTGGTCCATCTGGAAAACAGGGACAGAACTGAGCCAGTCAGCTATCAAAAAATCGACTTAGGCAGTAAGATCAAAAAAGAATATGCATTCCATCCATATTGGAAATTGTGACATCAAGTCAGAGACAGGAGATTAAAATTTGAGCCGTATAATAAATTATTCCATCTGGTAAAGAAATGCACCAGCATTTCCTGGGCAGCTTTGGATGTGTTGAATGGAGAGATAGGATCTAGTTAAAAAAATATGGTTCAATTTCCATTCAACTCTGCCCTTGACATGTCTGAAGTCAAAGCAATCAACCAAATTCTTGTATTGCTCCCAGATCTGTATTCATAAAGATTGCAGATCACTATATTCTCTTCGGTCAAAAATTTGAAAATACGCCCTCTGGATTCCTCAATATATTTGTTGGGCTTTTGAAACTTGGAATGAAAGATGGCCTTCTTAAACACACACTTTTTTTGATTGAACCTTTGGCCTCCATCATATTCCTGAATGATTACATTTTATATGAGAAATTGGAAATTAACTTTGATTTTGCAGGTTCTGTGGGTAAGGTGTGATCAAGTTGCTTTTTGAAACAAAAAAAACTGAAATCAGTCAATGGGTATTGGAGCAGATCATCAAAGTCTTGAATATTCTGCCATGCAACCCTTTCGTTCTTTGTTCTTACTTGAGGCATCATGATAGCTGCATCCTTTGGAAAATTCATGCACAATATCAAAGGCTGCACATGTTTGTCAACACAACTGTGTATACATACAGTCATTTAACTTCATTATCAGTTGGCAGTTACAGTGCTTCAAGGACAGGTGCTTCACTTGCACTGACTCACTTTGAATCTTTGTTCTGATGTTTTCTCCTGTTGAGCATCATCTGCCATTTCTTAGCAGAGTTAACTTGAGGATCGTTGAATCTACTATTTATTTAACCTTACTTGTGCTTCACATCTAAGAATTTTCTTCTTACCTACAGTATGTTAAATATATTATTCTCAATGTTTTTGGCATGAAATCCTGCACTTAATGCATTTGGTTGTGTAGAATCTGAAAATATCCTTTTCTATGGGGTAACCATTTTAACATATTAATACTTTTTCTAAACAAATATAGTAGTAAGGCAAATAATTAATATAGTACCATAATATATAAGCCACCTACATTGAAAATCCCTAAATTTATTCCATCTTTATCTCTGTATGTAGTCAAAGTTATTTATGGTCTAAGGGAAAGTTTAATGTTAGAATCATGATCATTTTTCAGTGGTAATATATTTATTATTATTAGATTTATATTCTTGCTTTTTGCCACAGAAGTTGAAAGACCCTCTCCTAGTTTTTCCCAACAACAGTAACCTTGTGAGTCAGATTTGGCTGAGAGAACGTGGCTGACATAGTGCCCTTCCTAATCCAGCATTTTAAGACAACATCTGATGATTTTTTTAATCTAAAAGTATGTTAAAGTTTAATGCTATGTAAAATGGTCCAAAGTATACAAAAGTTGTTTATTTAATTCATACATTTGGAAAATATATTTCCATTTGTATATATGCCATATTTTCAAGATGTGAGAAAATTCCCTGCTTTAAACAGATTTTATCTTTTTTAAATCTAGAGAAAAGGAATTCATTCCACTGAATCCACTGAATTACTTGCCTAAGGCTGAAAGTGAAATCATTTAGTCAATGCCTATCCTCTCTTCTTTAATAATTATTTAAATCATTAAGACACTTCTTAATTTCTTAAGCATTAAAGATTAAAAGTTATTTAAAGAGGTTTGCAAATGATCCTGTTCATCTAAATTAAAAATATAGGTTGTTTTAAAGATATTGATGTAGTAACTTGGTTCTCCACTAGAGGTTAGAAGAGTACAAATATATATAAAAAGAAATTAAGGCCTATCAGGCAAATCTCTCTGTTTATTCCTCCACTTGGAAAATAGTTTCTTTGATGATACAGAGTAGCATATTGATATTCTAAGTGAAAATGCTTTCAAATTGGAAGAAGCCTCTGAGCAACTTCAGAAGATTTCACTTTCTAGTTCAGTGGTTACAGTGTATACTGTTCAGGAGATTCCAGCATCCTCAGTCAAGATTTAATAAAAAGGGTAAACAAATTGCCTTCATAATCATCCACATGGATGCACGGTGCATGTGCAGATGGGAATTCTGATGTACACTACATTACATTACATTACATTACATTACATTACATTACATTACATTACATTACATTACATTACATTAAATAATTAAAAACCTAGCTGTTTGGTTTAACATTTTTATTGAGTTATAAGGTATTATAAAATACAAAAGTAAATAGAAAAGCAATAGGGGGAAGTGGGGGAAGTGAAGAAAGATAAGAAAAAGAATCACTGACTTCCGAATCTTTCTGTTACAGTAAAATAAGACATTGACATCAAATCACAACTTTTTGCTTTTTCATAATAATAAGAATGAGCCATTTCTATAAAGATCTAATTGGTAAAACCCAAAATCAAAGTTTCATTCTTTTCCATGTGCAGATGGGAATTCCAATGTTCATTAAATTGAATTACATTACATTAAATAATTAAAAACCCAGCTGTTTGACTTTGGGCCAATCAGTCTCTCTCTCAGGCCAACTCACCTCACAGGATTGTTGTGGGGGAAAATAGGAAGAAGAAGAAACAATATTAGTTATGTTCACCACCTTAAGTTATATATTTATAAAAAATAAAAATAGATATTTGGAGGCCCACAAGTTGGGAAAGGTTAAATATCAGAATAATAAATAATTTCTTCTTGGGAACCCTACAGATTATGCTCACTTTCTTTTGTTTTTTATTCATAATTGGGAATATGAGGAAAAAATGCAAAAAGGCTGTTCCCAAAACTTAAGTCTTTTCTAAGCAAAATGGATGGTACTGCTGATGGTACTGGGGACTTTTCATCATCTTACCAAGCCTGCACTTTTACTGCTTTTAATTCGACAGAGTTTAGAATCATTAAGTGGCCAATTTTCCAAAGTTTGTGATCTTTAATTTATATTCTTTCTCTAATCCAGTTTCAGTAAGTATTTCAAATCTGTATCCTGGCTGTGAGAATGTTAGCGTGAGAAGCCGAAGCATGATGTTTGAGCCAGGCCTGACCAAGGGGATGTTGGAAGTATTTGTTTCTCCCTCACATCATTCCCACTGCTCCATGGATGATCAGTCCACAAAGTGCATTGATGTGCAGAATGCTTATTTGAATGGTAAAGCATAAACTTTGGTGCATTATAAATTTATTTTAATATCACTGGCAGGATCTTTGATGCAAATAAGTTCTACTTTAACCCTTTTTATGCATTGCATTAAATATTTTCAGTACTTCAGCAACATTTACTTTTTTTGAATCTTGAATTTACAAAGTTCCATATAATAAATAGTAGGTTCATTATAAGCAGTGTAAAGGTAAAGGTTCCCCTCGCACATATGTGCTAGTCGTTCCCGACTCTAGGGGGTGGTGTTCATCTCCGTTTCAAAGCCGAAGAGCCAGCACAGTCTGAAGACATCTCCGTGGTCATGTGCCTGGCATGACTAAATGCCAAAGGGCGCACAGAACACTGTTAGCTTCCCACCAAAGGTTTTTCTATTTGCATTTTTTATATACTTTTGAACTGCTACCCTGTTTCCCCGAAGATGGAGTGTGGAGCTCCATCTTGCTCCACATTCCCCAAAATAATAAGACCAAGCACTTATTTCGGGGTTTAAAAAAATATACGGCAGGGTCTTATTTTCAGGGAAACACGGTAGGTTGGCAGAAGCTGGGACAAGTAACAGGAGCTCACCCTGTTACACGGCACTAGGGATTTGAACCGCTGAACTGCCGACCTTTCTCAGTGCTTAAATTTAACTGCAACAACCAAATTCTATGGTGCACATGAGGCCAATCCCAAGAAAAACTGCTGAGTTTAAGAAAAGCTACATTTGCACCCTGTGAACTCTTAAGTACCTTTTTGCCTTTGGATTTCCCCAAAATGCTTCCTGTTCTTAATGATCACTTAATTTCAATACATCTGGAATTAATTTTAACACTAAATTTTGTGCTTAAGTACAAGCTACTTTTTTCACCGGATTTATTGTAGCTCTTTTTAAAGGTTAATTCTGAATAAGTTAAAAGTAAATGGAGGGGGGGAGATCTGAATGGAGACTTATAGGTAGTTTACCGACTAGTGGGACATCCAGCAAAGGTAAAACAGTCTGAGAAATACATATTCTCTCTGGAAATAAGAATGTTTTGTTAACATTTCGTAACTTCTTTCATTTATTAGTTTGATAACAAACTTTTTGCTCTTGTAGGAATTGGTGATTTCAGTGTATGGGAATTCTCTGGAAATCCTGTCTATTTCTGCTGCTATGATTATTTTGCTGCAAATGACCCCACCTCAATTCACATTGTGCTTTTTAGTCTTGAAGAACCTTATGAAATACAATTGAACCAAGTGACCTTTTGGCTTAGTTTCTTAAAATCATTAGTTCCGGTTGAAGAACCTATAGGTATGTCTATTTACATGATAAAATAACCTGTGCCAAATCATCTGTATATGAAGAGAAACAGCTGAATTTTTAATAATCATAAATTTTTCACTGAGATTACTGATGAGATATCTCAATTAGTCATATTGTCTTAAATTTCATATAAAATGTATCCATTAACGTGATTGCTCTATACATTAGAAAATATTTGATTCATTTAATTCAGGATCATCTTCACTTTATTTCCGTGAAGCATTTTTCACTTGTTATGTGACATTTTCTTTGAAAAACAGAATTAAAATGCATTGATTACATTTCTGTCCAAACTCATAACAATGTTACTAAAACTTTAATTAAATGGTCACATCATGGGATTGAAAGGGTTTTATTCCATGCTGAGACCATTAAAAATAGCCTGTTCATATTTTAACGTTGCTATTTATTTCTCCTGTGCAAAGCTTTCTGTGATGGAATTTGCTTTCTCAGCTATGCAGATAAAGTGCCTTTTTTCATTTAACCTCTCCCCCCCCCCCCAGACTTTTGAAGGACTTTGAACCAGCCATGCCACATCTTTAAATGGTTTGCAGCCTCTTCTTGGCTTTGAGATTTAGTTCCCTTCAGGACACCTCCCTTGCAAGAAGAGTATTTCCTTGAATGATTTGCATAGGCTGGGTATTTATCTTTTACAAACAGTCACTCAACTTACAGGGGGAATTAATTGGCTTTTCCCAAGTCAGCTGTACATACATTCCTCTTCATTGCACATTCATTCAATATATTTTTTTCTATGGGAAGTTTTATTCCATCAACAACTTGGAGAAAATGAATTCTGGAGCTAAGAATTTTTTCATATATTTCAACAGTCACTGAAGTGTACATTTAATTTTTTAAAATGTGCATAGATGTTTATTATTAACATTTAACTTTATTTTCAGTGCAACCTTTTTGCACATCATCAAAAACCAAAACTGATTACATTTTGAGAAACATTTATAAATGTTGGAAGTAATAATTCCTGTACAATTGTATGTGTGTTTATATACAAAAAAGAAAAAAGTTTGAATGTTTTTTTGCATTATTTGCATTTAGGATGCAAAGCATTGCATCCTAAATGCAAATGCTTTTCATCTTAAGCATAAGCATTGGTTCTTGCTTATGTTGATTTTTGTGGTGCTGCTACTGACATTTGTTTTAATTCAATAATTACTACAAGGTTTAAATCACTATTTTCAAAAAAACATGACGTTATTTCCCCAGATGATATATTTGTGAAAAGTTGTCTTTAGTGCTACCTCATTCTTGTCCCAAATGTTATCTCTTTCTCACTCTCACTCTCTTTCACTTTCCCATTCTTTTTCATGTTATCTTCAAGGCTTTCATACTTAATTCTCTCTTACATGAGAATGCTTTGTGTAAGTACTGTAAAGTTGCATTCATACCATTGTATGAATGGGTTTTAGATCAGTTGTTTCTTGCCTGTAATATCTACCATAAATTTGCAGTACTGTAGACTATTGTATCTAAATGGATAAAGTCTTTTTTAAAACCCTCCAAAATGTGCATTTAATTTATAAATGGACAGATTATGACTATTTATACCCATTTATAATGTGTTTTCTTTATTTTGTAAAATGCAGCAGTATGAATAAACGTAGAATAAATGTAGCCATTCTCTTCAGACCAAGAACATATATAGAAGCATATTACACTACCAGGAAGAAAAATCTGTTTGTTCTGAAATTCTTCATTCTTTGTCTCCTGAAGCATTTGGAGGAAAGCTGAAAACTCCACTTCATGTTGCACTGGTGGCTACACATGCAGATATTGTTAATCTTCCACGTTCTGCTGGAGGAGAGTTCCAATATGACAAAGATACATCACTTTTGAAAGAAATTAGGAATAGGTAAGAGAGAAAACATTGTATAAATTATAGGAATACCTGCCATATTTTGAAATTAGCATGCTAACATAAACTAACTGAATTGATTTAACATGTTTTAAAAAGAAAAATAAGGCATTCCATGCACAGGAAAAGTCCATATTAATTATACTCAAGCAGTCATTTTCTATTTTAGGAGTGTGTTGCTACCATCTTGAAGATTTTTCCTCACTTTCCATGCATTAGCACAGTGTTTCTCATCCTTGGTCACTTGAAGATGCCTGGACTTCAACTCCCAAAATTCTAGGAGTTGAAGAATAGAATGGACTAGAACAGGGATCTGCAACCTTAAACACTCAAAGAGCCATTTGGACCCCTTTCCCACAGAAAAGAAAACACCGGGAGCCACAAAACCCTTCCCGTGCCTGATTATATCTTAAGCAGCCACAGTACTAGCATATGTAGTTGAATTAAATGTTCTGTTTTCTTCTGAAATTTTTCTTTTCTTGGACTGATCCATGGTTGGCCTACTGGGGATTGAAAAGCTCAGTAAATCTCGTGCTGGTGGGTGTCGCACATTGGCAGTTGTGACACATATTTTGAGTGATAGGGAGCCACAGCACAGGAGTGAAAGAGCCACATGCAGCTCCAGAGCCGCAGGTTGCTGACCCCTGGACTAGAAGCTTAGTATTGTAGAATGGACTAGAAACTTATAAAGCTTTTAATACATTTTAGTTTTTTATTCCAGTGTAAATTTATTCTAGATTCAGTAGTTTAAGCAAAGTAGAACCATGAGTTCCTGATCAGTCTGTATTAAACATTTGTTATAATAAATAGATTTCTGATTTAAGAAATAAAAAAATAAACTATGTTTAAAATAAATTAAAAAACCATCCAGTCCCCCTTTATTCTTGGAGAACCTGGGTAAGGAGCCAGTATAACCCCTCTCAGAGGGAGATGGGCAGTTAAATATGAAATATAGATAAAATATGAATAAATAAAATAAGTAGTTGAAATAAAAATGAGTGATTCAATTTAATGGAACTGGCTTTCAAATACACAGAGTCAAACAGCAAGTGAAATGCTCCATTTGTAATCTCAAGAAAGATTTTAATCTGCCAAAATTATTCAGTTAGTAAAATTGAGCTTTGGGGCTAAAACGATAATTATTTCTCTCTCCCCACCCCCCCCACCCCCCTGGCTTTTTTCTTTTCTTTTCTTTTTTTTAGGTTTGGTAATGATGTTCACATTTTGGACAGATTATTTATTCTAGATGCTGGAGCATCAGGTTCAAAAGATATGAAGATCCTCCGATACCATCTTCAAGAGTTACGCAGTCAGATTATCTCTGTAAGTTATATATACAGCCACGGTGTAGTCACTGACAAGGTCCTTACCTATTTTGAATGCAACTACAGTTATGTCACTCTTTCTGATATCGGAGAATATTAACAATAATAGTTGGGTTGGAGTCATATCTATATGAATTAGAATGGAAATTTACTGTTTTTCTTATTAAGTTTTTATCATAATACATCTGTTTTTTAAAACATGTCTCAACAATGCTGAATTTATTTTGGTGGAAGAGTTCCTGCCCATTTTTTAGAAGACAGCATTGTTTTCCAGCCTAGTGGCATCCAGATAGATTAAAATTACAACTCATTGAATTTTCACATACCTAAGTATTCTGGAAGCTGAAGTTCTGATGTATTGGAGGTCATCAGGTTAAGGAAAGCTAGTTCAGACCTTTTTAAACTTGTTAATGAATATATTGCTGATTTTATTCTATTTCTATCTTACATACCTTCAATTACATGTTGGCCAGTCTTCTAGGTTAGTTGAGTTGTGGCAATAACTTTCTAGTGTTAGTGCCATTAGCAGGAAACAGACTATATATTGTACCCTGTTTCCCCCAAAATAACACATCCCATGATAATAAGCCCAATTAGGCTTTTGAGTGCATAGCAATAAGGCCAAGCGCTTATTTCAGGGTTCAAGAAAATATAAGATAGGGTCTTATTTTCGGGGAAACACAGTAGCTAAGAATACTGCCCACTATATATGTTAAAGAAGTTGGCTTTCTATCCTAAATTATTTAATATAGTGCTACTTTACGTTTAGTAACTGCTCAGATGCCTGCCCTTTTTTATGAAATAATATCCTATTTATCCACTTAATACAATTTTCAATTATTATACCAAATGAAAAAGGCAATTTCAGAGTTAACTTTATGAAATGAGAAAAGTAGTCCAAATAATAGGAAAGGAAACCCAATTTCAGGTCGGATGGCTGCATTGATTGGAGAAATTAATCTTTTTCATGAAACGGGTTCAAATCGTTGAATAAAAATACATTTGCACAATTACATGAGGTATATGTCAGTAATCTTACTGTAATCAGCAATTTCACTTACAGGCAATAAAAGATGTATATTACTAAATAAAATTATTTTGTTAAAATGATATATGAAATCTAAGCAACAATAACAGTTTGCATTCTAGAAACCAAGTCTACTATGATTTTTTTTTCATAGACATGTCCACCTATGACTCACTTGTGTGAAAAAATAATTTCCACTCTACCATCATGGAGAAAAATGAATGGGCCCAACCAGCTCATGTCCCTTCAACAGTTTGTATATGATGTGCAAGATCAACTTAATCCATTAGCAAGTGAAGATGAGATTAGGCATATAGCCCTCCAGCTACACAGTATAGGTGAAGTAAGTAATGTATTAATTACATGGATAATTCTATATAAATGTTAATTATATACATTTTTATGAAGTGCAATTTGCCTATCAGAGTGGTTGCAAATTGTTGCGCCTACTAAGTTTTTTTTATTCTAAATTCTGTAGGCAAAACATATAGTAGAGAAACCAAGCAGAACCTACTTCCTGTTTCAGCACTAAGAGAAACTACATTTATGCCAACTGGTGTTTTTAAAAGATAGAAACAGCTTGTTTATTTCTCTTGCAAAGTTCAATATACTATTAAAGGCCATGACTGAATTTACAACTTAGAGAAATTCATATTGCATTGAATAGGGTCATTGCCATGTGAAAAGATTTATGGTAGCCTAATGGTTAAGAAAAATAAATTTTTAGGCAGTCCTCACTTAATTACCACAATTGAGCTTCGATTTTTGGTCATAAGTCACTGCAGTCATTAAGTGGGTCATCAATGACTTGTCTCAGTTTTATAATTGTTTTTACAATTGGCATAAAGTGAATCAGCATGGTCATTAAACAAAACATAGGACACTATAGTTAGGGGGTTTTTTCTCTTGGAAGCTAGAAATTACATGAGGAATGCTTCACAATATGATGTATTTGTCACCAATGTGTGCATAAATAAAGTATTGAATAAATTGGGAAGAAAACATAGTGTGGAACAAAACAATATTTTTCTAGTTTTTTTTCTATGTTCAGAAACTGAATCCTGCTCAGGATTAGAGTTAGCATTAGGATGGATAGGATTCTACTCATTTGTACCCAATTGGATATGCTATCATAGGTATCTGAACATTTGAATATCAAAGCTCTTATAATTGTCTGGTTGAGAAACCATGGGGACTGTTGTAGATCTTGTCCTTTCTCTTTCATGTATATATGATTATTAACTATGTGAATATTATTTTGTGTATATATGATTATTAACTATGTGACTTTTATCTTTCTAAACAGATAAACATCATGCAGAGTGAGACAGTCCAAGATGTTGTTCTGCTGGATCCTCGCTGGTTATGTTCAAATGTGCTTGGAAGACTTTTATCTATAGAGAATCCTAAAGCCCTCCATCACTACAGAGGTCGATATACAATAGAGGATATCCAGCGCCTTATACCAGACAGTGATGTAGAAGAACTTATCCAGGTCTTGGATGCCATGGACATCTGTGCTAGAGATGTCAGCAGTGGAACAATGATTGATATTCCAGCCTTGATTAAGACTGATAGCCTCCATAGGTCTTGGGCTGATGAAGAAGATGAAGTTATGATTTACGGTGGTGTTAGAATTGCTCCTGTGGAACATCTAACCCCATTTCCTTGTGGAATTTTTCATAAAGTTCAGGTGAATCTGTGTCGATGGATTCATCAACAAAGCACAGAGGGAGATGCAGATATACGTTTGTGGGTCAATGGATCAAAGATTATGAACCGTGGAGCTGAACTTCTTGTACTGCTTGTCAACAATGGTCAGGGTATTGAGGTCCAAGTTAGAGGCTTGGAAATGGAGAAGATTAAATGCTGCTTATTCCTGGACTCTGTATGCAGTACCATTGATAATTTGATAGCCACCACATTGCCAGGGCTTTTGACAGTCAAACATTATCTCAGTCCTCAGCAGCTGAGGGAACATCATGAGCCAATCATGATTTACCAACCAAGAGATTTTTTCCGCGCACAAAGTCAAAAAGAGACCTCCTTGACTAATACCATGGGTGGTTACAAAGAAAGTTTTAGCAGCATATTGTGCTTTGGGTGTCTTGATGTTTACTCACAAGGAAGTTTAGGAATGGATATCCATGTATCAGATTTGAATCTACTTACAAGGAGGAAACTGAGTCGACTTTTGGATCCACCTGATCCTATGGGCAAGGATTGGTGCCTTCTTGCAATGAACTTGGGCCTCCCTGATCTGGTCGCAAAGCATAATATAAACAATGGGAGTTCCAATGACTTCATCTCCAGTCCATCCTACTCCCTTCTCCAGGAATGGGGAAATGCCCCTGAAAGTACTGTGGGTATTCTGATGTCTAAGCTGAGGGAACTGGGCCGCAGAGACGCAGCTGACTTTTTATTGAAAGCATCTTCTGTGTTCAGAGTCAGTTTTGATGCAAATGGTCAGGAAGCTTATGCTTCAAGCTGTAATAGTGGGACATCTTATAATTCAATTAGTTCAGTCGTCTCTCGATAAAAAGTAATAATGTGGAACTTTTTCTAATTTCAGCTAATGCGAAAGGATTCAGGATGGCAATCTTTTTGGTATTTATAAGTTCTATATGTTACTGTAATAAGTTGTCTCTGTTCCTCCACATTACTTTATAAGTGACTAAAACCCTGAAGCATTGCTTTTTAAGTAACACATTGCTCTTACTTTAGTTATAAAAGGCTAGTATAATTTCAGCTATTTTGCAATCTGCTTTTTAATGATTATTGTACTTTTTTGAATTCTATTGGTTTAACTGTTTAATTCTTCAATAGCTGGTCATTTTAACAAACCATCCTTCCTTGTACCGAAGACTGCACAATAATTAAGATACATTTCTTACGTACTCTTTTCCCCCCTTGTGTATTTTAAAAACACAGATAGCCAAACAATGCTAATTGGTTTGGATTTGAACACCATGCTTAGAAATGAAAAAGTGAGTGCCTTTTGCAGAAGACTCATGTGGTTAAAATCAAGTTGTTTCTGTGGAAGCTGTAAGACAATGCTACCTCTCTTTCATGTCTGCATGCTGGTTGTTGCAAGTGGTTGTTGCCTTTGTGTGTCATAAAGCATAAGATACTTGGTAACATGAAATCTGTTCCACTGAAGAGCTCTCATGTAGAATATCATGAGGGTAGAAATATGTAAGACGTTATGTTTATTCCGTTGAAGTGGAATGAAAACTTTCGAACTCCATGAACTTGCACCTTCCATTATTTCTACATATCTCAGGTAAAGATTTTACACAAATGTAAAGTTCACCAAGGCACATATACAAGTGTTAGCTAACTATGACTTATTCTGTATTTAACGGTGATCATTTGTGCAAAGCAAATGGTTTTTCACTTTCAGATACTAGTGTGCTTATTTCTTATACTTGAACGTTTAATTTCATTTTGTTTTTATTAAAGCAAGAGCTTAAAATTACTATGAGAGAAAATGACTTTCTTCTTTTCTGAAAAGCATGTAATATTAAAGGTACACTATATATATGTGTATATACATATATAATATATGTATATATTAATACTGTTTTCCTTAATCTTTGTTGTAGTACAATTTTAAATTTTTTTACAAATAAATTGTTGCCTGTTGCAACTTTTTCATCATTCTTCATTTCCTATTTGCATTCATATCATTAATTACATTAATTATTTGATTTATGGGCATGCAGAACAAATAGCTCTTGATTTTAACTATCTAGCCAACAACAACTACAAGATTTTCATTCCAAGAAATCATTTCATGTATCACAATTTTCTGTGTCAGGACTGGACAGAATTAAGTAGAAAATTTTACCCGAAGCATAGTATGTATTTTAATTCATAAATACACAGTCAGCAATCTTATAATATGTTAACTAGATGAAAAATAGTATTAAGTAATAGTATTATTATTATTAAATAAGGGTATTTTTCTGATCATTTTTTGAATATTCATAGAATCTAGGCAGGAGGATACTAGCTTTGTATTTGGAAGATTACCTTTCTGTTGTAGCATGCTCATGCATACTAGAATGTAAGAAGATTGACCTGGGAAGGTACAAAGATAAAAATGTGCAAAAATGTTTTTGAGGGTTTTGATTTGCTGACTAACCACTTTTAGAATGTGTGAAGAGGAAATGACTTCTTGTGTAAATACAATTTTGACAAAGGTCTGTGTTAATTTCCTTTCTGATATGATGATTCTGCAGTTTGAAGCAGTGAATGGTGTTGATTGCTAATGCATAATTCTGTACAAATGATGATAAAGACTAAAAAGTGTGCGTGACTGTGAATCTTGGTCACAAGACTGATTTATTTCAACAAATGTTATATGCTGTATTTTAACTTGTAAAAATGATTGCTCTGTAACTTCCCTTTTTAAACTAGTATCTGTTGGTAAGATTGCTTTGGACGGAGCCTCCAGGTTTCAACTTCCAATTTATTTTCAGTGTATTTCATTGTTTTACAAATCTGTTTTGATTTGCATTCATTTGCATCTTATAAATCTATGACTGAAGCCTGTGGAATGTTCACACGGTGGCTTTGAAGGCAGCTCCATATCTGTGCATGTGCATCCAGACAATGAGAACAACCTTCACAGCCGTGATGGAAGCCACACAGCTGCTTTAATACTTCAAGGACTTTTAATGCACATCTTCTAAATGCTTTGCCTAGCCCTGATGATTTATGTCATACTGGTTTACCAGAATTGATAAGGGGATGAAAATCTGTCTTGAACTCATAGTTTTAAAGTAGAAGTAGCAACTAAAATGTTATTTATAAAATACAGTATTTTTAGATACGATTTTTCTCCATAGGATCATTTCAGCAGGCATGGGACTCAAATCTCCATTTGATGATCTTAAGAGAGGTTGAATGTTATAATCAACCAGCTATGCTGGTTAGAATTAAACCCTAATTAAAGCACATCTGTGGGGAAGCAACAGTTTGAGAAATGTTACCATCAACTACTTCTGGCAGAGGTCTGAAAGGCTCTGGGGCATTGGATATAGCTCAGTACCAATCCGAAATATTATATCTTGGCAAATTAAAAAGAGTTGGTTGTTAGTTGTACAAAAAAAAATATTTTTGTTCTTTTTTCTCTTGCCTTTGAATCAGACCAACATTCTACATGTTTCCCACCTCATTTCTCTTTCTCTAAAGGCTTACAGAAATTAAAAGATGTATTTTTGTGATAATTTTCAGACAGGGACATCTGAATTCACTAGAACAAATAGCTGCTGTTTCTTCCTGCTTTCTGCAAGTAAGTAAAACCAACCAAACAACAGATCTGATCCTGGTTTACTTCTTATTTATAAATCATGAATAAATCCTCTGATCTTTTTGCTTACGATCCTGAGCTTGAAGGCAACAAGTGGATCATAGGTTTGGTTGTTAGTTAACCTAGTCTAGAGATGTCAAAGTACCGGCCCATGGGCCCGATGCATCTCGCACTAGCCACGCTTACGCCAGGTTCAGTGAAGGGGGAAAAAGTCCCTATACGTCACGTGACGATGTGAGTTTGACACCCTGACCTAGTCTGTGATAGTTTATGCACTATTGTGAAATGAAGATTGGATTGTATGAAATAATATACTGCTTATCACAGATCAAGACATACAAACAGCTACTAATGTAAGACAAACAAATCAGGGATGTCCATGCTTGGTAATTTTAAGACCCATAAACTTCAATTCCCAGAATTCATTAGCTAGCCATACAGGTGGGAGAATTCTGGGAGCTGAAGTCCGCAAGTCTTAAAAATTGCCAAAGTTGGAAACTCCTGGTTCAAAAGAAGATACTAAGAGTCTGATTGTGTTCTCCTAGTACCTGTTATTTTTAATATGTGAATTATATTAATAGGTTCAGATTTGCAAGTTAACTTTCTTTAGAATGCCCTACCAGGAAACAAGGGCATGACTGAAAATGAAATTTCTGATTTAGTTTTCCCAACTGCCTTTTTGAGAAATCCCCCAAAAGGAAAATGACTAAGAGGGAGGTGATTTTGTTGATATAGCAGTTTGTATTATTTAGAAATGTATTATGGTCTAATGTCATGTTTTTGCACACTGTGACATTTTAAAGCAACCTAAGTAAGTGATCCCATGAAAGAGAAGAATGACCAGAGGATAGGACACAGTAGTACCCATTTGTAGATTTTTTTTAATTAAGAAAATTTGAAATTGAAAATGTTGATACTGGAAAGCTTCGCTATTGGAAATTAATATAATTCATACTGAATGAGCTTAAAAAGAAAATCTTGGTTATAAGTATCTGTCCCTCTAAATCTACCTTGCTTATTTGGAGCTGAATAATGTTCTCACCTTTTTAGCTGCTGGGTGATAACGAGAACTTGAGATTGTAATGCAAAATCCTATTTTGGGGTCATCAGAGGAAAGATATACAGTGTAAAAGATGGTTCATTAGATTTCAACCCTATTACAGTTGTATGAAGAAACAAATAGTATATTTCAATGAATCGTTAAGTAAACGGAAGCTAACACAATCTCTACATGGTACAGAGTTAAGTACTGTAGTTCATTTTAAAATAGAATAACACAGTTGGAAGGGACCTTGGAGGCCTTCTAGTCCAACCCCCTGCTTAGGCAGGAAACTCTACACCACGAGACAAATTGTTCCACTGATTAATTGTTCTGTCAGGAAATTTCTCCTTAGTTCTAAGTTGCTTCTCTCCTTGATTAGTTTCCACCCATTGCTTCTTGTCCTACCCTCAGGTACTTTGGAGAATAGTTTGACTCCCTCTTCTTTGTGGCAACCCCTGAGATATTGGAATACTGTTATCATGTCTCCCCTAGTTCTTCTTTTCATTAAACTAGACATACCCAGTTCCTGCAACCGTTCTTCATATGTTTTAGCCTCCAATACCCCAATCATCTTTGTTGCTCTTCTCTGCACTCATGGCAACCAAAACTGAATGCTGTATTCCAAGTGTGGCCTTACCAAGGCATTATAAAGTGGTATTAACACTTCATGTGATCTTGATTCTGTCCTTCTGTTTATGCAGCCTAGAACTGTGTTGGCTTTTTTGGCAGCTGCTGCATACTGCTGGCTCGTATTTCAATGGTTGTCCACTAGGATTCCAAGATCCCTCTCACAGTTACTACTATTGAGCAAGGTACCACATATACCGCACCTATGCATTTTGCTTTTCTTGGCTAAATGTAGAACCTTACTTTTTTCACCTTGAATTTAATTTTGTTAGTGCCCAATGTTCAAGTCTTTCAAGATCCTTCTGTATCTTGACCCTATCTCCAGTTTGGTGTCAAATTTGATGAGTTCCCCATCTATCCCCTTGTCCAAGTCATTGATGAAGATGTTGAAGAGTACTGGGCCTAAAACAGAGCCACTGCAAAAAACACTGCAGTTCCATTGAGAACTACACGTTGAGTGCAGTTGGTCAGCCAGTTATGAATCCATCTAGTGGTGATGCTGTCTAACCCACATTTTTCTACTTTATCTAGTAGTAGGTTATGGTCTATTTTATCAAATGCTTTACTCAAGTCCAAGTAAATTATATCAGCAGTATTCCTCTGGTACACTAATTTTGTCACTTTGTCAAAGAATGCAGTCTGACATGTCTGTTTTTGACAATCCCAAATTGGCTTTTGGTTATTACTTTGTTTCTAAGTGTTTGCTGATTCGTTGTTTGATTATCTTTTCCAGAATCTTCCCTGGTATTGAGGTCAGGCTGATAGGTCTGTAGTTTCCTCTAATCTATTTTTTTTTTTCTTTTTTTGAAGATGGGAACTATATCAGCTCTTTTCCAGTCCTCTGGCAATTCCCCATAAAATAAAATAAATAAATTTTATTTATCTGCAGTTGTTTACAGATTCTGCATATAAACAGTATGCAGGAAAGGATTTGGACATCATTTCAGTACTTCATAATATCTCCTTGGCAGAAAGAACTACTTGCAAAATGTTTCCTGTTGCAAGTTAAGGTGGGTTTTTTTTTTTCTTGTTTTGGGAAATGTTTCTTCTTGCATAATAATTCTGCCTCAGAATTATTCTTGCCTCCTTGAATACACATATGTTTGAGATTTTGTTCTCATTTTCAATCGTGTTCAGGGTGGGAGGTTGAAATTTTAAAAGGTTAAGAGTTCAGGGCGACATGGTATCTGGGACTTACTTCCAAACTAACCATGATGTGCTTATATAAAGAGGTGGGAGGGGGGAAACTTTTGAAATGACCTTCACAGTCTTGAATATTACTGAAAATCCTGGGAGAAGATCTCAGACATGCTATATATGCATGGAATCCTAATAATAAGTCTGATCTGGAAGAGTCCTGAAAAGAAGGAAATAATCAAAAGCAAGAATGGAAGGCCACAACCATTTCCCACGAACTATTACTTCTTCCAAAGAATGTGTTACTTAATTTTTCTATCTGCCATATTACTGTATTCTGAATCTGTAAGCAACTATGTATACATAGGAAGTATGAACTAGATCGGGACTCCTTACGCACAGTCACTCAAGCGTTCATCATCTCTCGCCTGGACTATTGTAATGCTCTCTACATGGGGCTCCCCTTGGGGTGCACCCAGAGGCTCCAATTGGTGCAGAATGCGGCTGCGCGGCGGATTATGGGAGCGACAGGGCGCTCCATGTGACACCTCTCCTGCGGGAGCTGCATTGGTTGCCGGTGGACTTCCGGGTGCGCTTCAAGGTGTTGGTAATCACCTTTAAAGCGCTCCATGGCTTAGGACCAGGGTACTTACAGGACTGCCTACTGCCACCAATTGCCTCCCACCGGCCGGTTTGCTCCCACAGAGAGCACCTCAGGGTGCCATCAGCCAGACAATGTCGGCTGGCGACCCCCAGGGGGAGAGCCTTCTCTGTGGTAGTTCCCACCCTCTGGAACAATCTTCCTCCAGGGTTGCGAACAATCTCTGACCTCCGGACTTTTTGTCGGGCCTTAAAAACGTACTTTTTCCAGCTAGCCGGCCTGGCCTGATCCCATGGGAAAATCTTTTTAGAGTTTTTGATATTAATTTTAATTGAACTGTTTTTAACTATGGGCCAAATTTATATTAGTTACTTTTAATAATTTTTTAACTTTTTTAAGATTTGCTTTTTATTTCTGGCTGTTCACCGCCTTGAGTCCGCTAGGAGAAGAGCGGTAAATCTAATAAAATAAATCAATAAATAAAATAATGAACTCAAATCTGAAGAAAGGTGTTTAACTGTATCAAGTGAAGGTTTCCTTCTGTTAGGGATTTGTTGAAATATGACATCTCGCCAGTAATACCACAACTTTTGCGCACAATTGAGCAAAATTAATCACTACAATTGGTCATCTCAGTATAATATGCTGCTATCCAGCTTTCCATAATCTTGTGTCAGCAAATAGTGACTTCTGCCAGCAAATTGGTACTCTCATTTAATAATCCCATGTTCTCCTTTAAAAATTTCTGTCACAATAAGGCTCTCCAAAAATGTGTTCCTATCAAAATTTGTTGAGCAATCAAGTTCTGACATATGACTGAATTTGCGGTCAGTGTATTGATTTCCTTATTACCTAATGCCTGTGGCATTTAATTTGCATCTTATGTGAATTACTGTGTCCTTGCACTCTGCTGAATCACTGAAGACAGTATTTTGCAACATGAAGAGTAAATATTGTCAATCTGAGCTTTGTTTCTGTTGAAGAGTCTATACAATCTTATCTGTAGCCAATTCCAAATTACGGGCTATCTAAATACCATGTAACTCTTTCATGGAATCCAAGAGAATTTAAATTTTAACTTCAAAAATGTTTACAATCCAAGTGCAATGCTACCATCTGATCACATTTCTTAACACTGCTAAGTGATTACAAACCTTAAAGCATTTCTCAATTCAGGGAGACAGGATACAATCTGTACTTGTTGACATTTCAAACTAAGCCTACTAAATATTTTGCCAGGTTCTAAAGCCTCCCAGCTTCAATACAGTAAAGCTGCTAAACCGATCCAGTCCATCAAAATATCTTCAGAGATAAAATTTAGAATATAAATACATTAACAAATTCATACCCATTATATTAATGGCCAACATAACATTAAAGCAACTTACTAGGGAGAAGTCAAAAAGGGGAAAGGAAGAAATTCTATGCAGTCTGAGCCAAAAAAGAAGGGTAACTCAAATGACTATTCACTTTTAATATTATTATCAGAACATAGAGAGAGAATTTTTGACATACAAGGTCTGCCACTTTTAGCGGATTCAGAAATTAAAAAAATAAAAGATTTTGGAAACAAAGATTGGAATAGCTTTAAATATAGGTTGTCCTCAACTTACAACAGTTCATTTAGTGACCATTCAGAGTTACAACAGCATTGAAAAAAATGACTTAGGACTGTTTTTCACATTTATGATTATTACAGCATCCCCATGGTCATATGATCAAAATTCAGATGCTTGGCAATTAATTCATATTTATGACAGTTGCAATGTCCCAGGGTCATGTAATCCTCTTTTGTAACTTTCTGACAAACAAAGTTGACTTTAGTGATTCACTTAACAACTGTGACAAGAAAGGTCATAAAATGAGATAAAACTCACTTATCAAATGTCTCACTGAGCAACAGAAATTTTGGGCTCAATTGTGGTCATAAGTCGAGGACTACCTGTATGAACTAGAATTTAGCACGCCATTTTCAATGTGTTTACCAATTGTTTCCATGTTTCCTAACTACCTTGCCCCAACAAGCTGTCTAAATGGCTTGGTTTACAATGCCCGTCAACTCTTGATCATGCTGACTGATCCAGAACTGTAGGCCAATTATTCTAAGGAGGGCTACCCCACACTCTCCACCAGTTCTTCACATTGCCAATTGTTCAATGTGATGTGTAACACACAAAGAAGTACCCAGTTTGTTACAGGTGGGGGGGTGGGGAAACCACATATATTTTCTGCTCTTTGCAAAATCTGTAAATGCAAATCTAGTTGATGTATGCACCAGTTCATCAAGACTTCTTGTTTTCTTATTTATTTGTTTGTTTGTATTTCACCTTCATTACTTTTACAAATAATTCTAGGTGACAACCATATTCAACACACTTTCCTCTTCTTATTTTCCCTACAACAACTCTTGTGAAGTGGATTGGGCTGAGAGAGAATGACTGGCCCAAAGTCATCCAGTTGGATTGCATGGCGAAAGTGGAACTTGAACTTGCTGCCTCCCACTTATTAGCCTAGTACCTTAACCACTAGACCAAATTGGCTCTTGTATGAGTAAGAACATAAAAGTATTTAATGTGTCTTGGTTTTATTTAATAATAGTTGGAATATGCAATTTGAAAATTGACCTCCTCAGATCAAAAGTCAAACTTTTTCTCTTGCATTATGCTCCTCCTATATAGTTTTTGCTGTTCCTTATGGAAGAGAAAATCAAATTCCTTTCACAATATAGTGTTTATCCTTAACACACACTATATTTAAAGTGAAAAGTTACGTTAGACGTATAGACATTTAGCATATCTAAGCTGGCTGTGGCTATTGTTAGTGACAAACAAGTTTAATATCTATGGCATCATACATCTCCACACCCATTTTTTTTTTAATCAGGCTAGAAACAAGCATTTTAAAAGGAACATTTCAGACAAAAACAGGCTAATGGGAGCCAAATTAAGAACATAACATACCTTAGTATCTTACATGTATAGATATTCCGGTGTGGGTTAATGGATCCCAACATTAACCAAAGATCCAGCTTCAAGATGGCATCCCACTTGTTATGCCTTTGGGCCAGATGTTGTCTTTAAGTTCCAACAATGTTACAGTCAGGAGGAAAGTGTCTGTGTAAACAATCTTGGACTTTCGAAGAAAAGGCAAGATGCAAACACCTCTATGAATACATCTTCCACCATGGGAAATGTTAGTTAAAACAATCACATCTTCTAGGTACTCCCTTTTTTCAAATATGTAACTCTACCACATCTTATCTCTTAAATCACCTTTCTACCTAAAGGCAAGTTGTAATGATTATTAGATAATGCATGTGTATAGTACAGGCTTTTCATCAACATAACTGCAACAACAACAATTTTACTAACCTATTAATAGGAATGACTTACCTCTCAATGCATTATTATCTAGGTGTGGTGCTAAATTAGAAACAAATACCTTTGACACAAATCCTAAGGAAGCACTTCCTCTATTTAACCTTCCAACATATAACTAGATTGAAATTATTTGAATGGTTTCCTGAATTAATCTGGAGGATTTCATTCTATTGTATCTAGACCCTCCCTCCCCTTAGAACAACTTGGATCTATTGTCAATAACTTATTACTGTAATAATTATTTCCTTACAAGTCTTTGCAATTGGGGACACGGTCTCTGAAACCGTGTGCAATGTGATTTGATTCTGCTTAATTTTTTTTGAGATCAAGCTCTTAGATGCTTCCACCCAGAATCACAACATATGGAAGCATAAACTATTCCGTTTTGGAGTAAAGGTATTGTCAATATTTTGTAACCCAGTCTCTGTCACCCTTTCCCCCTTAATACCTCCCCTAAAATGCATATTTTCCTGAGTTGGTCAGCAATTAGAAGACACCCAAGAGTTTGGTATCAAATGGTTGGCAATATGTTTTAAATAAATAAATAAATAAACAAACACCCCAGGAGAAGAAATGGATTTTTTCGGTAGATGCCAACAGATGATGATGATGATGATAATGATGATGATGTGAGCCATTCAGTTGGGTCCAAAAGCAAATGCAAAGCACCTTTTCCCCCTTCAGGTTTGAATATTGCATATCTCTTGTCAGATGGAACAGACTGTTTATTTTTTTAAAAAAATTTATTAGTCATATTTCTATGCCGCCCACTCTCCGAGGACTCTGGGTGGCTTACAACAATTGACAGTATACTAAATAGCATATTGCCCCCAACAATCTGGGTCCTCATTTTACCCACCTCGGAAGGATGGAAAGCTGAGTCAACCTTGAGCCGATGAGATTTGATCTGCTGAACTAGCAGTCAGCTGAAGTAGCTGCAGTACAGCACTCTAACCACTGCGCCACCTCAGCTCTTATAGAATAACCTTGCTCAATCTTCAAGAATCCGTTAAACCATTCCTGGCAGGTAGTCCTTCAATTTCTTTTGGACACTAAAAATCAAACAAGTCTCATTCTGACTTACTGTAAATAAATGTGATTTCCACTTTCCATGCCAGTTTTCTTCAGAAAGTGTAGATCAGGTATTGTTTGCTTTCTGCTTTAATGTTTGACTCTAAATGTCTTAGATTACATCACCTTGTGAGGACCTAGCATGCTATGGACTGCAGCAAGTAACCAGGTTAATCCTACCTTGGGAATTATTGGGTGAGAGGAAGATGTTGAAAGAAAGTCATAAGATGCTGAATAAATGTGCTGCAAGTCACATGCAGCATAGTCACACCCTGACCTTTCCTTGAGGACAATACAGAGAAAGAAATACAGTATCAGCAACAAAAGAATGCCATAGATAAAATTGTTTACTAAATTGGTTGAGCTTTTTGACAGCAGATGGTTACAAGGGCTCTTACTCATTTGGGTTTAAGAACTGCCTCTCATGTAAGCATCTGCTTCAGTGATTCAATAGGAGCCACACCTTCAGACCTTGGCCAAAAGCTGCACTTCTTTCAACAGGCTGGATAGAAATGAAGATCAGGCACTAACGCTAACAAAATAATTTCCCTCAGGTAACATCCTTGCTTTTCCGCTGAAACTATTGCAATGAAGTCAGCAATAGATACCTCAAAATATTCTAGTTTTGTCTAATAAAAATCCATTGCTTATTATCTTTACACCTCCTTCCTTAAAAGGCCCACTGGGATTTTGGCAAAAGAAATGAGAACATAGACCTATATTAATTTGGTCAACAAAATTTTAGATGTATGTATATACAGGTAATCTTCAACTTACAACAGTTAAATTAGTTACAATGTCACTGAAAAAAGTGACTTATGAGCGTTTTTCACACTTACAACCATTGCAGCATCCCAATGGTCACATGACAAAAATTCAAATCTTTGGCAACTGACTCATATTTATGACCATTGCTGTCATAAAGGGCCTGTGATCACCTTTTGCAGCCTTCTGACAAGCAAAGACAATGGGGAAGCCAGATTCACTTAACAATTGTGTCACTAACTTAACAACTGCAGTGATTCACTGTGGCAAGGAAAGTCATAAAATGGAGCAAAATTCACTTGACTAATGTTTCACTTAGCAACAGAAATTGTGGTCGTAAGTTGAGGACTACCTGTACCTACATATGTGAGCGCGTGCATGTCAGTGTGTCAAACTTTTGTATTAAAACCCAATAGCCATAAGATTTTTTTCAGAGTCTTCTTCTACCACCCAATGATTGGCACACGCAAAAAAATGACACTTGACTAACCTGTTGGGTATGCTAATCTAATTTTTTTTAAGTTAGTCTCCATCCTGGAACATCTGGTAGAACAATTGATAACAAGTCTGGGAGAATCTATAATACTAACTCCCGAGAGGAAATGCGCTGTGA
Organism: Masticophis lateralis; assembly: GCA_030761175.1. Classification (NCBI taxonomy): domain Eukaryota; kingdom Metazoa; phylum Chordata; class Lepidosauria; order Squamata; family Colubridae; genus Masticophis; species Masticophis lateralis. Next base: position 222,063,779 of record JAUDYJ010000002.1, read on the forward strand.
AAAAGTCACAGAGCATTTCTACGTATCCCGTGTAAAGGCTCAGTGGCACTTTTGTAACATATGATTAGAAATATAATTACTTTAGTATCCCTTCAGAAAGTGCCAGACTGTCATCTTCTGTCTTCAGACACTTCTCTCTTCAGACATTTCTACTAGCTGAAGACCTTTTGAATCTAAATGAGATGGTAAATTCTGAAGCAAAAAACAAAACAAAACCCCAAACCCAAAAACCTAACAACCCTACATCCTATTTATAAATTCTCCATTACCTGGAGTTGACTTTTTTTTTAATTTGATTTATATGCCGCCCTTCTCTGAAGACTCAGGGCGACTTACAATGCGTTAAGCAATAGCCTTCATAGTTTTGTGTATTTATACAAAGTCAGCTTATTGCCCCCACAAATTGGGTCCTCAATTTACCTACCTTAGAAAGGATGGAAGGCTGAGTCAACCTTGAGCCTAGGGAGATTCAAACTGGTGCAATTGCAGACAGTTGGATGTTAATTACGGTGCTTTAGTCTGCAGAGCTAAACCAGGCTTTATTTGTCTGGATGAGGGACATACATGTGTGTGTTTCAAAACCATGAAGATAGTGGTTAGAACGGTATGCAAAGCATGAAAGAAAGTGGCAGCTTTCCATCACATGCTCATAGCTGGCATTTTCATCTCTCCTCCCCCCACCCCCACCCCCGCTACTCCAATTAGTGGAATCAGGTCACTTGGAGAAAATGCAGATTTCAGTCTAGATAGAACATGCATCTCCAAAACCAGACCTGACTGCAATTAAACCACCTCTGAATGTAGTGTTGCATTTGGGTACTGCTAAGTGGGATTCAAGAAATCTACTGTTTCTTCCTCTGCCCCAAATCCCCTATGGATATACATTTGGCTCCATATAGTGGCTGAGGTATCTCTCTCATCTCAAAGACTTCTAGAGCAGATGGGTTTTAAAAGCCTCTTCTGCAGAAAAGTCTAAAATTGGCAGCGTGCTTCATTGTGCATTGTCCTCAAAGGCTTTGGTAGGGAGGAGTTCAGGCTGTCATAGCAACATTTGATATTTATAATTTTCCATGTTCAATGAAGCTGCAGCATTTCTCTTGACTTTTTGCAAACCCATAGATCAGTAAAGAGTCTTAGAGCATTTTTTCAGATGAATATATTTTACTGAAAGATAGACGCTTTTGTGCACCACAGCTCCCTTCATCAGTGCATGGAGTAACTTGGTTGACTTGATCTGAGAAATCTTGAACTTGCTTATTGTCCTAGTTAGTGCTTCCTTTCTTAGAAAGAACTTGCAAAATATGTCTAGAATGACTGTTTTGCTTCTTTTATTTGCGTTCCGGGAAATTTACAGTACTTTGTTTCTGAATACATTGAAATAATCATTTCCAATTTAATGTGGTTAAAAATACAGTATAATGCAAAAAGTTGGCACATGGATACCTTGGAATGCCACAATATTTATTTATTTATTCATTCATTCATTCATTCATTTATTTTATGCAATTTGTATGCCGCTCTATCTCCATAGACTCAGGGCGGCTCAAAACAAATAAAAAACAAACCCAACAAACATAGAATACATACCCAAAGTATGCAAATATATAAATATATAATTTAAAACATACATTAAAACCCATTAAAATAATCAACCCCCTCAGTCCAGGTTGGGTGATGTAAACAACCATGTTTTTAATTCGAGGCGGAAGGTGCTAAGGTCAGGAGCCAACTGAAGCCCCAGGGGGAGTTGATTCCAAAGAGTGGGAGCACCCACAGAGAAAGCTCTGCCCGTGGGGGCCGCTAGCTGGCATTGTCTAGCCAACGGCACCCGGAGAAGGCCCTCCCTGTGAGAACATACCAGGCGATGGGCAGCTGTTGCTGGTTGCAGATGGTCCAACAAATATCGTGGGCCTAAGCCATGTAGGGCTTTATAGGTCATCACCAGCACCTTGAATCTCACACAGAGGGCAACCGGTAACCAATGCAAGTCGCACAGGAGGGGTGTAACATGGGAGTATCGGGACCCTCCCTTCACAACCCGCATGGCCGCATTCTGCACCATCTGAAGCCTCCGAGTGGCCCTCAAGGGCAGCCCCAGGTAGAGAGCGTTACAGTAGTCAAGATGGGAGGTGACTAGCACATGAGTAACTATGCATAGAGCATCTCGATCCAAATAGGGACGCAACTGACGCACCAGACGAATCTGGGCATACGTCCCCTGCTCACGGTTGTTATATGATCATCTAAACTCAACCATGAATCCAGGAGGACACCCAAGTTGTGTGCTCTGTCTATGGGGGGCAAAACTTCACCCCCTATAGCCAGTGATGGAACCTCTCCTTCGGATCGAGATACCCACAGCCACTCAGTCTTGGCAAGGTTGAGCCGAAGCCTTTTCCTCCCCATCCAGACCCGTACCGCTTCCAAGCACCAGGACATCACATCGAGGGCATCACTGGGTTGGTTCAGGGTGGATATAAGTTAGTTTAAGCAGAGTTTCTTTTTTTAAAAAAAGAAACCCAACTGGTTAAATTCATCATTGTGCTTAGCCATAATTAATGATATTACAAACCACCAGAGCTGAATGTATATGTTAAGGTGTAATGTGATTTAACTTCCAGCTTTATCAAAAACAAATTTAAAAAATAAAAAGAGCTATTGAAAATATTCTTTGGAAAATAAGTTTCCCATTGTAATACCAAGATGGCTGTGCAAATACAATAAAAACACAACTGCTGAAGTTCATTCAGTATGTCTAGGGCAGTAATGGTGAACATTTTTGGCACTGAGTGCCGAAAAGGGAGCGTGCATGTCTGGGCCGACACCAGGAATAGGTGTGCACATGCTCACGCTGGAAAATGGAAGATCAGCTCTTACACAAGCACAAAGGCCAGCTGATTGTCGCGCACATATGCGCGCCAGAAACCTGGAAGATGAACGGGTGGCATTGCGCATGCCAAGCAAGATGGCTCCATGGGCACCCGTGCCATAGGATCACCATCATGGGTCTAAGGTTATCAAACCTCTGGCAAAAGGAGGAAATGTTCCCCCCTTTTGTCCTTGTATCCTCTCTCCAACAGGCAGAGGCATAAAATCAAATTTTGTCTGGCTTTTTAAGGGTCTTTTTTTAAAAAATTTGAATTGCTTGAATTCCCAACAGTAGTCATTCAAACTCTTGTGCATTATGATCGTATAAATTGTCTGCTTCTTTTTCTTGTCTGTCAACAGATTCAACAGTCAAGAAACCTATTTTCCAATTCTAGCAATCAGCTTCAATCCAGGCCCTTCAAATCTATGTTTGCTGTGATCTGTCGATCTCATGATTCGTTTCTATGGTGAAATTTGGAAAACATATTATTGTCAGTTAGCTATTCTCACTAGCATAAGTTCTTAAAAATAAAGAAGTTTTGAGAAAATACTGTGATTGAAAAACCAGTCTTTCTGATGATAGAAAAAATGTCACATACTTGTAGGGCTTTCTTTCTTTCTTTCTTTCTTTTTTTTTTTTTTGCAACTTTACAATTTATAGTATTTTTGTTATGGATGCCAAGAAAATTAAACTCTTAGCTTTTATCTTCCTTTCCAATCGGCCGTGTCCACCCTTGCTGATTCAGATATCTGACAACACAAAATATGCCAAGACCAGAGTTTCCTGTGCAATCAAGTACTTATTACCTATTTTGGAAGCTTGTAATTTCTTGATTTTACCTCATATATGCCCTAGATCTTTTCAAAACTGAGCTTTCTATTTGCAAAGGGACATTATTCGTTATTTCACCCTCCAAAGGAAAGGCTATTTGATCTAAGTCCACTTTTAGGTAAAGTACTACAAGAAGGGAGAACAGAAGCCTTGGAGTTGTTAATCTACACAAACATCCAGATCACAAACATCCAAATCGGCACTAGTTGGCAAGGAACAGATGGTATTTTCTGAAGTTGTTGGCATTTTTGCAGCCCAAGTTAGCACCTGCAGCAGTCTAAAAAATACTGTACAAATTAGCATCTGCACTTTTTATGTCCTTTGCAGCTGCCCGATAAACTTCCTCTTTTGCCCTATGACCTGCATGTCTGTCTGTTACAAAATGGTTTTGTACGATGAAAATTTTACATCATCATCATCATCATCATCATCATCATCATGCAGAGAAGCCCAGTTTTAGGGAACTTGTGATCAAGTCTGGAATTTTGAAAATATATTATGAATATTCATTCACTCTGCTATTACATGGGGAAAGACAAGAGGATTCAAAAAGCTAATACAAGAGGCACAACTGGGGTCATTGCCCCTTAACAAGCTAAGAGTATTTTCTAAGAATTTTCTAGGTTATCTAGCAATAACAATAGCACTTAGACTTATATACCACTTTACAGTGCTTTAAAGCCCTCTCTAAGCGGTTTACAGAGTCGGCATATTGCCCCAACAATCTGGGTCCTCATTTTACCAACCTCAGAAGGATGGAAGGCTGAGTCAACCTTGAGCCTGGTGAGATTTAAACTGTTAAATTGCAGGCAGCTGACAGTCAACAGAAGTAGACTGCAGTACTGCACTCTAACCACTGCGCCACTGAGTCTCTGTTCTATAAAAGTAAAATAACTCATTTATTATTATTTTTAAAGGTAAAGTAGGAAGAGATTTAGAATATGGAAAACTTCAGATCCATTACTATTCGAAAACATGACAGTAGAGTTCCCCAAAGTGGTCAGTATCAAAACCCCCAAAGACAATGAGATTATCTAGTAGTAGTCTCATTTACTATAATAAATATTTGAGGGTTGCTGAATAAAGGGTTTGGGGACCCCTGTTCTAAATGTTCAAGCTTTAGGGAAGCCATTTTCTTAAACTTGTATCTAAGATAGTAAAATAGATCTCTCAAAGGACTAGAAATAAGAATAAATTATCAGACATCTTTAATAAAGGAAGATAATATTTTGTAATCATTAAAGCTTCTTAATTAGATTTTTTAAGATACTAATAAAGAAAAAAGAGAGTGTTAGAATTTTAATTTGGTGTCAGATCTTCACAGTTAGTCAAACTCTTTTAAATTAGCAAAATTGCTGTACTAGCACTGAGAGAACATTCATGTTTTATAACCCCTTATAACTACTTCCAGAATACTTCCAGGATTAAGCAAAAACATCTAAGGCAAATGGCAATAGAGAATTCTTTGTATAGGGTTGGTGACTGGAAAGAAATGAGCTAAAAATATTATCATATCATTTATTTACCGGAAAATAAAATGCTGAATTTATCTCTTATAAGCTGGTATGGGAGATAAATGACTAGCTGACTAAACAAAAGGAGGACACTGGGAGGTAAAGGTACAACATGTGATGTGGAAAGAGTAAAAATAAAGGTTTTGCAAGAGCAAAGATCTGAACAATGTGACAAACATTCAAGAAAGCAACTTGCTTGTCTTTCTTGACCCCAGTCACTTGACTAAAGAGGCCACAGAGAGATGGTTATCTGTTATGGATCTGATTGCTTCTAGAACACATGCTACCTGGAATGAATTAATAGTCAAAAGTCATTTTTTCTAATGGATGTAATTTAGCTTTCATCATCGGTTTTGTAAATGTATTTGTGCAAATAATTACAACTTACAACAGTTTGTTTAGTGCAGTGTTTCTCAACCTTGGAAGCTTGAAGATGGGTGGACTTCAACTCCCAGAAACCCCCAGCCTGCGCTGCTGGCTGGGGAATTCTGGGAGTTGAAGTCCACCCATCTTCAAGCTACCAAGGTTGAGAAACACTGATTTAGTGGCTGTTCAAAGTTACAACGGCGCCGAAAAAAGTGACTTATGACCTTTTTCACACTTAAGGCCAATGCAGCATTCCCATGGTCACATGATCAAAATTCAGATGCTTGATAACTGGTTCGTATTTATTATGGTCTCAGCGTCCCGGCTTCACATGATTCTTTTTTGTGACCTTCTGACAAGTAGAGTCAATGGGGAAGCCAGATTCACTTAACAACCATGTTATCAACTTAACAAATGCAATGATTCACTTAACAACCGTGGCAAGAAAAGTTGTAAAATGGGACAAGACTCATTTAACAAATGTTTCACTTAGTAAACATAAATTTACTCAATTGTGGTCATAACTCAAGGACCTCCTTTATTGTACTTTATGGCTGTGCAGCAATCCAAATTAAAAGATGAAAGACCATTTTGGAGTGCACTGATTTTAAATGGTGCACGTATTCACATGTGCTCCAAATCAGGAGTGGGTTCTACTTACCTTTACTACCGGTTCACAGCAGGGCCGCACTTCGCTCATGCGCACGTTCTTCTGCGCAAGCACAGAAGCTTCTGCACATGCGCAGAAGCGTTTTGATGACATTGGGGTCAGTGGGTGGAGCCTCCTGCCAGTTTTACTACCGGTTCTATAGAACCAGGTAAACCCACCACTGCTCCAAATCATGTTTTCCTTTTGAGTCCCATTTACAAAAGAGGACAAATCCCTTTACTTCTAAGCAGACTCTAAAGAACATCTCTTTACCCACCCACCCCAAAAACCTAGACTTTGAAAAATCTGGAATTTGAGCATACAATTACATCACTCTATTGTTTTGCTGCTTGTCCAAACTTGCGACCGGAATAGTGGGTGATATGAAAAGAGAAAAGCTTTTCAGACATACTTGTTGTCTTTTCTCGTATGAAGGACAACTTCTACAAGGCAAAGTATTTAAATTTCAACATGTGCAGCAATGTCACTGCAGGGCCACCTTAGCTGGTTACAGTTCTAATCAATAATTCAATTGTAAAAGCTATATTCACATTTGACAAAGTTAGCTGCCTCCTTCTATTCACTATTAACTCTAATCACAAGTGGTGAATTTCTGCAGAAAAAGGCATTTATAAATTGTGAAGTTTTTAATGCAGGTACCTACTCGTTATGATAATGAAAAAGAAACTTAATGGGTAAAGCGAGATTTAACATTCAGCAGGAGTCCCAATTTCAGCAATTTGGCAGATCCCAACTATCAATCAAGAATTTCATATTTTTAATTATTATCGTTATTATTCATTAGAAATACCAAAGTAAATTTGAACCGTTAAAATACATTTTTCAAAGCAGCTGAAGTTTGAATGAATTAAAAAATGGCAGGAGATAAATATGATAAACTGAATTTCAGAAAAGACGTTTTAGAAATGGAACTTGAGTACTTTCAGCTCCATTTTAGATTGCTTTGAGGAGCTGGTGGAAAGTTTGGCACTTTCATGAAAAAAGATAGCACATTACATTATTAGAAAAGTTCAGTTATGTTTTTTGGGGTGGGGCACAAAATAGATGCTGGCATCCACCAGCATGTCATCCATTGCCTGTGGATTTCCCACCCATCCTAAGAATTTTAGTAGAGACCAATTTTTCTGTAAGAACTACATTCCATAGTGTCCTGCAGTTATTTAAGATTAGGAACTTTGAGCTGGAGGTTGTAATATGGGGCTACTGAGTTCTGTAGATCATTCAAACATAATAAGTTTAGATGAGTTTATTGTTAACTCACTTAACTTAATTAAGTGATTTTAATTGTTTCTTAATCTTTTTATGAAGATGTGCCATCAAGTTTGCATTGTCTCTTAGCTAAGACATAGATAAGTTTTCCTAGAAAGATGTGCCTCTCAGGTTTTCCAACGGTGCCTACATTCCCACGGTAATTGAGTCCATCCTCCATGTTGCTAGTCATCATCTTCTCTTTGCAGCTTTCCCAGCATTATAGTTTTCCAGAAAGATATTCAGATAATGTGTTTGAAGTATGATAATTTGAACCTGGTTATTTGTGCCTTAATGGAAATGCTTGTTTTAATTGTTCAGTGGTCCATTTGATCATTTTCTTGGCTATCTGTGGCACTTGCAGGAGTCATCTCCAACACCTAAATTCAAAAGTTATCAATACTTTCTTTATTGCTTCTTTGAAGTCCAACTTTCACTTCCATCGAGGGTTATAGAGAAAACCACATCTGCATGATTCTGATCTTTGTGGCTAAAGGAACAGACTAGCATTTGAATACATTTTCCAAAGCCTTTATGGTTACTCTACTAAGCGCTAATCTGTGATATATTTCTTGATTCATGGTTCCTTTGTTGTTCATAGTCAATTCTAAAAGGCAGAAACTATTCACAACTTCAATATCTTCATTGTCAGTTCTAAGGTTGGTGGCTGTATTTTTTGTCATGAGTTTGGTATTCTTATATTTAATCTTAGTCTTTAATGTGCTCCTTTGTTTTCATTACTAGTGCTTGCAGATTATTTGCATTTTCAGGGTAATTTATCAGCATAGTATAGATTAATATTTTTTCTCTAATTCTGAAATCAAACTCATCTTCTTCTTGTCCAGCTTCGTGCAATATATATTCCTGCAAGTTATAAATATAATTAAGGAAGATAATACATTCTTGTATCAATCTCTTGATCAATTTACCACAGTTAAAATTAAGGCCATTCTTAATTTTTCATTCTTTCTTAAGAGTAATACAAAAGATCACTATGTATCTGCTCAAGTAGATATACAATGTGATATTTCACAGATGATGCTCAGGATCATTTTACAATTTTCCTTTCACGCCAAGCTTAACTTATTAGCTTGTTCCTTCTGCGTTTGTCAAAAACCCATTACTCATTCTACTCTATTTACAGTATCACTACCTCTGTTGTTTTATAAAATAACATAGGTTTGCTTTTTAGGACAAAGTCTTCCTAGAAAAAAAGTAACAGTCAATCAAACCTTAGATATTATTGCACACACAATTCTGTGTCTTCATTGAAAACAGTATCAGTATCGTTACCATGATTTAATTTCCTAGGGACCTCTTAGGAATTCAAGTTGCTGACCAAAACTTTTGAAAGGCTCTTCAATAACAAACATGCAATTATTTTTTCCAGGAGGGGTGTCCAAAGAATGAAAAGAAGAAAATAAATGAATGAAGGTTCAAACATCCGTGCCAAAAAGTATCTAAACAGGTTAAATTATGGTAACTGGTCCAAAGTTTAAAAATAAATGAATTTTTCCTGTCCTACCATCAGCCAGTGGGAGTTATCCTTGACTGATCTTTGATCTGATTGATTATATTTCAGGAAGGGGGCACTAACTGAGAAATGAAAAATGAAATGAAATGATGAGATCATAGCTGAGAAACAACAAACTACTGGAAGGTTGCCAAAAAAATAGAAGCTTCATGGTGGGCACTGTGAAGCTCCGCTTGAACAGGAACCAGTATAGAGGATGGCAGACATAAAGCTATGACAGACATCATAGAAGGAACATATGTGTGTGTGTGTGTGTGTGTGCCTTTTTCTTGTAAACTACCCATCCTGCTTGATATTTGTTTTGCACTGAGATGGAGAAGTAAAGATTGTCAAAAGTGATGAATGGTTTCCTAGGATAGTGATGGCGAACCTTTTAGAGACCAAGTGCCCAAACTGCAACCCAATACCCACTTATTTTTCGCAAAATGCTAAAACGGCAATTTAACCTGAATACTGAGGGTTTAATTTAGAAAAAACAACTTGTACATTAACATCTTTTGTCTTAAAAGGTAAACACAATAACAGAGCTTTCAATGATACAAACAACTTTTGATATTTACAATTTCGGGCCCACCTCAACCATAATTTTATTTAATTATGTTTTTACATTTCTGAATTGTCTCTTTCCCTCAAAGAGGGAATCTTGCTGATGACAGTTCTGTCCCCAAATACATTTGGGTAACATTAATAGAGGATTTAAACCCCAAAATCAAACACAGCCTTCCCATTCATCTTACACAGAGTCATTGATGATAACTGAAGTAATCCATCCATCCTCCTTTTTTTTTTCAGAGTAAATTATGATTCTAATATACTTTGTTGATATTCTGACTTGGCAATGACCAAAATGGCTGAAAAAATGCTTTTAAAAGTAAAAAAGAAAAGCCTCCAATCATTGCGTGGGTCAGCTGGTCAAAAGCTTTGACTTTAAAAGTCAAAGGCTTTTTTTAAAAAAACCCTTTTTTTTCTTTTAAATGCCTCTGAAGATCCCAGCTGAGTTTTTTAAAATGCCTCTGACGATCAGGTGATTCAGCTGGGATCATCAGAGCCTTTTGAAAGCATTTTTTTACAACCTCTTCACGAAAAAGTTGTAGAAAAAATGGTTTTAAAAGTAAAAAAAATTGGCCACACCCACCGTCACATTACCCCCCCACCAAGCCATACCCACAGAACCAGTAGTAACAATTTTTAGATTTCACCACTGCCTTTCCCCCTCTCTGAAAGAACTGAGCAAGGATTTAATTCTAATAACTTCCCCCCATTTCCTAAATTATAATAATATTTACAGATGGGCAGCAAATTGGAAAGTAATTGGCTTTCAAAAGCCTCAGCTTGGAGGCGTGGCCCTTCCCTACGGGTGAAATCTATTTACCTTTGGAAATAGAGCGTGCGGACTCTTTGTGCATGTACAAACCCTTCTGCGCATGTGCTAAGAGTAAAAAACAGGTTACTTCCTGGTTTTAACTATGACCGGGCAAGTGGGCGGAGCCTTGTGCTGCCATTGCTACTGGTTCTCCGAACCACCCGCCACCATTGTTACCAGTTCGCCTGAACCAGTAGTTTTTATCACAAGTGTGGAGGGGGAGTAGAACGCCTTAGCATCAGAGCGTGTTAATAATAATATAGGAAATACTAATGCTCTGATGATCATTTCAAAAAATCCTTTCTTCGTGAGTACCTAGAAGCCAAGAGAAACATGTGGCATATGAGATTTTGTGATGATACGTGAGTGGTATTTCACTTTTATATATATAGATTTATTATACGCGTCCAACAAGATGCAGTTTATTAGTGAGAAAAGTAAGATCTTGTACATAGGAAGGGGAAAAACAGATGCAGAGGTACAGGATAGGCAGCACCTGGCCCAATAAATTTAGGGGTCCTGATGGACCACTTCTTAGTATGAGTCAGCAGTGTGCAGCAGCTGCCAAAAAAGCCAACACAGTCCTAGGTTGCGTCAAAAGAAGGACACCAACAAGATCCCAGGAAGTGATAGGATCACTCTGTACTACCCTGGTGTGACCCCATTGGAACATTGAGTCCAGTTCTGATCACCACAATAGGAAAAAGAGGCTGAGGCCCTGGAAAGAATTCAGAGACGAGCAACAAAGGGATATGAAAACTAAATCCTATGAAGAACAGCCAAAGGAGCTAGGTGTCTTTAGCTTAATAAAGTGAAGAATGAGGGGGACACATGATAGCAGTTTTCCAATATATGAAGGGCTGCCACAAGGAAGAGGGAGTCGATTTATTCTGCATAGCACCTGAGGCTAGGAAAAGAAACAATGGTTAGAAGCTCAACAGAAGGAAGTCTAACCTGGAAATAAGGTGGAATTTCCTGGTAGTAAGAACAATTGAGCAATGAAACCGCTTATCTCCCAGAGCTGTGGATGCTCCATTGCTGGAGGTTTTAAAGAAAAAAATTGACAATTTTCATCTGAAATGAGTATGAGGATTTCTATCTTGGGCAGGAGATAAGACTAGAAGACCACCAAGCCTTATGATTCTATTATTTGAACATCTGGCTGGAAAAACTTAAAAAAATAATCTAAGCCTGTTCAGATCTGGTTTTATTTAGAAGATCTAAATAAAATCTAAGAAATAACAAACAAACAAAGAAGAACCCTTGAACATGGTGAAGATCACCCAGAAGAACATTAGAAAACCAGTTGGTTATGTCCACATCTTCACTAGATTTTAAGCTCAAGTGATATTTTATCTTTTAATGGCAATTGCTTTTCCTTTGCTTCCAGTTATTCAGCAATTTACTGCCTTATCAGCTGGCTACAGTTAGTAAAAATGCAAAGTCAGATGTGAACTTATATGATTAGAGGGTATCTGCCTTTTTCTTCACTGCCTATATTCTGAATTTTGTTGAATGTATCTTGAATGAGGAGAGCCCATAAGAAAACAAACACAGGAACAAATGAACCATGAACCAATCTCATGTGGAATTTTCTTTTGTTGTTGGAAAAGAACAAAGCAGGACATTTTGAATTGGGGTTATAATCCTTAGGAATGAGTATGTGTACACTTATGACCAAACCATGGAGCTAATTCCTCCATCCTTTCAGTCTGAAGCCCAGGGCATCAAATCCCTTTCTGTAGTTTTTAGAGTCATCTTGACTTTGTCAGAAATTGGCATTACGGGTTTCACATTGCTCTGAAATAGAAAGCACAATAAAACTAAAATGTAACAAGTTAAACTAGCCTTAAGTACTGTATGTACAAAGAAAACTGTCTCTGTATATAAAAGGAGACAATTGTTTCTATTCACTTTGCATAACAATACACTCATTGCAACTTTTGGACAAAATGTCAATCAAAGCCCCTAATCACCCCCAAGTGTCTTTTTTGGAATTTCAAAATAATGAGACTGGAAATTGTTTTTATTATCTTTACATTAAAATATGGCAAGGTAAAATGGATGAAGTTTGTGACTATCAATTCAGTAATATAATCAATGCAGTGTAACTTTAAATGCTTAATGCATCTCACTGCTACCTAGAAGTCACTGCTGTTTAGAACTACCAGTTAGTACTGCAAAGAAATCACTTCAGAATATGCATAGGCATATTTAGTCAAAAGTAATTTCAACTTAATACCAATGGATCTGTTAACATGCAGCCCAATTCTATGCTGGGTTCTTAGGAAAGAAACTGCATTCTGGATAGAAGCAAATTACTGTGATTTTTTTGTAATTCTACCAGATGATGCAAAAAATGATTTATACAAGGTAAAAACAAGAAGCCGACTTCTATTTCTGAATAATATGGAGGGCGGGGGAAGAAAATCCAATTTAAGGATTTTTTTTAAAAACTGATATATACTAAAACCAACTTCCAGGAGGGCAGAAAGTCTTAGTCAAAGCATATATTTGCCCATATTAGGAGCTGTTTTTTTTCCATGAAAATAAGTATCTGTCCTTACTATATTATCTTTAGCACTCCTAACACGTACACAAATAACTTTTTCAAAGAATCTTTGATTCTAGGTGCAAAAAATATTCAAATTGTTAAAGAATTGAATAGTATCAGTTCCTAAACTATAGAGCTATCTTTAAAATAAGATTACCTATTCTTTTAACAATTATCTATTCTTCAACAATTACCTATTCTTTAACTTTTAAAAAACAGATTTGTATTTAATCTGTTTAAGCTAATTTATATATGGCAAATTCAATCATCCCTAAAATCAGCTAAAACTCTCACATGATTTCTTGGATCAGGTGATTATGAACGATTCATTGCTTTAACACTGACAAATTTAAGAGTACAACTAATTTACTCTATAATCTTTGTTAACCTGAAATTAAAAGCATTACGGGATAAATTATTATTTATTAAATGGACTGTTATTCAATGGGTAGAAAAACAGAAATTTGTTCTGTAATTGAACTCGTTACTTGTCCATTAAATGAATCATTTAATTCACCAAATAAGAATGCAAATTTTCAATAGAAATCCCTACATTGACTAGTAGAAACCATAGAATAGACAGTTTAAAACATTATACAATCCTCAAATTTTAATCTACCAAGGGCACTTATATTCCATGCATTTTATAATTTATTGTTTTTATTTATGGCCCATCTTTTCTCCAAGAAGCACAAGATGACGTAAATTGTTCTCCCTCTGTTGTTTTATCCTTAAAACAACCCAGTGAAGTACACGTAGTTCTCTACTTATGACCACAATTGAGCCCAAAATTTCTGTTGCTAAGTGAGAGATTTGTTAAGTGAGTTTTGCCGATTTTACGACTTTTCTCGCTACAGTTGTTAAGTGAATCACTACAATTGTTAAATTAATAACACAGTTATTAAGTGAATCTGGCTTCCTCATTGACTTTGCTTAAAGTTTGCAAAAGGGATCACATGGCCCTGGGACACTGCAACCATCATAAATATAAGTCAGTTAGCAAGTGTCTGAATATTGATCATGTGACCATGGGGATACTGCAATGGTCGTAACTGTGAAAAAATGGTCAGAAGTCACTTTTTTCAGTGCCATCGTAACTTTGAATGGTCACTAACTGAACTGTTGTATATCAAGGACTACGTGTAGGCTACACTGAAAAAATGGCTGCTTGCTTTTTTACCCAGCGAACTTCACAACTGACTTGAATCCTAAGCTTCCAGTCATTCTGACCATTACATCAGACAAGCTAATGTGAATGTTGTCAGACTGGTTTGGACATGAAGACTCGAGTTTAAAAACAGGCAATGTGCAGATATTCCTTTCCCATTTTCAGTGCCATTTAAAGAGCATTGTTTCTTTTTTTAAAAACCCACTTAAATATTCAAAGCGCTGATATGATGGAAAATGCTTGCTAGTCTTCCATGCATCTATGCACAGCTGGACTCCGCGACATGGTCTACTCAGTCAAAAACAAAACTATAAAAAGCAAATTGGACTGCAGAATTACAGCAACAATGTCTACTCAGGAGTAGGTTCAATATTGTAATCTTACAGCCAACAATTTGAGAATGGGTGGTTTTACATAGCTTGCATGAATTACCATTGGCTGGGTTTGCAGAACTTTTAGCCTCAAACTAAACACTACATCAAAGCTTAGCATACTGTGCAAATCGAGGCTTATCTTGGAAAAAGGCATGATCCTGATTTTAATTTCAATATGTGTTCTGTTTTCATTGTAGATTAACCACATTTTGTTCCTGCATATTTAGTTGTTTATGAAATGTCGAATCAGCAGCCCCATCTTTTAAATTACAGGTTTAAAAAAACCCCAAAATACACCATGACAGTCACGGGGGGGGGGGGGGGGGGGGGGCTGCTAAAAAAAACAGGGAATATTACACAAAGGGACCATCATTCCATGTAATCCAAGGCCTGGGAACAGAGCCAGGGTTTAATGGCTCATCTCAATGAGTCCAGGGTGGGTGATGAGGTGGGCCCTTTTTGGGTCCCATTATTTAAGAGATCAGACCCAGAGCCTGAAAACTCTGTGAGAACATATGAAGTAGCTTTCAAGGGGACAGGAGACGGAGACAACAACCCAGCATGTCCCTTCCCTTTCTTATGAATGACCAGCAGTCCTCCACATTAAAAAAAACAAACTCTGCATTATAGAATTTAAGATCAGAGGTTGCCATTGGCACCAGAGAGGCCCTAACAGACATAGAATTTGTATAGTCGGAGTGGACCCTTCCAGAGCCAGAAATTAAGAGGAAACAAGCCCGGTTTGTAAAGAGACGATCATCTGATCTGAACATAAAAAGATGATGTAGAAGCGGGAAGCATTGAGGGCCGCTAAAAATTTCCTTGGACTCCCAAGCCCCTTCCTCCCCAGCTTTAGGAATCCAAGGGCTTGAGAAGGGAGCTCCTCACTCCTTAGTTACCAGCATCTCTACGCCTCGGGAAAGAAATGGTCTGAACTTTACGGGGGGGGGGGAGGAAGGGGGCATTCAGTTGTTTTCCATCATTTGCTTTGCAAGGTCAGCTTATCAGTTCGAGTTTCCAACAGGGAGCGCTGAGATTCAGCTGTTCAGTGGGGGACGCCGCCACTTCAGCTGATTTTTTTTTCCCTCTCCAGAAGACACCAGAGTTTCCTCCTTCCCCACCCCACCCCCACCCACCCCTGTCACGTCCCAGCATCTCTCCCCCCTCCCTCCCCCTCCTCCTCCCCCCCTCCATCCCCAACAGGTCTGAGTACCTCTGGGCATCACGGGATCGGGAGTCACGCTTTTTCGCGGATTAGTTCTGGCTCCGCCCTCGGGCCTTGGTAACCAATCCGCGCGCCACAAGGGGGCTGGGCCGCTTCAGGCTGAGCAGACTTAGAGCGAAGACCCCGGCCCGGAGACAGTCAGAAAGAGCGAAGAGGGGTTCTTGGTCGCTGTTACAGGTAAGGCCGGTACGTGTAGCCGCGAGGGGTTTCCAACCTTTCTGGGGGGCGGGGAGGGAAAGAGAGGGAGAGACCTTCGTCTCCAGCAGCGCTTCTGAATTCTTGGTCCTGGACCGCGGAATTGGGGTATGAAATTGGGGACGCCAGAGGGCGTCGGTCGGTGTTCCTTTCTTTTAAATCGGTTTCATCTTTCGGCCTTTCTGGCACCGGGAATCCTTTAAGCATCAAAGCCGTGTGGGTGACTTCGGGTCATTCTCTCTCTCTCTCTCTCTCTCTCTCTCTCTCTCTCTCTCTCTCTCTCATTTTCTCTCTTTCTCTCTCTCTCTCTGTGTCCAAGTCATGGGATGGAGATGGGGGGGGAGGGGAATCGAAGTGGGATTTATAAACGACTCGCCGCCTTGAGTTATTTATAAAAAGAAGAAGGTGGGGGAAGGGCAAACGATCTATGATCCATCCATCGCTTAGAAGTGGGAAGAGTCGCATCGATTCCAGTGAAGTAAAATGTTTAGGGGAGCCTGATGGGTCTTCGATTGAATAAAGCTTTGGAGGCTATTCTTCCCCACCCGCCTCCATGATCGCAGGGAAAAAACAACCACCCAAAAAGCTGCCGATGGGCTGTTGTTGCCTTGGGAGCGGGGAAGAGGACCATCGTGCAAAAAGCTGCTTTGCTTTGGCTGCCGGGACCCGGCTCCGACGATTTGCTTCCTCACCCTTCCTCGCCGAGGGCAACGAGGGCGCGCCTCTTTTTTTGATGTTGGCCTCTGTTTACGAAAGCTAAGAAGAGATTGGCGTGAGTCCCGGGCGTAGAGGAATGTGCCTGTCCTGCGTCATCCTCGCTTTTTTTTTTTTTTTTTTTTTGGCGACTCCCTCTCCCTCCATTTGTTTTGCCCTTTTTCCCCCTCGACCTGGGCTTGTTTCCCGTCTTTTCTCGGGAAGCCCGTCGCCTTGGACCGGTTGTCCCCCCGCCCCCTCTCCTCCCGCTCCCAAATTCGTAGCTTGCATATCCCGGTCTTTTTTCTGTCTCTATCTCTCTCTCGCCTTGCCTGGCGGCGCCTGGAAAAGGGAGGGCTCGGGTATCTGTTTACTGGAGGCGGGTCACGTGGCCGCAAGCGCCCCCCCCCCCCCGAGTCCCAGGAGGAGGCCCCAGCATCTCCGCCCGCCCTTCCCCCCCCACCCCCAACCGGGCAGTCAGGACAGCGGAAGTGATTCCCGGAATATGGCAGGACGAATCATTTAATGCGCTCTATGAGGAGTTATCACTCTCGCCCTTTACCAAAAAAAAAAAAAAAAAAAAAAGCTTGGGGCGTCGTATCGGCGAACTGGGGAAATC
Organism: Masticophis lateralis; assembly: GCA_030761175.1. Lineage (NCBI taxonomy): Eukaryota > Metazoa > Chordata > Lepidosauria > Squamata > Colubridae > Masticophis > Masticophis lateralis. The sequence continues at coordinate 222,081,002 of JAUDYJ010000002.1, forward strand.
GCTACAAGGTTTCCTCTCTTCCCTCTGGTAGCAAGAACGGAGGGAAGCGATCCATCTGGTGGGAAGGGTGGATGGAGTGGATGCTCAGTTAAGGAATATCTCACTTAGCCAACATAAATGTTGGGCTCCATTGCGGTCGTAAGTCGAGGACAGCCTGTAGTCACATCTGTAATTGCATTCTGAATTGCCTGGTTTTGCTACGTCTGTCAAATTGACGGATATCTATAAGCACCCTTTGATTTCTCCGACTGAAATGAAGGATGGTGAAAGACAGACAAATGAGGGATAAACGAAAAGCAGTGCTAGCGGCATATGATCTGTGGTTGCCTGAATCCAAGTCTCATTCTAATGTTTGAGTTCTCCTTTTCCATCTCTTTCCAATGTTAAGGACTATCATATTACATCTCTTGCAAATAAGGAAGGAGAGAAAGCAGATTAATTACATTCTTAGCCCAGTTATTTAAATTTGGGGGGAGCATATCAAAATATGTTTTCCCTCTGTTCATTCAACTATATTGCTACACACACTCAACCAAGGTTTCAAAGTCAAGGCGTAGCTCTAAAGATACAGCTAACAATACAGTTTTCTTATTGTATAGAAAGTAGAGTAGCCCACTCCATGTTAATGCAAGGGAAAGAGAATTCTGATCTTTAACTACAGCCCCACTTGAAGTTGTTGCTCTGAAAAGAACAACTGTTTGCTACTAAAATATCCCTGTTCTTTAGTGGATCATTATCTATCTTGAAGAGCTAAGCAGAATTGAATCTGGTTAATGCTTGGATGGGAGACTGTTGACTAGGAAGTAGAAAACAAACAGAACATCCCCCTGAGGTGAGCCAGTCTGGAGAGCATCACTGACTTTCTGAAAATCCCTCCAGAACTGGTTGTGCCATTAGTTCTGACGACCTCAGGGAACTGGTGAATGAGTGAGGTGGCTCCATGGTTATTAAAATTTCCTCACCCATTGTTTCTTTTCTCTCTTTTTTTTGTTTCTATAGTTTCTATAGCTTTGTTTCTATAGTTTCAACACTTTCTAATAATTGTTATTTATATTAATTATTGTTTTTTTTTAGCTTTGTTGAACACAGCCAAGAGTAATTTGTTTTGTGAAATGGGCGGCTATATGAATTTGAAAAAAATAAGAATAAAATAGGGGCAAATCACTTCTATTTTCATGGCAAAAAACCTCCACATGGATGTGTCCCTATAGGTCACAGGAATCAAGCCACACCTGAAAGAGATTTTATCTTTACTTTTTGGCAATGGATGGCAATTGTGAGGAATTTAAGGTGGATCACTTCCCTAATCCACTTTTATTCCACTAATGAAACATGTAACTATGACTTAAAAGTGTCATTTGATGCTTCCTCGCTTTGAGCTCCCTGTGAGTCAATGATCTTCCACAGTAACTTTCTTATAGAGTGGCTGCAAGGATAAAATTTGGATCCCTCCCCTCAGAATTTACCCTTGAGCATTTTGAGAAAAGATAATACAATTGCAATAATGAATATATTATTTTGAGTTGATATGCATTAATAATACTTCAGCTAAACGTGATTCATTGTTGGGGATTTTTTTTAATATAGTTTTCTTGTTTGTTTATGATTGCCGCTCAAGCCATAGCAATAATGATAGGTGTTGTACAAGAATTAAAACCAGTCAATAAACAACTTACTTTATGTGTTGCTGCCCTTAATTAGTTGTTGTTGTCAAATTGCAAAGTACCTACATAAAATCAAATTACTGATATGGGATGGGAGCCAGCGGCATTTCAACTAAATTTTCATAGTCACTGTTTGCTTTCACATTCATGAGTGCAGCAGTAGCTCCTTTGTGGTTGTGTTCACGAACTATACTAAGGCTATTCTGCTTTGACACAAATTAATGCCTGCCTGGTTTGTCTCTATCAGGACGATGGAAGAGTGGTTGTATGTTTATTCTCATCTCAGGAGAGATCTTTGTTTTCTAACTGGACAATTTTTTCACACCCTTTTTAGACATTTCATGATGAAGATCTATCTGTGCATTTTGGCCCTAAGTTTCGGGGTCTCCTTTGCTGCTCCAGGTTTAGATCCTGCTTTAGACAATCACTGGTTGAGCTGGAAAACATGGCACAGCAAGACCTATCATGAGGTAAGCCTCTTCTAGGATTTAAGAGCATGATTGCTTTGGTAATTGACAAGGTATAAAACATGTCTTTCTTGCAAAAAGAGTCAGGCATTAGAAATAGTTAATTAGGCACCGTTACAAATACATTTTTAAAAATATGGTGATTTGGTATCTGGGCTAAATTATCAAAATGTGGTTTGAGATCATTATAGTTTTGAATCAAAGTTTCTGCAATAATTTAAATTGATAAATGGATTCCCTTTTGGAAATGGAATAGAATATCAGAGATGTAAAAGAACAGCAGCTTGATTTGATGTAATTTCCAAATTAAATTAATACATACGCTTACTAGGAAACCCTAGCAATAAAATTCTGCATATTTTGTTCCCCATTCATAGAAGGAAGAAGGCTGGAGGAGGATGATCTGGGAGAAGAATCTGAAAATGATTGAATTGCACAATCTGGACCACAGTCTAGGCAAACACAGTTACAGACTAGGAATGAATCATTTTGGAGACATGGTATGGATGGCCAAAATTGCAAAACTTTACTTTCTTGAGTAATTGTTTGCATGTTACACTGATGAATCTCCTCTTTCTTCAGACTAATGAAGAATTTAGGCAAGTGATGAATGGCTTTAAACGATCTTCATCTCAAAAGAAATATAAAGGATCACAATTTCTTGAGCCAAACTACTTGGAGGTTCCAAAATCGGTTGACTGGAGGGAGAAGGGTTACGTAACACCAGTAAAGGATCAGGTATGTGTCTTCCTTACTTTAATTGCCTTAAGGTAATTAGAGTAAAATTTATGATAGCCCTTGGAAATATTATTTTGAACAGATGTTCTACACCTAGAAGAGTAGGGAGAAAAAAATAATTGAAATGAGGAACTAGAGGAGAAAGAGCAGAGGTATATAATGATAACATAAGCAACTCAGAGAAATCTTGTTCCTTTTTTCACATTGTGATATGACACAATGAAGTATTTGAACAATACAGAGTTCTGTGGAATTGCTCCACCAGTGTAAACAATTTTAAAAATAGATGGAATATATGAAATATATGGAATTTCAAATTCTCAGTGACTTTTAGTCATGATAGCTGTATAATAAATACCTCCTGAATCATAGGCAGTGTATCTAAAATACAAACTGCTAGGGTGCAATCATGGAAGAGACCTATCACGGTTCCACCTATGTTGACAAGCTTCATGAAATCATCTGGAATAGCTCGATGAAGACAAAAAAGGTTCATTTAGGCAGATCGTCAGCCTGAGCCAGCAGAAGCTAAGCGAAATGCTTTTCAGCAATGCTAGTTAAAAGTCAAGTTGCTTCTGCCAAGATCCCAAAGTAGTATGTACTTCACAAGCTTGTTAACACTTCATGAGTTGTAGCATGTGGAGGCTTTTCCACTCTTTCTGAAATAAGAATCATTGAAGTGTTTGTTCATTCAGTTTTGTATCTGAGAATGGAGAGAATAGTCATGTTTTTTTCTCATGTACTGCTTTGTGTAGTCTTACTCAGCCAGGAAATAAAAACATTGACTGTGGAAAAACTGCTAGCTAAATTGCTGACTATGCACTTTTATAATTCTGTTATTTACAAAGCTGACACTGGTCTTTGTGTAGATTCTGTGATCAAAGTTAAAGGCTGGAATTACACAAAACTCTAATATAAGGTTAATTACCCAATTTCTGGCTTGGCACAATGCATTGAAACATATAAGCTTCTGCTGGCTGGATTTCTAATATACTAAGCCACACAGAAACCCAGAATGAGGTGTGAATGCACCATTATAGAAAGTAGATAGGAGATGGGAGTCCAGAAATTGAAATAGCAAGAGATTTAATAATTGCATGCAATAAAGGTTAATTGATAAGCAAAAATAACGAAAGCAACATTTGGAAGATGGGAGTTATTCTAGAGATAAGGCAAAGCTCAAACTGAACCAAGAGAACAAGAACAAAGAGACAATTTATTTGCTAAAGCAACAAGTTGCAATAAAGTACATCACAAATGTTTATTTTTTTAAAAAAAATAAATGCATGTTCCATTTCACCTCAGGGTCAGTGTGGATCTTGCTGGGCATTCAGTGCAACTGGTTCTCTTGAAGGACAGCACTTCCGCAAAACTGGCAAGCTGGTTTCTTTGAGTGAACAAAATCTGGTTGACTGTTCTGGGCCAGAAGGAAACCAGGGCTGTAACGGAGGACTCATGGACCAGGCTTTCCAGTACATCAAGGATAACAATGGCATTGACTCCGAAGAATCGTATCCATACGTTGGAAAGGTAAAAAGTTACATTGAATCAAGTCATGCCCCTTTGTTTAGGTCATTGATCAGGAAAACAAAGCTTTCAAAACCAGGATTATATCTGTTCATCTTGATTTATATTTTGGTTTACTTTATTGTCATTGCACCTCGTACAAAGAAATTAAATGCCATCTTCAGTGTACATCATACATAAGAAAGCTAGAAAACACACACACAAAGAAAACACAAACACACTTCCTTCACATTCTATTGAATTGAATTGAATTGAATTGATAACTCCTGATACTGCATTAATATTACACTATACAGTAGAATTCAACATAGAGTTATTGCTCTGGGATAGAAGATGTTTTTCAGCTTATTTGTCCTTGTTTTTATTGTCCTGTACCATCTGCCAGATGGTAATAGTTCAAAAAAAAAAAAAGGTGCCCAGGATGAAATGGATCTTTAAGAATGTTTTGAACTTTCTTAAGGGAACGGGAGCTCTTCCAAGGAGGGGAGAGAGCAACCAATGATCCTTTAGGCAATGATCTTAACCCTCTGTCCTACCTGCCACTGTACAATTGGCAAACCATACAAAAGTCATCACATAACTTTGTTGGTAGAACCCGTTTATTCTTTTCTAGTCATCCACACAAAGGGAGATTGGAAACAATTATCAAATTGTTGACTGAATGGTTGATAAATACAGTAGTAACTCCTTTAGGTTGGACATAGAACTTGCTTTTCTACTTGGTTTGGAAAATAGAACATTTGGTAAACTGGATTGTTCCAGGAAGTTTATGATGTGATATAATCAGTTCATCTTACTCATGCAAAGAAAATAACTACCACAAAATCTTTCTGGCTATTTCAAATTCACAATGGAAAACTAAGACAGGGCTATATTTATAGATAAGCTAATTTATATGTATATTTCCTGTAGTCTTTTCTTAGTTTTACTGCATTTCGTATTTACACTGCATACAGTATAAGAATGATCAGAAAGAAACAAGCATCATATGATAATAGGATATTAATATCTGCAGATGAACTAAGATAGTAGTTCTACCTTGTTTTAGGGGTCATTGCCTTTTCTTATTTATGCAGTCCAAAGATCTATAGCTTCATATAGCTTAATATTAATCACGGGTAGCCAAAAGATATAAGGCATATTCTAAAGCAAGCCATATTCAGCTATACTTGCTAACTGTCCTCCAGATGCTATCTCAACTACCATTTTGTGCATTTCTAATTTACATGTTTAAAAAAAGTGGCTGGCCAAATTGAAATACTTGCATTCAGAGTAAGAAAAGCCAGAATCTTTGATTCACTCCATCACAACCATTCATATGGAGGAGGGGGGAAACAGCTCATTTTTACAATTGTTCCACGTTGAGCCAAAAGCAAAAGTTGATCCTTGGTTAACTTTCAATCTGGATGCTGTTTCAGACCTTGATTGAGTAGATCAGACCCTGGATTGTAGTTAATGCATGGGCCTTGATTACTAGGCTTTGACCTAGATTCAGATTGCTATCTGACTTTGGATATTCAAATATTTCATAGGAGCAGTTCAGAAATGGAATAAATATATACTTTTCTTCTGAATGAGCTGTGTGTAAAAATTTTATACCATTTCAAATTCAAAAGATCTTTTTTATCTTTGGAAAAAAAAACCCTGTTTAAATCATTCTGGTTCAGATAGTTCCTTTTGAGTGTGAAATAACTGCTTTAAACACAAAATGAGCATTTGTTGTATAAATTTGCTTCAATTTGTTTGTTATACCCCTAGTCTATTGTATTCTTACCTTCTATAGATGAAATAGCCTGAAAAATTGCCATGTCTTCAATTTTTATAACTTTTTTCTTCTGGGTGTGTGAAATAGACATTTTGTGCACATTTGTTTTGTTTGTTTTATAGCAGAACTAGCTAACACCTTGAAAAATAGAGCTTGGCTCTTAACCTCGGGAGTTTTTTTCTCTCTCTCTCTTAAGGACGAGGAAGATTGCTTGTATAAGCCTGAATACAACTCTGCTAATGATACTGGCTTTGTGGACATCCCTGAAGGACGGGAAAGAGCTTTGATGAAGGCAGTGGCTGCAGTAGGACCCGTCTCTGTAGCTATTGATGCAAGCCACTCCTCTTTCCAGTTCTATGAATCTGGTGAGGATTTGTGAAAACATAGGCTTTTTTGAATGAATTTGCACTGGTTAAAATTCCCATTCATCTCAACCATCATTGTCACTTTTGCTTGGAGTTGTGGCCCTACAGTTCAGGAAGGCTTAGGTTTGGGAAAATATGGAATAAAGTGTTGGAGGTATGCATGAAATGGGAAATAATTAAGAAGGTTCCAGAGCGCTTTAATAGCCCCCAATTCATTTGATATAGGAGCAAAATATACAAACAAACCATGCATACCTCAATTCAGGTGTGAATTATCTAAAGGCGGCCGTTCTTTGTACAGAATGGTTCATGCATAACTATACAGAGTACTGTGAATAATTGCTAATTATGTTAGGAGTAACACCAGCATATCCATGAGTTCAGAACATTTCCAGTTTGCTTTTTTCTTAATGAAAAAGCATCATTACACCCTATAATTTGCTTGACAGTAACTATTGAGGAATCCATTTAATATAGCTTGGATTTCTTAATAACTCTTATTTGTGCCTATTTCTCCATTACTCACTCTGTTCTCCAGGATTGAGGAGGGATATATTGGATAGAGGAACACCCAAAGCTTTACAGTAGACAAGCAATCTTCTGTAGGCCTCTTCTGCCATGAAAAGAATAGCAAGGTTGGAACATCAGTGTGCTTCTTAGTCTTCTCCAAAATCCAGAAAGAGCTAACAGTCCCTTATCCAGAAAGATCTGCATATGTTAAGGGAATTTTGATTACAGAGGATCCAAAGCTTGCTTAATTTTGTGCTGAACTTTTCGTAAAATATATTTTATGATGGTTCTGACTTCGATAAAATCTACCTAAAAATAAAGTTCCTTCCTCTAATTTTGCAAATTAGGTGTAAGGAGATTGTACTTTGTGAGATGGTATATTATGGATTTTGAAGTTTTGTTCCTATTTCTTCTTCTGGCACTATTTAGTTTGGACATTATTCATTATTTTGGGCAAACGTTGGACACCATATAAATTGAAAAAAGCATAGCTTACTAGAAGAAACACTTGTCTTTGTTATTGAATATATCATTTGGATCAACCTTGGTCCAAACACTTCATGGAAATAGGTAATGTCAAGATGTGTCAAACTGAAGATCCATCAAGGCTTAGTATGAACTTCTCTATTTCTAAAGAAGTTACTGATTTTTGGAAGCTAACCAACTGTTCTAATTCTAGGTGTTTACTATGAACCACAGTGCAATAGTGAAGAACTGGATCATGGTGTTCTTGTTGTGGGCTATGGCCATGAAGGTACCGATGACGATAACAAGAAGAAGTATTGGATAGTTAAAAACAGGTATGCTTAAAATATTTAGGAGTTTTTTCTCTGCATTCCCTCTTTCAAATGCAGGGCTTTCTAACAGTAAGGTATGCGAGATGTTAAACATAGATAGTTCTCAGTTAACCGTATTCGGGAAATTTTTTTGCTAAGTGACATGACTACATTGATTTAGAATAGCAGTTGTGGTCATTGCATGTGGTTATTAAGCACAACATCATATGACCATGACTTCGTGCCAGCTTCCCAATTGGCTTTGCTTGTTGGAAGCCAGCAGGGAAAGTTACAATTGGTGATCCTGTAACTATGGAATTCTGTGACGGTTGTAAGTTATGTGCAGGTTTCCAAACACCAAACTGCGATTATATCACCATAAAAAAACTGATGGCCACATTTTTGAGCTGTAGCTGTAAGTCTTATTCAGTGTCACTGTAACTTCAAAAGACTACTGAACAATTGGTCACTAAACAAAGACTACCTTTCCCTTCATTCCAACCAATTGTAGAATCCTGAAAAAGTTAAGTCTCAAGGTGTATTTCAAGTGGGTGCCCTCCATCTCTTCCATTACGGGTCCTGCTTGTGAGATCTGATGGAAACTGTAGGTCCATTCATGTATTAATGTAAATAGTTGTAAAGTTCTGGCAATTAACAATATAAACAATAACATTAGCTTTAAAAAACCCTCACCAGGCTAATGACTGCTTTTCAATGATAATGTCACACACTGAAAATATAATTTATTTGGATTGTTCAGCCAAGTCATTTCATAACCATTTATGCTTGAACTGATTTATGGGTGAATGCAGTCATCTGAGCTACGAACTGCATTCAATTTTTGTTGTTACTTTGGTTTTAAATAACTAAAATCCATAAAGAGCTGTACTATGGTAGCTACGGTGCTGAACTAGCACAGGGGAGAGCTGGGTTTTCAATCCATGGGAATGTTATTCATGCTTCCTTGAACTTCTGAAGAAGAGGCAGGAGATATACATGTTAGCAAAACAAATGAAAAGAGAGAGAGAGTATAGATTGGTCAGAAAATATTACTAACTATCCTCTCTAAAAGGGTGGCATATTGAATGTATGGGTTTCAGTATTGCGTGATAACTTTTGATAACAAACTACATTCCAAAAAAAATCTTGGCAGAGTAGAAAGATTCCTAATACACTCTTGTTCTTTTCAGCTGGAGTGAAAAATGGGGAGACCAAGGCTATATATACATGGCTAAAGACCGAAGCAACCACTGTGGAATAGCTACAGCAGCTAGTTACCCCTTGGTATAATTGTGCAAAGAAAGGTGTCACCTGGGACAACCAGAGCCATCTTAGATTGACGGAAAGATTGAACCACTGGAATAAGGTCTCCAGCTTGTGGTCTCTCTTGGCACATTCTGGGACCACCAAAGTATTCGGGCACCGAAAGGATTTTGAACTGACAATTGCACATGTTTTTTAATATAATAGATTGTATCAGTTTCTTCTGAGAACCGAGTTGTGATTTGATTTTTTTTTTTTACCTTGAAACTCTCTGATGTTTACTTGATGGCAAGAGAAGCCTTCTTTTTTAAAACTTTCATTGTAAATGTTGCTTATGAGCCCAAGCTTGTAATATTGATAGCTTCCAGCCAGCTATTTTATTTTTTAAAACTGCAACTTGCACAAAGTGTTAAAGCACCCGGAAATAAATACTGAACATTTCAATATCTTTGTTATGAGCTTTGAGTTTTATTTGTGCATTAAACTTCTTTTTTTATCATTTTGGATCAGTTGAAACAGTCATTTTCTGGAGTGGTTAAATTAGTTTAATACCAATTGTTTCACAAGCAAAGCCATTTCCTGAAAGGAAGGCAAAGGAGAATGTTCCTCCTTTACCTCAGTAAATTCTCTCGTCTGTTTGGTTGTTTTATACAACAAGCAATATCCAATTGGGGAAAACATGAACAAAATGCAAGCAGTAATATTTAGCTGTATTGGAGTTTCTTTGCTCAAGTTTAGAAAAGCTAGAGTTGGGAACAACTAGCACATATGGTGCGAGGGGAACCTTTACCTTTTACCTTTAGAAAAGCACTTATCATAGAATTGCCTGCCGGTGATATGGGTGATTTCATAAGTAGATTGGCAGGGACAAAAACAGCTAATATGGATGCAATTATAATGCTACACTTTGCCATCCCTAAACAGAAAGCCAGTTAGGTGCTATGGTTTAAAACACAGCACCAGGGGCTAAGAGAAACTGAGAACAACTCCTGTTTAGGCACAAAAGCCAGCTGGGTGATTTGAGGCCATGGCAAAATCTCTTTTAAAATGTTGCCAAGAAAATATTACTGGTCTGTGTAGTCTTCAAGAGTCAAGATTGACTTGAAGAATCAGAACAAGAAGTAATTCCAACCTTTGTTTTTGCTAGTCGTGGTAGCAAGGTTTTTCCCCTGCCCTGATTGGTGATTAGTAAGTTGATCATTATGTTCTTGTGAAGTAAGCCAACCTGATCCCTAACTTATTGACTCATAAATTGGTCACACTAAACTGAGCAGGACTTCCTTCTGAATACACGTGCTGGAAAACTGCAGCCTAAATTGTGTACAATGCCGAGTTACTGTAAGATGAGCCCTGATTTCTTGTAACGCTTTTCAAGCCATTTGTTTACATCAGCAAAACCATCTAAAAAACATCCCATGTGAATGTCAGTGACAGGAAAGCATATTGTTTTCTGTAAAAAGATCTGAAGCATCAAAGGTTTGACTACAACAGGAAATGGAACACTTCTGAAGGCTGGCAAGTTTGAAATGGGAGAGGATGAGGTTAAATGTGCTGAGAATGCATTCCAAAATTAAGTATCCTGGCCCTCGCCCCATGTTTTGCTTTCAAACACAATAGCACATGATTGTGAATAGGATATCTTGGCATCTTTCCCTTAGTGCTAAACTTCTGCTGGAAGTTAAACAGTAATTGGCAGAGAAGTGGCCCAGGGACGACTTCTTTACAGGTACATTCATTGGATAAGGATTTTTGCTGCTATAATTGCCTCCCCATGGATATGGGCAGGCTGATTTTAATAATTTATCTTATTCAAATCATATTGGGTGGCTAACAACTTTAAAAACAGCAAATAAAAAAACCTCTCTTTTTATGGTCCCATAATCCCTTGATTCTGGGTAAGGGTGACTGGATAAGAGTGGAGTGTTTACCAGTCGGATGTCCTTCCTGACACCACATGGAGTTCACAGCAGATTTTTTTTTCTTTGCACCCGAGGAGATAAGTAGGGTTGAACTCTCAACCTTCCTAGTGGCAGGCGAGCGTCTTCACAGTAGGCCAGAGTTCACTGTAGGCCAAACTTTCTGGCTTTGCGGAATAGGGGAGAGGGGATGGTTTTTTGTGAACAGCAGGCATTCATGCATGCAGCTCCATTTGCGGGAGCAGCAGGCATCCGTGCCACTCACGCAAATGGAGCACGCGCAAATGAGGATGCATGGGCATGCCTGCTCGCCTAACGCTTCCATGGCCCAGTTCCAAATGGCTCGTGGCACAGTTAATGGACCGCAACCTGGGGGTAAGGGACCCCTGCCACAGGCCACCATGCCGCTCTTTAAAAACAGCAAATAAAAACATATAAAAAACTTGGGAAAAACAAAAGAGCACACCAATACATATGCACAAATATATACCTGCACACATATTGACTAGTAGCCTGTGGCTCAAAACTAGCTCTGCATATATCAACACAGAATGGTTAATATAACCAAGCAGAGCCAGTTAAGGATCTTTTTAAAGGCCAGCAGGATCAGAGCTATCAACTCACTCAATATTCATGCAACTCCCCGCCTGGCCTGTTGTTCTGCAGGCCAAGCGTTGAGCTGCATGAATATAATCCCTAAATATGTATTAAGAAAATTTGTCTCCTCTTTTGTTCAGATTGGATATGTAGGGCATACTAATTGGGAATTCTAAATACTGCAATTCAAACACACCAAGAATTCTGATTGGGGAAATTAGATAATGAAGTCTTTTAAAAATTAAGAAATATGGAAGATCAAAACAGAATAGAGACTCCCTTTGGCCCACAAATGAAATAAATCAAAGATGTAAATTATTAAGCAAGTTATTGTGAGGTTTTTTTTTTTCCTAAAAAGAACCAGATAAATGCAAATGGGTAATATTGCTAAAGGGGACTCAGTGGGTCATTGGCTAAGACACTGAGCTTGTTGATCAGAAAGTTTGGCAGTTCAAATCCCTAGCACCGCATAACAGGGTGAGCTACCATTACTTGCGCCAGCTTCTGCCAACCTAGCAGTTTGAAAACATGTAAAAATGCAAGTAGAAAAATAGGGACTACCTTGTTGGGAAGCTAACAGTATTCCTTTAGCGTTTAGTCATGCCGGTCACATGACCATGGAATTCTCATCAGACAGTGCTGGATCTTCGGCTTAGTAATGGAGATGAGCACTGCCCCCTAGAGTCAGGAACGACTAGCATATATGTGCAAGGGGAACATTTACTTTTACCTTAATATTGCTAAGGCTATAGTGATGAGGGTTTCTAATTACAGTATGTGCATGATCATATTAGCAGCCCTGAAAATTTCACTTGGAAAATATGAAAAAAAATTCAGACTATCTGAAATAAATAGAGGCTATTTTTCAAACTAAGCAAATCAAGTCAACTGTAATAAAATTGAATGGAATCATTGTCAATTTCTCCTAAATCCCTCTCTAGATGATCCTCTGTCTTGTACAAATCACATTTCTTCTAGCAAAACTTGTGCTGGCAAGCTACCCACAATAGCTTTGCACAGCAGATCCAGCCTTCAGGCAACCTACAGTCAGCTGATTACTAGTCACAGACAATTTTGCTGAAATAACCAGACTAGTCAGGAGAAAACAGACTTGTGTGTAAGGGCTCTGCTGCAATTTTAAGATTCTACAGTTTTGCTCCAGGAGATTGTTCAAAATAAATGTTCCTTTGTCACTGGGGTAGGAGGGAGGTATGATTACAGAAGAACTGGACAAAACATAGATTTACTTAGTCCACTTCCTTTAAAAGAACATGCACTCAAGGGCAGTGAACCTTGTACATTGAGTTGCTCAGAGAAAACAAATATTTTGATCTCAATTAGCCCCTCACATTCACATAAAGAAAGACTGAGTACAGTTAGAAATATTAATCAAAGCAAATATGCTCTTAATTAGAAACCTATTATTAAGCTGTTACATACACAGAATTGGGAGAATATCTTTTCTCTTATATGTATTTCAGTATTGAGATAACAAGGATATCATGCAATAGATAACAGAGGCATGGTACTAGTTGCTTTTTGAAACTGTCACACACAAATCCTGGGATTAATCTAAAACAGGTAAAGGTACCCCTCACACATATGTGTTAGTTGTTCCTTACTCTAGGGAGCAGTGCTCATCTCCATTTCAAAGCTGAAAAGCCAGCACTGTCCGAAGATGTCTCCATGGTCATGTGGCCAGCATGACTAAACGCCAAAGGCGCATGGAACGCTGTTGTCTTCCCACCAAAGGTGGTCCCTATTTTTTCTACTTGCACTTTTTATGTGCTTTCAAAATGCTAGGTTGGCAGACGCTGGGACAAGTAACTGGAACTCACTCCATTACGTGGCACTAAGGATTCGAACTGCCAAACTTCTGACCTTTCAATCAATAAGCTCAGCGCTTTAGCCACTGAGCCACCGTGTCCTTTCATCTAAGACAAGATAATTACTATTTACTATTTCTTCTTATGCATGGCTATAACTGTTTCAGGAAGGTCAGTGGGAATTTTCTGTTGTTATGCTTGCTACTGTTTGTACTATACGGCATTATCACCTGTTGATTTCAATTATTTCAACAAACTCATAAGTTAAATCTTGTAAACAATTGTGCGTATGTGGTTGGAAAAATGTAGAAAAAATGATCAGATTGAAATCAGAAGTAACCTAGCACTGATTGAAAAATTGAAAATATCTTATAGAAGTTATCACTTCAAGTGAAATAATTATCACTGATCAAGAAGATTAACAAAATTTGAAGAACAGTGTTTAATATTATTTGAAATTAGAGGGATATCTTCAGAGAATCAGATAGCAATATAGCTTTCAACTAGGATAAGAAGATACAGATTTTTACTTTCAGCAGGTGGGTAGAATGGTCTAGTCCAGGGGTATCAAACTCACATCGTCATAGCGCATCATGTGATGTATCAGGTCTTTCCTCCCCCCTTCGCTAAACTGGGTGTGGTCGTGGCCAGTGCGTGATGCATCCGGCCTGCAGGCTGGGAGTTTGACAGCCCTGGTCTATTCAAAGGGTGTCTACCTTGGCCACTTTAAGACTTACGGACTTCAACTCCCAGAATTTCTCAGCTGATAATTCTGGGAGTTGAAGTCTAACAAGTTGTAAAGTGGCCAAGGTTGGGCACTCCTAGTTTAGTCATTCTGTCATTCTCTCAGTTCAGGAGCATTGGGTTGAAAAGTACATGCACAGAAAACAGTGCCAAGGAAGCCAACATTTGCTCATGAAGCAAAAGCAAGGTAACATATCCACTCACACAAATAACTTTTATATCAAATGCAAGCTGTTCTCTATACTTTAAAAGAATATTAAGAAGAGGATTATGGATTTCAATTTGATGAGCCAGCTTGAAATTCTTTATAAAATAGTGATATAGAAGTTGTGGTAAGCAGGGATCCTCAAAGATTAATTACTGGGAAATCAGGTCAGTTTTGTGAAATGTAGAAAGTGTTGGTCTCAGCTATCAAAAATACTGAGAACAGCACTTTTCTAATTGTAAAAAAGATACAGGCAATGTTGCTCTTTTATTCTAAATCACTATTGGCGGGGGGACTACACATATTAAACAGATCTATTACATGTGTATATACTGTAGATGTACATAAAATAAGAACAATATAAATCATTTAGAAACCTTCCATGGAATAAGATAGTTGTCCTAAATATGGTTGCATGATTCCTCAGCAGTAGGGTCATATCCAAAGATCAAAACAAATCTATTCAATTTCTATTCCAAGTTGAATAGAACAGTAAACTTTAGTTAAGTACTGAACTCTTGCTCTGGAATCTGCCTTTAAATTTTTGTCAAGGTATCAGAATCATCTTGGTATATACAACAATCAATTCTTTATATTTTGGGAGAAAAACAAATCTGGGGAGCTTTTAAGGTCTATAAGTTAATTGTGTTAGTTGGCTGAAGGCAAAATCAACTTTTAAAAGTTTGGTATGCAAGATATATGTGAAAAACAAAACAAGAAACAAATCATGAAAAACCATTTTAATCTATACAGATTAAAGGCCAGGCTGGCCATATAAAATTGCCAACAGAGTGGACGCACCATTTGGGGGGGAAAAAACATTTTTATTGTTTTGATCAAGTCTAAATAGAGAGATAAAGCCATTGCCTCACAGATCACAAGACTGAACAATGTGTGATTTGATAATTTAGCTGACTTGATGCTAGACATGAGGAGTGAACTTCCCATGCAAAACTTGTTTGAGAAAAGGAGGTATTCAATTCCTTCAAAAACACCCTTGTTTTATTCTTGTTTCTTTAAAAAAATGATCAACTTGGTATTTTTATTGAAATGAAGATTTTCTTTTTTAAAAAAAGTGGGGGGGGGGAATGCCGTTCTCATTGTGATCATCTGTTTGGACATTTCTTTCACTTTGTGGCTTCATATTTTTCCATGGCATAGTGCGAAAGCAAATAGATGGGGCACTTTAGAGGGCCACTAGCTGCTTTTCTGGTGTTTCTGTACAAATGCAAGATATTCTTGAACATCCTCAGGAGAACCAACAACAAAAGGGACTCTCTGATGAATAGACTCTGGCTTTACATCCAGCACTGGCTCTGTACCCGTGGTAGCTATTCCGCCGGCCTGTTCAATGATAAAAGCGATGGGGTTGCATTCGTACAAGAGCCGCAGCTAGAATATAAGAGGGAAAACCCATTATTCTCACTTTAATCTCTTTTGTTGAAACTATTTAAGAAGCAGTAGAAGAATTTATAACTAATCACAACAATTTTGCAAATTATAAACACTCGTACATACATCATCTGACAGCTTTGAAATCCTTGCATTGCTATTTTTTTACAAAACCACAACACTAATAAATGCAGTGCAGTCAAAATTAATTTTTCCAATTCATTTCAATAGGAACACAAATTGCATTTTACCCAGCAAAGAGCAAGCATGATCAGGAAGAACAATAGGTTTTTAACAGTTGTACATGCAGAAAGTCCAGATTCGACCTTACCAACCCTGGTAATAAATTCTACCTAAGATTTTGAAGAGTCCTGCTACCCTCCAGGCAGAAAAATACTGAGGTAGGTGAACTTACTGTAGAGTTGTAAGCCATGCTTCATTTGAAGTTACAATGTGGTCTTGTGTTTTTGGTTTAGCATGACATGTCAATTGTGCATTACTGCTTAGCATTACAGGGGAACATGGCTACATGAACTGTAATATTTTCATCTATCCATTTCCAATCAATGTAGAGAGAATTTGGGAAGCTGAATTTCAAATCACCCTAAGCCAAAATGTGATGTTTTTAAAAAGCATGTTTGAATCCAGTATATCTTGGTTTATTGAAAAGTAATTTATGATTTCCAACAATAAGATTCCAGTCAATGTGCTTCGACAACAAACTACAGTATATTTAATAAATTATGACTTAGCATATTAAGATTCTCCCTGCCTGTTCCTTGTTCCATTAGATTGTTTTCCGGATAGAATACCATCTAATACAGGGATGTGAGACTGGATTTCTTTGAGAGCCAGATCAACATTGTAGTTGTCCTCCATGGGCCGGGTGGGGGGTGGGGGGTGGGGGTGGGGGGAGAAGCACAGGGGAGAAGAGGACTCTCTCAGCCAAAATGGGGCATGCGGGGCTACATGCAGCTCCCTTGTGCCCTGTTTTCGGCCTGGGCAGCCTGCTGCAGCACTATGCCGGCATAACTGGAGTGCACAGCGGGGGGGGGGGGGGCATTTTCAGGCTGGATGGCCTCCTGCAGCACACTGTTGGCCAAAAAAGGGGCACTGGGGGCCACATGTGCCCCCACGCCCCATTTTCTCTGCCAGAGTGCTGCAGGAAGCTGTCCAGGCCAGAAATGGGGCGCACCGGGATACACATGGCTCCTGCACCTCGTTTTTGCTAGCAGAAGCACTGTGGGCCAGTCCTTTGCTATTTCCAAGCCAGGCCCACAGGCCAGTTCTAAGCACCCATGGGCCAGATTCGGCCCGTGGGCCTTGAGTTTGACACCCCTGATCTAATATGTTCCTAAAATATTTATGTCCCTATTTAAGACTTATATTTCTTAAACCTCCCTAGTTTGTCAGAATTCTGAAAAGCTTCATGTCTTCTCAAATGGGAGCAAGGGGAAGAAAGCATTGTCCCATTATTTGGGATACTTTCTGAAGCATGAACAACAAATAACAAACATTGGTTTGGAAAATGATATACATAGTACAGTGTGCATTTCACAGCACATTGTTCTCACAGGTAGACTATTGTGTGTTAGTTCAACCATTGTGTACTTTTTTAACTAGCTTTCAAAATGAACTGTAAACTTATACAACACTAATTTATAGTTAAAAATGTCCCAGGACTAACTAAGACACCTTAGTAATGAACATGTTAGAAAACCATTTATTTATTTTTTTTTGCTGTTTAAAATCAACCTGCACTCTCTCCAGAGAATTTCAAATTATTATCATCTCCTAACTAAAAATGAGAAATCCTGAATTCATGAGGACCTTGTCAAGAATTAGAAACTTGCAAAAGCAGAATCATAGGCCCACTGAAGCCACTAGCCAAATGCCATTATTTAAACAATGAAGTCATATAATTTTCATTGTAGTCTCGGTTGGTGGTGCTATGATTAATTTTCTAATAACTGTGCAATCCTAAACTCATTTTCTCACATATATAGAATATTTTAATATTTAGGGGGTTTCTCATATAATAAATGTGGGAATTGGGCAGAATATAAATTTAATAAATAATAATTAATATGTAAGTATTTCTTATATAAATATTCCTAATTTTTACTGCAAAAGATTTCAGCTCATTTATTGGATTCCTTATGAGTCCTTGCATCAGTTGGGCTGTTCTCTAATTTTAAATTCTGATTTTCCAAGGAACAAAATGCCCACCTTTTTCATTAAAAATGAACTTTCTTATAATAAGTCAATTTAAAGTAAAAACATACCTTTCCTTTGGGACTTTTCTGATTAGCTGGATATAAAAATATCCCACCATACACCAGGGTACGGTGAACATCAGCCACCATGGAACCTACATATCTGGCTCCATAAGGAGATTTACCTTCCTGTAAAGCAGAAATACAGATTATATCAGAGTGGAATTATTCGTACTCATTACCTAATGCAGACCTGAGCCTAATCTGAAGCATAATTCAGAGGGAACAAAAATAATGAAATACCTAGTCTGCAATTTCTAACAATTATGTATCCATGGAATTCTGGCCATAGAAATAAATTCCATATCAATCAATTTTTTGGTTGGCAGAAATCCAAATGTGCCAGAATATCACACCCTAACCGCTCTGACGCAGTGCAATATTATATCCTAGGCAAAACAGACTATAATATTAAATGTTTTCAAGTCTTGAGAAAGCATTAAATTATTGCATGTATGGAGCTTGCAGATTTATTTAAGCTAGAATGAGACAGAGAGTGGACAAGAGAACAAATGGAGAAATGCCGGTCTATTGCCTTTCTAAATTTCCACTGCAATCTCCCGTTCTCATTTTGTTATATCCCAAGACCAAGACACTTTCACTGTTCCAAGTGAACAACTCATAGATTTTCCTTTCTGATGACAAAATAAACTGATTGATGGTTTTGAATGATTCATTTTTCCTTTCTGGAAATAGCTAATGGTACTTCTGCTCGGGCACTTGGAAAGATAGAATTCTACCACTTGATATTGTCCAAGTGCTCTCAAATAAAAGTCACAGTTTAGGGAACTCTGAATAAGCCTGTTGGTTTCATTCCATTCTGCTCATTTTTAAAGGGTAACTTCTCATCATGCAGATGTTTCAGAGTGTTTATAGTAATTTTCATTTATGCTTTGTGGTCATGCACCTGTATTCAAGAAAGTTTTCACTACATCAAAACAGATGATACTACAATGAGCAGATTAACAGAGATATATTTCATTTCCTTTTCCATCTTCACATATATAACATACCCAAACAAATTTTAAAGCCCATTCCATGCCTCAAAGAAGCAACATAGCAACAATCAATCTCATATAACACAATACAGGGCATCCTCAATTTACAACAATTCCTTTAGTGACCTTTCAAAGTTACAATGGCACTGAAAAAAGTGATTTATGACCGTTTTTCACACTTACAACCATTTCAGCATCTCTGTACAAAATTCAGATGCTTGGCAACTGACTCACATTTATGACGATTGCAGTGTCCTGAGATCATGTGATTTACCTTTTGCAACTTTCTGACAAGCAAAGTCAATGAGGAAGCCAGTTTCACTTAATAACTGTGTCATTAACTTAATAACTGGAGGAAATCACTTAACAACTGTGGCAAGAAAGGTCGTAAAATGGGGAAAAACTCATTTAACAAATGTTTCATTTAGCAACAGAAATTTTGAGCTCAATTGTGTTCATAAATCGAGGACGATCTGTATTAGCAACACTCAATCTCATATAACGCAATATTGTTCAAGCTACCTGTTGAAAATGGCCTTAGGTGTTTGGGATGGGAACTAAGATCTACTGGGGAAAAGTAGATCTTCCTTCTATAATATAAATAAAAGTTTATTTTTATGGCTTGCAGTTTCTTTCAGCAACTGGAATAAAAGGGACATTGTATTTTTTCCCCCAAAGGGATGCTTTGAAATTCGTCTACTTTCAAGTTATTCCTTGATTCAATTGTATTTCTTTAAAACAACTTGATAGCTCTGGTTTCAGATCAGTGTTTAAGCTTAAGGGTCTTTTTCCTTGAAACAATTTCACACAGGAAGGATGCAGTAAGCAACCCATGGGGAAATTTGCATGGGGTGAAACTTTCAAACGCATCAACCATCAAATATCTAGGGCTGGATCAGGAATTCTGGGATTTGAAATCCACAGATTGTAAAGTTGTCATAATTGCCGGAGTCTGATCTAGGGGAAGATTTCAGTTTTCCCTTCTTAAGAATTTAATAGTAATGTGTACCTGATCATTTTAGTTGACAGTGATGTAATAAGTGCAGTGAAGTCAAAAATTATAGAGTAAAAAAGATTGTAATCTCATTTCCTACAATCTTTTACAATACTGTTTATAACACAGCGATGAGAAAAACCAATGCACAGTGAGTTTTGTGGAGAAATAACACTGCAATTCTATTGGTTAATCCCTACAGAGCAAGTGCAGTGGTTTTAGCGGTTTTCTACATATATAGAAGATTTCAAGCCTTAGGAACTCATACTATACTTAGTATTGTTTTCTATCCTAGGTAGCTAATCACCTGATCAGAGAAGAAAAATACAGCATATTCTTACACAAAATCAGCCAGAATAGAATAGAATAGAATAGAATAGAATAGAATAGAATAGAATAGAATAGAATAGAATAGAATAGAATAGAATAGAATAGAATAGAATAGAATAGAATAGAATAACAGAGTGGAAGGGACTTTGGAGGTCTTCAAGCCCAACCCCCTGCCCAGGCAGGAAACCCTACACCACTTCAGACAAATGATTATCCAACATCTTCTTTAAAATTCACAACTTCTGCAGGCAAGTTGTTCCACTTATTAATTGTTCTAACTGTCAGGAAATTTCTCCTTAGTTCTAAGTTGCTTCTCTCCTTGATTAGTTTCCACCCATTGCCTCTTGTCCTGCCCTCAGGTGCTTTGGAGAATACCTTGACTCCCTCTTCTTTGTGGCAGCCCCTGAGAAATTGGAACACTGCTAACATGTCTCCCCCAGTCCTTCTTTTCATTAAACTAGACATACCCAGTTCCTGCAACCATTCTTTATATGTTTTAGACTCCAGTCCCTAATCAACTTTGTTGCTCTTCTCTGCACTCTTTCTAGAGTCTCAACATCTTTTTTACATCATGGTGACCAAAACGGACCTTCTCTGACCTGATACTCTCTGCATTCCACACCTCAAAAATTTTCAGCAATGGCCATACTGACTGAAATTTTAGGGTAGCCATTCTATAACAACGGGTGGAAAAGCTAAGAAAGAATGAACTAAGGAGGTCTGATGGACAGATCATGTAAGTATCTATCCAATAAATCCAATGAAACAAACTACAGCTAACTACAATATGCTGTTTAATCATCACTATGATTAGGATCACAGCCACCTTTGCTGTGACTGTTTAGATTTACAGATTTACCTCTTTGATTTTGTAAACAAAATCAATTGTACAGTTGTGCAAAAGAAAGTAAGTAAACCAGATGACTCATTCTAAATTGGATTTGCTGTTGAAAAGGCACACTAAGGTTAAATCCCTCTCAGTTTCTGTTTCCCCATATGTTTGTGAAAATATGAAATAATGCCATCTTGAACTACAATGAGTTGAATAAAGTCACACCTGCTGGCTTCATGGAATTCCTACAATGAACGCACTAAATGGTGATTATGGAACAGGTATAAACAAATGTAAAGACATCCAAATCCAGAACCTATATAATATAGTGAAGTCATTTCCTGGTTTTTGTTTCTGATTCTTTTGTGATAAATTTTACAAACTGTATCATTGCAAAATTCGAGTTTATAGGTCACGTTCTGAATCAGACATATGTATGCCTTGGCTGCTCAGCAACTAAAGCAACAGGAAAAAATACATTTTTTTTTTCTGAAGGCTTTTTGTTTGGCTGAAAATGTAATCATGAGTTGCTGGATTTGGAATAGGAAATATTCATATGTAGGGTAGACAGGTTCATAGGTAGGGAAAATAAATCCATTTACATAATACCATCTTTGTGTTTTTCCTGTAACATAGGTTAGAACAACCTCATGTCCCAGGGCACATGCATTCCTTAAACTCTTTTTTTTTTTTGGTGGCCTTGGTAGGCTTTTCTAATTACCTAGCAGAAGTATTTTCTGATATTTTGAAATGGGAAATAGCTACCTTTTATGTAAGTCATAAAATGAGATTAAATTCGTTAACAATTGGTCTATTAAACTTAAGGGGAAAGGGCAGACATCTATCATTCCTGGTTGATAGATCCAGTTTGGATCTACTGTAACTCTCCTCCCCAAATAGTAATTGTAGCCCCACCTGAGTTTTAGAGCTTATGAGAGAAAGAAAGAAAGGAAGAATGCCTCTCTCTTCTCAGTTTTAAATTATCAAAGTTATTGGTTATACCTGCTTTTACTACAGTTTTCTGGATTCCGATACAGCAGGGAGCTCTGCTTATTTAACTTAAAAGCAGAAACTTCTGATCTCTTCATCTGTCACATGAAAAAGGAGACCTGCAAGCCCAAGTTGTTTAATGCGTGTGAGAAGATTGCACCTGCCTGACTATTAGTAGCAACAGTGAGTGCGAAAATTATGGGTGTTATTATCCTGAGTGCCTGAAAAGTTGCTTGGAAAATTCTGCTTGAAAGGGTACAAGAGGTGAGCAGGAACAGTATGAAGGTGGAGGATATGGCTTTTGGCCAAGTAGGGGATGTTAAAAAGCAGATTTCTGTTTTCATTATCTGATTAAGAAATGCTGATCCCTGAGAAAGGACATTAATATACGATTGATTTAGAGAGAGTATATGCCTGCATTATGGAATGTTTGTGCAAGAATCGAAGGTAAAGTATATTGAAGTACAGGTAGTCTTCGGCTTATGACCACAACTCAGCCCAAAATTTCTGTTGCTAAATGAGACATTTGTTAAGTCACCCCATTCGCCCCATTTTATGACCTTTCTTGCAGCAGTTGTTAAGTTAGGAACATGGTTGTTAAGTGAATCTGGCTTCCCCATTGACACTGTCAGAAGATTGGAAAATGTGATCACATGACCCGGGACACTGCAACCCTCATAAATATGAGTCAGTTGCCAGCATCTGAATTTTGATCACGTGACCATGGGGATGCTTCAAAAGCTGTATGTGTGAAATACGGTCATAAGCAGTGGTGGGTTGCCCCTGGTTTAGACCGGTTCTATAGAACCGGTAGTAAAACCTGCGGGAGGCTCTGACCACCGACCCCGACATCATCAGGAAGCTTCTGCGAGCAAAGCGAGTGCATCACATGCGGTCCCATTGCGAAGTGGTAGTAAAGGTAAATAGAACCCACCCCGGTCATAAGTCACAATTTTCAGTATCATGGTAACTTTGAAAGCCAGAACTAACATTGCTTAGAGTGATATATATATCTGACAGGATATTTAAGAATAGTAATGAAATACTTGTTTAGTATTTGAATAGATATTATTTTGTTTTTATATTAATAAAAATATTTCTTGTTAACTGCTTCAGAGGCTCATTTGTTAAAGTAGATCTTAATAGAGATAAAGGTTTACGGTACGTTGATTTATTTCCTCCACAACACAGAGTCTTGCAGGAGGCCATCACAGCTGAAAATAGAGCTCAGAAGCCCATTTTCACTGGCAGAGCGGTCAGGCCGCCACAGGCACTCCCAACTCAAGTGACGTCAAGCTGGCCATGTCCCCCCACACGTCCCTAAGGTCAAACACAACCCTGATGCGGGCCTCAATGAAATCGAGCTTGACACCTCTGACCTAGACCATCATTGTCAGCCCTAAGCTTCAAAGATATTTCGATCACTTCAGACATAACCATAATTGAAGAATATCTGTGATATTATGTAAATTCAGAAGCCATCCTGGAAATAAGCACATAAGACGATGCTTTCTTTGATTGTAGGCTGGATTTCTTTTAAAAATGTTAACATATTTTGTAAAAAAAAAAAATTAATGGGTGTGAGCTCAGTCTTTAGATGTTCTCAAGGAAATAAGTCCCACTGTCCTGTAAAAATGTATCCATATAAGACTGCAACTATACTTTCAACAGAGCAATGTATTGTGGCAGTTTGAACCATGGAATTTACCCAGTGGCCCAATATTTTTCACTATTTTTTGCTATATATTTCACAATTCTATACTGGACATATTTGGAAGGTGACCTTCTTATATTTTGTTCTTGAGCTAAAGTAATGTTTCTAAAATAAACGCCTACCTTTTTGCTAAATAGCATGAGTTTCTATTGAATGGGGACTTACTTAGATTTAGATTTTTCAGTACTTTTGGACAACAACTTTTCTCCTTGAATGTATTAATTCAACTGTAATCAAAATTCTCTGTGGGAGCTATAGAACTAAACTATATTAAATACTACAACTTGTAATTAATGGCAGCCAAATGGTAAATTACCTCAGGAAATTTCTTCTTATGTAAATACTCAGTCACAGCAGGATCAAAATACTTTGCATAACCTTCATTAAGACTATAGATTTTTCCTTTCTTCTTGATTTTCACATCTTTTTCCACCAAAATGAATTCACCAAGAGCCTACAAACAGATAAAATAAATAAAGGGGCTTATTCATTTACTATTAATTCACATGCCATCTTAATGATACATTACTGTAAACATTTCCCATTCCTTCAAGGAATCCGGTAAAATTCAATTTAATCCACTTTTAAAGGAATAAAAAGAATTGAAGTTAGTGATAACCAATTGTCAAACAAAAAATCTCTGCAGTTTTAAGTGTCTTTGCAGAGAGTCATAAGAATCTTAGAGATTTGATGAAAAGATTTCAGGCCTGCACCAGGGGTGAAATCTACTTACCTTCCCTACCGGTTCGGAAGTGTGTGCGCCATCACATCATGTCTGATTTTAGACCCTCTGCGCATATGCAGAGGGTCAAAAACATGTTACTTTCTGGTTAAAACCAGGAAGTAACAACATCCGGGTGGGTGGGCGGAGCCTTGTGCTGCCACTGCTACTGGTTCACCGAACCATGCACTGCCGCCGCTACCAGTTTGCCTGAACTGGAGCGAACCAGTAGCATTTCACCCCTGGCCTGCACCTTTTACTTTGTTCTATAGTAGAAGAGCCCATAGTCCATCATCTGGAACACAGGATTCAAAATAGTAGGATGGACCATTAAACAAAGAACTATGGATAAGGATATCCATACGCACATTCATTAAAAAATCCAATGTTGGAGTTCTCCTCCTCCAAGCATTATTTTTCAATAATGTAATAATTAGGAGGAAAGGCTTTTGAAATGTTGATAGTTCTGGGATTTAGAAACCTTTGCCAATCTTCTGCAGGCCTCCCAGAAGCTGACCAATAGAGCTCCTTCTATGTTTTGACCTCTCCTGACAGCATTCAAATCGTGATGTCCACATAGAGAGGGATCCACCACTAGAAATGAAAGTGACTAAAACAGCTAAAATTTCAGAGTACAGGTAGTCCTCAATTTACAACCACAATTGAGCCTAATATTTCTGTTGCTAAGTGAGAAATTTATTAAGTCAGTTTTGTCCTATTTTACAACTTTTCTTGCTACTGTTGTTAAGTGAATCTGGTTTCCCCATTGACTTTGTTTGTCAGAAGGTTGCAAAAGGTGATCATATGAGCAACCCCCCCCCCAGATATCACCACTGTCCTAAATGTCAGTCAGTTGTCAAGCATCTGAATGTAAATCACATGACCATGGGAATGCTGCAATGGTCATAAGTGTGAAAAATGATCATAAGTCACTTTTTTTAGTGATGTAACTTTGAACTGTCATTAAGTGAACTGTTGTAAGTCAAGGACTACCTATAGTCAATAAAGCTTTTTTAAGATAAGTTAAACTAATGTGCTTCCAATTTAGCATCAGCAGGAAGCACTATACTAGCGAGAATTCTGGGTTTTTTTCCCTAGCAAAATTATGAACAAATTAAAGAATAATTCAGTTTTCAACACAATCTGGTTAACTATTAAAATTTCACCATGTTTTTAATGCATGGATAAAACAGATTTCATATCCTAAATTCAGTTCAGTTTTCCCTTGCTTGTTGAAATATATTTGATACCCCGTTATTGGCTGTTATTGCCACACAATGTTTCCCAATGTTTTTAATGCTAGCTACAAAATAGTGTTGCTCATTCATTTGATGAAGCTCCTCTTGGTTTCACTGCTTTAAACACTAAAGTAACTTGCAGTCACTCTTCTATTCTGATTTGGAGGGGTTTTGTAAAAGCCACATTAGCTATTCTGTAGTTTTGAGGACCAGATCTAGAAATGCATTTCATGCCTCATCCAAATGATTTGTATATGCCAATTCATAAGCAATCATTTTGCCACCATGGTGTTACAATGGTGTTATACGGCCAAATACCGGCCCAGGAAGCATTGCTCTCATTCTGAATGGCCTCTTTATTATAAACACTTTATCTCCCCTCCACCACCACAGTTCCTGGAAAGGGAGATGGTTTTCATCCGAAATATGAAACAGCAACCAAAACAGAACTATTTTTTAGTATTGGACACATACCGGATCCAACATAAAGCAGTCCACTCCTTGACCTGTTGAAAGGGCAACCAGCGTTGCGCTGCCATATAGAGCATAGCCTGCAGCCACAATGTTGCGTCCAGGTTGTAAGGCATCCTTTTCAGAAGGCTCATTTTCAGAGGTCTAAAAGAAAAATTAGTGCACTATTAAACTAGTAATAATAGTATAGTATAGTATAGTATAGTATAGTATAGTATAGTATAGTATAGTATAGTATAGTATAGTATAGTATAGTATATACATATACATATACATATACATATACATATACATATACATATACATATACATATACATATGTACCTATGGACTACTATTAATCTTCTCATAATTCTCACCACCCATCTCCTTCCACTTATGACTGTATGACTGTAATTTTGTTGCTTGTATCATTTGTACCCTATGACTATCATTAAGTGTTGTACCTTATAATTCCTGATGAACGTATCTTTTCTTTTATGTACACTGAGAGCATATCCACCAAGACAAATTCCTTGTGTGTCCAGTCACACTTGGCCAATAAAAAATTCTATTCTATTCTATATACATACATATATATAAAGCATATATATTCGTTTTCATTCTTTTTCGTAGGTTTTATGTGTATTTCTCTTTAGCCTGGTTATTCCTACTTAACCCAAGATTTTACACAGCCTATATTAAGCATATATATCCATATATTTTGCTGTTTCAAAATTTAAATTGGAGGAAAACAAAGAAACTTAAAATGTATGGATAGTACATTCTCTTAATCATGGAACTACAGTGTGTCTGATATATTGAGACCAAAGAGGCTTTTCTATAAAATAATATTAAATTGAATTGAATTGCAGATACTGCCAAATTACAAATAAGAACATTAATGGTAAAGATGTACCAGCAACAGGTCAAGTCATAAACTGAAGTAACTTGCCTGTGTCTGTCAATAATCAATCTTCAATAGCAGAACTCATCAAATGAAACACTGAGTACTTTAACAATGTCCCTTTACTTGTTCCAAATGTCACTGTGAGACTCAATGCCTGTGTTAAATCTATTTGCAAATGGCTAATAATTATTATTAGTTCATGTTCTTAGGTAGTAACAGCTAGCCATCAATGGAAAATGTCAGTTGAAACTAATCTTTTTAAGTCAAAGGTGCACAGCCTGGGAGTTAAATTCTTACGTAGCCCACCAAAATGGGGATACACTGCTAGGGGTTATCCCTAGCATTTTAAGATTGGTATCATAATAAAGTGTAGATAATAATATGCACAAATTCATATTCCACATTCACTCTGAAATAATTTCAGGCATTCAAAACAGCCTGAAGAACCCAACTGCAAAAGGTTAAAGAGTAAGTGATCCTGGATGGTTATTTAAATACTATTCCAGAGAATTAGTTCAAAAGGCTTAGCAAATCAGGACTCTGCCCTAAATAGATCAGATAACTTTTAGGTGATCTGATCTTTTACTAGAAATGCTGGGTTACATCTCTCCACCAAAAGATTAGTACATATTCCTGGGATTTAAGGTTAAACTGTACAATAATATAAAAAATCATGTAGATTGCTTTCTAGTTTTTATTTTCTTTAATGTATGGATAAAGGAAGAGCAATCTGGATTTTATATACACAGGTTGGAACATCCTAAATTTTTCCACTTCAGAGTCTGTTTTCCAAATTAGCATTCCTTGTTTCAATACCAATCAATTATCTGTAACAGGGGTGTCAAACTCATGTCATCATGGCTGTGTCATGTGATGCATCATGACTTGTTTTCCAGGTGTGGGTGTGGCCAGCATGTGATACATCCGGCCCTTGGGCCGCAAGTTTGACAGCCCTGATCTATAGCCAGGCAGTATACTATACTGTTATTTTATTTATTCTGACCCACTCAACTGAGATGCTCAATTGAGCAATTGAATATCTGATGGCAATCATCAGACTGACCATCCATCCAACAACCTCCATATACAAGTCAATAGAGCCAGATCAAGTTCCAGGAAGGATTACAACAAAAAAACACCACTGTTTGTCATTTAAAGCATTTAAAGTTCAACACACTCAAATCAATTATTAATAAACAACAGACCATACTGGTCACATCAGGACACACAATAAAGACAAAATAATATCCGAGTGAATTGGCTATCATGGTTAAGGCATCAAACTAGAGATCAGGAGTTCTAGCCAGCTAGGTGACTTTAAGCCAATCATTGTCAGCCTTAGAAAACATGCAATAACAAACTACTTCTTAATTCTTGCCAAGAAAACTGGGGGGACATGTCCAGGCAGTAATCACAAACCAATACTAACTCAGAGGTGTGCCCATGCACACATACACACACACAATCAGAACACTTCAACCTCCTAAGACATTACATTTAAGATCTCAAGCAGATATTGGAAGAAGGAAACTTGACTAGTACAATTAAGTGAGAGGCTCCTGAAGTTACATACATCAAAAGATTTGAGGCTATCTCAGAATGTCCCAACCAAAAATGGATTTTTACTTGCAATATTATTAATCGATGAAGTACTTGCACCTATATGACTACCCTGCAAAAGTGATGCCTTTTGCAGATACTATTAAAAGCAAGAAAGCATGGGAGACTCTGACTGCCATTTCCAGTTTGTTATTTTAGCTAATTTAGGGTCATATAAAGTACAACTGTATGAAGTAACTCAATGATGAGAATATAGGACATCTAACATGTAGAAAGTAAGAGGATCAACCATTCTTCCAGTTCACCTCTCTGATAACATAAAGAACTAAT
Source organism: Masticophis lateralis (assembly GCA_030761175.1). Taxonomy (NCBI): domain Eukaryota; kingdom Metazoa; phylum Chordata; class Lepidosauria; order Squamata; family Colubridae; genus Masticophis; species Masticophis lateralis. The sequence continues at coordinate 222,110,100 of JAUDYJ010000002.1, forward strand.
GCCAGCTACAGTAGATTTTCTAGAGTTGATTGAACATATATTTGGATCTGACCCAGAGTTGTTCCCTAGGCCTGTTGCTTCACCAAAGAGTTCTTCAACCTGGTATCGCACACGAATTCAACAACTTTGATAGCTATCAACTTGGGGGGAAATTCCGTAAAGTGAATGCTATTGAAATGACAGTGAAAAAATGAGATGTTAGAAGGCATTTGTTCTATGGTTTTGAATATTAACTATTCCACTTTTCTTTTCAGTGGCTTACCTTCTTGTAAATTGCAAATATTGTTCCTATTGAGGCTAAACAGTCTATATTGGAAGAGCCATCTAGTGGATCAAAGCACACCACATATTTACCCTGAAAGGGGAGAAACAAAAGCAGTCTTAAAACAGATATTAGCAGGTTCAATATTCATTCACGGTTTAGCTAAAGCTAATTTAGAAAATTAGTTGTCCTGAGAAATCTACTTTACGCAGAAGAACAGTCTAAGGGTGCATTTTTATATCAGAGGGATGATGAAAAATAGACTATTATATGGTACAATACCAACTCCCTACAACCTGTATTGTACTATATAGTACTCTACGTTTATATAGTACAACTTGTACTACACCCCCGCTCCTACACACACAAGAAAATGTTGCGGTACAATGGTTCCTGTCTGGCTGCTTCTGGTGAATTGCAAGTCTGCTAAAGTTATGTTTCTTTTTTCTGCAATTCTTCGACTGTGATATCAAATATTATTTCAAGAAGCTTGGCTGCTTCCAGATCCATTTTTAGGCAAACTGGGAACAGCAAGAGGGTATCAATGAAATCAGGTACCTGACTTTCCTCAATGAGATTATGTAAGTACTGGTAATCAAAGTCGCCCTTGAATACAAGGTAATATATTTATTTCCCTGCATGGTTCATTTTGGAAATTACGTCAGGTTCCTTTTAAGGCAGAACTAGAATCTCTGGGAAGAGATTCCATGTTTTCATTTGTATTTATTGAGAACTTTCATATAAGATAAGTAAAAAAACAACAACAACAAAAAAAACAACCTGCTCCCAAAATCAGAAAAGTACAAGAAAAGGAAACTAAAATTAAGAAAAACAAATTACTTCTGACCTTATTTTCAACAGGTAATTACATTCTTATTCACCTCCACATTTAATCGATTATATCGACCAAATAATCGACTAAATCTTCAACTAAAAAAGCAATAAATTCATTTTTTCTTCTTTCGACAAAAAGTGTTGAGATTTCATATTTTCAAATCTCCAGCTCCTCATCCTCCAAGCAAATTGTGCACAAAATATGTGCAAAAGTAAATATAACTGTCAGATAGAAAATCTATCCTGCAGGATTTTTTAAAAAAACCAGTTTCCATTCAATTGATGGAAAACTATTTTATTTCTCAATGTCTTTCCAAGTAATAGTTCATTGCATACTCAGTAAAACGTGATGTTCACATAATTGTCTCAGTAGACTAAGTCTGGTCTACTGGTCTGGTCGCTCAGCAGACTAATGCATTGTAATTAACTCCAGCTGTCTGCAATTAGTATAAGTTCGAATCTCCCCAGGCTGAAGGTTGACTCAGCCTTCCATCCTTTCTAAGGTGGGTAAAATGAGGACAATAAGTTTGTGGGGATAATAAGCTGATTTTGTATAAAATATACAAACGTATGAAGGCTATTGCTTAACGCATTAAGCACCCTGAGTCTCCGGAGAAGGGCGGCATATAAATCAAATTTAAAAAAATAATTTAAAAAAAATTGTAGGGTAACCCAGTGCAAGTATCCTGCAGCCTGCCTATCATAAATTCCAGAATAAGGCTCAGGCATTTCCTCACATGTACCTAAATCCAGCAATCTTTGTTATTCTGTGTCCTCACAATATCATTTTCCCTAGTCAATAATAGAGGCAGCCTCCAGTTATTCTTGGCTGTTCTGTTTTTAAAAGGAGTGTTCTTCTTAGGGGCTTGTCACCAAGAAGACTAGGGCGGACTTATTCTCCAAAGCACCTGAGGGCAGGACAAGAAGTAACTCTGTGGAAGATCATTAAAGAGAGAAATATGGAAAAGTTTCCTGACAGTGAGAATAGTTAATCAGTGGAATGGCTTGCCTCCAGAAATTGTGGCTGCTCCAGCACTGGAGGTTTTCAAGAATTGATTGGACAGCCATGTCTCTGAAATAGTATAGGATCTTCTTCTTGAGCAGAAGGTCTAGAAGACCTCCAAGGTTCCTTCTAACCCTATTATGTTCTGTGTTCTTACTTGATATGGTTTTTGTCATGGATTCAATCTGGCATGCTTCACTGACCATCCAGTTGCTGACATGGTCAGGTGACTCCAAGAGGTTGGGATTAGCTCAGATCATATTGGCAATTTAACTTTGGGTTAGCATCCCCGCTCCCCCTGATGCTTGGAAGCGGTCTTCCATTTTATTTCAATATGGGCATGAGAAAGTTTTTCTTTCAGACCAAGTTATCCCTCAGTTTAAGCAGTTCAGTCTTAATTCAGTTTTGGAAGCTTTGGGGCAGTATTATTTGTGGAAGTGACATTCAGTTCTGGAATGGTGGATTGTCAACTCTGCAGCCAGGGGTTTTCAACTATAGAGCATGTCTTTAAGTTTCCTTTGGAGCTGCTTGGAAAAATCTTTTTTCTTCTGTGACTCAATTGCGCCCTCTGCTGCTTAATGAAGGAACACTCTCTTCCCACTTAATTAAACCGCATACTGACCCTCTTTTCTTTTGGAGTGATTAGTGCTTCTTTATTCTCTTCAGAGACCAGGACACAAGTGCTGTAGGAGGACTGGAGCATGTTGATAACCAGAGAATTGGACAACACATCCAGTTTTTTCTGCTCGTCCCCAGTCACATTCACGCCTCCTGCAATTCCATACCTACGGAGAGGAAAAAACCCACGAGGTTATTACTAACATGAAAAAAGGGTTAAGTCAGGGAAAAGCAAATGGATGCTCTTCATATTTTTGGACTGGACCTCTCACAGTCTTTTGCCATTGACCATACTGAAGAACGATATTGAAGGCCTTTTGGAAACACTGAGGCCCTGCATGTGCTCCCAGGCATTTCATGAGGTTGATTGGAGACCATATTCAGTTTATTGAATGTTTTTATCTCAGCAATCATGAAATAATGCATATATAAGAGGAATGTGCTTTAAAGTGTTGCAAACTGCTTCATTAATAAATGAATCGGCTTTTGTATCCTCCATGGTTTTTTTAAAGCATAATTTTATTGACATCTTCAGTGTTAAATGTCCAGAACTGTTTCTGTAAAAAGCCAATCATTGTAATGCTGTGATAGGGTCTGTTTCCTTGGTCATCTCTGCTGGAAGTCAGCTATTCAAGGCACTAAATGAACCCAAGATGAAATGGGAGAGAACTTTCATCAGCTCTGGGAGCTTCTTTCTATTTCAACCAAGCTTCTCTTCTACCACACCATCCTGCCAGCTGGCCTATTTTTTTTCCACACAAGTTTATCAATCTTCTGGAAGACTGGCAGACCTGAATTCCGAAATAGTGCAAGTGGGCAGGATGGAGCCTCTATGCACTGACAACTTGTCACTTGGGCAACTTGAAATTGATTAACGTCTCTAATCTAGGCACCATTTATTCTTGTCAGGTCTCACCCCACCATACATTAAAGAGGGGAAATGAAGCCAGGGCACTTCATCAATTGCTGCCCTTAAATTGTCACAGGAAATTACAACACTACAAGCCTCAGTAATAAAACAGAATAAAGCTTCACGGTCCTAGTAGCAGAATTTAGTGAACTATTTAACCAATGCTTAGACTGCCCCAATCATACATCTCCAGATGATTCACAGGAATCTCAAGATGCAATATCAATAAAATAATAAATATAATAAAATAATTAGTGTCATATTTCTAGTGACTCAATGCACAGTAATGAGGTTATGAGGAGGAGCATTCTCTCTCCTTCTCTCTTCACTTAATTCCATCCCTGCAAGCAATGAAAGGATAAATGGCTGTTCCTTTCAAATAGGAAATGACAGAGGGCTGAATGGCTTAAGATCTTCAGAACCAAATATGGCCCTTCCCCATGACCAATCCTACTCCTTTTCTATTTCCTGGACAGCATGTCCGGCTTTTATAAGACTCAGTCTCAAAGGTTTGCATGGGAACAAAAGGGTTTCTGCTATTTGAAATCATCCTTCAAGGTGAAAGTGTCTTTGTAAGCTTGGAAGAAAAAATTCAAGAAAACTGTTGCCCTGAGACATTGTGCTAGGAAGCAGAAGATTGCATCTTGGCAACTTATTATCTGATTAACTAATTAATGTTCATATGAAATTATAAAAATAGGCCATCAGGTTTCTGGAAGACAATCAAGACTTGGCCATGACATCAAACCTGTTAATGAAGACAATGCAATTTGCAATGGCACAATTTGGAATCCTACTCAATTCCTATTACATTAGAAACAAGTTAGCTGGCCTGATCTTTAGGCTGACATGCTCATGGACCATTTTATTTGAACCTCTTAGTCATAGAAATAGCATAGAGGCAAATCGGATTATTCCTGAGTTAATATTACTGCTTTGGTTTGCTGAATTATATTACCAATATTAAAATGCATGCATGCTACATGCTAGTACGCTATCTGTCTACATCGCAGATCCCGTTATTAAATTTTGCTATATTCTGAAAGCTTTTGTTCTCTCCTTGAAATTATTATGTTAATAGAGTAGAGGTTTCAGATTTTGTTGGTGCCTTCTTTCTGATCAAATTCTGTTTATAACAAACCCAAATCAATAATGAGAGGTTTCTATAACTCAGCATACATGTTAGCTATTATACGTGCTTTTCTTTCATTGCAGCCACATGGAACTCTATCTCAATAATATTGTTCAATGTATTTATTATAAGAAATAGGCCTCCTTCTCCAGATCTCATCCAAGACATTCTAATATAGATCCACTTCTCCCTTTTTCTATGCTACTCACATATGAGCAAGACCTGCCTTTCGAACTGCTGATGAGATGGCCTTAATGGCAGTGAGGGTTGAGTTCAAAAGCTGGGTCAATTCTCCCGTTGCCCCTTTCACCCGTCGTCCTTTCTCCATGACATATCGGTTCAGGGTTATCATATCTGTCTCAAAGGGGCTTTGATCCGACATGATGGCTGGAAAGTAGGACCGGTTTTCTTGGTTAGAATCTGGGAGTTCTTCTCTTCCCCTCCTGATCCCTGCTGTTTGCGGGTAGTTTTATTTTAAGGAGAAGCAGCTGGTGGCACACCAAGCATGGATTAATAAAAGATTCCTGATCCCATGTGACTTGAATGCTCGAAATAGACCTGCCGCACAATTCCTCTGGATCTTCAAAGCAGCAAGAGTGCAACTTCTACTCAGCTGAACAAATTACCCTTTTGGAATAAATGCACAATTAACTATAGGTAACTAATTGTGATTGAGCCACTGCTAAATATGATACAAAGAGAGAATCAATGAATGGCTCTAAATCCTGTCATTTGTGGGTAAAATAATCTCATAGAAGTCAACGATGTGAGTAAGGTAGTCTATGCAGCAAACTCTCAAGGAATTTACTACCATCTGTGATGGAATGTGGGTTTGATTCAGGGAAGTAGAGGGAAAGCAATGTTGAGCCACTACAGAAAAAATATCTGAGTCCTGAGAAAGTAAAAAGCATGAGGAAGAAACTCAAAACAAATCCATTTTGACTGGATTAGATATAAATTGAAGTAGGGAGAAGCTTTAATGGACTTTGAAGATTTTGTTACCTAAGCTCCTTAAAGAACATTCCAGGGCTTCTGGTGACTCCTGCTTTGTGACCTTGCATACCTTGAAGGGCTGACTGTCCCTGACCTATATTATCTGCTTTACTATAGGTTGGCAACTTCTTTGGTCTGAGAGCCACCCTTTTAAATATAGAAGAAAGAAAGGGATACTGTAGTCATCTTGCCCAATTCCAGGCAGAAGCCTGAGTTTGGCCAGGATGACATTTTGAGCAGCTGCCCCTTGTTCATCAAATAGCAAATGGGGAACTTTCTCAGAGTTTGGCTCAAAGGAGCTTCGCATTTAGCTCCAAGAAAAACTGTGAAGATATGGTCTTGCCAAAAACAGCTAAAGAGCTTTATCAAGCCATGGTGTTAAGTAGAAAACATGTCTTTCTCCAGATTTTGTACCACTTTCACTCTAGACACAATTTTAGACAATTTGGCTAATGCAGAAGGATGATGGGAGTTGTAGTCCAGGGAGCTAAACCAAATATTCAAAGCCCAATTTAGTATGGTTTCAAATAGTATTGTAATAATGAAGAGGATTCCAATTGCAAATTGGTTCCAATTTGGAGATATTTTGGAATGCCTAACTTCTACTCTAACACAGGAGTTTCTGTTTTCTAAATCTACCCAATTTTTGTTTATCAACATGTCTAGAACAGGGCTGGCCTTGTTTAGTCAGACAAGAGATGTTGGATTCCACAGAAGCACAGAAAATTGGTATTTGGTTTCTTAGTACTGTATTTTTAATCCCAGGTATAGAGAGACATTTTTTATTCTTCCACCTCTTGTTCTAAAATCGCTTGGTTTACTTTGAGAAACACCTCATCTGAAAGGGACAGACAGGGGCGGATCATCTGCTGTTCCATCCCGGATCAAAATGTCACAGGCCAGTTTTCTCCTGGAAACCTTGCATATTGTATTATGAATCTGAATTTTAAAACAGGATTGTTCAGCAGGTCAAATGGCCGATAAAGAAGAGCCACTTAATGTCAGGTTTCAAAGTCATCTTGAATAAATTGCATTTCAAACAAAGTCTTTGAAAAAAACCCTCTAATTTATTAAGCATGCACATTCTATCTCCGACTCATTGCAGCCAAGTCTGGCTTCCTCAGGCAAACCCTCCTTTTCTTTTCCCCACTCCTCTATACTCATTGGCCATCTTCTCCGTCACTCTGCCCCTAATCTACTGCTCCCCTCAAAGGAATTTCCCCCCTCCCATCCCATCTCCTAGGTGATATTTTCTCCAGTGAAAATAAGTAGGTGAAGTGTCAAATGTCTCTTTCCAGATGCCTCCGCTTCTTCTTCTTATGTCAGCATTGGAGTAAGTGCAGCGTGAAATGCTGACACTTAAGATGTTTACCTTCTTCCTATTTCCCTACATAGAATTTTGCACTTTATTTTCTTCTTATATAGATAAGGGTGTTTGGAGAGGTTTGACAAGAAATTTAACATGGTAGCCAGGGCCATATTGTCAAAATCACATCCTTGATTACACGCATCGCACATGCACCTATTGTAAAAAAAAAGTGGGGGGGGGAGCTTCACCATCATAACTACCATCTTTATGTTTTCAATCCCATCCCTGTGGGCCCCCTAGATATGGCTATGACTCCCACTTACTCTTCTTCATGGTTATGATTGAGGTTTCCAGACTAACGTGGATCCAAGCTTTCTATCTTCAAGCACTTCATTACACAACCTTCTAGAATTTAATGGCAATGTTCCAGGACAAATGCAGCTTAATTTGCCCCACCAAGAATGATGGAGATCATTAATAAAAATCTAGGGGTTTATCAAGTTGAAATAGATAAGAGACAAAATTTTCTCTGCCTAAAGAAATCTGCCTGGCTAGAGACCTGAAGCACAAGCAGAGAGACACTTGGTATTTTCATCTAGTTTCATGTAGTCAATTTTTGCTGCCAAGATCTGGTTGCTCTAGATGACACCATCCATCTTTTTTGTACCATGTCTCCAGGGCTTTTTCACATTGATAAAACCTCAGTGGCATTATACTACCATGAGAAACATTCAAGCAGCACCGAATTCAACCTTGCTCACAATAAAAATGTAAAGACACCTATAAATCGATTTTATCCCGGACTATAAGGAAGCAATTTTATATTTTCTTTTGGGATGTTATTTGTCCAACTTCTCTGCCTAATCTAGTATGCAGAAATGTCTTGGGGCTTCCTATCCAAGTACTAACCAGGCAGAGCCATACTACACTTCTCAACACAACCAAGGCATGCTCCCGTTATGTCCATAAAATAAATGGGATTGAAATTAGCCGTAACTAATTAAAAGTCACCATGCTTTCTGTGGGTTGACTCTGAATCCGTTCTAGAATATACAACTCTGGTTTTGCCCGTGCAAAATAATAAAGGGTTACTTGCTTCAATGAATCCATATTTGCATTCATTGAGTACTGTAAAATGAAGAATATTGTGGATTTTAATTGTAGCTATAAATTATAAGGATGTTAATTCTACAATAGGTATTACATATACAGTACATATTTATCATTGGCAAAACACAGCAGCTCCCTCGCCAGAAGCAGAATTCTTCACAGTCCCATAAAAAGAAGTCATCTACACCATTTACATGCATTGAGAATTATATCAAATTAGTTCTTCTGCAGAATTGATCAGGAATGTCCTTGAAGATGTTGGGAATCCAGAAGGTTCAGTGTTCAGGGAGAATCTGCCTCTCTAGTATAAAAATAGTACAAGGGGAGTAAGGTGTGGATGGAGTGGCAAGACTTCATTGCAATAAATCCCACAATTTGGTACCCACTCTCACAGGAGGTATGTATTAGCCCCTAAAACTAATATATTTCATTGGGCTTTCAATCCCAGGGCATGAATGAATAATGGCACCTGTATCTAATGAATTTCTTGAGTTTTTATATTTTTCTTTAAGGGTTGAATTTCTATATTTGCAACCCACCCACCCACCCACCCACCCACCCACCCTTTTTAGGATTGGTGCAAGTTATAAAAATGATTAATTAAATCTTTGTAGAGAAGATAATATAGCGTAACTCTGCAGTCCCTTTGTGTGTGTTGCTGTTCTTTAATAAAAACAAAGTTGCAGAAGTCTATGCCTTTCCCATTGCAGGTAGTCCCATTGTGTTACTATCATTCAGAATGGCCCTTGAGTTCCATATCAAGATGTTTGCATGAGAGGCTACGCTAGAGTAGATCATGTGAACATTCATATGCCATGCTTAGCCATAAGACATAGGCTAGGCCAGATGCACCATTGGTCCATTCTCCAGAATAGTATGTTTACCATCCATCTATGATATATCAAGCATGTAATCCAAATGCAAGAATCATAGATTTCCTCATCTCCAGTTATTACCATGTTTGTTCAAATTTGCTTGTGCTTAAACTCCCTGGTTTACACCACTCAAAAATGCTGCTGCATGAAATGCAGCTAGCAGGAAGAGGAGGAGATTGTGATGAAGTGTATTTGCACTAACCAGTATTCATGGTTAAACTATAAATGGTTAAACTCCAGCCAATGACTGAACTCACGTATCATAGAAGAGCCGTGGTGGCACAGTGATTAGAATGTAGTATTGCAGGCTGACTCTGCTCAATGCCAGGAGTTCGATCCTGACCAGCTGAAGTTTGACTAAGCCTTCTATCCTTCCAAGGACCGAAGCTGTTGGAGGAATATGCTGACTCTGTAAATTGCTGTAAGTGCCGTAGTAATAGCACTTAGATTTATATACCTCTTCACAATACAGTTCTCTCTAAGCAATTTACAGAGTCAACATATTTCCCCCAACAATTTGGGTCCTCATTTTACCGACCTCAGAAGGATGGAGGGCTGAGTCAACCCTGAGCCGGTGAGATTCGAACTGCCAAACTGCCAATCGGCAGTCAGCAGAATTAACCTGCAGTGCTAACCACTGTGCCACTACAACTCTGTAAAGCACTATGAAGCGGTATATAAATCTAAGCGCTAAGTATTAGTATCTTTCGGTAAAGAGAATTAATTGAATAAATCACAATTAGCATATATTAGTATATTTACATAAAAGACCAAAATCAAACTTGGTCTCAGATTTGCTGAAAAACTGCTCTTTATAAATGTAATATATATTTGATACCTCTCTGTTAGAAGTCGCCCTTCTGTGTGCAATCATCTGGATTACAGACAGGCTGATGGTGTTAAAGAAGAAAGTAATTCTCCAAGCATCATAATTAATGTTTTACAATGACAGGAGTATGAAATATGAGTGAGCTATTTCCATTACCCAATGTCCAAAACAGTCTATATAAGAAGATACTTTTTTCCAACTGCATTTAAATGTTAGTAGTTTAAGTTACCAAACCATTTGTAACGTAAGCCGTTGTCCTTTCACCAAATGCCAAAGTTCTTTAGCTGCTTGCTGGAACTCTTACCACACAGTAAATACTGTACTGCTCTAAAGCAGTATTTCTCAAAGTTATCAACTTTAAGCTGTCTGGACTTTAACTTCCCAAATTCAACATAATGTTGTATATATAATGAACTAAGATGTATAGAAAATTTACTGGTTATCATAATCTTATGTTCTCAAAATGAGTGACAGTACAGATTTCCGACTGGCCTTGTTGGCATTTCATTAATTTGGGTTGCATGATTCGAGATTTTAGTTATGCAAGGGGACTGAGTAAATAAAAATTTTAATAGCACTTGGAAAAATCACATTGCATTAAGTTTTGGGGCATTCCGAATCTATAGCACACTACATATGGGCTTGGTCCAGTGGCAAGATGTTTCTCTTGGGATTTTGGCAGTCTTCTGTTTCTCATTTGGCTGAATGTTTCTTGACCAAGGCTAAGTATTCCTCCACATCATCTGAAGAGCCCAGCACAACTGGCACACGCTCGTGAATGTTTTCAGGTATAACGTCCAAGATCGCCTCCTTGCCTGTGGTTGCCATCCCTCCAGCTTTTTCGATGATGAAGGCCATGGGGTTGCACTCATACAGCAATCTCAGCTGCAGTTGAAGATGTGAAAAATAAAGACAGAGGTCCATTGTCAGCATTCTGTTTATACAGCAAATAAGCATTATAACAGTTCAATGGGGATATCCTGCTCTTTGTGTACTTACTACAGGACTCACCTCTCTATGTTTACCAAGAAGCAAACTCCACTCTAAATGGAGTATTTTGGACTACAAATTAAAAGTTTTTGTATTTGTGCATGTGTTTGAGTGTACACACATTCTCACATTTTTTTAAAAAAGCCATTATAATTCAGTGATTAATTTCAACTCAGGACAGAAATCCAGAGGTTTAGTTAATCTAATCTCCCCAATCTGCCCTCTTTCTCACGTGATTGGATACCATTCCAATCAGCATGATTAAAATCCTTTCACTTTCTGATGTTGGCTGACTGAGTTCATACATGGCAGGAATCCCAGACACTGACCAAATTATGGCTTCATATAATGCACAATGCCATGTCAACTAAACAATCTGGAAGGCAGCAGGAAAAACTGCTCTATTACATCCAATAATGGAAGAATTATACAATTTTTTAATATGAATATGTCCAACATGTAAACAGTTCAGAAAAAGCTACCATCCCATTATGTGCCAGCTTCCTAATTGCAGTTTTTGTTTTTACAGAACAGTGTTTCTCAACCTTGGCAACTTTAAGATGTGCGGACTTCAACTCCTATTAAAACAGTATTGGATGGAGTACACTATCATCTTTGAACCAGTTGTTGTCTCACAGCCCACCTCTGCTCATAGTGAGAAGGGGGAGATAGCTTCACAAATGAAGGTGAATATACAAGTCTCAGGATAATGTTGCAGGATCCAATCTGGGTCACCAGGACTAAAAACTCAGAATAAATTTTGTCTTCCAAGCTTTCGGACTGGTGCTGGAGCCATCTTCAGGGAACTTCTCTCTAACTTCTCTAATGTTAGAGAGAAGTTCCCTAAGATGGGCTCCAGCATAAGTCCGAAAGCTCAGAAGACAACACCTCTGGTCCCGGTGACTGACCCAGATTGGATCCTGCAGAGATAGCTTCCATGTATGCTACTTGAATTCCTTATTTAAAAAGACAGAACTTAAAGTGTGTACAAAAGGGGGAACCCCGTGGTTAATAGGCATGAAAGTCTTGTTGAGACATGGTGAATGAATGAGTAACCATCTCTTATCTATAAGCCAAAGCAAACAAAATTTCAGAATTCTCAGAGATTAAAGTTCTCTACTGAATAAATATGGACTCTTCCCCAGCTCAACTAGAATTGGGAAAGAACTGGCTAAGAGATTGTTGATTACTTCTCAATTTCTGAAGAATGATATGCTCAAATGGCATTTGAAAGTCTCAATAAGAAGAAATGGGTCTGTTGGTTTTTAAAAAAAAAATAAAAAATGTAGCAACCGTTTAGCAAAGAGGAACATATTTTACTTCCTTAAAAGAATTCTAGCTAACAAAGCAGGGATGCCACAAACACAGTTTAATTATTTTTGATGTTATTCAGGTCTGACTTAGGTGATCTTTCCCTGATACTTTCAAAATCTCTGCCATTTTTTTAATGTGATTGTGTCCAGCATCGTAACAGTTCAGGAAAAGTTCGATCCATCCCATTCTGTGCCAGCTTTTTAACTGCAGTATTTGTTTTTATAGAGCAATGTTTCTCAACTCTGGCCACTTTAAGATGCAAAGATCACTGGGGAATTCTGGGAATTGAAGTCCACACATCTTAAAGTCACTTATTATTATCTTATTCAGACTTCTTATGCATCACATCTAATTTGAACATTAAATTCCAAGAAGAGGTAGTCCTTGAGCTATGACCTCAATGGAACCCAAAATTTCTGTTGTTAAGTGAGACATTTGTTAAGTGAATTTTGCCCCATTTTTTTACTTTTCTTGGCATAAGTTGCTAAGTGAATCACTGCTGTTGTTAATTTAGTAACCTGTTTGTTAAGTTAATCTGGCTTCCCCATTGACTTTGCTTGTCAGAAGATCACAAAAGACATAGCAACAGTCGTAAGTAGGAGCCCGTTGCCAAGCATCCGAATGAAAAATGGTCGTAAGTAACTTTTTTCAGTCCTGTTGTAACTTGGAACAGTCACTAAATGAACTGTTATAAATGAGGACTACCTATACTAAACAAGTCCTCAGTGGACTACAGCTTTAATTTTCCAAAACTTCCAAAAATTATATCTAAAAGTACTAAACGTTCTGAGCAAGGGAAGTAAAATCTAATGGTGATAGAGGAATTAACTGCATACCATATTCCGCAGAATTCACAGAAAGGGGTTAAACAGGTAAGTATAAGCATCCTACTTATGGGCTATCTGCTTAATCATACTTTCATTTTGTCATAGCTCACTTTCTAGGAAGCCCTACATTTTGGCAAAGCATAATGTCCATCACCAAAGATGGTCCCAGAGAGCTCCTTTTTGCACTCTGAAAAAGCCAAGTTCCAAAATAGACCAGGCAAAGCTTAGGGAAAGTGAGAAAACACATCACTCATATTGGTTCTGGTTCTAATTACAGAACCAGAACCAATGTTATTTCTCCTGTTTTATCAAAGTTCTTGCACAAGGAGGGTCACCTGGATTTATTTCTTAAAATGGTTTTCTGCTGTAAACGATCAGGAAAATCAAATGTATAGGTACATGCATTTAGTAATATTACCTTTCCCTTAGGGCTCTTTGAATTGGCTGGGTATAAAAAGATTCCTCCATATACCAAAGTACGATGCACGTCAGCCACCATGGAACCCACATATCTGCTGCCATAGGGAGAGCTACCGTCCTAGAAAGTGAAATGAAATAATAGATTAGAATAAGCTTTGGTTTGCAGATAACCCCATTCAATGATGACTTATGTGTCCACCATGCATCCAAACAGCTTCCCTCTGTCTCTGCTCCTCTGGATCTAATGCATAGGTTCCCTATTGTGGGAGGGTCTTTAAATCCAATCCCTAATTATAAAAAACATGGACTCTGGGTGGTGCGGACTGCTTAATTCATTCAATTTGAGTTTTTCAATAGGATCATAAAGATAAATCAATCTGATTTTGAAAATCAATCAGGTCTGAAAAACAGCCTTTCTGTGAACGCACAAAAGCGACCAAATCTTTAAAGTGATTAAGAAGAAATTATTTTATTCGACAGTTCAAATCGTATCAGGAAAAAAAATTGATTTGATATGGAGATTAGATCAAATTGCCTTTGAGATGATGATTTGAATTTCCAAATCAAATCTTTGCAAATATATTCACTTAAAAGATTGCCTGTATAACTCTGACTCTTATATATATGAAAACCTACTTGGGGAAATTTCTTCTTCTGAAGATATTCTGTGACTGCAGGATCAAAGTAGGCTGCATATCCCTCATTTAGACTGTAGATATTTCCCTTTTTCTTTATTTTTACATCCCTATTGACCAAAATGAATTCACCAATTGCCTAGCAAATAAAACAGAAAGCAATACCATTTAATAGCATGTAATATTTCATCTTGAATTGAATATATCATTTTTTTAAGAAATCTTTTGTAAAGTATTACAAGCTAAAATGTTGCCGGATAACTTATTTCAAGCGTCTATGTATTATAACCAGTCAAAAACTATATCATTATCTTTCCAATTTTCTTAGAAATTTACTTTAATAAAACAATATATATACATATCTAAAAACAAACTATTATGTATGTGTGTATGTACACATACATATATATATAAATGTAAAAACCAGCTATTGGTAACTAGATAATTCTACAAAATACTTTTTAGCATCATACAATAATTAATCATAAAAAGTTGAAAATAGCTCATTCCCAAGTAATGGTTATAATTTCACAATTATTTATGAAAAAAAAAACACATATATATACATTAGAAGTCAAAAGAAATAAAATGAAAATGCAGGTTAGGTGCAGCTACTCGAAGGATACATAATGGGTTATGACAAATTCTAGAAAGACAAAGTTTCTAACTCCAGTGTCTTAGATATGAACCTGTAAGATCAAATTCAACACAGCCATCCATTTTTACATTCTACATTCTAAAAAGCAATTCTAATGTAAATTGCCTGACATGAACTAGGCAGGAACATGCAAAAAATATCCTTTATGAAAATCCTCTAGGATGTACACGGTGCCTCACACACACACACACACACATGCCACTTACTCTTTAAGACATCAAGGTGTATCTGAAAGTGTACAAGAACATGTGTTAACATACTTTTGAGATAATTCGAAGGCAATCCTATTTGGAAGGACCTTCACCCTATATATGGATGGTTGAAATACTAGGATTGTTTAAAAAAAACCGCACTCACTCTGCTGATGGACACAGAGGAAATTATGATAGGTAAGTAGTGCTTTTAATAAAGGAAGTCTCATATGTATATGTGTGTGCGTGTGTGCGTGTACACACACACACACACACACACAAACAAACAAACATATATACATACAAACATACATACAAATATAATTTATTTTGGAAGGTAAGTGGCTTTCTGCAACACTTGTAACAATTTATTTTTTTAAAAAAAACCCCATTTTTAGCAGCATTTACTTTCTTGTCTTTCATGTACTTTATCTTCAAATTCTCCATCAGTTTCAATGCAGACTGTGTTAAGGCACTGTCTGTGCCAATCCCAGCTACGTTATTTCTAGCTGTGCCACCCTTATTTCTACTCTGATTTTCATTCACAGTTATCACCTTTCTTTGATAAACAGCCTACATTTCTGTTGATCTTCATCATTAAATTTTAAAATTCTGCCTGTGCACATTTCAAAGTTCCCACTGCTTTCCCACTTCCTTTCCTAAGTGCTAAATTTTATATTACATTTAACAAGTCATGTGGAATTTCATTTGCTGTTTTCTTATTCCAAATCAAGAATGAAGATCTGGTCAAAACTGGGATGCTAGCATTGATTAGGATGATAGCAGCATGGATATAAATCCATGCTGTGATCCTAAACTAGATGAAGGTTTCCCCCCATGCCAAATAAAGCCCCTTGATATAATAAAAAGGAACAGGGATCCCTGCATGCCAGATTTGAAAAATATCTGAAGAACCAAAAAAGAACCCCCCCAAAAAATTCTTCTGCTGGAAACATCCAGTACATAACAACAACATGAAGTAGACTTCTTTGTACAGTATACTGTGCAATCTATTAGTTATTAATTTGTCACAAAAATCAGTTTCACAGTGATCGTGTATGATTTTTATGCAGTTTTACTCTGTTCATTCCTTAAACTACTAAACATTGATTATAATAAAATTATGTAAAAACACTCTTTTTGTGGCCATAATAACTTCGAACAGTTGTATAATGACTACCTGTTAAGCAAGGGCTACCTATACCAGGCATAACATGCAAACTCCAGTGTAGTATTTATCTTATTGATGGTTGATTCATTTCACAAATTAAAAACAGAGGTTGAAAAGGCAAAATTGCAAGACTGCAAGTAAACAATAATCGATCTTAGGATTCCCAGGGTGCTCCTTACCGGATCAAGCATAAAACAGTTGACACCAGATTCCAGGGCTAAGACAAGCATGGTAGCACTTCCATAGAGGGCATAACCAGCTGCCACCAGATTGCGACCGGGCTGCAGAGCATCCTTTTCACAAGGAGCACCAGGAGTAACCTTGCATAATAATTAAAAGAAGTTTAGAACCTGGAAATTTCAATAATCTTATGCAACCGATGAGAAATGTTTCATTGCTCAACTCTGATTCTTTCAGTTCACCAGTGCGAGTATTTTCTTCTCAGGTCAGCAAATAATCTGAAATATGCTGTGATACTCATAAAAACTACCCCTTTGCCAACAAATATCTTGATTGTTGGTAAATATGATTTCTTCAGTTTTAGCCCCATTATCAGATGGTCCCTAGTATTAAAAAAATAGCATCAACCATTGACTTAATCCTTATGCTGTTCATACTTCCTCCTGGCCATAATACTACAATATGTAAAAAGGTAGATTTGCAGATTTTACTCTAATAGTCATTGCCAATTATAGAGGGCAGTGCTCATCTCTGTTTCATGGCCATTGAACTAGCACTTTCCACAGTCATATGGCCAGCATCACATCACAGAGGGCTGTTACCTTCCCTATTTATCTACTCACATTTTGAACAGCTAGATTGGCAGGATGGGAGCTCACCCCATTGCATGGTTCTCAGATCTTGAACCTGGGCTGCCAGCTTTCCATCTGACAAGCCCAGCGTCTTAACCATTGAGCCACCATATCACCCCTCATAATACTATGATTTCTTCCTTAGGACTTCCAGATGTTACTGAACCACATCTTCCAGCATTCTAATGGCCACATTGTTGGAGCTGCTAGGAATTACAGTTTACAGATATCTGACAATTATTATCCTAAATGAAAATAATGGTTTTGAGATCCAAGGATATCAAAGCCTTCTTCTTTACGCCCAAAGCTGGATGGAATTAATTTTTCCAATAATATCATACTCCACTCATTCTCTATAGAGTGTGTATAATTCTTCAATGTGAGCATTAGTGTTCCTCCCCATCTTAATTGCCACCCCACAATCACTTAATTCCTGGTATTAGACAAAGAAATTTTGCTATTTATTTTTAAATACAAGATAAAACAGAGTCCTAAAGAAAAAGAAAATAAACATTCCATCCCCATATGGGGAAAACACCCAGTAAGTCTCCCCGCCTTGCACTCCACAAATAAGGAGGAAAAAAGGAGCTAGCTATTAGCTGTGTTTTCAACCCAAAGTTTCCCCCTTATTTTGATCCTGGTTTTTCTATTTTCAATATTTTTAATCCTTGTGTATAATCTGCAAGATAATGAATAATTAAAACAAATAGCAGAGTGTTGCGTCTAAAGACTATCAATGTACAGTATATATTTAATTACATGCTCATCTAGAATTTCAAGTTCCTTCAATCAGATCACCTGCCTATCAAATGGTATGCACTCTTAGCATACTTATTGTTCCATTGTGCAAATCAGAGGCCTACAGGAATTAACCAAACCTACTGGTCTAGCTGCTTGGAAGTGTACACTGTGACTTTGCTTCCAACATGCAAGATCACTTCCCCCTTCTGAAAAGGCTGCCTACACCATTACATCCTTACAGGCCTGACTCATGAAAACAAATAGCTGCAAATCACAATGACTAAAGAAAAACTGTATCTGGTCAAACACAGGTGGAGTTTATTTACTACACAGCAGCATAACTGACATAGTTCGATTTTTCAATTAACATGTTTGGTAATACGGGCACTGTGGTTTACACACCATGGTAAGTCAACCCAGCTATGGTCTTCTTATCAGATAAGGATTTTTAAAAATATAATAGCAATGGTTAAGCCTGTTTTCACTTGAAACTGTAAAGTGCTGGAATCAGTAAACACAGGCTCTTAATTTTGGATTGGAGGTGAAAAGTTATTTACACATTCTTCTGGAATATCCAGCTACACAGTACTCCTGCTCACTGTTTCTAAAAAGTCTCTGGATTCATGTTGTTGTTGTCATTAAGTCACGTCATTTGTGACATCATTAAGTCATGTCTGACTCTTTGTGACCCCATGGACCATAAGACACGAGGCCCCTCTATCCTCCACTGTCTCCCAGGGTTTACCCAAATTCATATTCATTGTGTTGATGACTCTATCTAACCATATTAATTTCAAACTAATTGAAAAAACAATTGCTACTAACCTGCCTTCCATTGAGGATCTATATACTGCACCAGCTGTAAAAATATCTACAGACCCCTCACATCTTGGACATAAATTGTTTCAACTTCTACTTTCAAAATGATGCTATAGGGCACTGCACACCAGAATTAGACACAAGGACAGTTTTCCCCGGAATGCCATCACTCTGCTTAACAACTAATTCCCACAACACTGTCAAATAATTTATTAAGACTGTATTACTATTATTCTTCTCATCCTTACTAGTATCTATCTCTTCCCACTTATTACCATAACCATGTTGCTTGTATCTTTCAATTCATATTGTTTTTATTTGTTTCCTAGTACATTTTGATAGCTTATTAGTAACCTTGACTATCACTAAGTGTTGTATTTTTTTATTCTCGATGTATGTATTTTATTCTCCTTATGTACACGGAGAGCATGTACACCAAAGACAAGTTCCTTGTGTCCAATCACACTTGACCAATAAAGAATTCTATCTCATCCTCTACCCTCCCCTTCTCCTTTTGCCTTCAATCTTTCCCAACATCAGGTTCTTTTCCAATGAATCCTCTCTCCTCATTAGATGGCCAAAGTCTTTGACCTTCAGCTCTCTGGATTTATATATTGAGCTAAGTGATAATATGGTTTGTTTGGTTTTGATTAAGTAAAATGGATGAATCCAATCAATTGTTGTTTAATTAATAAAACACAGTTAAACAAAGTATAAACCCTGTCATAATATTTATGGCCCCAATTAAAACTTGTCATTGTTACTTGTGGATTTGAGAAGCTTTAACAGGAACATAATCAAAAATTTGGTCACAAAGTGGTCTAATATAAAAGTAGTCCTCCTCCTCCTCCTCTTTGATCTTTAGCAACTATTCAATATATCCTACCTTTTTATAGATAGCAAAAATTGTTCCAATAGAAACAAGGCAATCAATATTAGAAGAGCCATCAAGTGGATCAATGCAGACAATATATTTACCCTGCAAGAAAAGAATATTCGAATAACTTTTCAAAGAACAAAAATGAATGCTTAGTTTATTGTTAAGTATTTTGACCAAATAATATCTTTGGGGAGAATGTAGGCAACTTTTCCCATTTTCCTATCTAAAATGAAAGGTTTGAAATATTAATTGATCTCAGGTTGATGGACCCCAAACTATAAATGAGGAAGAAATGTGATAATCCTGAAATGATCAGGCCATACATTTCTCAAAAGGGAAAATTGGTGTTTGATTTGGGTTTGCATTTAATTAAATGTATTGGATTTGCAATGGCCAGCCACCTCAGAAGATTCTGAATAAGCTTAACAAGATCTCCAAAAATGTTGACACTAGAACAAGAAGCTTATTTCAGCCACAACATCTGAAGGAACATTTTGTAAGATGTCATATCACAATCTACATCTCAGGTCATGGATTACCTCCCAGACTGCAGACAAAACTAGCTGATGAACGTTCTAGACATTCTAGACAAATCACCCCCAACAGCCCAAAGTGGATAAGGCTTATTCGTTTAGAAAACTCTCCTGCAAGAGGTCACTCCAAGTTAGCATGCAGGGGTAGGAAGAACAATAAAAAGTCCTGATCCTAATACAGCTCTCCAATCAAGTAGAAGTCACAATCCAGAAAAGACTAGGCCAACATTTAGAAAAAGATCAAACTGAGGAAGCCCTCTATAAAACTGTCTTAAAGAGGGTCAAAAAAGGCAGGATGAAGACTATATAGAGCAGTGATGGCTAACCTTTTTGCCATTGCATGCCAAAAGCGGAGGGAGCATGGTGGGATCACACGCATGCATGCCCACATCCTATGCGCCCCCCCGTGCTCCCCCTGCTTTTGGCACGTGATGGCACGGTGGGCCCGGTAGACCCGTTTTTTGCTCTCCCCAGGCTCCAGAGCCTTTCTGTGGGGGGGGAGGGCAAAAACGGCCTCCCCCCCACAGAGGCCCTCTGGAGGCCGGAAATGGGGCTGACACAGTGTGTTTCCTGACTTCTGGTGGGCCCAGAAGGCCCAAAAATCAGCTGACTGGCACACACATGCATGCCAGAGCTGAGCTCGCGTGCCTACCAATATGGCTCTGCGTGCAAGCTGTGGCACCCGTGCCATAGGTTCACCATCACGGGTATAGAGGGTCCCTTTCCCCTTTCTTTACATGCATCATGAAAAATCTGCCAAAAAAAGATTAGCATTCCATTGCATGATTGCAATGCAGGATCTTGAGTTTTTTTTAAATTTCTCAGTGGATGTTCCTCTCTCGGCTAAATTCAGATGACTTTGCTGCCCACCCAAGATAGTTGAATGGCAAAGCAGCACAGAAAAAATATCTAACTTGGTTTAACTGAGCTCTGTTGTTTATGCTCCCAAACTAAATCTGTCAAGGTAATGAATGTACAGCAGTGGGGAAGGACTGGGAGTTGAAAGGGATTTTTAATATAACCCACATAATACATCAATTCTTCCAAACAAATCTTTTGTAAAATTCACTTCCAGACTTGATACAATGAAAAGTTCAAATAAAGGCCCACTGTCCGTCTGTGATTTAAGGGGCTTCCAGTGTCTCAAAACTCATCCTCTTAACTCTGCAGAAAAGTAGCGAATTTCAATGATTTTTTTTCCCTAACCCTGAAACACACACACCAAAAAAACCCCCCAAATTAATAAAAATGTTGGTTGCCATAATGAGACCCATAATGGCTGAAAATAATAACAGGAAAAAAAATGCAATGATGACTTCCCAAGTCTGGATTAAAATAATACCTTGAGATAAGGTTGCCCTGTGAAATTTAACCTAGTGTCCTCCAGATATTGACCATTAGGTTTGAGTATTGGATTATTTGTAGTCAATATGTGACTTAAGCTTAGTGAAGGGCTGGTTTATGGTCATTGCCTATTGATTCTAATTTTTTTTTCCTATTTTTTTGTCTTCAGAGGGTACTGTTCTTTGGCCTTTGAAGTCAGCAGGTTGGGTTAAACTTTACCCATTTTAAAAACTAGTTGTTGCTCAATGATGCCTTGAAAACAAGCACTGGGAAATTTATCAGAGACTGACCTGTCTGTCTTCTTCCACTATGACTGCTTCTTTATTTTCTTCTGATACAATGAGACAAGTGGAGAACGATGATCTGAGCATGTTGATCACCATGTCATTGGAAAGAACGTCTAACTTCTTTACTTGGTCCCCTGTCACATTGGTAGAACCAGCAATTCCATAACTGAAAGACAGAAAAAAAGATCATCAGAAAATGTGTGTGTGAGAGAGTGTGTGTGTATGTGTGTGTGTTAAATGAAACTCTCAGGCAGTTTAGAATTAATTATGATTAGTCCCACTTCCCTTTCCTCTGAATTCAACATTTTTTCACAAGGTTCTAAACGAAAATGGGCAGGTAATACATATGCACATATGACACCAATCCTAGTTTATCTTGAACAGAAATTGCATCATAAAATCAAGCTTTTATAGACTTCCATGTTTTCTGACCTCCAGTACAGACATTTCAGAAGTGTCCCTCTCCCATTAACATTAATTGCAATTCAGCGTGCCATCTAAACTTTTGGACTGCAGTGTTCAACACAATTTGCCAAATTCCATGTGAGGTCACAATGGTTTCAGTGTGATTTATTTTAGACAAACCACAATTAATTTTTTCATGTCTGGATAACATAATCAAAATCAGAAGTGAGCCTTTCCTCTTTGGTTTTTTCGTTGATTGCAAAACTGAAGCTTAATGTAATGTCTGAATATAGCTATGGAGTATGTTCATATTTCCATATTCATATTTCATTTGTAACTCTCAAAATGTTAATATGACATTTTTAATTTTTGATGTAATCTTTTTAAAATTTTTGCTTTAACATCTTAGACCAGGGGTCAGCAACCTGCGGCTCTGGAGCCGTATGTGGCTCTTTCACCTCTCATCTGTGGCTCCCTGTCACTCAAAATATGCGTCACAACCACCAATGTGCAACACCGTCCATAAAACACGATTTATTGAGCTTTTCATTTATTGAGCTGGTCAACCCCCAGTAGACCAACCACGGATAAATCCAAGAAAAGAAAAAATTCAGAAGAAAACAGAACATTTAATTCAATTACATATGCTAGTTTTGTGGCCGCTCAAGAACTAGTCAGGCATAGGAAGGGTTTTGTGGCTCCCGGTGTTTTCTTTTCTGTGGGAAACTGGTATAAATGGCTCTTTGAGTGTTTAAGGTTGCAGATCCCTGTCTTAGACCAACTTTCTTCAACTGATGCCTTCTAGGTATATTAGGGCAACTGATAGCTTATGATATCCCAAGAAAATAATAATGCTCAGCATTGCACAGGTGAGCATTCTAAAAGTTGCACTTATCTGGCACCACATTTTCTACAACTTTCCCTAACCACCAATATTGCTCATTTACATCTTTTATATCTTTCTTCAGAAACTGGTGAAAACTGCAAGAGACATAAGCCACGTTTCACTACAATTAGCTGGGAATAACTATAAAAAGGTAAAAATAAAAGAATCCCATCATGTAATTCAGAATTCGGGCAATTAATTGTATCCCCCAAAATGTAGAGGGCGCAAGGGTGGTAAAAGCTAAGATGGACATATTTTTCGTAGTCTCCAGCCCACCATCGTTGAACAAGTAGTTTTGGCTGTTATTCAACAACAACAACAAAATAGACCCAACTTTTGCTTTCTGGTGAAAATCAATGGGACAGAGTAACGTATTATTAGCTGCCAAATGATGTAAATCTTTCAAATATTGCATGGATCAGTTGTTTGTTTGGTCCTTTCAGGTCATCATAGTACCTGACTAGGTGGCTCAGTGGCTAAGACACTGAGCTTGTCAATCAGAAAGATCGGCAGTTTGGCAGTTCGAATCCTTAGTACAGGTCTCCTGCCTGAGCAGGGGGTTGGACTAGATGATCTCCAAGGTCCCTTCCAACTCTGTTACAATTTAATAGGAATTAAATTGCTGTATGGCCGCAACAAGCACAATGACGCTGTGTGATGAGCCACTGTGGCGCAGTGGTTAGGTGCAGTACTACAGGCTACTTCTGCTGACTGCTGGCAGTTCGAATCTCATCGGGCCAGGGGTGAAATTCAGCAGGTTCTGACAGGTTATGGCGAACCAGTAGCGGAAATTTTGAGTAATTTGGAGAACCGGCAAATACCACCTCTGGCTGGCCCCAGAGTGGGCATGACCATGAGGATGCTGCAATGGTTGTGCAAAAAAGAGTCATATATCACTTTTTTCAGTGCCATTGTAACTTTGAAAGGTCACTAAATGAATGGTTGTCAGTTGAGAATTACCTATATACCTGTAAATTCAATCTTGCTCCAAGGCAGCATTGCTGTACAAATGAGCTAACAAGTCCTTGTTAGTTTTTCTTTTATAGAAAATTCTGCCTTAGCTTGATGTGCAAATTCAGCTGCTTTTTATAAACACTTGAATTATCGAACCTAAAATTTAAAATATTTAAAATTCACATAGGAATTCATATCGAAATAAGATCATGCTGTCCACTGTCCATATACACATGCAGATACAGGAGTATTCTCCAAGCTCGTGGTAAGATAAATCTACCAAGATGTTATCTGAATCAGATATTAACTTTACTCAAATACAAGAGGATCACCCATTAGCCAATTATTATCTGATGGCTCAACTTTGCTTGTTTGCTGATTGCACTAAAAGAAGGGCAAACATAAGCAAAGTTCTTCATTAAGAAATACAAAGTATGTCCACATAGATGTGCACATCAAGCAGGCAACAGCCATCTCTTCAGTTTGCCACATCCTGTAGGAGGTTGCCTTAAATGGCTGCACTTTCATCATAACTTGCTCCCAAGACAATGAACACAATTGCAGAGCATTTACACACACCTCAAAGTTACTGTTATTGAGCTTACCTTTTGCCTCCAATGAAAGCTGGGTGGTTGGGGTTCTATCTTTAACCTTCTATTGATCAAAAGCTTCTACACTGAGTGCTTCCCCCCCCCCCCCAATGTTCTGATATAATATTACACAATTTGTATCAAACTGAACTTATTTTTGTAATTACTAAATGATGTTAGACTTAAAGGAGGGTAAAACAAGACCAAAACTGCAATTGTACATCTATTTACCTGTTAAACAACCCTAATTTAAATGAATAGGACTTACTGAGGTGAAATTCCTGAATAAATGATACAAGTTAAATATATGAGCCTCAGATAGCTCAACAGGCTAATAGCCTGTTATTAAGATCCAACTGTCTGCAATTATTGCAAGGTTCGAGGCTCATGATCGACTCAGCCTTCCATCCTTTCTAAGGTAGGTAAATTGAAGACCCAGTTTGTGGGGGCAATAAGCTGACTTTGTATAAAATATACAAAAGTATGAAGGCTATTGCTTAATGCATTTTAAGCCGCCCTGAGTCACCGGAGAAGGGCGGCATACAAATCTAATTAAAAATTAATATATATATATATATATATATATATATATATATATATATATATATATATATATATATATATATATATATAATATATATAAGAAACTGATTTTCTAATGTCATATATATCCAACATTGAATACAGATTCCTTAACAGGAAACCACTTTTAACAGTTTGATTTTTGTACCCTAAAGGCCTAGGCACAATTTTAAAATAAGTAGGAAATCCTTTCTTCTTCCAGTCTTTCTTTCAATGAAAATACAGACTGAGTAATTAGATGAGAAAGGGCTGACTGTGGTTGGTTGAGATCTTGTACTACAATGTTGATATCATCATTCCCAGCACAACATCTTCAACATCTTCAAATTACAGGAGGGCAAAATAGATTAGCTGATATTCCAGGAAAGTTAAAAAGTACAAAAATTAGATTGATGAATTACAGAGTTTTGGCAAAATAAAAGAAGAAAGGTTGGAGTCCAATACTAAAAAGTAAACTACAGAAAATCAGAGGACAACATATAGATCCTAGTTGAGATGTCAGAAAAGCCCAGCTGAAGAATGGGTTCCAAACTCTGAACAGTCATTCAGTTAGGTTGCACTAAGTTTTCGGTTTGATGGATCCTGGTTAGCTACAGAATACAGAACGACTGTAAGGAAGGGGTATTTGGACATTGGACTCTAGAATAGATTCTAGAGTCATATTTTGGGGTACCATACCTATATTCTCCATCTCTTGGTTAGTCAAAACTTGATTGCAAATGAGAGGGGACAAGTAATAATGGATCACATGCAGACACTTCTCTCTGAAAATCGTGCAGTAAGACAGACACATCCTAGGAAGGAAAACAAGCTGCATAATTGGCCACACGTTTGCTCTCTCTTGGCAGTGGATATGGAGGACAAGATTTATATAGCTGAATGTTATGGCCATGAAATCCATCAAGTTTAATCCAGAGCCAGAAACAGGTTGAGCAATTAAAGGCAAGATTCACTCTGAAACTGTGAAAGAAGACAGCTGCGCCCTGAAAAATTCATATATCATACTAAGGCATAGTTATTTAATAATTTGTTGAATAAATCATGACTTCCTACTTACATATGTAACAGCAAGCTCCAATTTACAAATCATAACTGCTGAATTCGCACATCAAGCTGAGGCAGAATCAAATCATCCACAATATTGCATACCACAAAGTGTACACGAAGGACCAGGCCAATGATGGCTGTAAGTGTGCTTGCACATCCCATTTCTCAAAAAAAAAAAAAAAAAAAAAAAAGCCATCTCCTTTTGGGCCCTCTGCAAGAGAACTTTCTAGTTTAGTCACTTCTCCGTTTTGGGGTGGCTTCATCTGGAAGAGTGATGGGGCTTATTCCTGGTTGTCTAAGAGGAGAGTGTTGGTGGATTGTGGAAGGAGCCACCAACACAACTTCCTCAAGAAGAGAAAAATGAGGAAGGATTGGACACACAGAACAAAGGAAAGTGAACATGAGGCAATTCCAGTAGCTCTTTGGGGGGCTCCACATTCACTCCAGAATGAAATTGAGCAACTGAGAAAGAAAAGGTAACAGCTCAGGTGCCCTGTCATTTTTCCAGGCAGAGCAAGAAGTAGGGACAGCATCCTATCTCTCTCTGTTTCTAGCAACTACCTTCTGAGTAATCTAGCAGACTCCAGGCTCCTTCTGACACCTGGCAGAATCAGCTAGTCAAACACCTGTCCTGTCCTGTATGGGGAAGAAGACACTCCTGCTGCGTTTCATGAGAAAACTACAACCACGACGGGACCTTTTCGAAGCTCCCCATTTCGGAATCTCCATCAATGCTGAAAGACCACCCCGTCAGCCTCATTCAAGCAGCACCCTGAGTGTCAAGAGAAACCCGGGAGAAGATGCGGGGGGTTCATCGCCCGGGCCGTGCCCGTTGGCTTTGCCAGCCGGAGACTTTCTGCAAACTTACAGGTTGGCAATGCCCGCCTTGCGCACGGCGGTGGAGATGGCTTTGACGGCCGTGCAGAGCGAGTTGAGCAGCTGAGTGAGCTCTCCGGTGCCCCGCGCTTTCCTGCCTCCCTCCATCACGAACCGGGTCACAGTGGTCACATTGGTGTCGAAGGTGGACCGGTCTGTCATGATGGCAAAACGGCTGTGGTGTTGGCGCTGGACGAGGAGGAGGAGGAAGAAGAAGAAGAGGAGGACGCAGTGGCCGTTCCGAGTCCTTTTGAGAGGGGAAGGGCACGATTGGCAACGGCGGAGGCCGTCCCAACGCTTTCCCGGGTCCACCTCCTTTACTACGCGGAACTAGCGCCAGCCGCCCACTCCGCAAAGGGGGAGTAGGAGAGGAACGCCGTCTCCTCCCTCCAGCCGTCCAATCTTGAGAAAGGGGTGGGGAAGCCCCATTCCGAGCTAGGAGTTTCGTGGCTTTCGCGGAATAATCGCTGTGTTGCTTTCGATCTTCGGGACTACCCGACCCGAGGAAAGACGCGGGAAAACGGGTCGAGCGAAACAGGACCGATCAGGTTCCCTAAGAAAGTGAGGAAGGGGAAGGAGAGAGGACACACCACCGATTACGAAGTTTGATTACCAGCGTGCCTACCGTCCCTGTCCTAATATTTCTTTTTACTTACTCTTTTCATGTATTCAAATTATGTTTATACTTTTACCTGTTTTCTTATATATGCTTGACCAATAAACTTATGATTATGATAATTTAAGACACGACTGTCACGCTAAAGCCATCCACACAATTCACTTTATAGCTTAATATCGCGTGGGAATCAGCCCTTCGCCTCCTTTCTGCCCTTTAAAGAAAAAGGGTGTCCAACCTTGGTAACTTTCAAAGGCTTGTGGACTTCATCTCCCAGAATTCCCCCAGCCAGCCATGTTGATTCATATGCTGGCTGGGGAATTCTGGGAGTTGAAGTCCACAAGTCTTTAAAAGTTACCAAGGTTGGACAGCCCTGCCCTATAGGTTTCTGAATACAATAGCAATTTAGATCTAATTTGATTGGGGACTCGTTGCTTTAAAAAAAAAAAGAAACCTCAAGAAAAGAAATTAACCAATGAGAAATAATAATGTGCAGAAACTCCGCCTTGAATATATTCTACAGACATAATATCCGTTCCGCTTTCTGTTTGTATAATAGTGTGCATGGTTGTATCTACTGTCCCAAGTGGGGAAAACTGCGTACAACATACGTGCTTCTTGAATGAACCTATTTTTCTGAGTTCACATACCAATTAAATTCAAAAAGAGCCGCAAACAGTAACCAAGATTAACATTACAAAGTTTGACATGGATTCTGTGATTGATCAGATTAAAGCCAATCACCTTCTCTGTGTGGCTACTGTATCAGACCTGAGCTACAAAAGTCAGACAAGAACAGGAAAAAGATACAGAATATTGATAGCTGCCACCTAGTGCCTTTTTTTTTTTTAGTTTTGCAGTTGTGATCTTATCGTTTTGTTTTTATGGTAGTATTTTATTGTATTACTTAACCTGCATACACAATAAAAATTTGGCAGTAAATATGAAAAAAACCCAATTCATTTAAAAAACCTAGTATCTATGTGCATACCATAATAATGTATAGCAATTTTTTTTAATGCTTTGATGCTTGATGATAGGCCAAGGAAATGGAACTCAGTAAGCCTATTCTTTTAAAAGGTTGGACCAGCAGTGTGAAGGACATGAAGCAGTGGGCTCTGAGTAGCAGTGACACCAAGTAATACCTAATGGGCATTATCAGGCCCTTGTGTGTCTGGAGATTACAACATTGTTCCATAGGTGGCCATATGCAAGGCCCTATTTGATGTTGCAGTGAAGAGGAAAGCTTTAGGTGGTGCTCAATGTATTATCCTTCCAGTTACATGGCTGCATCTCTCACTGAGCTGCTTATCCTCGTTGCGGGAATGGTTATAGATTATCCCAGGGTCTTCCAGTACTTGGAAACACGAATTTATTCTCTCTGATGGGCTCTCTATTAGGCTAGCTTAGCAGCATCAAGTTTCTGGGTGTGCAGCTAACGAGTAGGCTAGCTTGGTCTCTCAACAGCGAGACACTGGTGAAGCGGGCATAGCAGCACCTTCATTTTCTGCATCGCATGAGAAAAAAACATCTTCCTCCCCCTGTCCTTACCACTTTCTATACAGGGACAATCAAGAGCATCCTGTCATATTGCATTACAATCTGGTTTGGAAGCATTATTGCTTCAAACAGAGAGGCTGTGCAGAGAGTGGTGAGGATCAGTAGTGGGTTTCAATTTAGTTTGCTACTGGTTCGCTCGTGCTCGTGTTTGCACACACATCACTTCTGCGCATGCATTGAAGCGACTGGGCAGATGGGAGGAGCCTCCCACTGCTGCTGCTACTACTGGTTCACCCGATCTGGGGCGAACCAGTAGCAACCCACCACTGGTGAGGATGGCAGAAAAGATCATTAGTAGTTCACTTCCATCTATCCAGAACATAGCATAAAAGCAATGCTTGAGCAGGGTCCGCAGGATTGTCTGGGATGCTACACATCCTCTTTACAATCTGTTTTCCTTGTTACCTTCTGGGATGAGGCTTCGTGGTACCCAAAGCAGAATATCCAGATTCAGCTACAGTTTTGTTCCATACAGTATCAACCTTGTGAACTCTCAAGTTTCATCTTTCTGCTGTGTAGTCAAAATGGACAGTGATTAATATTTATATGTATGTATGTACATACACATACACACATATATGTGTATATGTGTGTTTGTGTGTGTAGCATGTGTATAGGTGTGTTGTATATGTATGTGGGTAGTATATACTTTCTGTGAGAGCAGACAACAAAATTTCATTTTTTGATCATAAAGGTTTATCTTATCTTATCTTTAGCTCAAAGCAGATGAAACAGGATCTGACATTTCTATCAGTCCTTTGTCATGAGAAGATCAATTCCTCATGATGATGGTTTCCCAACATCAAGGTCTTTTTCAATGAATCCTCTCTTCTCATTAGGTGGTCAATATATTTGAGCTTCAGCTTCATTAATCTGTCCTTCCAAAGAACAGTCAGGGCTGATTTCCCTTTTAGTCATTTACAAAATGCTTTGAACAGTATTGAAAGCATTATAGAGAATGGCAAGCATATTTATGTTTATATAGGCTTGGCTTTCTTCTTGAAATAAATCTTGGTCAATAATTCAAAATGTGTTAATTCATTACACACATTTGTACTGAATTAGTAGTTTTGTGCTGGTCGAAAATGAGTGATTTGAAATGAGGTTTCTGGAATAAATCTAGCTAAGCTAACAGTTTAATATAATCAAGATCTTAAAATTAAAGCAGAGTGGAATAAAGACATTACAAATAATTGTAAAACATCCTAGCCCCTTAGCATTTTCACCTCAGACTAAAACTGAATTGCTCCCTCCCTCCCACCCTTCCTTCCTATAATTTAGGAATGCTTGATCTCTCCAATTTGTCTACAAATGTCATGAAATATCTCTATTTGCAGTTCAGCCACATGATCATCTCTTTAACTCTAAACAGCAATCTTAAATACAATTTCAGTACTGAAAAGTCAGGGTGAATTAGAACTTTTCCATAGGTGTGATACTTTTTCAATTTACCCTAGTTCTATGGGTTATATGCAATCTGAGGAAATTAATTGTCTTCTCAACAAATGTGAGGGTATACACTTAATACTTGTTTTCTTGAACTTTGTTGTTATTACTTTTGTATAAATTATAAATTCCAAATAAAGATTAGCAATGCAATATTTTGCAATTCACAGATGGGCAGGAAAGGAATGGGAAAAAGTGAATAGTCCTGTAACCTTCTTAGACTGAAAAAACCATGCCATTGCTCTCTTTCATTTATTATTTATTTACTAATATAATAAACAACGTTTCCATCATTGCAGTAAATATAGGTGCAAGGAAGATCTTTGCACATTTTAAAAACAGTAATATGTTATAACTCAGCATTTCATGGGAGCAAAATACTATTAGCATGAGAGTCTTAGTCAAGACCTACAGTATATTTTGTGCAAGAAGCCCAAGCACATGCAACCAACACAAAGGCAATGTACATTGAAGTTACACTGTTTTTAAACAGATGTAAACATATGTTTCTGTTTAATGTATATGTTTATACATTTAAACATATACAAATGTATATATTTGTATATGAGCAATATGTATTAGCATTGTGGGAGAAATTGTGTTATCCCTACAGCAGAGGGCAGTACCTAGCAACATAAACTCATCAAAAAACGCTAAACAGTCTTAATCTGGTAGATCATCAGAAAATCCCAGCACTTTTAGTTCGAATGGGAAGTTGAAAAATCATCATAGAAGATAATAGCTAATCATTTCCATACTTTTGCATATACAGATGGATGGATGGATGGATGGATAGATGGATGGCATAAAATAGATGATAGAATGAATGATCTATGCAATCAGTATTATCCTTATTAGGAATCATCAAACATAGATAGCCAGAGGTTACACAGTAGGCTACAAACTCTCTCCTGAGACTTGAAATCATGGGCTTTGTACTTTTGATTAAAAAAAAAAATACATTGCATTTATTTTTGGAGCTATCCAGTTTTTGGCACTCAAGAGCTGTGGGAAGAGATTTATAGAATTTATCAGAATGATATATACAGCCCACTTTCCTAGACATTATCAGAGCAGAGAAATCGAATTCATGTTGTGCTCCTATGTTTGGACACAAGTGATGTCACTCTGCCGTAAAGTTCTGGTAACTTCAACCCCACTATCACTTCTTCTCTGTTAATACTATAAGAATTAGGTCCAGGTTTTTTTTCCCCCCAGTATAGCTGCCCCTCTAGTTCCCTCTTCTACCCTTGGGATGACAAAATTGTCAGCTAGGTTGGTCTGGAACCTGTTCGATCTCCCACTTCTTGCAGGGTTTGTCTCTGTTCTAGGTCCTTCTGTTTTGTTATTGTTATTCCATAATTTTTTAAATTAATAATTAAAGAATCTATAGCCTTCCCCCTCTGTTTATGGATCAAATTAATTTGGAATCTGATCAAAAATTCCACATGTACCTTCCATCCTTCCTTGCAATAAAAATGCAGCAATAATTAGTTAAATAATTAAAAATAGGCTAGCATTTAATGATAGTCCCAATCAGTTGCTTCACTTTGATAAAACCAGCTCTTGTCTTTAGGGATTATAATAATACATAAATTGGAAGCTCCGGCACAACTATGTTGTGTTCAAGTATAATATGGAAATGTGGATTTTATTTCTTAGCATGCTTTTTCTGTGGCATTTGATGAAATGGACTTGAATGCTATAATGATTTGCTAGGCTATTAGGCCATAGGTACCATGGCAGGGTTTTTTGGGAAGGCAGGTTGTGGTATAATAATATTATTTTGGTATCTTTTGAAATATATGTTACATTTTAAAAATCAAAAATAGCATATAAACTTCTCAAGAGCATGTCACATTATAAAACATGCCATATATTTATGTTCAAGAAAAATTGAAAAATCGGAAAAAGCCACTGTGAGCACCACTTACTTTATAGTATTAACTTCAAGGAGAAAGAAAGTAAAACTTTTCCAAGGTAAAATAAGTAAAATACAAAACGTGTTGAACATAACAAATATATGATATAAATCTGACTATTATAACAACCCTAGCATCTACCTCAGCCTCTGACATGATGTTTCCTTTAACCAATCCTTTCAAGTTCCTTAAGGCCTAAATGTCTCCTTGGTATGCACCTGGAAGCTATACATATCTAAACGATCTGGGAGTCAAAATATTTACTTCAAATACTAAGCAACCAGTTAGTCATTCATTTCCCCTTCCCATAATTTGAAAAAAATCTTGGTTTGTGTTCATATGATTGATGGGAACATGTCAATGTTCAGTTTATACACTCATAACACTAGAGGTTTCTGTGTGATACTAATCTATAGATCCTCCTGTTTAAATTAACACAGAAAGTGGAAGTATTTTATTCTTCCTTATTTATGGAGAGGGTTATGAATGTCAGTATTGTTTGAGGGAAAGCAAAGGCAGTGACTGATATGTGAATCAGGTCTTAAAATTTGCTAGAAAAGTTGTGGCAAAATAGGATTAATAGGGGAGACCACCAGGTGGCATTTTCTTAAAATTACAAATATAAGATTGAGCAAATATTATGAGATTCATTCAGCCGTAATTGTGGAACTGTACAAATTGTGCAAAATTTGATATTTGTCAATTCTTTTTTAAAAAAATTATAATAGTTACATCCCGAAGAACCATATTAGTCTCATAATCAGAGAAGGTTTATGCTTGTATCTAATTAACAATACCCAAATATTTCAAGATGCTGTAGAAATTGGACATTAAAAAATCAGGTGAATGAGTGATAAACCAAGAGATATGCTGCTTGAATAGCAAGACCTAAAGTTTAAGGTCATAGGGAATATCTGGCTGGAAAATTCTGGGAGTTGAAATTCACATGTCTTAAAGTTGCCAGGGTTGGACATCCCTGCTTTAAATAATATGCCTTTGGTTGTCGATAAGGAAACTCTTTGGATCCTGGAAGATTTAAAGTACCTTTTAGAGCCCATGTTCTATATTTCCAATAAATTTATTCCATGCTCTGTAGATTTGTAAAAAGGAGACCATCATAGAATAATATTTCAAGATGGTTATGTATTGTTCCTTGGTTTTCTTTTCCTAAGTGCCAGCCAGTTATTAATATTAGCCAGCAAAATAAAGTAGTGTTGAAAACCTTTGATACAAGCCAGAGAATAGGGGATAGGGAAAAACAGAAATCCATATACTATATTCCATGACAGACAGGAGCACATCTAACATGTCTGGTTGATCACATTCATATTTAATTTTTCAGCAGAAGTTGAAAAATAAAGTATAAGAGACAACATAATTAAGTAAAACGTGTTGCTTCTGATGCTGATTCAGTCTTTCTTTCATTTTCTACCGTTATGATAGCAAAAGGTCAGGATATGAAATGCCAAGAACATCCCCAGCTGATCTGCGTTCATCCTGGGAATGCATCAACAGTCATAAAATTTTAAACAGCTACGGTAAATCTCTTTGCAAATAATGCCTTCGTTTTTACAGTAAAACCTCTGATGAAATACATAAGGCTTCTTTGTTATTTGAGGCCAGTTAACCCTTAATATAGGACATTATATTTTATCTTCCTGAGCTGGATACCTTTGCAGCTTTATGACAGCTTGTTTGGAAGAGAAAGCAGCATGGGAAGAGTTAACATGAGATCACAAGCCATTAGCCAAATTTAGTTCCCATCACCGTAGGATGAGTAATTGAATTGTTCTCTGGTCAAAACATTTATCTGCAGCTCTTTGCTTGCAGCTGTCTAAAATGCCAGTTTGACATTGTTCAGAGTGGTCTTTTTAAGACTCTAGCTCCACTCAGGCCAGGGTTGATCAAAAATTATAATCGTATAGCAAGCAGGAAACATAGTTTCCCTAAGTAATGAACCTAAATAAATGGAAGATGAAAGATACTGATTCATCATCGCTGTGCCTTTGTTTCTCTTACAAGTGGCAGGCAGAGACTGTTCCTTTAGGCCAGGGTTGGAAAACCTTTTCAGCACGGTGTGCTGAAACAGGAGTGAGTGCCTGCATGCACACCTATGTGCCAGAAACCGGAAGAGCAGATGATCTTTCGGTGTCCAGCATGCACATGCATGCCGGCCACCTGGTCTTCCGGTTTTTGGCATGCATGTGTGCTGAAAGACCAGATGAATGGTGCTGCGCTGGCCTTTTGAAGGTCCTCATGCCTCCCTGCCCACCCCCTGCCTAACCCCCAGCCCCCTTGGGGTGGCAGGACATACCCACTGATGACCCGATTCCACAGCCCTGGACAGGGAGAGAAAGTTGGGTGGGGAATGCCGCCTCCCTCCGCTGGAAAGCCAGCCGCACTCTGGAAAGCCAGAGCTCCTTCCCAGCCTCAGAAGGAAGGGATGTCAGTATTCCTGGGCTCGGGTTGGGGAGCCAAGCAGGCGGGAGACCTTTGCCCCAACTCTGGCCAGGATGAAGCGCCCCCCCCAGCCCACCAAAAAGAACAAGCCAGTACAACTCACACCTTCCCAGTCGCTTCCCAGCTGGCGCACCTCTTACCCTTCGGTGGTGTCACCATGCGTGAGGAGCTGCACTCTCCTCTGGCCCTCCTGGGGCAGTTCGCCTCCCTGACGGCAGCTCCTCCTCCTGGCTGCTCCAGCATTTCACTGCTCACGGCGTAGGAGCAGATGGTGGAGCAGCCAGCCACTCAGCCAGCAAACGCTACCATACTGCTCCATGCACCCGAGCCAGCCAGGTGCTCCGGACTGCAGATGTGCATTGGTGCCGAAGGCTGGAGGGCTGGGGCTGTGCAAGAAGCCCACTTGGGTGGGGAAAGAGGGAAGCCCTAGCCTGCCCGTCTTGGCTGGCAGCTCTGGTCCCCTTGCTCTTCCAGGTTTTGGCACGCCAGCCAGATGGTTTTCACATGTTTGGGAGCGCCGGAAACCAGAAGAGCAGTTGCTCTTGTAGATGATCTTCCGGTTTTCGGCACATGCATGTGCATTGGGCAGCTGGTCTTTGCGCATGCATGAATGCCAGAAACTGGAAAAGCAGGGAAACCGGAAGATCATCTTCCTGGTGCACACATGTTCACTAGGCAGCTGCTCTTTAGGTTTCTGGCACTCCCACGCACACGAAGACCAACTGGCCGGTGTGCTGGAACCCAGAAGAGCAATGGGCGATGGCTCGCATGCCTGGAGAGATGGCTCTGCATGCCACTTCTGGCACTCGTGCCATAGGTTTGCCATCATGGATTTAGGCTATGTCTCTCATTTTCATCTATGGGAAAAGACAATCAAGAAAAGGACAAGGCCCTTCAGATGTCATGTTTTTCTTAGACAGGACCAGGGGTGAAATCTAGTCGGTTCTATCCGGCTTGGGCGAACCGGTAGCAGCAGCTGTGGGAGGCTCCGCCTACCCATGAAGACGTCATGATGTCACTTTTTGTGACTTTTTAAGCCTCTGTGCATATGAAGGCTTTGCGCATGCGCAGATGACAGCGCACGCACATTGGTGAACCGGTAGGGAAATAAGTCAATTTCACCCCTGGACAGGACCCAACGCAACTCAAAAATAAAGTAATGGCAAAAATGATCTGGAATAACAATAAAAGAAGCAACAAATCTTAGTGTAGTTTTTAACCAACTTGAAGGGGGTTAGGTAAGACTTTAAAACATTAGAGAAAGGCCCAATGAGTGAAGCACAAGTTTTTAATATTTACCTTAAAAAGTAGCCTGCCTCTCTAGGATTGCCTGGAAATGATACTGTCCTTATATAACATGGGCATGGCATGCTAAAGGATTGGTAGATTCACTTCACTTTGGTTCCTTTCCTTTCCATCAAAGATAAACTGGTGGGAATCATCTGTCAAGCATTCTTCTTAAAGGATGGAAAAGATGGAGAGTTTTGATAAAAGCTATCTGGCAAAACTCTTCTAGCTTTCTGCAAGTATTTTGTGGGACCCTCATATACTGATGACTGGTGGAGAGGGCACTGTGTCATGAAGTAGCACAGAAACATCCAAATACTACCATCCTACATTATTTCATTCTTTTTGAACAAAGAAGCTATGTTTGGTGTGCAAAGCTTCCTTTAAATGGAAGAACTTAGTTTGCTCCATAGTATTTCATTTTTCTCTTTCTTTAAACTATTCAGTTTTATTTTGTTGAGTTCATCACCAATCTCTGCAATGTTTGCAGTTATATCCAATGCACTCCAACAGTTCTGGTTGTATTCCTGTCTTAATTAGCTACCGGTAGTAAGCTCTTTTCAAGCATTCTCTTTCTTTGGGTTTTCTTTAGTGGCCTCTATCTAACCCTGGAACAAGCCAGCTACAGCTGTCATAGCTGTTTAACTTGGCTAGCTTAAAATCAGAATCCACCCTTTTTAAAAAATTGAGAATGGAATTATATTGTATTATCATTTCTTGTGGATGATTGGTCTAAATATGGAAAAGGAGTTGTAAATTCTGATGTACTGCAGCTGTAAAAAGCAAGAATGGAAGTTTTTAATAGGGGACTGAAGGTTGTTTTTTCAGTCTAGTTGAGTGCTAGATTATAGCACTCAACTAGAGTGCTATAATAAAGGGTAAACTTAATCTAAAACTTAATTGTTTGTATATAGAGATTCTTTAATAATAGAGATTTTTTAATAATAGATTTGGTATATAATTAATTTCAGGTCTCAGTCTGTACATAGACTAGGAAACTGAAATATGATTGTCTTCCTTCTTTGTTCCCAGTGTGAATGGGATAAGAAGTTTTTAAAAAGTATGGTCTAATTCCGTGTTGGCGAACCTAGCACATACATGCCAGAAGTGGCACACAGAGCCCTTTCTGTGGGCATATGCGCCATCATCCAGCTCAGCCAGCTGGTTGTTGGGTTTCCGAGGTGCGCATGCACACTGGACATTGGATTTCTGGTGCTCTGGCGTGTGTGTGCTCCCTCCGGTTTGGGCACTCTGTGCCAAAAATGTTCGCCATCACTGGTCTAATTCATACTGAACACTGAAACAAGCCTTTTAATCCTGATTTGTTAAGCAGCCAATAGTGCCCAAGTTCACACATAACATTAAACTGTAATGGGTGGATATATCAAGACAAGCCTTTTTTTTTAAAAAATGGCTTGTATTATAGACCATAGAAAATATTACTCTTAAATCCAGCAAACTGTTATTTACATTGTTTCATGATGACTGGAGTACTGGAGTACTGGACTACAAAGTACTTTGTCAGGTACTTTGCTCCATTCTTACTATTCTATTTTCATTCCTTTATAGAGATGCAACAATTATTTTTTCATTAAGCATTTATTTGTATCTCATATTTATTTTTATGAATAACTCAAGATGGCAAATATATCCAATACACCTTTCTCCTCCTACTTTTCTCCACAACAACAATCTTGGGAAGTTGGTAAGGTGAGAGAGAGTGACAAAGTCTGTCTGTCAAAGCTAGGTCTCCCTTGTATCTGCCGATACCTCTCTCTTGTATGGGCATTGAACTGTATGGGATACAGAAAAAAGATTATGATCCATAAAATTTATGCGGTTGTGTTTCTCCTGAATGTATGATTCCCATTTTCTCGGGTTTACTAGCCAGCTGCGAGTAGAATCCCCCGAACAAAAAGCAGATTCTAACCCAGCACAACAATCTGGGTCTTTGCTTCGTTAACTTTCGCTTGTCGAAATCACAACTGCTCTGGGAAAACAAGCAAGGCAAAGCCGCCCCGTTGAGTTACAACCGGGTGGGCGGGGCTTAATCCTTGACGTCATCAAGCGCAGCCTTCGCCGCTGACACCCGAGGCGAGCGGGGTGAAAAACACAATCAAAAAGTCGCTGGTGGTGCGCCAGGTAAAGAGCGGCACGCGCTGTGGATGGTTGTAGCGCGGGGTACGGGGTCTTCTTGTGACAGGGCGGCCTCTGGCCGGTTCCATCACTATAAAGGAGGGGGGGAGCGGCGGGAAGAGTGTGGAAATATTGCTGGACACAGCCCCCCTTTATTCCAATCTGGTCATAATTTCCTTTCCCCATTTCACTGTGGAGGACCCTCTGTCGTCTTCTCCCTCGCTCTACCTTCCTGAACTGGCCTGTCCAGAGAGGAGCCTTCATTTGTCTCCCCCTATCCCAACTCAAATCCGATGAGCTTATCGATCTAAAGGACGGACTGGGTAGGGCGTGCGCAGAACCTTCTGTGCCGGGCACCGGACAGGGGGTCGGTAGAGCACCAGGTGCTGCCCGTGGAAAGAGTGCGATCGGTCGTCTTTGTTCATTCCCCGACCCGGTTCTGTCACGACACTTACTGTCTGCCTGAATTCGCGGTGGGGATTTCGGTTGAACCAGCCGGAGAGGGGCCGGGAAGGAAGGAACAGCAGTTCCTGGCAGATGCTTTCTGACAGCCACAGGATGCTTACCTTTTGTGCATCTCCTCCTCTTATTCTCTGGGCAATGCATTGGATGGACGGGGGCTAACTGGGGCTCTGCAGAGGGAGAAGGGCAGGGGGCTGAAGAACTGGTGATATGCCCTCCACCTGCCTATTCATTCTCATTCTCTCTCTCATATGCACACACACAACATAAACACACACGGTCTCTCTATTAGTTATGTTCTCCCCACTTATGGACCCACAAAGCAACCAGTTCCCTATTTAGCTCATGTGTTACATAAATCCTAGCATGTGTTGTTCCTTTAGGTGTCGTTTTGGAAAATCAGGTTCCCTGAGTTGTTATGTGGGGCGAGCTTAACTTTCCAGTGTAGAAGAAAGGATGAGTAAAATGTTCTGGCGCATATTCTTTAGGGGAGCATTTGTCATCTTTGTGGAATCACTTGAGTAGAATGCAGTCACGCTAAATTCCCTCCATGGCAGATCTTGCAAAAAGCAAAGGGATAAGGGGATGAAGTTGCATTGCCCAGGAAGAAACGTGGGTAATCAACAAGAAGGAAGTAGAAGCAAGACCCTTCATATATTTCATATATAACGTGGGAAGTGAAAAGGACTCTGGAAGAGTCTGAAGACTTCTGGGCTGATAGTTCATCCTGTTCTTTCCCATCTGCTAGGAAGAGGAGAAAAAGTGTTTATTATCAGTGACTAGAGGCCAGCAAAGAGTTAGTGTTCCCTGCAATTCTCTTCTGTCACCTAGGGATTGTCTAGATTTTTACATGCTGATATCATGGTCCTAAGACTTAACATATTGATTGTAATAAAAAGTACAGACATTTTTGGTGAAACTGATGCTTTCTCAGCTTCTCCATGAAGTTTCGGCTTTCTGTCTGCTTGCACTTGAGTGTCATTCCAGTAGTTTCAACCACTTTCACATGGAGTGCTACTTTTAATTGCTTTTTTGAAGGAATTCACTTTCCCTTCAATGCAAATTTTTTATGTCTCTCTAATTAAGTACTCCAAAGGCACTGAAGAACAGCTTACCTACAACTATTAAAAAGGAAACTGCTTTTACCCACAAATTTATGATCTAAATATTAATATGGTTTGGCCTCCAATTCTATAAAACTAACATCAGGGATTGGTGGATAATAATGTCAGTAGCAAAAGTAGAATAAAAACCTAATTCTGATTGCCATTCCAGGAAGTAATTTGACCCTGTCTTTTTAAAATATATATATAGTATATCGCTATATATCTCTATATCTTTATCTCTATCTCTATCTCTGTCTCTCTGTCTGTCTATCTATCTATCTGTATATGCTTTCAAACTGCAGTTCGAAAACATGCAAGTGCGAGTAGATAAATAAGTACCAGTTCGCTGGAAAGGTAATGGCGCTCT
Organism: Masticophis lateralis; assembly: GCA_030761175.1. Classification (NCBI taxonomy): domain Eukaryota; kingdom Metazoa; phylum Chordata; class Lepidosauria; order Squamata; family Colubridae; genus Masticophis; species Masticophis lateralis. The sequence goes on from JAUDYJ010000002.1 coordinate 222,150,299, forward strand.
GTGTGTCATGCTGGCCACATGACCATGGAAATGTCTTAGGACAGCACTGGATCAATGGCCTTGAAATGAAGATGAATATTGCCCCCTATAGTCGGCAATGACTAGTGGGTTAAAATCCACAGGGACTCCTTTATCTTTACATGTGTATATGTGTATGTGTGTGTGTGTGTATGTGGATATATGTACTGGTATGTATTTACACACACACACACACACACACACACACACACACACAGGGTATATCCATGGTTTTAAGGTGTAGTATATTATTGATTGATTGATCACATTTGTGGACTTTCAGCGGTTTATAATATGCAATGAAACAGGATAAATAAAAACTCCCAAAACCAGTAAAAGATAGAAAACCATTTAATTAATAAAACCAAATCATATCCTAGCTAAGATGGAATCAAGGGCCAGATGCATTCTGGAATGTTTTGAGCAGCTTTTAAAACGCAATCAAAATGGAAGCTCTCCTGATACTTGGCTGGGTATCTGTTGGGTATCTGTTCCATAGGACCACTCTAGCCATAAAAAACAGTACCACTATGCCTCACTTCCTCCCTCACTTCCATAAAATGGGCATCACTTGCTGTTTCTCCCATGTAGATGATGCCAATGAGAGAATATTCTGTAGCTAACCAGGTACCAACCCATGTTTTTCTACAACAAAGTAGTGCTGATTTCAAAATAAATGACATGGTTCATATGGTGCAACAAGTAATAGTTTGCTTAATAATCTACAATTGTTGAACATTTGTTTTATTTGCTACAACTTGCTTGAATCCTAATGGACTTTGGGTTTACTACAACAAAATCAAATGCAAAAGACTAAATTTCAGCAATAGTTAATATTATAAAAAGTCATCAATACACATCATAGGGACTCTTAAAACTTGACTAATCTAAGTGCCGAATGAATGTTGAAACAAAGTTGTTTTAGCTTCCTTATGCAAAAGGAATACCTACCTAAGTTTATTCAAGGCGCTAAATCATAAACTTACAAAATTATAAAAAATCATTTTACATTCTAAGCCAAAATGTATCCTTTGGGCATCTATCGTCTACATTGCTATTCTCTTGGAAGTGCAGCAAGAGAGGTTAGGGTTTATCATAGTTATTCAAAGGGAATAGGAGGTAATGAGTTAGCTGATCATACATCCTGTGCTATCTATTAATTTATATTCTCATATTGAATTGTGTTCTCATAAGCACTGAACTACAGACACGCTATCTCCATTTTAACCTAGCCCACGTGTGAATCTAGCCCTTGTATAGTTCAAAGTGTACAAACTCAAAAAATGAATTGAATAAGCACACACTGGTAAATGTATGGAATGCAGCCATTGTTTGAACGATAATGTAATTATTTTGGCTTTGACTTAGCATATTTTCTGAATGCAGCCAATGTGGTTTGTAAATAAGAGTTTGTAATTCCAACTTGTTGTATGAAATCTTACAGCAGTTTATTCCATAAAGTACAGCTAAGCAAAGCATGTTGTCTGAACCTAATTTTACAGTACTAAACTAAACAGCTAAAGGGAAGAAAACTCAAATAGAATTTGGTTTTCAGTAGAGTGGACTTGATTCCTAATTCTTTCTCTTTTTGTGCTGCAGCTTGATGGAATATGTCTTTTTGACAGTCTTTGTCAAATAACTAGACAAGCCTTGGCTGTCTTTTGTCCTCAATTTCTATTTCCAATCTCTTGTCCTTAGCTTGTGTCAAGCTAAGCCCAAGAACAATGTGTAATATATTCAGCCAGGGTTCACTTCTTTATTTGTTTATACGTAACAGATAGAATCTTGCCAGATTACACCCTTACTACCCTCAGCCTAATAAATATACCCTGGGAGAGTCCAAGGTTTAGCTATTTAAACTCTTTTTCTCTGTCTCCTATCAATCTCTGTGCTGTGCTGCCTCTTGTCTCCCTTTCCTCATTTCTAGAATGTGCTGTCTCCTTCCTAGGAAATTGCAGCTCTGTATAGCCCTTCACACCAATTCCCCCCTTCTGCCCCCTGAATACGGTTAATATGTGCTGTAATAACAATATATATGAATATATTCCCTAACATTGGCAGCTGTGAATGAAGTAGTGAGGACGGTATAGAATTACTGTGATTTATTTCTTGCTTTTAGATCAATTTAACAAGACCTCGTCTTAAAATTAAATGCCAGTAGATTTTGATGTCATCAAATGAATAATAACTACCTAGGATATGGTTTTGCAGTATTCTTTCATGGTAGACAATATTATTAGAAAAACTACACTAATTGCACTAAAACTATCCAGCCACATAGATCATAGCTTTAGGAAACAGACACTGAAATTCTCCAGCTCTGAGGAGTCTTGTAATATATATTTCTATGTGTTTATGTATGTATATTTCAAAATATTTTTAGGTCACATCCACATGGCTTTAATTTAAAGGATTGGCTACAGCGTTTCAAAATGCTCAGTTCTTGAATGAGCACAGATGCTTTTAGTGTATTTTAGCCCACTCTGGTTTCCATGGCCAGTAAAACCAGTGTGGTCACCGTGGTCTGCATGCTTGGCTCCTTGTTTTGAACACTGGGGATCAACGGCTGCTGGCATTCTTTATATATTTTCCAGGCTTGTTAAAAGTCTAAACTGGATGGAAAGTTTACATGTCATATCTTTATATGATCACTAAATATTACCATATATGCATTTCTGTGGTTTTGGATTAGTGTGTGAATTCAGCCATTGCCATTTATAAATAGCGGTATATGGCTTGTATTAACTGTGTATCCAACCTTTTATCTTTTACTCAGAGAACTGTGGCTAAGAAAACTAAAGTTTATTTCTGATTTAACATGGTGGTGCTTTGCATGAAAGGGTCCTTAGGCAACTAACTTAGAGAGTTAGAATCTCACCCTTCCTGAGCAAAACAGTGACCGACAGAAATATATTTTATGTGCGATGTGCAAATTCTTTAGAAAAAGTCTTTTTATTCAATAGGAATGCATATGAACGACAGTATATTGTTGTGGAAACAAGTTTGTGCTGCTGCTATGGAAGCTGCTCTCAACGGTTTGCGTTCAAAGCCACTTTATTTTGTAATGTTCTGAAGCACCTCTTTCTGAAAGATTTCCATAGTTTTGGGTAACTAATGTACTCTCTGCTGGATAGATCTGCAATGGAGACCCTTTTGTTTCTGACACTGTTGAAAGGGGGGGGGGGTTCCTACAAGTAATTGCTGCTTCTGTGAGCAACATGAAGTCTCTTATGTACATAATACATAGTGTTATAATTGCAGCATAGGAATGTGAAGTGTCACGTGCTTCTTAGATACACATTGAAAAATACGTTTAAAAATGGCCGAAAGAAATGAAAGAGGAGAAATGAACCAAGAATTTTCTTTTCACAAATGAATTTCAGTTACTCAACTAGTCTGTACTTCACTCCCACACATTTAATTTATAAAACGGAACACATGCAATTTAGTAGTGATTTGAAAATAAAGTCACCAACCATTACAAAAATAAAATAAAATAAAATAAAAAGATCATATGGTCTGCTTTTTGTTCAATTTAACCACACGTAAGCTAGAACATAATGTGTTAGTAATGCATAAAGCTATCCCAAAGATACTTTTTCCAAACGGCAAAAATGAAGCTTTTTGAATAAGAGGCAAAACATTTTCAAAGAAAAAAAAAACAACCCCAAAGTCCCGTTGCCTTTTGGAAAAAGCATCTTTGGGACAACCATGGCCTGGATGATTGAGATATAGACCCACAGTATATAGTATACTGGTTTCTAAAATTACATTTTTGCCTGATTAAGTACTAAACAAGTTCTGATATCAACTCAGTAACAGAAAATTATATATATATATTGTTTGAATTTGAAAAAAGGAAAATAAAAACCGAACTCTAGATCTTTATTTTGAAAAGCAAAACATAGGAATATTCAAAACCTAAGTCAAGCCAGGACAGTGTTTCTTAACCTAGTATTCTTCAGATGTGTTGGACTTAAATATTTATAACTCCAGAACTAATAACCAGAACTAATTAAGGATTATAGGGAATTCAGTTCCAGGATATTTAAAGAATATAAACTATCATACAGTATTAATTTTGCTAGACTCTGCCATCCCTCCCCTTCTTCTCTTTTGAATAAGAGGACAAAAAAAAAATCATTAAAAGTGGTTTTCAGCTTACCACCATTCATTAGCAACTGTTCAAAATGACAATGGCACCGAAAAAAGTACAACCGGCTCTCGCATGTACGATTGTCTCAGCAGCCTCAGTGTCACATGATAAAAATTTGGATTCTTGCATTCCAGATGTATTTCTGAGGGTTGCAGCATCCAGGGGGTGTGTGTCACGTGATTCCCATTTGCAGCCTTCCAAACCAACTTCTGACAAGCAAAGTCAATGGGGAAAGCCGGATTCACTTAGCAACCGCATGATTCACTTAACAACTGCAGTGATTCGCTTAACCATGTCAAAAACAAATCCGTAAAATCATTGTGAGTCCCATAACAACTACTTCGCTTAGCCGCAGAAATTCTGGTCCCAACTGTGGTCATAAATCGAGGACTACCTGCACTGATTAACAACTAATGGATGACAGATGCTCAGTAATTAATTGTGGAATCAATTTAATCAACAGTTCTTCTCCCCTTAGGTAGGTAAATATTAACATTGGATGAAAAGTCTGTTCTTTTTTCTTGTGAAATATTTTTAATTTGGATGAAAATGGGATTGTCACCACAGGTAGTCCTCGATTTATGACCACAGTTGAGCCCAAAATTTTTGCTCTGAAGTGAGACATTTGTTAAATGTGTTTTGCTTCATTTTATGACCTTTTTTGCTACAGTTGTTAAGTGAACCACTGCAGTCGATTAATGGTTGTTAATTTGTGAATTTGGCTCTCCTATTGATTTTGCTTATCAGAAGGTCACAAAAGGTGATCACATGACCTTGGGACACAGCAACGGTCGTAAGTATGAACCAGTTGCCAAGTATCTGAATTTTGATCACATGATTATGTGGACGCTACAAAGGCTGTAAGCCTGAAAAATGGTCATAAGTCACTTTTTTCAGTGTCATAACTTTGAATTAAATGAACTGTTGTAAATTGAGGATTACCTATATTAGAAAGAATTATATATTGGGACAGTTAGTTATAAATTTCAGAAGTCTTCAACTATAATCTCAAAAGAATGTTTATAATTTCCTAGTTTTCCAAGTCTCTTTTTCTTGTAATTTAACAATGGGGAAACAATATGGTAATATAACCATAATGTAAAACTACATTAGAGTAATCACTCAAGACATGTAATGTATAGTCAGTGATCGTTCTGGTATAGGAAATAGTAAAGGACATTTAGCTTTTAGTCATGCTTATTACTTACATTCAAAGAACAAAAATAAATGACAAACCACTTCTGAAAATGTTGTCAAGAAACTTCATAGACTTGTCTGTGTAGTTGCAGGAATCAAATCTTACAACACACGCACACACACACACACGCACACACACACACACAGCCCGAAAATCACACTTTTTAAAATGACATATAAGATAATCTCTTGAAAATTATAAAATTAGACAAGTGATCATATCAACTGAATTGCTGGTTCTTCTATATTGCAGAAGATACTTTTAATTGGTAACATTATACAGAAGTGCAGTACTGATTCATTGATTTTGTTTTCTGGTGGTTATGTAAATGACATTAATTTTGTTTGCAAAGTTAATTTCTCTGCAGTTACCTTGCTGTTATGAATAACAAACAAATTTAATATTGATATTGGTTTTTTCATATTAAAAAGATTTATGTATCATTAAAAATATATTCCAGTGTACATTGCTCTCTTTTGTAGCCCTAATTTAAATCAACACTTCACTTTTTTTTGTCAGTCAACGGGATACACATGTGGCCCAGATGTATTATTGTACATAATGGATTTTTATAAAAGTGGAAAACATGGCATACTGATTATTTTTTTCTGCTGCAGAGTCTATATAGGAAACAGCAAGATTTAACCAGATTTCTTTGCATGAAAGACATAGACAAATGGAGCTAGACATCACCACAGATGATCTGCCATTGATGGCCAACACTAACCACATGTTGGTAAAACATTATGTTTTAGACCTGGATGTGGATTTTAGAAACCATGTTGTAGAAGGCACCATAGTTATTTTCCTTGAGCCTGTCAGAAGACATGGAAAAGGAGAGAGTAAGCAGATGGAAGGAGCCAGTCTTCCTTGGTCTGATGAAGCTTGCCATGTTCCGACACCTGAAGTCTGCTCAGTCGTCGTGCCAGATGCAAGTGCTTGCACAACTAAAAGTGGATGTAATGATTTTGCTGTCTGTGGTAAAGGTGAAAATGATACTTCTGATAAAAACGGTAGCCATGGCAACAGGGAACAGGCTTCTGGGATTTCTAGTTCAAAGAACTGCTGTGACATTGAGATTCATGGGAGTGAAGATTTCTTGTTGGTCCTGGATTGCTGTGATTTATGTGTGTTAAAGGTCGAGGAGGTGGATGTTGCTGTTGTTTCAGGCATCGAGACATTTACAAGCTCTGCCAAGTTAATGGATGCTGCTAAGGATCCTAGAAATCTTCGGAATCAAATTGTGCACGAACTTGTGACATTACCAACAAATAATTGGAGAGAGCAGCTTCAGTGTTACAAGCATTGCAGCCAGGCTCCTGGTTGTGGTGAGCTTCTGTTTATGACAGACACTTGGAGCTTGGAAATCAGGAAAGCAGGGATCAAACTGCCAAAGGACTTCCCTCGTGCCGTAAGAATATGGTACAAAACAAAGCCAGAAGGACAATCACTTAGCTGGACTACAGATCAAAGTGACAGGTAAGCAGCAGTCCTGAGTGCATCGGGTACCTTTTGGTGTTACGTTCCAGATGGGACACAGTTGAATTATGAATGATGATCTCATTCATAATGAATTTAAATGCATGAGTAGCACAGCCGATAAACTTCAGAGCTTGTGATAGCTTTGAGGATTTTATCACTGTTGAGTCTGAATCCAACCAATACATTTCATAAGCCAAAATATTCAAGATAATAATTGTTGGTATAGTTTAGATAAAAGACGCAAATATTTTCTAAAGCAGCTTCTCTTTATTTTTTAAAGAATCAAATGTTTAGGAATATTAGAACTTGCATTAAAAATACTGTAAATGCATGTAAATGCATTTTCATTTACATTCCATAAATGTCTGGAACGTTTGAAGGATCAGGACATAATTGTATTGTTTAATGAGCAATTTTATATGTTTTAATTTTTTTAACGAGACCTTGTTTTTCAATGCCTGATATAATTTTGTATGATATTAGCCCATCTCAATAGTAACCTTTAGTTGGGTTGGAGTTCCATCACCTCTAGGTTCCGAGTCAACGAAGGCCAGTATATCTTATGTACTTATAAGTACCACACATCTTGCCTATAAGACTTCATTACTGTCAACTTGCTTCTTTTATTCACATAGGCTATTCATTTACCAGCTCTTGACTTGATTTCTATTCCTGCCGTGTAATACAGATTATAAAATATTTCGTGAGGAATAAATTCATATTACAGTCTTTTAATTGCTTAATACCTGTATTTTTAGATATGTTAATAACTTCCTTTTTAATAAATGCAACTATACAAGATTGTAGGGGATATCTGACCTCATGCTCATAAAGGGTCAAAGCCATGCTCAGGAATAATGCCTAGATGATTCTACCCCTCTGCACACATTTATTCTCCATGTTTGCCCTGTAGCAGTGACGGCGAACCTTTTCGGCACCGAGTGTCCAAACCTCGGTGTCCACATGCTCACCAGAGCACCAAAAACCTGAAGACCAGTTGGCTGATGCGCATGCATGCGCTAGCCACCTGGTCTTTGGGATTTCGGCGCATGCATATGCGCTAGCCAGCTGGTCTTCGCATACACGGGCCAGAGCACTGGATGCGCAGTGACCGGCCAGCTGGTCTTTGGGATTCTGGCCCTCCAGCACGCGCAAAGACCAGCTGGCACACCGAAAATCATAAAAGCAGCTGGCAATGGCACATGTGCCCACAGAGAGAGCTCTGCGTGCCACCTCTGGCACGCGTGCCATAGGTTCGTCATCACGGTCCTATAAGAATGCATACTGTAAGTCTATATGGGATCCCCTTCTATTTGCTTCATGGGCAAGTAACAACTCCAAGATGAGATGAGTAAATTCAGAGTGAGAAAATAGTATCAAGAGAGGAACATTTAACCACTTGTAGGCATATTAGGAGGAAAGGGATGAAGCATGCATTGTAACATTGTGATGCAAACCCTATGCCTTGTGTACTTGTGTCACATATTGGTGGGCTTTACATCATAAAGACATTGTGTGCACGCCAGCATTTTTCTCTCATTGTGGCTAGCTGGGATGCCTGTTCCCCAGTTCTGATATAATTTTTTCTTCAATGATGTTTATCCTTTTGAAAACAAATCAAAATAGAATTATAAATAAGCTATTACAGTTTCTCATTTGGCCTTAAGTATGTATAGTAATTATGTTGAATTATAACTGGCATATTTTAATTGTTACTTCAGTTTCTGCGGCAAAAGACAATTTTTTTTTTCATTCTTCAAATTAACACTTAGATCCCCTCTTCCATATTTAGCTCAAGTTAGGGTTATTTTGGGCTTCCAAATGCTTATAATCCTCTGCGTTGACATGCTAATTTGTTCTAGATTGCCATTATGCTCAGATTGGCCAGTGTATTTTCAAAATGACTAGAAGAAAACCTGTACTAGTTAATTGCATTAAACATGTAAAGAGTGATGTCCTGCATGTTGTCCTTTTAAATTGTTCATCAACGTCTGATCCTAAATGTAATTTTATTGAGGAAGGTAAACTTTTACAATCTCCCCATTGCCTTCTTTTTGGTTTCTTCCATGTCAGTGGAGATTTAAAAACTCAGCCTTTGTCACAAATGCTAAGTGGCCCAAGCTACTATGGAAGTCAAAAGCATAATTTTGGTCCAGTGACACTCTTACTTTGAGGAAGTTTGGTATGGATATGGCGCTAATGCCTTCAGCATCAGCATTGCATTTGGACTTAGAACTTAGACTTTAGAATAACTTTATTGTCACTTTAAATGTACGCTAATCGGCATACATTAAAATGAAATTTCGTTGCATACAGCTCAAAGGGTCACCACCTCCACTATACACCACATAAACATGATAAATAAAAAAAATATGCTCATACCCACATATATTATTATATGACACAGAGAAACAACATAGTCTAGTTCAGATGTATACATGTACATGGCAACAAAAACGAATCTTGCAAATTTACCAGAGGGATGGCATAAGGAACAAAACTGTTAACAGAATCTGGTAGTCCTGCTAAAAATACTTTGAAACCTCCTCCCAGAGGGGAGCAACAGAAACAGACCATTTCTAATTTGCCTGCTGTCTTCCCATATATAAACTGTGGGCTATAGGTAGTTGCTATAATTGTTGGAAAGTGTGAGAAAGTGAAACTCTAAATTCCTATTGTAGGGATATAAAATAATAGAAGATTGTTCAGTACTTTGGCGTTCTACTCTAGTAAGTTGATATGCTGTTAAATGAAAGTAATGAAAGTATAAACATCTATACTAATGTTCTCGTATGCTGTATTATTATATTTTGCACTGAAGTTCTTGTTTCAGAATACTAGTAATCTAATATTATTAGATTCCCATTGCTTTAGATTGCTTTGGGCACTTAAAGTGGCAGATAAATAAAAGGTATGCATGAAACGAAAAATGCATTAGTTTTTTTGCTTAGAACAGAGCAGCCTACCTGAATCATTGCATTGGAACTTTTTAAATTAGCTATGTTCCAATGAAACAAAGGGCTCTAGATTTTGCTGAAACAAAAGTCAAAGCAATTATTATTATTACCACTATTTATTACATTTATGTGTTGTTGTTATGTCATGATAGCTTCAACAAATTATGCACTGTAATTAGCCATCCACGGCAGAGGTGTCAAACTTGATTTAATTGAGGGCCGCATTAGGTTGTGTTTGACCTCGGGGGGGGGGGTATGGCCAGGGTGAGTGTGGTCAGCTTGAGATAATTTGTTTTGGGGTTTTTTTGAAAAAAAATTATTTGTTTTTTAACATAAAGCATAAAACAGCATCTTTTTAGAGCAAAGGTTTGGATCCGGTATACAATAAGTATAAATTCCAAATTTCATCAATTAACAGAAAAACAGACAAAAGAGAGAGAGAGAGAGAGAGAGAGAGAGAGAGAGAGAGAGAGAGAGAGGGAAACAAAAATAAAAGAAGACAAAAAAAGACAAGAAAAAAACAAAACAAGTCTAAATCCAATTTTTGTCATTCAATTTAATATCTTATTCTAGCATTTAATATTTAATTATGTAATCACCCCAAATCTTAAACTAAAACCAAATCTAAACAGCTCTTTGTAATATTTTAACAAGCAGTATTTAATATATTCTACTTACTTCAGAAACCCAATTCAAGTCAATATTTCTTTTAAATCACATCTAGTGGTCAACATATAATATTTTATTCCTCTTTTAAAAATATTTCAAAATCAGTAACTATTCTTCAAAGATATCTCCTTCACTCCTCCTAATTTTATTTTTGGCTGGATCAGAGATGTTCTTTCACTCCTAGCCTGATTCGTTAGCTGGATCACAGTTTAATTTAAACTGCATTCCAACATTTTCTCCTGCACTCCTCCTAGGTTTATTTTTAGCTGGATAGAGGCTTTTCAGCTGTTTTCCAGTGGTGCTTACCTCCACTCCTTACCTTATATTTAACTGGTTCACAGTCAATTTTAACTGGTCCCCAGCATTGTCTCCTCCACTCCTCCTAGGTTTATTTTTGGCTGGTTCGCAGCTTAGTTAGCTGTTTTCCAGTTGTGCTTCCTTCCACTCCTTACCTTATATTTAACTGGCTCACAGTTGGTTTTAACTGGTCCCCAGTATTGTCTCCTCCACTCCTCCTAGGTTTATTTTTAGCTGGATAGAGGCTTTTCAGCTGTTTTCCAGTGGTGCTTACGTCCACTCCTTACCTTATATTTAACTGGTTCACAGTCAATTTTAACTGGTTCCCAGCATTGTCTCCTTTACTCCTCCTAGGTTTACTTTTGGCTGGTTCACAGCTTAGTTAGCTGTTTTCCAGAGGTGCTTCCCTCCACCCCTTACCTTATATTTAACTGGTTCACAATTGGTTTTAACTGGTCCCCAGTATTGTTTCCTCCACTCCTCCTAAGTTTATTTTTGGCTGGTTCACAGCTAATCATCTATTAACTAATTCACAATTTAGGTTTGATCATCTGATCCCCAAAATCACACTTCCTTGTCAAGATGAAATAATAATGCATTTTAATATATATCTTCTCTCCTACTCTCTCCTGAACTATTAATTTTATTTAAATTTTTCCCATTTCATATTCGTTCCTTGTTTTTCTATGTAAATCAACATATAAAATCTATAAACAATTCTTATTGATAAAGGCTTCATTCACATTTTCTTTTTTTTTAAAAAACCAATATTTTAAATCCTTTTAAAGAAGCAAGTTTCTATAATCATTAAATCTATCAGCAATTCTATTAATAATCAAAAATTCATCCATACTCTTCATGTTTCTTATAGTTTTTCTAAGAACACATTTTCCCATCTTAAAAATCACTTCTATTATTAACCATAGTAAAGAGTAGAAAAGGAAAGAGAAAGGGAGAAGATAAACAAACAAACAAATAAATAAATAAAAATAAGGAAAAAAAGATAAAGGTATAGCAAAAAAGATAAAAAAAGCATTTCACAGGAAAAAAACTAGAGAAGAGAGGAATAAAATAAAAAATAATAAAGGAAGAGTAAAGGAAGAAAGAGTGAATCTCCTCCTTATATTTAGACATCAATGACATAAAAAACATTTACATCCATTTAATTAGACTATAGTATTTTTCGTCTTCCTATCCTATTTTTTTTCCCTTTTCAATTCCAATGTCAGTAAAATTATAAAAACTAAGAAGTTTAGTTCTTTTTTGTTTCCAATATGGTGTTGTCATATCCTCTTCCGATTCTCCGCCTTTTCCTTTTGTTGCTATGCCTTTAATCAACAGTTTTAATTGTCCAATTAATTCCTCCATAAGTATTCCAAAAATGAATTAGATAGATCTAAAGTCAAACTTTTTTTTCCTTCAATATAATCCAATTGGGAAAGTAAGAGTCAAAGTTTCTCCTTTAAGTAACAAGTGGTCCACAATTCTCACGTTCACTTCTTCTTAATAGGCAACCATTTTAGCTTCCTCTGCCAGGGCTGCTTAGTCAGTTTAAATTGTCCTGTCTTATTTCTTATTTCTTCTTTCTTTCCTTAATACCACCAATAAACAAATTAGAAATCCCCAAAGTTGGACCTCCTTGATTGTTTTTGTAGCAGACCAACTTAGGTAGCAAAATACATTGTGTCTGAGTTAATTCAAAAGTAATCCACAGGTTTAAACTTTCACTTCTCCACGACAGGACTCCATTTTAGCCAATATACAATTCTCCACTTGGCTTTTCCGATTGTTTCAAAGGGTTTCTGCTCAATGCCTCCTCCCTCCTTCTCTCTCCAAAAGCAATCCATATCAATAACGAAAAGTTTCAAAGTTTTATAGTTGCCAACGAACAGCCATTTTTTCACAAAAATCCACATTAAAGATAATTCACAAATTCTCTTCCTCCAGCACATAGCTTATTTAAATCTTGCCCCCACAGTCTGTAGCCGCTATTTAAGGCTAGGGGCTCTCTTGTCAAGATCGATTTTTTGATGCTGTTCCCCCCAGGGTAAAACTTACCTGGCTTCCAAACAGTTTGCTCTCTCCTTGCTTCTCCTCCTGCACATTGCTTTCCCAGTTGTCACAGCCTTGAGGCAGCTGCCATGGCTGCCGCTGAGTCACCGCCGACTCAGAAGGTAATGCTCTGGCCCTGAGGAACCTGCCCGTTCCTCTTGGCCGAATTCCCTCTCTTTCCCCCTGTCCCTTCAGGACAGGGTAGGTCCATAGATCTGCCGGCAGCGGCATATCAGACGGGGTTTTCGCAGGGCTCCTAAGAGCCCTGCTATTCCACCATCTGGATCGCCGCTTGAGATAATTTGTGTCGGTGGGGGGGCGCCTGTGGTGGCCTGAGTGCTTTGCCAGTGAAAACAGGCTCCTGAGCTCTGTTTTTGGCCAGGACAGCATCCTGCAGCCTTTTGCCAGCGAAACAGAGTTCGGGGGCGGGGGGTCATGTGTGGCCCTCCTGAGCTCTGTTTTTGCTGGCAGAGGCACTACAGGCTGGTCCTTTGCTGTTTCCAGGGCAGCCCTGCAGGCCAGATCTAAGCACCCCGTGAGCTGGATCCAGCCTGCAGGCCTTTGAGTTTGATACCCCTGATCTACAGCATAGAAATCCCTAATACACAGAAGTTAACAATAATTTATCAATATCAATGCTTATAACTAAATAAATATATAATAACATACAAAACCAGTGTTTTCCCCAGTGTCTAAAAAAAGATCATTACTGAAGGGTCAAGTCTACAGGAGGAGACTGTTCCAGATCATAGATGCCTGGAAGCAGAGTCAAGAGAGGAATTAGCCTGGAATCATTACATTCCGACAAGTTCAACCCATCTTGAATTCTGTTAACTAGTGCCAACTTAGTGCTGACCATTACCTGACTAGATTCTTGGCTATAGACAATAAATTTTGTGTATGAGCAATAAACCTTAACTGGAACTTAAAATGTGGTCCATGCCTTCATGATGGAGAATCTGTGTGTTCTGGCCATAAGAAACATTGAGCATTTTGAACACACCTTTTGCTCCCTTATTTTTCACTCAGGATCCTCAAATATGAGTAGAATGGTAGTGAATATTAGCTGTTAACAGCCACCCAACTTGTGTATTAATGTGTTAGATGACTTCTTTCCTCCAAAACAAACGAACAGTAATTGAAACAGTAATTCTCCTGTTTCATAGGAGAAATATCTATTTGTCATCAACACTATGCATTTAAACATAGTGTTGATGTTTAAAGTTAACAGTTAAACAGTTAAACAGCACCTGCATTTTCTTCTTCATATTCTTAGCTTTGTAGGTAATATACCACACATTAATTATAGTTCTATAGTTATGCTACTATGGGGTTTATTTAAACATTTTCAAACATTGCATAGGAATAAGTGTGCTGACTGAAAATACTTGAATAATGTTTATAAATATTTACGAAAGCAAAAGCAAATCAATCAACACCATCCTCCCCCACTACCATTATTTTGTCAGGTTTGAGTGACAATACCTTCATTTAAAATGCATCAGCAAAACACAGTGCTTTGTGTAGAACAAGCCACCAACTCATACAATCTTTTTGGGTTCTTATATAAATAGACTAGTATACTCCATATGTCTTCTCCCAGAATTTGTGAGAGGAGCTTGGAAAAAGGAGCCTGACAATTTCTTCCATGATTTTAAATATGCTCTGGCATTCTGGTGATTATTTTTAGTTCTGCTGTCAAACTCTCTGTGCGGGAGTGGATGATGGCATGTGCCAGGTAACAGGTGGGCTGCCTATGCTTCCTCTTCTTCAGTAAACACATAATAAAAAGAATAGGGCCTGCTGGGGTACTGCAGTAAAAATCTTTAGAAGATAGAAAGGAAAGGTCATCAAGCTGTGCAACTTTGTAAATATTTGATGTAATATTTTGTTTTAATGGTTGAAACCACTGATTGGGGATTTAAAGAGTCTCTGTGGAGAGGGATACGACCCAAAGTGAATTAGATCAAGGAGCTTTGGCTTCCCTTATGTACGGGAACCAGTTTTTGATCTTGGTCTCTTGTAGTCATTTTTGGGGATAGCCATCCTGAACTGGATGTCTTCCAAATGTGTTCCAAACAGCTGTCATTTTCTACTGTGGGAAAAGCATAGAACATTTTACTAGAAGGGTACTCAAATCCTCTGCTTGAAATAAAATTCCCTATACACCAGGCTTGAAATTTTAGGCCTGGATAGCCTTGAACTACGCCGTCTACATTATGACCTAATCTTAGTACACAAGATTATTTACCATAACGCCGTACCTGTTAATGAGTACTTTAACTTCAACCTCAATAACACAAGGGCTATCAATAGATTCAAACTCAAAATAAGTCGCTCTAATCTTGATTGTAGGAAATATGACTTCTGCAATAGTGTAGTAAATGTCTAGAACGCTCTACCTGATTCTGTTGTTAGTCTCGCTAATCCCCATACCTTTTATCTTAAACTGTCTACCGTGGACCTTTCATGTTTCGTAAGAAGTCCCTAACGGGGCGTGTGTGAGCGCACCAGCATGCCTAACGTCCCTGTCCTACTGTTCCCATTTATATGTACACATTTTATGTGTTTATGGCTATGTTTTGCTTATTTATATCCTTTTATTTGTGCCAATTTTTTTCATGTGTCTATGTCTATGTCTATACTGTTACTTATTTCCTTGTCTTTGTTGATAAATAAATAAATAAATAAATAAATAAATAAATAAATAAATTTGCAATTTAACTTACTCTCATCTCTAAAAAAAACCCAACTCCCACATATACATAGGATTGGTTTGCACACAGTTGTTAACCTTACATTTAAGGAAGGAAGCAAGCCTTGGTTTATCCGCAGCCTCCTTTTCCTTTCTATGCTATTCAGCATACAAGTGGCTGGTTTTAACTTTTCTAAACTAAAGTCTAACCAACCGTAGTTAGGATTTATCGTTATTTAAATTTTAAAGTATATTCTCTCCTTCAATGGAAATGGAAGCTTCTGGTTCCTCTATTGCTGTGCCAGAAGAGACGAATAGAAGTCACAAAAAGGCCTGAGGATTGCTAAAGCTACCCTCCTAATGCATTATCATTAATGCTATATCCAGTCATGCATGCATTTGTAAATCCACACATTCATATTCCACTTGGTAGGTTATTCCCGGTAATGGTAAATTTGTGATCAATTCAGAAATATTTTTTTCCAAAAATTAGTTTATTGCGTTAATTGGAGCAGAATAACCTCATATAAGTTCAAATACAATACATTTCTATCTTCTCCGGTTTCCAGAGAGGTCAAAGAGCAAGTCAGAATTTATAAAAAATTCACTTAAGGTTCAAGAAGTGATTATCCTATGGTATGATCCTTTCTTTTCAGACCAGATGTATTGAGTGGTATTAATAGTTTGAATTTATGTTCCTGTTAGCAACTTTGTTTTTCTTGTAAAAAGTTGTATAGTACACACTACTTCCTTATCTTTTTCTGTTCCCTACAGACCATGTGTTTATACAGTAGGATCTCCAATAAACAACAGGGCCCTTTTTCCATGCCAAGAACCGCCTGTTGCCATGTCAACATGGCAAGCTACAGTCCGAGCAGATGCATGCTTTGTTGTTCTAATGAGTGGTGAGAATGTAGCGGAACCAGCAAAATCTGAAAAAGGTACAACATGTATTGCTATGTTAATATTTGATTCAATATTCATTTGGAAAATGCTTTAGTATCAGTGCAGTATTTCTTCTGCATAGTCCAATGAGTTTCAAGCTCCACCTCTATCTGGAACCATTACCTTCATATTCATTCTTTTAATTTTTTTTCTTCCTTACTTTTCTATCAATTTTTCTAGTAATATGCATTTTGTAAGTGGATTGATTCTAAAACAAAGTTATGATAGAAATCTGTTTCTATGATGCCATAACAATTTATAATAACCTAAAATCTTACTTTAAAATATTTGTAAAAATACAATTGTTAGTTGCGGTGAATTACATTTTTGCATTAAGAGTGGATCAGGTTAGAATTGTGCTTGGTATGTTGAGTTAGGATTAAGTGGTTGAGCTATCCTTTAGTGGCCTAAAATAATTTTGCTTCTTTGATACAAGAAACATGAGAAATCAGGTTGAATGTTATAGCATGCATGCTTACTATATAATAACAACAATAATAATAATAACAATTTTTATTTAGAATACATCTTCTTGGTGAGAACTGTTTGGATTAGATTAGCCTTGATACTGAGGAACATTTCAGATTGATAATTTGAACTTTGTTACAGCAAATCCTATTTGTTGATTATTTTTATGTTACTTAACCTTACAGTATTTCTGTTGGTTGAATTATCATATTGAAATCTGCTTCACGATAGAAATTTATTTTTATTTAAAGTTAAAAATATAAACAACAAAATACCAACACATAGTGACTGACATAATTACTGAAGAATATAGGCATTTCAAAGAGAGTTTTTTAATAGTTAGTCTTTAATATAGCCCTTAGTATCATTAGCACTTATTGGTTCTCTCAATTAGTTCTGCTGCATTTCCACTGATTTATTCTCATAAATATGTCTTTCAGAAGTAAATCTTACTGAATTTAGCTGGATATTACCAGTATCATAAGAATACAATCTTAAAATTTCTTTAAATTTTTTTCCTTATAATTTTATTACAGTAGTAGCAAATACAAACTAAACCGATAGAAAGAAAGAGAAATAGAAAGAATAAAAAGTGCAAAGAAAGAAAAAGAAAAGAAATACAGTATACAAAGCAGTAACTTCCAATCTTCACCCCAAGTATAGGCAAATTTAATCATTTATTTTTTTATTTTATTTATTTATTTGTCAAGCATATATAAGATTACAGATATAAATATAAACATGATTATGAATACATGAAATGGATACAAATAAATGGGGACATTAGGACAGGGACGGTAGGCACGTTGGTGTGCTTATGCACTTCCCTTACAGATCTCTTAGGAATGGAGTGAGGTCAACAGTAGACAGTCTAAGGTTAAAGTTGTGGGAGTTTGGGGAAGAAACCACAGAGACAGGTAGTGCATTCCAGGCTTTGACCACTCCCTTCAATTCTTATCCCTAAAATTCTTCACTCCCTACAAGGTTACAAACAAATCTCTCTTCCTCCTATAACCTGTGCCTTATTTATATGTAAATCTATAAATCATCAATATTTCAGTCCTGGTGTTGGCAAAAAGTCCAAAAAGGGTTACCAGAGCTTTATAAAACATATTTTAACCTTGGTCAAACAAGCCAATTTTATATTCATTTTTTTTAACTTCTAACAATATCATTCATTCAGATGTCATAGAATTTAGTCTTTCTTTAGTTTCTCTTTTTCCTATCCTAAAAGCTTCTTTGAGGCTTTAGAAAACCTTTCTAAATCGAACAAAAGTAGTTATCCAGATCATTCTCTTGATTTAGCATTCATATTTCACTTTGATTTTCAAAGTTTTAATCAACTTCTTTTGTGTAACCAGTAAAAAGTCTTTATTAGGATCATTCCCTTGGCTTGCCATTTGTTTTTCTACTTTAGCTGACTTCTCTATCTTCTAATTCACAGTTTTGTCTGATATCCAATGTTTCTGATTTTACTTTTCTTGTATCGGATAAAATTTGTTTCACATCTGTCATACCTTCATTAGCATTTTTTATGCATAGTCTGTTAATAGAAACAGACATCATAGTTGACATTGCTAATATCATAGTTACTAATTTCTGGGTGGATTTCAAATGTCATAATGTTTTGTGTCACTTTGTAAATTACAATAGTAATCAAGAACCAAAGACAGGTTTACACTTTTCACCCTTTTTTCTGTCTGTAATCTTTCATCTCCTCTAGTGTCCTATTTCTAAAATCATAAAGTTGTAAATTTCTATTGTGGCTTAAGGTAGATAAAACAATTTGGTTTCCAAGAAACACTATTTATTTTATTTGTTTCCAATCTTAAAGTAAAAGTTTCAATATTCCAAATGTGTTTGTATTCTTAATTGATTTATAACTTTTTTTAGATCAACATTGCATTTATTTCTAATGCTTTAAATTCTTATGGTTAATTTTTATTTTGCTCAAAAAAGATGATAAACTTTCCAGGAAGCTTTTCAAACCTGTTGTTCTAAAGATCTTTAATGGCCTTAAGTTAATTTTTAAAAAGCAATTTTCTGAAAATGATTAGAAAGAACGTTAGCAAACTCAGTGTCCTTTAAAAGACTCTGCTGCGCTTATGAGCATGACTGTCCCACTGATCTCTTGGTGCTGAAATCTGCAGGGGACTACTTCCCTGCAGTCTCCCTGTAAGGAGCACTTCTTTAGACCACATGTGAATAATCACCTGTCTTCTTGTCCAGAGAGATCCTGAAGAACCAGTCTCTTCATTGTTTTTTTGTCTTCGTTGGAATCATCATCTCAGTTCTTTCAAAGACATGTTTAGTTTATACCATGCTTTCTCAGATGTTTCTTACAAAAATTTTAATAAAGCAATGAGATATCAATGTTTTGGGAAGTTTCCCATAGCAAACTATTTAAATTAAATGCTACGGTTTTGTGTCGTTTAGTAAAGTGTGATATATTTTTGCTGATGATTCAGTTATGTGAATGAATTTGTATACAAAGTGTAGATTACTTGGTGCCATATAATTATTATTTTTTTTTAGAAAATGGGAAAGGAACTAAATTTTATTTCAATTTCAGAAGTTTAATTATTGGGTGTGAAAGCCTAGAGCTCTTAATTAGATAACAAATGATATCACTATTTCATTTTTTTAATATATTAATTGTAATCAGGTTTAGTAATCCAAACTATATTTTTGGGTATTGCAAATAACACAAAAGACATTACTATAATTTTGTTTAGGATTTAAAGTTACTTTTCTTTATTATAACTGACATTCACTTTAAGCATCTTCCCCTCCCTCTGTCCCCCAAATCCTGTATACTACCCCATTATTTCCATTAGTTTTGTATTGTGTTTTTGTTTGACTTTTACTATTAGATAACTACATCTTACCCTGTAATGAGATGAACAGTCAATAAATTTAATAATAAATAAAATAACATTAAAATTGTTTATTACTTCTTAGAGTAATTTTTAAAGTAATAAATTAAAGCAATTGTTTCTCTTTGCTACAGATTCTTAACTTTATACAGAATGTGTGCTTTCATTTTAAGCAAATCAGATCAGTCCAAACTCAAATGTTCATGAGAGCCCCTGAGGACTAGTTTCTTAGCACAAGAGCCTGAAACTGAAGTCTCTAACAAATCAAACATAAAGAAATTGTTGAATATTATGAATAATATCATGGGTATGCCATTAAACATACATACATTTATTTATTTATTTATTACAAAATTCTGCAAATCAGAGCAGTTTTTACCATTTCAGTTTGACCACCTATCTGGCAGCATTTTTTCTAAAGCAGAACATCAATATTTGTTTTGGTTGTTGCTGAATAAATATAAATCCTTAAATCTAATAATTTGAAACTTGGCAGGATTTGTCTGCTCAGAAGAGGCCACTGTGTCTGAACAGTATTTTCACTTCTGCCAAGTAATAAAAATTATTTTGGCAGTTCTCTTAAAAAAAATCATGTTTTGTCTTCAATTTTTTGAAAATTTAGCTCAAATTCAGATTACATTTAATAAAAGCCAAGCTGAAAATGATGTATTATTTGACACAGAAAAAAGCAACTGGCATTTGATGCTTAATGGGGAAATATTGAAACTGGCTTAAGATTTGAGCATAAGTCTCATCTAATTGATCATGGATCCATTGATGGGTGGGAAGTGGCCAGAAACTGGGGCAGAAACTGAGATCCTTCTATCTGAGATACACAGCAGGTAGATCACTTAAGTAGGCAGAACAGTTGGCCAAAACTGCTGAGACCACCCTACCCCCAAAACTGATATAGCTTCTCACCAGTGAGCATGGAAGAGCTTAGAAGAGAGTGCACAGTTTCTTCCCCAGGACCACAGTCAGTAGAGTTTGGAGGGCATATAGGGAGCATATCCCCACTTGGGCGGCGACAATATTCCTCTCTTCTTTTCAATGAGGCACATACTCCCCTTCTAGCCAAGATCATTGGAGTTTCCTGAGCTACACCATTATCTATCTTTGCTCCTTCTCTCCACTGCCTCCATTCCCAAAGCAGCCATTCCCTTGCATCCTGGCTAATGACTGCAGAGAACAAGCAGGTCCTATGCAATGTTGGCCTCACCTTCCTTTCCTTCTGCTCCCCCAACTCTTCGTTGAGGTAGATGGAGGGAAGTTACCAAATGGGAGTTTAAAGGAAGCTTGAAAGTGGGGATATCTGTTCCTCCTGCTATTGCGGTGCTACAGCCCCTCATTAGCCCTAGAAAGCTGACTGGCCCCTATCCAAGAAGTGACAACTCAGGACAAGACTAAAGGCCAACCACCCTTTAGCCTTCTTTATCTGGCTGGAGTGACAAATATTTTCTTCTTAGAGAAGAACTATAACTGCTACCTTATTTCTCTGTGTCAGCGAAGCTCAGGTTGCACCTACTTCAAAGACTCCTGCTCTAAACAGTGGTTTAGTGTTGTGAGACTGGATCTTTGTGAGTCTAAGGTTTGCATGGTTTATTCTGCTTGCTTTTTCTAGAAGATTTAGCTTCTGTTTCTGTTAACTGCAACTGAGCATGACATCTGAAACCTGTGGAAGTCATTTTTCATAAAGTCATGCCTTCTTCTGGGTGACAGTTTCTTATTCCTTCCACATTTTGTATAACATTTTGCCTACCCTGCAAGGGAATAATGTGATGGGTATGTACTATTTATTTAAGATTTGGGAAGGATTACATTTTTGTAAGCATAAAATATGTGAAGTGGAAGAAATCCCATAGATCGTTTTAGTATAATCCCTTGTTCCATGCAGAAACCCATTAATTCATGCCTCACAGATAGCTTTCCAGACTTCATTTGTAAACCTGTAGAGCTTGGAAATCGATAAACGCTGTTCAAATGCTCAGTTCTTCTTACAATCAAGAACTTTCATAGTTTAACAATTTAGATGGCTAAATTGACTGCTTCGATAAAAGAAAAAAAAACTAAGTTTGTTTCTACTTGGAAACCACTTCTGAACTTTGTACTTGAGGTGGAAAAAAAATGAAATTTTGAGTTTGAGTTTTACCGTTCAGTATTAAATTAAATTTAAAAAAAGAAATTCCTTTTAACATTCAGTATGGATTTCCTTTAGTTTTCATCCTTTGTCGTGCCCTCACTTTCAATAGTGAAAGCTCCTGCTTGCATATGACAGCCTTTTAAATGTTGCACAATCTTGTGGCCAGTAAGTGAGACTGGATTTCCCAGAACACTTGAGTGTGGGGACTACTTCTTGAGTGTGGGGACTACTACTTGATATCTGTGGATATCTTTCCATGGTAGTCCAGCTGGCTGGGAATTTCAGAGGTGAATTGGAAGTTTCAAAAACAAATGTTAATTTTGGAGGAGTTTTCACTTAAGTGTTTTTCACTGATGTTATCAGTTCGCCTTCAACTCTATCCAGCTTTTTATGCAGCCACAAACTTTCAGTCCAATAATATTTTTTCCAGAAACAAGTTATTGTCACAATTTCAAAAATCTCTTCCACCTTCAGATTTGGGGAAGTGTGTGCTGCATTTGCAGTTTTTAGAGCATCTGTTGTTTTTCTCCAGTTTCATATTAATTGACATTAAAAAAAAATTCCGTTGAAATGTCTGTTGGAAACCTGCTGAACAGTTCTAGGCAAATCATCAAAAGGTTATTTACTCCTTCAAAATGTAAAAATATTTCATTTCAAATTCTTTGCTAGATTCAAAAGGTTTGAGAAAAAGCTTCTTAACAGATTGAATAAATAGGAGTTAAAATAACTATTGTTTCTTTTTCATTCTTTATGCTTTTTAGATAATTGGATTTTAAGCTTGGCTAAATTAATTGCAATGCAGTAGAAATAATATAAAACTGGATTTCTCTTATATTACATATGACAAAATATTATAAAAATACATTAAATGTCTTTTAAAAGTCAGTTTATGCCATGCTTGGTGTATCCATTCACAAGGCAGAGAATGAGAAGTAAATTGAAATATAATCAAGATCATTCTAGTAAGAGGGGTAAAAGGGAAAAAAAATAAATGGAGCACCCAATAATACAATTAAAAACAGTGGATTTTCAATTAGAACATGAAATACAAATTATTCCTGCATTATTAATTAGGATAACATTTTAAATTTTTAGATACAGTATTGCAAATTATCTGACATAATTTGCGTAGTTTGTAGATAGATTGGAATTTTCTCTGTTATTTATGTGTAAATTTTCATATAGAAGTGATATTGAGAACTGATTGCTACAAAAATTATTAATACAGCATATTCATGGGAAGCAATTCACTTCTAATTTTTAACAAATATGTTGTACATCGATGTTTTATGGGTTTCTGTGTTTCTGTTGTACCACATGAATTTCTTTCTTTCTTTCTTTCTTTCTTTCTTTCTTTCTTTTTTCTCTCATATACATGTATGTATGTATGTATGTATATATACACACACATGTATGTATGTATGCATACATATATATGTGTGTGTGTGTGTGTGTGTGTGTGTGTGTGTGTGTGTATTCTCTACCCTAGGTGGTGCTGTATCCAAGGGAGCCTCACAGTGTCCCAATAGATATATGTAGTAAGATAGTGGATTAACACTGGGCAGAAAGGTAAAAAATGATTAAAAATGCTACATGGGAAAGTAAACTGAAACTTTCTAATACCGATGAGCATCAGAGTTACAGTATAAAGGTAAAGGTTCCCCTTGCACATATATGCTAGTTATTCCCGACTCCAGGGGCCGGTGCTCATCTCCATTTCAAAGCTGAAGAGCCAGCGCTGTCTGAAGACATCTCTGTGGTCATGTGGCTGGCATGAGTAAACAGCAAAGGGACATGGAATGCTGTTACCTTCCCACCAAAGGTGGTCCCTATTTTTCTACTTGAATTTTTTACGTTCTTTCGAACTGCTAGGTTGGCAGAAGCTGGGATAAGTAACACGGAAGCTCACCCCATTACATGGCACTAGTGATTTGAACTGCTGAACTGCCGAACTTTTGATCGGCACTTAGCCGATCAGCCACCTCGTCCCATAGTTACAGTATAGTAGCTAAAAAATAAACAACAGTTAAGTAGAAAGGTATCTAAAGTAATCATTATCATTTAGATAGTCCTTTAGCTTTGTAAAGGTCTGAAACATTTCAGTCCCAAAGATACACTGGACAGATTTTCCTTTTTAATCACCTACCTTGCATTTGACCGCAAAATGGCTGATGTGGAGCTCACTTTGTTTTTTCTTTCCTCTCTGTGTTTTTATTCCCAGAATAAGAGACCACAGGAATGGATCTGAAATGTCTTGAATAGAGTAACTACCCATTAATTTAGATTTTTTTGGAGGGGAGAAGCCAACCAATTGCCAATAATTAAATTGCCCTGTTTTTAGGAAAAGAGAAGGACTTTCCTTCCCCAGTAAAATATATTTCATTCCTTCCTTCCTCCTTCCCTCCTTCCTTCCTTCCACTCTCCCTCCCTCCCCCTCCCCTCCCATATTCTTTTATATGTATTCACAGACACAGTGGCATTTAGACTCTGCCACTCTCAGATTACAGTACTAGTTTTAGACTGTTCAGAACTGTTCATACACAGTACATAGACAGAGTTCCTTCTAATAACACTATAAGATAGGTGATTATGAATTACGTTCACAGTGGGTCCACTGCAAATGTTCATTAGTCTGGGTGGTGCATTTTATAAATCCTGGAGTTTCAAACAAAGGGTGAATTTCCTTTATATCACTGCTGAATACATTTATTGGGGAAATGGAACCTAATCTGCAACTTTTGTAGAAAACAAACATACAATGGAATAGAAGAAGGAGCTTGAATAATTACATTAGATATAATTGATGCATGTTAAGCAAAATAAAGGAAGTGTTACAGAACGTGTTTATTGTAATATTTTTATTTATTTACTTAATTTATTATAGTTCACTATCAGATGGAATATATTGGAACAGTCCTGCAGAAGCAAGGCCCTTGCAGTGGGTATAAATATGTGTATACAGAGATTAATCCCACATTGATACTTTTGCTTAAACATCTCAGCAGAAATAGTTGGCAAGCTTGTTTCTTTTCTGTTCCACACTGAAGCTTCATGTACTCCTTCCATCTATTAAACATTGCATTACCTATTTGCAAAGGAAGTGGCAAATCTCCCTAAGTTAGGTGGAGGTATATACATACAGTACATATCCCAATTATATCCTGCTTTTCTATTTAGATGGCACTAATTTCCCCCCCAAAAATTGCTAAATATTGCATTTATCCTTTCCCTCTACATTTCACATTCCTCACCCTCTCTGACTTAGGAATTAGAGATTCCGAAAGCTGTATGGAGCAAGAAAAATTTGATTTCATCCATTCATGCAAAATTGTATTGTACTCAGTAGTGTCACTACCATCTTAAACATCAGATAAATTAGGCAAAAAATCTCACCATTTAAAAATTCTGTGAAATTTCATATCACAACATAGAAATCCACTCGCATAAGACTTTCTTCTGATCTTCTACCATATACCACACTTTATGCATCCAAATTCTGATCTAGAAGAGACCAGGGTACTCTAAAGCAGATCTACAGCATCTGCAAAGCAAGCGGAAATTTCAGAAGGGTCCTGCAATCCTAGTTCGATTCTAGGTAATACTTTATCTTTGTAAAACTTAATTGTATAGAGCAGTGATGGCTAACCTTTTCCGGACCGAGTGCTCAAAGCACGCGTACACGCATACTTGAATCCCCAAAATTCAATGCATGTGGGGTCCCCGCACATGTGTCCACCCCCACACATGTGCACACGGGCCTCTGCATGAGTTTTGCCCCCTGTGTATGTACATATGGCCCCCACATGTGGCCTGCCCTCGCGCAGGGCCTCATGCATGTGCCCCACACCCCACGCATGCATGGCAGAGACCCAAAGACTAGCTGGCCGGCGGGAGGCGTGCACATGCGTGTCAGAGCTGAACTGGGATGATGGCTTGCATGCCCACAAAGAGGGTGTTGCGTGCCATCTCTGGCACACGTGTGATAGGTTCGCCATCATGGGTATAGAGCCACTATTCAATAAAAACATTAAAATAAAACATTAAAACCAAAACACATCTATATTTCAGACTTTACTTGAACCATGGAAGAAATTTTTACATTTAACAAATAGTGAGCAAGCATGATGGATAACATAATTTACATGTTTTTCTCCTTAGGTGTATTAAGTTGGTTTTATTATGTGACGATGCCAATGCCAGCATCCACCTTTGCTATTGCTGTTGGATGTTGGGCAGAAGTTAAAAGAAAAAGTTATGAAACTGATGTTCTGAAGAATGATGGGTTGTCTTCAAAAGGGGATGTCAGGTTGGTGATTACAGCTAAAAAAATGTACTTTACAGAACATTCAGTTTTTTTCTATTATAAAAGAAATGAGTCATCGTAGTCAAGGAACAATAGTGGAACATGTTTAATCAAAGCGAAGAAAATGTAGAGGAGAAACAGTCCACTGAAAGAGGATTGGCAAGGGTATGTTACTTTTACAGAAAGAAATAGTTCTTCGAAAAAGAGTATGGCTTTTTATGTGATTTACTTCAGCTCTATAGTATGCAAGTTGAACACCTAAACTCTATAGACGTTATAGTTTTTTCCAGTTACAACGTGGTTACTTTTAAATAATTCAAACCAGCTTAGTTTCTAACACTGAGGTTAACAAGTACATGGTTGCAGTTTTTCACTACAAAGGCTTTAAAACCAAAGACAAATGGATTGCTTAATAGGTGAATTTTAATTGAGGCCTAATAAAACAATGCATCCCTTTTTATTCCTTCTTTTAAATTCCAAATTGCTTATTATTTTGCACAGTAAAAACTGTCCTCTATTTTAAAGCCTTGCTTGATGCTAGTATGTCTTGTGAAGTTTATTGCTATTCCTGTATCATATTTTTGCCATCCTTCTTTCACATTTTTAGCAGTCTGTCTCTTAAAATCCCATTCATGTTTCCATCTTTTCACTCTTGGTTTGAAAAATTACATTTCTAATCTTTGTTCCTATATCTTTAGAATGATAATACCACCTAAAAGCATGTTACAGATCTGATATAATCACTGCTTCTGGATTACTAGTTTCATATCAAAAGTTTATTCAATTTTCCAAAAGAATTTGGAAAAAAAATTGTTGTTAATATGTTGTGACTGTACACCCTTCTGGATTGGAAACATAATTCAGGGTATCTGCTTATCAATAATTTATTGACCTATATTCTGCAGATGATAAACAAAAGTGTACCTGTAAAAGAAACCATAACTGCAGTTTTTATGGCCATTTTTAAAATCAGGAAATGTGTTAAGGGGTTAAATAGTTCATTAACTATGCCAAATCAAAAGCATTGTTGTACTATTCCATTTTTCTCCTCCAAATATATTTTCCTTGTTTGTTCTTTTTTTAAATGACAAAACATGATAGGGTTATAAATGGAAGAAAGCATTTACTTCCTGTAAAATTCTATGAAAGGACAGGATGACTGCATGATAGAATCTCATTGTTAGGTTTTATCCAGTAGCAGGAAAAATTACTTAGGCAAGCTTACAAGAACTTCACCGAAGTAATATTTATTTCAAAAATGTTAGAGGCCATGCGCGAAAAATTACAGCAACTGCTGTGATTCAACAAGCCATGTATATAGAAACAATGTTCAACCCTTCTTGTGTTTTATATCTTTCTTTTCTGTGCACTGGCTTGCTTCAGTCTGTTCTTTGTTTTTATAATTATCAGATTCGTTATCATGATGGTTTTCACTGTCTGTGGAAGAACTAACTTTCACATTCTTCTGGAAAAACTTTAAAGATAAACATTTCTTTCAACAGATAAAGAACATCCTAGCTTGAGGTAATCATGCTTATTGAGTAGTTTAGGGCATTAAGATTATTTCATTGCTTAAATTTGCAGAGGTGACAGGCAAGTGATGGCGAGACAAAAGATAACAATATTTGAAATCCTTGCAGAGCTACTAGCAGTAATTTTGAGCAACTTACTCAACCACATTTTTCATGCCTTGATGAGATTCTGAGATTATATGTATAGCAGATAAAGAAAAAGATTATCAAAGGAAATAAATTGTTCTCTGATCCAGATGTTATTTTATGGTATATATTAGTTTTTATTATGGCTGTGCACCGCCCTGAGTCCTTCAGGAGAAGGGCAGTATAAAAATTTAATTAATAAATAAATAAATAAATAAATAAATAAATAAATAAATAAATAAATAAATGTTTCCCTGTTAACGTTGTATGAACAAATGACGCAAGCGTCTTTGCTACTTTTTGCTGAATTTTCTTCAAATGCTCATAACTTTTTTTTTTAATTGAAAAAGTTTTACAATACAAATTTTTTTTTCATTTTCACCCCCCCTCCCCAATCCCCCCTCCCCAACCCCTCCCATCCTCCCTCAACCCCAACCCCTTCCCTCCCCATCCCCCCCTGACTTCCGCTACAGGTTTAAAAAAAAACAAAGTTTAGAACAAGAGAAAAAGAAAAAGATTATTAAATATTCAAATTCTAAATTAAACAAATTTCAAAAGAGGAAGAGAAAGAGAAAGAAGGAAAGGAAGGAAAAAAAGTTAAAAAAAACAGACAATATATTTCTAAGACAAACAGTATTATAGTAAAAAAAAATCATTAATAAGCATTATAATTCTATCCCAACTACACCCCTTAACTAAAAAAACCCCCCCAAAGACATAAAACATAAGAAATATATATGCAGATATAATTATAATCATACAGTTACATCATAAAGAAAATTATCTTTTGTTTAATTCATTTCTCAGTCTCTATAATCCAAATTTCAATCTTCTCTTCAACTTGATTGAAGTCAAACATATTTCCTCATATAAATCCTGCTTCAATAATCTTCATCTTGCCGTTGTCCCCATCAGCAAAGTAAAACATTTGTCCACACAACCCCCCGAGTGACTTTATATAAATAATATCCAACCACAAAGGTATTCACACCTCTAGGAAGATTCATTCAAGCTAACTTATACTGTATCTAAAAATAGGCTTTGCAGCCTTAACCTTCAAGCCTTGAAGAAAAAAAAAGAGAAGAAAAAAACCAACTAAGAGCTGCATTCCCAGATGTTTCTTTAAAATTCTTTCAAATCCAGCCACCCTTTGCAATTCAATCCTTCAGGTTATAAGATATTTTCAATTTCATAGTCTGTTCCTAGAAGATGAGTTCCACAAAAAATATATAATTGGGTAACCAGTGATCGCTGCTAACTTCTTTTTTTTAAAAAAATCAACATTCAATGACTTCTTTGCCTCCTCCAGGTTATTAGAAAAGTCTTGCGGTCATACACCATATCCTTGTCGCTTCCAGGATCCTATCACCTCTGCTCAGGTTATTATTCCTCATCGCATCTTTGCTCCTCTGTGCCTTAAGGACTCCTGCAAAAAGGTTTTACTCCACCTGCTTCCTCAGTGCCTCTCTGCAGCGTATGATCTGCTGGGTACACATCCCTTTTCCCGGCTTGATGTTTTGATAGTTCCATTGAACTTTTCCAGTCTTGGAATGGCAAGGTATGGATATTTTTCCCATTTTCTGTGTGGTTTAATTTGTCTACCAGTGGTTTATTGAGCCCCAGTATCATCCTTTATAGTTGGCTGGACACTATAAAGAATGACACTAGGATGACCATGACGGATCTGAAGAAGGCAGTGTGAGACAACAGAGGGGCATGGAGAATGCCGATCATAGAGTGGCTGAGTGAATGCCTGATGATGATTATGGTTTATAGAATAAGCTGCAATCAGATGCAGAATGTGCTACGTTGTAAAAAAAAATAATGACAAACTACAGTGATGGGATTCATACTGAGACATAAGCAAAGAAACCACATTATGTCTTAGCAGAATGTGTGAACCCACTCTGTATGTATGTAAATACAGTGTGTGTATCTGTGTTTTTGCCAGGAAGAAGAGCATTGTTAAAATACTTTCTGCATTTTTCAAAGCTACTTTGAAAAGTAAAGCTACTTTGCAGTGGTGGCTACAAATGACAGGAAGCTATAAAATAAAATAATTGTTCTTGAGTTGGGCATCCTGTAAATCTGAATTATAGATAAAGAATTTATTATGGCAGAATAGAAAAGGTAAACACTGCCTGCTTTCTTGTCACACCATCTCACAGACATACAAACTCTCCATGTTTTTATCTGACACTGGGAAAAGAACTTTGGGAAATGGAATTAGGTGATTTCTCAAATACATGCAATTTCTGATGGATGGGAGGAGTTGAAATGGGCTAAGGAGCTGGTAGAGTATAAACCTGGCTGAAGCTGGTTGAGAGAAGAAGGAGAAAAATGGCTGAGCAAAGATGAAATTAGGCAGTATTGGACTGCTAAAGGGAAGCATGTTCCAGATCAAGAGGAGAATGACACAGTGAAAGATCTGATGAATCAAAGATACAGAAAAGATTAGGTTTGAACTAGATGTACAAGTTGCCAGCTAAGTTTTAATTAAACCCTTGATTACTTCTTTCAGAATTTAATCATAGCCACACACCTATAAGTACAGTTCAGGATAATCTAACCTGTTATATTAGCAGCTGCAAACATCTGAAAGCAGAGAGACAGTTTGTCTTTGAATGCAGTGGTGGGTTTCAAATTTTTTTGCTACCGGTTCTGTGGGTATGGCTTGGTGGGTGTGGCATGGCTTGGTAGAAGTGGCTTGGTGAGCATAGCAGGGGAAGGATACTGTAAAATCTCCATTCCCTTCCCATTCCAGGGGAAGGTTACTGCAAAATCCCCATTTCCTCCCGATCATCTGGGAGTCAGGAGGCAGAGACTAGATGGGGGCAGGGCCAGGCAGATTTTTACTACCGGTTCTACAAACTACTCAAAATTTCTGCTACCAGTTCTCCAGAACTGGTCTGGAGAATCTACCTCTTTCTGAATGATAGAACAATTAGGGTTTAAAGCAATTTATTACAGAAGCCAAAAAAAGTGGGGAATGATCAAATCTAAAGAAAAGCAGTATACATATGAATGCTGTTTTAAAACACCTAAGTATTTGGGAGTTCTTGGAATTTAAATTCTTCATTTCTTATTTAAAAGGGGGGAAATGAATAAAAAAGCATAGTACCATAAGGATATAATTAGGTACATGTATATTTTGACAGTAATGTTAAAAAAGTGTAATAATTACAGTGACGTAAGGACCTTTCTGTTAGATCCTATACATTATTTTCTCTTTACTGTAACTATAGATGTTTTCCAGAGCTTTTTATTACTTTGTGTATTATCTTGATACAGGAAGAGTACTGTGCTGCGTGTACATTTAATCATCTACTTGATCCGCAGTTGTATAAATATAACATAATACAGGAGGCACGAACAAAAGAGCTGCTGTTCTGAAAATGTTCTTTGCATTTGTCTGCTACTAAAGGAAATAACTATGTTTTCGGTCATTATGTTTAAATTTGCAATTTCTCTCTTTCTCTTTCTCTCATTTTTTTGCATATAACGTAAGTCCATGTACTTGGCCAAGTCTGTTCTCATTAGTGTGGAAGCTACATTTTTAATGTACAGCACCAAAGGACTTTTTCTTTCTTTCTTTCTTTTTTTTTTTTTTTTGAAGTTTACCCCATATTTCAAAGTAGGAAGAAATAGGGGGTTCTTGTGCAGAAATGCTTAATTAGAAGTTTGAGATCTGTGTTTTCCAGCAACTGCCAATGCAGATTCAGCATTATTTTATTTTAAGACTTGCCAATGCTTTTTTGAAGGAAAAAAAATTGTCTTGAAATAATTGTCATATGCTTTGTGTAGGTTGTTACTTGATGTGTTTAATTTGCTGTGGCTTATATAGAGAAAAGTAATTTTAATGGAAAATGCTTCTGGATTTTCAACAGAATCTGAAGGAGGTGTTGGATTCTGATAATGCTCAGAGTAATGCGGCCATTTTTGTAGTGATTTGTACAGTCCTTACAACATCACTGAAAAATATGACTTAGGACCCATTTTTCATTTGACTGTTGCAGCGTCCCCATGTTCATATGATCATAATTCAGACCCTTGGCAATTGACTCATATTTATGACAGTTGCAGTGTCCTGGGATCATGTGATCATCTTTTGCAACCTTCTGACAAGCAAAGTCAACGGGTAAACCAGATTCATTTAACAAACATATAACTAACTTAACAACTGTTGTGATTCACTTAACAGCTGTGGCAAGAAAGGTCATAAAATGGGGCAAAACTCACTTAACAGATGTCTAGCTTTGCAACATAAATTTTGGGCTCAGTTGTGGTCATAAATTGTGGACTACTTGTAGTTGTTTTCTACTACATGTTGTACTTTAGCTCAGTGCTGTGCTTCCTTGTGTGTGTGTGTGTGTGTGTGTGTGTGTGTGTATTATTCAACATTTGGAAGCTTTGGAAACTTCTCATGTGTCATCCTTATCAATAAAGGATTATATTCTTCTAAGTATAATTGAACCTTGCCTCTAAATGAAGTAGACAAAACAAACAACTCCACAGATGAAAATGAGAGTTGGTATGGGTAAGAATGTGGAGATGTACTGTAAATAGATAAGCAAATGTGAATGAATATATAGCAAGAAGAAAAAAGGGCGGAGGAGGGGGGACAGAGAAATTGAGAAAAACATCTTCAATCTTCAGGATAAGCTTTGAAGATACCCATGTTTTTTAACTAGGAAATCTATAATACTGCCCCTTCTGTTGTTTTCACTGATTGTGACAGTATTTATGGTGTATGTATCTTAAATAGGTTTAACTCTGCATATTGTACACCTATGTACAGATTAACTTAAAATTGGCATTTTGTCAACCATTAAGCACTATCTATTATATACTTGATAGACTCATTTCTTCCAAATGCAGGCCATTTAGTCTAAAATTGGCCTAACTTATTTTGCCTTCAGGAAAAACAGCTTACGGCTTGTATTTATAGAGTTAAATCCAATGTCGAATTAGCTGAATTTAATTCATGCTGTTCTGTTTTCTCCTTTCATACTTCTTCTTATAGCAGAAGAGTTAATTGCATATTCATATGTTCCTCATAGTCCCGTTGTATACATATAAAAATAAACTCTAGTGAATTTAACTGAGAAGTGCGATTTATTCCCAGCAGGTTTGCATAGGATTGCAACTTTCAACTATAAAATTAATACTGTTTCAGATTTTGAGAATTGTGAGTTCCACACATGATAGCATTTCGAATGATATAAATATATAGTACCCAAGTAAAATCTTGGGTTTAATGTTAAAATGCATGTCAGATACTATTATTTTATCACAATCATTATAATCTGTCATTATCATTTTACACAGGCTGCGCCCCAGTATTGGGCCATGGAAGCAGCAGGCAAGCATGTGCATATATGCAGTTCCACTTGCCTGACTAGGTGGCTCAGTGGCTAAGACACTGAGTTTGTCAATCAGAAAGATCGGCAGTTTGAATCCATAGTACAGGTCTCCTGCGTAAGCAGGGGATTGGACTAGATGACCTCCAAGGTTCCTTCTAACTCTGTTACTGTTAAATAGAGCTGCCCACCGTTCATGCAGAACTATCCTCTTTCCACACCGCCAGTCCGCAAATCCGGAAAGGTTGGGGAATGCTGTTTTAAAAGATTGTTTGCACGTTGCATTTGCTCAAGGAGGTTAAGGTCATGCAGGAACATTGATTTAACAATGGTTGGAGATAGGGTGGGAGGCAGTGGTTGGGCCACTTTTGAGGAATACAGACCTAGTACTTGATGCTAATGCTATTTTGCAGCATTGTTGCACCCAGCCTCGAGTCCTGATTGTTGGACCATCAGAGGGCCAGGATTTTGGCTACTTCTCCTGAATGCCAGAGGTCAGTTTATAATGAGGGCTTCCTTACACGTGATTCATTAATAGTTGAGAGGGCTGATCTGATGTGTTTTACTGAAACCTGGCTGAAGGGGGTGCTCTCCTAAATGTGAGGAGCACAAGCTAGGTCCCTTCCATTAAGAAATTTCAACTGAGAAGACCCAGGAAGACCTTTCTTCTTTTTTGGGGTATTTATATATTGTGTACAAACACGACAATTTCTTCATGATACTTCTTCATAATAAAAAAAATTCTACCTATTAGTAAATCTGCATTATTTTGATAATGGTTCTCAACTCAGTTCTCAACAGAGGATTAAAACAGTGCTTGAAACAGATCAAGCAGATGAGATTTCTTTACATGTTGAACTACTTAGTTCATAAACATGTAACAGATGTGTATTGAGCAGAGCTCTGTTGTAGCATTTATCAGTAAAACTGAGAGTCATAGGAATGAACTCAATCTTTGCAGTGGTTCTCTAACTGGATTTAAAACTGTTATCCAAATATTTCTAGGATGTCATCTTTAAAAAAACAACATTGAACTGAGATAAAGTATATAGATTGAAATTTTAGTAGTAGATAATGAACAAAGCAGATTTTGTTTTTCTATGTACGTCAAAACTTCCCATAATTTTCTTATGCCCTAACCCACTTTGAATGGAGAGCATCCATCTCGTGATAGATGCCAACTCAGAAATCACAAGTCCTATGGAATCAACTTTATGCTTTATTAAATCTCTGAAATCCATCAACTAGGGTCAAGTGGAGAATGCATATTAAATTCATCTGGTACGCCAATTGCGCCCCTACCTGGACCATGATGACCTCCATACAGTCACTCATGCGCTCGTGACCTCCCAGATCAACTACTGCAGTGCTCTCTACATGGGGCTGCCCCTGAAGACCACTCGGAGGCTTCAGCTGGTGCAGAATGCGGCTGTGCGGTTGTGATGGGAGTGTCCCGACACTCTTATGTTATACCCCTCCTGTGTGACCTGCATTGGCTACCAGTTGCCCTCCGGGTGAGATTCAAGGTGCTGGTTATCACCTATAAAGCCCTACATGGCTTAGGCCCGGGGTACCTGACGGACCATCTGTGGCCAGCGACAGCTCCCCATTGTCCGGTGCGTTCCCACAGGAAGGGCCTTCTTGGAGTGCTGTCAGCCAGGCACTGGCGACTGGCGACTCCTAGAGAACGGGCTTTCTCTGTGGGCGTGCCTACTTTATGGAATCAACTCCCCCTGGAGCTCCGGGTGCCCCCTGACCTGCATTCCTTCCGCCGTGATCTTAAGACATGGTTATATCGCCAGGCTGGATGGGACTGAAGGGGTTTTTAAGGGGAATTTTAATCGTTTTAACATTTACTTGTTTTATTGCTGTGAGCCACCCTGACTCCTTGTCAGAGAGAGGCAGCATATAAGCTTTAATAATAATAATAATAAT
Organism: Masticophis lateralis; assembly: GCA_030761175.1. Lineage (NCBI taxonomy): Eukaryota > Metazoa > Chordata > Lepidosauria > Squamata > Colubridae > Masticophis > Masticophis lateralis. The sequence goes on from JAUDYJ010000002.1 coordinate 222,185,508, forward strand.
AATAATAATAATAATAATAATAATAATAATAATAGAAACAACAAGAACAACAACCACAACAACAACAACTTGGTCCACAACACACCTGACATAACGGTAGTTGAAGAGAAAAAAGTATGGTTCATTGACATTGCAATACCTGGAGATGCACGGATTGAAGATAAGCAGCAAGAAAAAATCACAAAGTACCGGGACTTGCAAATTGAAGTTGAGCGACTATGGAAAAAGAAATCATGTGTTGTTCCGATTGTAATTGGAGCCCTTGGAGCAATATCCAAAGGGCTACCCCACTATTTAGAAATTCTAAATTTACCGGACTTGAACATTTTGACTCTACAAAAAACCACCTTACTCGGAACAGCTTACATCCTCCGATGATACCTTAACAGTTCCTAGGTCCTTGGTTAGGACTCGAGCTGCTGAGCTATTAACCAGCCTCAAAGACTGTGAATCTCACTACAGATTAAATAATAATAATAATAATAATAATAATAATAATAATAATAATAATAATAATAATATGCTGAGTAGGATACTTAAAAACATTTGTAATCAGTGCCAAGACTATACTCATAAGTCCTTTCACACAAATATCTACTCTTTATTTTTCCTCCTCAATTATTTTGTTTCAACATATTTTGGGAATAGGGTAGGATTAAGTTTTATTGTTCTGCTACTGTTAAATAATTGTAAATTAGTAACCTTGCTGATTTATTGAAAAAGACTACCCAGTCACCAACTGATAATCCTAATTTACTCTCTGCCAATTAATGAAGTATTTGAATATGAGAATAAAACGAAAACCTCTGTATTTGATGTCACAGCCCCAGAAGAAAAAGGAAGGAAGGAAGGAAGGAAGGAAGGAAGGAAGGAAGGAAGGAAGGAAGGAAGGAAGGAAGGAAGGTGTGTTTGTGTGTGCCTGTGAGTCTGGGTAATCATGAGGGAGTGATTTCAATTCTAGAGACACTTTACCCTATTTATATCTTATATATTTTATATATTTTAATCTAGAAAAACTACTTTAGTCACAAGAGAAGATGTAACATTTATTTCTTGGAACAATTTAAAAACGTTTAGGCAAAACATGGTTTTAGAGACTGGCTAAAAATAGCAAAGACTTTTAATGTTCTTGTTACAAATTTTTGTTCTATTTTTATTCTTTTTAAAACTCGTTTTTAAGATTGCACGAGGAATTTATAGCCTTCAAACTGTTTTACTGATATTTCTATACCCTCTGAAAGTTTTTTTATGGTTTCAGAATAACCCTGGAGTTAAATGTATTAACACTTGAATATGAATTAATACATCAGCCTGAGATGATATTTTTCAGTCTTCCAGCAGCTCTTGACATTTGTTTAGTAGATTTAAAAATTTTTATGAACCAGTATTTTATCCTTTAATTCTTGAAGCAGCTTTTCAGTTATGAGTATCACTGGATAATGGGGAGCTCTCCAGATGTTGTTAAATTAATCTATAATTTTCAGCATCTTTTACCATGTTTTATACTAAGTAGGACTGCTGGGATGAAGTTCAGCAAGATCTGGATTGCTGAACAAACAACTGCATTCCAGAAGACAATAAAAATGAACAGAAATGATAATTGTAAGCAGATCCACTTTTGTCTTCATGAGTCAAAATTAGTGTAATCTTCTACAGATGATCATTTCTGTTGTAACTTATATAACATGAATATTGTATCGTTACAGGATCCAGATCAGTCCTGTAATACTCTGAATGTCTTGCCTCAAGAAACATATCTAGGGGCAATCATATGAGAATGTCCTCACTGACATCTGTGCAAACAACCACATGAGAGCAGGTATACCCTTCCTGGTGTATAATCCAGAGAACATCTGGTTAGGTTCTCTACCCCATTATTACATCCTGCTCTCCATGGGGAATATTGCAGTGTTCCTGGTTGTACTATAATCAGCTAGGTGTTTCAGAAACATTGGTACCCTGCTGCTCCTTTAGATGTGACACAACGTAAACACAAGAATGTTGAGTATCTACTCAGCTGGAAAACATAAGAGGACAATAGGCTGAAATCATTTGAGGAGAGGCCTTGTATTTTTCCCCAAGTCTTCTGTATAGATTTTTGCAGGATATCTTTACTATTATTTGAGAATTTGATACATACTGCTTATGATTGTAGTATTTGTTTAGTATTAATTGTTTCAATAGAGCAATTATTACAAAACCTTAAGTACCGTATCCTTTATTTCAGTTGTATACTGTATCTTTCAGTCTGTTTGGGAAAGCCATAACGGGTTCACACACTGAATGCAAAATACAGAATGTTGTTATTACAGAGATTTGAACTCTTGCACTTGTTTTTCTTCTTCTGTGAATTGTGCTGCTTTTCAGCTTATTTCACTTGACACTTCTCATTGTGACAGGGTAAAATCTGTCCAAGCACAGGTAGAACAGCTGGAAATGTTTTGGAGATTATAAAGAAGAAAATCAGGATATTGGGAAAATTTGAAAAAAAGACATCTCAACCCTGTAAGATGTATTGGACTATAACTCCCAGAAACCCAGTTAGCATACAGTGGTTATGTTGGTAAAGGTTGATGAGTGTTGTAGTTTACCATGATAGAATGCTTTTGTGAGCTACAATACTTCACAGTATTGTAGCTCACAGAATACTTTTCAGTATTATCTTACAGTAGCAAATAATTACTTTGAATTAATATTGATCTTACTGTAATGCTTTTAAAACTGCACTATTAGAGCAAATAACTTCCTCCCTCTGCTCTGCAAATTAGTTGTATAAACATTTGATGGGAAATCTTGTAACGTCAGTATAAGGAAGTACATCATAGAAGTTTAAAATTGGTTAAATGCTTGTTTTGATACTCAGGTGTGACGTTGCTATCCTGCCTAGTGACTGGTTTACAATTATGTGGTGTTGTTCTTCAATAGCAGAAGTTAATAACCAAACAACTTGATTGTATAATAGTGTTGGTGTTTTAGTATTAGACATGCACAAGGGGTTTTGTTTGGCATGCTGCTGTTATCTCTGTTAAGGTAAATTTCTGCATAGCGACTCATTTAAAATATTTTGGGAATACAACTCTTTATTGCTAGCCTGCATGATGGAATTATTTATTCCATTTATTTATTATTTTTTATTTATTAGAATTATTTATTAGAATGTATTATAATTATTTATTTATTTTCCATAATAGATGGAAAATCTTTTTGTTATCGTTTCAACCTAGAATATTTTGGGGAAGGTTGGAATAATCCAGTAGAAATGCCATCCTTTGCTGAAATAGCTATAATTTGCGATTTCATGATTAACGTACACTAGCTTTTTGTATTATGTGTGTGGTCTTCCAGATGTGTTAAAATCAGCTTCCTTTCTTCTTAGCATGACTATGATAAATGATAATCAGAGTTGCAAACAACATCTGGGGGGCCACACAATTTTCATCCCAATGTAGACAGTTTAAATTTCTCAATGGCCTACTGCACGAGTACCCAACATTGGCAATTTTAACACCTGTTGATTTCAACTCCCAGAATTTCCCAGCCACCATGGCTGGCTAGAGAATTCTGGGAGTTGAAGTCCACAGGTCTTAAAATTGCCATTCTGGTTGGACACTCCTGGCCTACTATATGATGTTTTAGTTGCCCTTGTCTTACTTTACATTTATGATTGTGTAGTACAACATCTTATGTTAGGACCCAGTAATCTAACTCATTAAGGAGAATACAAATGCCCCCTCCTTCTGCCTTTTTACTCTGCCTGGAATACTTTCCTTATTAAATGTAGTGGATTTTTATATTTGTTTAGAATCTAGGTTTAGATTATGTAAATTGATTTGTGATAAAACAGGAAAAACATAATTACAAATAGTTAAAATTCTACTTGTGCACATATTTATTCTTTTCCCTGAAATCCACAGTATGGGCACACATATACTGAACTGAGTTAAATTAAAGTAAAGCAAATGTTTATGTGTTGGACTTAGGTTAGTGGCATCCCTTGATTTATATCTGTAGGAAATGGAAAGGGAATGTCGCCAAAAGAATTCTTAACTAGGAAGCTAACATATAGGATTTGTTTATATTGGATGATTTTAAGTTTTAAAAATGTTTATATAGCAGTGTATGTTTACATTCATTAAAGCCATTTCATTCAATCATGGACCTCAGTGCACACAAACTTAATGCATATTTTCAGGAACAAGTAAACATTTGATACCCATTAAAATGATGGCTATGTTTGTAATAGCATATCTTTATTGAGAAACAATTTATGAAACACATAGGAAACCCTGATGTGTTAATTTTGTGTATTAGCTAAGAATGTGGGTAATTTATAGAAATATATTCTATTTTCTTAGAGCAACCATTTATAAATGTATTTTTGTTTCTCTATATAATTGCTGTTTTAATTTTAGAATGTTTGGCTTCCGTTTCTTTAATGGCTACTTCTTTCTAGTGCTGCTCTTGGCAGACTGGATTGTATTTATTCTGGAAATAAATGTAGGCTTCCTATCCTGGCCTAACCCAGATAGTTAGGAATCACTAAGTAGCAGCCCAGCACCAATGATTAATTGTACTCAACTACTTAATCTGCAGGGTTCTTAGTTGCCTTCCTCCCTTATCCCTGCTGCTTGCAAAAAATTGTAAAATATGTACATATGAGAGGAATATGGCAGCTTTTTCATCTTTTGTTTCTCCAGCCTAGGATTCCCATACTATTTTTTTTAAACAAACATGCATAGAATTAAGGCTACAAATAGTCCTGGATTTAACTGAGCCTGGAATTATAGTCATAAATTGTTGCAGTCATTAAGTGGGTTACCACATAATTGGACTTGACTTTATGACAGCCGTGGTGGTGCAGTGGTTAGAATGCAGTACTGCAGGCTCCTTCTGCTGACTTCTTGTTGCCAGCCATTCAGCAGTTTGAATCTCACCAGGCTCAAGGTTGACTCAGCCTTCCATCCTTCTGAGGTTGATAAAATGAGTACCCAGATTGTTGGGGACAATATGCTGTTTCTGTAAACCGCTTAGCGAGGGCTGTAAAGCACTGTGAAGCAGTATATAAGTCTAAGTGTTATTGCTATTTTGTTGCATTAAGCAAATATTTTGTATGTTAAGCAAATTAATTATACCAAATGAGTGGAGGTGATTATCGGAAGTAATGTGGCCTTTGGATTTTGCAAATGGCTGTGAAAGTGAGCCTGTTGTCCAGCTTCCAAAATTCAGTCATGTGATGGGGATGCAGTAATCATAACTTTGAAATTGGGTCTTAAATGTCAACTTGCAAAGCTTTCCCTGACCTGCTCCCAAGTTGCCATAGGTAGGGGGATGGGAAGTTGTGCCTTGCAACTACACCAAGGAATTCATGCCTCAGTCAAAACAAAATACATCCTAGCCGCCTGATGTGAAGGCCACCTCCATAGAGACCTGCAATGGCCAGAGGGAGTGACTTCTACGAGCAGCGAAATTGCTTCGTTGGGGAATGTAACTGGTGACACACCTTGGGGGGAGGGGGCAACCGGGTCAGAGGCAAGGCGTGAACTGGTGAAGTCAGAATTGGCTTCACTTAGTTTGTGCTGACATGATGCTCCTAATAAACAACTGGATTTTCCTTGCTAAATGGCTTGGGGCTGCTGCTTTTATTAGGACATTGGTCAGAACCCTGACAATATGCACCTGGGGAGGGGTCCATTGAAACTTTGAATGGTTCCTAAACTACTGACCATAAGTCGACTACTCAAAATCAACTAAATGCTAATCAGGGTTGTATAGTTTTCAGTCAAATAGAATGATTATATATTATCTGGTATATTTGTTTATAATTGTGTTAAATTATTTTAAAAGTGTTGTATATCTTTAAATTATAATGAAATGGATAGCTTGAGCCAGACCTTCCAGTTTTGGCCAATTGGATACAGGTTTTTTTTGTAGAAATAATAATGAATAATCTGGGCTGTGTAGTTTTAGGTCTAAATCAGGGATGTCCAACTTTAGAAACTTTAAGATATTGTGGCCTTCACCTCCAGAATTCCCCAATTCCCACTTCCCAGTTCTGGGAGTTAAAGTCCACAAGTCTTAAAATTGCCAAGATTGGGCATCCCTGGTTTAGATAGAACAATAGCTGTTTCCCTAATATCTTGTGTAACTCCCACAGGAACCAGGACAAATTTAGCAAAGAAATTATATTGTGTTCCAAAACATGGTAAGATACTACAGTATAGTTGACACTTTCTGAGTCAGCAAGAATTCCACTTCACAATGTCTCCTCAGTCAGATCTTACAGTCAGATCTTTTGCAATGCTGCCCTCTTAGAAGAGAATACTTGCATTTCTTCTTATCTCTAACTCTTAAAATGTCTATTGATGAGAGATGATCGTTGACATTCACTGCATTCCTGCCTTCCCATTCAGATAAGTTCACCAGGCTGGGCTAGAATTTCTAACCGCTAACCGATCTGGATTTTTGCAGGGAATTATAATCATTATCATTGTGTAGAGTTATAATAATTCATGGGTTTTAAGTGGTTGAAATTACAGACAAAGACAGATGGATGGGTGACATTTCAGTAGGATAAATCAATACATGTAATAATTACAAAATATTATTTACATACATATCTAAATTGGGCAGATATGTTAATTGGGCAGTTTCTGAAAATATTTTAGTTAGTCTAAGACTCCTTGACTTATGACTGTAATTGGAACTGGAACTTCTGTTCCAACCACTTAGACATGTTGCACCCGATTTTACAATGTTTTTACCAATGGCAATTAAATCCTGCATACCCAATTGAATTTGCTCATTGGAAGCCCTCTAAGAAGGTTGCAAAAACTATCACCTGACCTTAGGATGCTGCAGCCATTGTAAAATATATGCTGGTTACCATGTGCACAAATTTTGATCATGTTACTGTAGTGATGTTGCAAAGGTTTTAAGTGAAAAAACCTGTCATAAATGACTTTTTTCAGCAATGTTGTAATTTTCAAATACTGATTAAATGAATGATTGCAAGTTGAGGACCACCAGTTCGGTATAGAAAATAGGATGAATGAGCAAAGGATCCATTCCACTTGGAAAAGTTGCTACTGCTTCTCTTATTTATTTATTTTACGTATGACCCAGTTTTTCTTTGGAGGCTCCAGGTGATATACAAGGGTCCACTTCTTATTTTATCTACAATACAGGTGAGAATAGGTTGGGCTCAAAGATTGGGCCAGTTACCCTATAATCTCTGTGACCAAATGGGGATTTTAACTTGGTTGTCTCTTATCCAAATCCACCATTATATCCTGTAATAGTTCAATGTGAACTCAGCTAAAAACATGCTACCCAAGCAGAGTGCAGCGAATGAGTGCTGGGATAAAATTCCTTCCTCCCTCCCTCCCTCCCTCCCTCCCTCCCTCCCTCCCTCCCTCCCTCCCTCTAGAAAACAATTATTTCATTTATTTAATCTAAAAATGGTATACCTAGTGCAGGGGTCTGCAACCTTAAATGCTCAAAGAGCCATTTGGACCTGTTTCCCACAGAAAAGAAAACACCGGGAGCCCCAAAACCTGGGTGGGCGTGGCCAACTCAATGTCACTCACTTCCACCAGTGACATGACTCCCCCTAGCCCCTAGCCACACCTATCCAGCCGGTCATTAGGGAAAAGAACCAGTTATTAAAAAACACCAGAAACCACAAAACCCTTTTGACATCTCTCTCTCCCCTCCCTCTGTATCTCTCTCTGTATCTCTCTGTCTCTGCCCTGGCCGCTTCTCCATCCCCCACCGTCACCCTTATCTTCTCATGGAGGCACGGAGTGACTGGGAGGGGAGGGCGAGGAGTGGGGCCAGCCAGTGGTGTGATCACCTGACGGAGCCACAGCAGAGGGCCCAAAGAGCTGCATGCTGGTCCGGAGCCGCAGGTTGCTGACCCCTGACCTAGTGGGAAAGGAGGCAGGATACTCTTGACAACATTTGCACATAAATGTTGTGCAAATGGGAAGAGGATACCGTTTAAACATTTTTAGCCATTATATATTAACTTGGGATCCAGAAAGACATAATATCCCCAACTCCTGGGCTGTGACCCTGTACTAGGCCGTGGCCCATGTGGAAGTGGACCGCGGACGTGACAGGCAAGTGCTCATGTGCACAGCTTTGCTTGCCCAAGTAGCGAATGCATACACTCGCTTGCCACTCATGGGGAACCATTCCCTTTCCTCCCCCACCAGTCCTCAAAGCCACAAAGGTTGGGGAACATTGATATATAGTATATAATATAATATTAGTCATTTCATCCTACTTTCTATTTAAAATGCATTCAAATTGGCTGAATGAATGAACTTTAGTTTACCTTGATTAAATTCTAAACAAGAAGATTGTCAATAAATATTCTAGAGTTCAGCTATGTACCATAAAACTTCATAAATTAATGTAAAAGGGTTATGTTGTCTTACAGATTTATAATCCATAAATCTCTTATGACGACAAACTCTCTGAAAGCTACTTCTACAATAATGGAAGTTTTCAGTGTGCCTCAAACACTTAATTTTCATGATTGCAAGCCATATGTGGTCTAGAATAATTGTAGATCACAGTGCCTGTTTTCAGTTGCATAAACTTTTCTGACCTTGTTCTACACTTAGAAAAGCTTGTACAGCCCAGTAATGTGTACCTTGTAGGATAATTTATTGAAAGGAGAAATTATTTGCTTTTCTCTGAAACATATCCATTACTATCCTTTTGAAAATGTGTTTTTTTGACATAGTGACATTTATTTCTCTTTCAAAATTTCTTTGTAATGTAAGACTGTTCTATAGTTTAATAGTGAACCCCTTTCTAGAATACCAAGCTTTGTGTCTCCTAAATAGCTCAAAATTTGAATGGTTTCAAATAACTTGGGGAGGGGGAGCCTTTGGGAGAGATGTAAGAAATCTTTTTCCAGTGTTATGGAAAAAGATGAAAGCTGTTCAAATGAGATGGAATGGAGAGTGGAAGAAGATAGGAAAACAGAACATGTTTGAATAAGATGCAAACGAGAACCTTCATTTGGTAATTCCAAAGAATGAAGGCCAAACTGTGGAGTTATATAAATGAAAGACCCAACTTATGTCAATGACATATGTTTTCTTGTGATTCCCATTAAATATGTTTTAGCACCTAATTGATTTGATCGATCTAAGAGAAGTGAGCAGAATCAGACTTGTTTAGTACTTGTATGAATGCTAAATGTTAGAGATATAAACTAATTTTTAGATCAATCTTAGAGATATATAAATTTACCACCCAGAATCATTGGGAAAACTGTGGTATATTAATATTAATGATTTGGAAAGTGAAAAAAAGAACCTTGAAGAAGAGAATGGTAGACTATCACACCTATTGTCAAACTGGGTTCATACCAGGCATTGTAGTCACTCAAGCTTTACCTTAACTTTTAACAAGTAATACTATCAGGAGAAGATGTACAGGTAGTCCTTGATCTACGACCACAATTGAGCCCCTAAGTTTTGTTGGTAAGTAAAACATTTATGAAATTAGTTTGCCCCATTTTACGATTTTTCTTGACAAAGTTGTTAAGTGAATTGCAGCAATTGTTAAGTTAGTACAGTTGTTAAGTGAATCTGGCTTCTCCATTGACTTAGTTTGTCAGAAGGTCACAAAAGGGGATCACCTGATCCTGGGACATTGCAACAATGCTGGTTCCTCCCTGTTTGGCCCAGTTCCACAGAGCCGGTAGCGGTGATGATATAATGTCACTGAACCAGTTCTGCCCCCCCCCACCCCCGCGTTATTCTTATCTTTTATTTGGCCCCATCCCAATCCATTGCTGCGTCCTGAGTCCCAGCTGATAGGCTGTAAGGAAAAAAAACTGTTTAAACTTTTGCTGCAGGGCTTCAATGGGCCGCCCTACAGCTGATCAGTGGTAAAAGGCAGTGTGGTGGTAGATTGGTGCCTCCAAAAACAAATGAGTAGACCGGTGCCTGCAAAAATAAATGGGTAGACCAGTGCCTGCAAAAATACATGAGTAGACCGGTGCCTGCAAAAATAAATGAATAGACCAGTACAGCTCTGCAAGCAGTTAAAAGCCTGGTAGACCAGTACCTCTGCTAAATCCTAAAGAATTGTCACATGACCATCAAGCCATGCCCACAAAATAAGCCACGCCCATAGAACCGGTAGTAAAAAATTTTAGAACCCACCCTTGCATTGCAGCCATCATAAATATGAGTCAATTGCCAAGTGTCTAAATTGCCAAGTGTCTAAATCCTGTAACCATGGGAATGCAACAGTCGTAAATGTGAAATACGATCATAAGTCACTTTTTTTTAGTGACATTGTAACTTTGAACTGTCACTAAATGAACTGTTGTAAGTCCTACCACTGCTTTCCCAAGCAATCCTTTCCTCAAGACTTTGCAGTATATAGATTTTATTTATTTATCAAGTTTACATAGGTTACCCTGCAGTCACTTTTGGTGGCACACAGTACATTTTCCTTTTGCTCTGTGAGTAATAATTACAGAAATTTGTATGGAATACTCATCTATAAATGTACTGGTGGTAAACAATTTGCCGGTCTTTAAGTGAGAGTTAAATAATTCCATAATAAGAAGAAAAACAAGATAACAGAAAGGACAAAAGAAATAACATGATGAATCAACAAATTACAATTGCCATTCATTTTGTGCGTAAGGAGTAAACAAACGTACATAGATATTGTAGCAGCTTCCCTTCCCTTCCCCCCCCCTTTTTTTTACAACATTTCTCCATCCTAAATCCAGACATTAAGGTAATTAAGTCAGGAATGTTAACACAGAAGGATGTAGTCTAATTAATGGAGAATAAGATTATCAGTAGCTATGTTATTTATCATCAGCAGAATGGAATGCATGCAGTAGATTCTTAATATCAGTTGAGAGGGAAATGCTGTTGAAGTTATGTCCTGTTTGTGGGTGTACTGTTAACATTTTGTTAACCCCTGAAACAACAAATGATCGAATAATAATATCTTCCTACCTGATTCTACATATTAGAATTTACATGCAAATATTCATTCATTGAATATTCATTGAATATGTGGTGGGTCAGTGGCTAAGACGCTGAGCTTGTCGATCGAAAGGTTGGCAGTTCAGTGGTTCAAATCCCTAGTGCCTCGTAACGGGGTGAGCTCCCATTACTTGTCCCAGCTTCTGCCAACCTAGCAGTTTGAAAGCAATTAAAAAATGCAATTAGAAAAATAGGGACCACCTTTGGTGGGAAGGTAACAGCGTTCCATGTGCCTTTGGTGTTTAGTCATGCCGTCCGTATGACCTCGGAGAAGTCTTTGGACAGTGCTGGCTCTTTGGCTTTGAAATGGAGATGAGCACCGCTCCCTAGAGTCGGGAACAACTAGCACATACGTGAAAGGGGAACCTTTACCTTTATTCATTCATACTGAACCATCAAATTAGACAAGCGAAATGTGATATCTTATTTTCTTAGCAATTATGAAAAAGATAAACCTTGGTGATCAGTATTCTAAAACTCAGATTGAATTCAATAGTTATTAATTTTGTCAAGGAAAAATCACAAGTTGAATTAATATTGTATAAATGATGCTTGCTGTTACTCACATACAATGGTAAAAAGATATTAATTATTCCAACTCTTGTAAAACTTTTGCTATTTGTGTTGCAATCTATAAGCATGATCAAGGACTTAAGGTTTCATAAGAAAAATGTGGCAAACGGGATTTTCTTCTGTATACAGGAAATATATATAATTTAATTTTTCAGCAAACAACTATACAGTGTCCAGGGTTACACTTTTCTAGAGCATCTTTTGGTAACTCTGATTTTCAATTATAGTTTTTTGGTAGTCTGACTTTTCATTGATAATATGGATTTTCTAAATGAAATTTAATTACCCTCCAATTTAATCAATGAGTATACTGCAAATGTACAGTATTTCAAAGTTAAGATTTTTTTCAAACAATATTTTTGGAACTCTCCAGTTAATACTATTTTAAAATCTCAGCTTTTAAAGCTCATTTTGTTCAGAACCCAAATTGTTTTCTGACCTTATTTGTTCCATCTAGAATTGCATAATATGTGGGTTGCTGTGAAGTTGTTACAAATTGGAGGGCTGATATAATATGAAATGAGGCACCTCGCCTGAATGTTGCTTTTGTTCCCTGTTTAACAAATTAGCATGTTGACATTTGTCACTGATGGATTTTATTATTTGCTGAAAGGGATTTGGGAGGGTTTGACAGCATGAATGGTTTGTCCTACAGACTTTAAGAATCGATAAAGGCATCTTTGTTCTTTGTGCAAAACACACAACAGATATCTTATTGACTGATACACATAAAAAGGAAGGCTTGTATAGTTGTCTCACAAAATAAGCTAAGAAAATGATTTTGAAGCCATTGCTTATTCTGTGTTCCTCTTCCCCATGTGTCTTTCTTTTTGTTAACGTGTATCTCCCAAATAAGGAGAATTAGTAAATATTCATTCAGTAAATATAAAGCATTCTATTTTGCATCCCGTGCAGTTTGCATATGGTTTGCAGAAGCAGATAAATCCAAAAATGAGTCATACATAATACTAAAATTGGTTTATTATTAAAAAAAAATCAGAGGAGGTCTAATGTAGATGTTTAAAAAGTCTGATACATTATAATGAGGGTATAAGAAACTGATTGTGTTCCTAGAAAATATTTGCATATCAAGATGCATTGAGACATTGTATTTCTTGTTTTGTGCAGAAAAGAAGACATCTGATTAGTAGATTCTGATTCCACCCCCACCCCCATAGCCTGAAAGTCTGAAGAAGATTCAGTCAGCTATGCATAATGCAGATAATGAAGCAGGTGGAGGATTCAGTACTCCAATCTATTTACTGAAATATAGGCATAAAAATAAAGGTTAACTAGATATGAACTAACTTAATAAGTAATAAGAAATCTCCCTGCGTTTCTTGAAAATAAGGCATTATTTCCTGGTTCTCAAGGTGAAGTAAACGAGGTAAATTTAGTTTGACAGTGATAATACTTTTTTAACGCTTTCTTAAAGTTGAAACGAACTTTGTGCAGCTGAGATACCGACTACTCCTACTCATTTTTTTGTTCCTTTGCTTTTAAAAGCTTTTTCCAGGGTTACAAATAATTTAGAGCACTATTTCTGATAAGCTTTTATTCTATATCAGTTCTAAGTAGAGAACAAAACCTGGAAATTGCTAAAGTCATGCAAGGGGTTGAAACAGTAATTGAAACAGACGTATTCAAATTGGAATTGTGAATACTTTGGGGAGACCATACAAGCTGGGAGTTTTAGGAATTAGTCATAATACACCTGGAGGATACTATTAGCGGTTGGGAAAAGTTAAACTAGAGACAATTCTGTATCAGTAAAAAGCTCATATTCCTGATTATTATGGCTCACATTCCTGTCTATTAAGATTCTAAGAGTTTACACATCTGACACGCATAAGAATTTTACACACCTTATGATTGTTAGTAGACTTGTACAATTAATGCTATGAAACAAAGATTGCAAATGGGAAATATTTCTTAATTGTGATCTATTGCTGGTTTTCTTGTATAGTTTTCTCCTTGGAGAAAGGCTCCTAGCTATAACTGTAGAGGAAATAGAGGACATTACTCACTGTGTCCTCCAGTGACCCATTTACAGGGAGAGCAGGATCAAAATATTGATGGTAGAGAAACTTGGGTTTCAGATCTTGAAAGACGGAATTATCTTCTTGTAGATGTGTTTCTGGCTGTTAGTAGCCAGGCTGCTACATTTGTTTAGTTGTAATTTAAACTTACAAAGCATTGTTTAAATTCTTAGCAGGGGCCCAGATTTTAGCTTGAATTGATCTTATATCTAACATTCTTTTTATCATATCGTATTCTTTTCTTTTAATGTTTACAACAATAAACTCTTCAATTACTATAATTACAGAGCTTGCCCCCTAAATATAGAAGAGAGTCTAGTAAAAAGCTATGATGGAAAGCTATCTGGAAATAAATAATAGCATTCATCAGTGTCCAAAATGGTGAATGTCAGACTGGAATTAAAAACTATGTTAGGGACTATTTATGTTTATCAACACCTTGGAAACTTAAAGGATGAGGCATGCTTCTGTAATGGAATAGGCTATTTTATTGTTATTGGTGACTTATACCATAAGTCACCAATAACATCGTAGCATTCTCAGAAACTTATACAGAAAAACAATAACATTTTAAATCAAAATAGAGCTTTCCTTTTAAATAAAATAAGAAAAATTAAGCACTCTCTATAGTTGCAGGTAGCCCTTGACGTATAACCACAATTGGGATTAGAATTTCCATTGCTATGCAAGACAATTGCTAAGTGACGTTGCACTGGATTTTACAACTTTTTCCTATGGTTTTAAGCAAATCGCTTCAATTGTTAACTGAACCATGTAGCCTTTAAGTAAATTTGATTTCTTCCAATCAAAAGTTCAGATTCACTGAACTTGGCCATAGTCAGTGCATATGTCTATTACCATAAGTTATTTCTGTGATTTTTTTTCTTCAAGCAAAATTTAAAGCTTCATCCAAAGATTATATTAACTGACCTTCTTGCCATTTTCAATAATATACCAAATAAAATTATCCCCAAGCTAAAGATGGACATAAATTCTAACAGATAATTCTCTGTCACTCTGTCACTCTGTCTCTGTCTCTCTGTCTCTGTCTCTGTCTCTCTCTCTGTCTCTGTCTCTGTCTCTGTCTCTCTCTCTCTCTCTCTCTCAAATAAAATTATCCCCAAGCTAAAGATGGTCATAAATTCTAACAGATAATTCCCTGTCACTCTGTCTCTTTCTGTCTGTCTCTTTGTCTCTCTCTCTGCCTCTGTCTGTCTGTCTGTCTGTCTCTCTCTCTCTGTTGCGCACTCTCTCTGTCTCTCTGTCAAATAAAATTATCCCCAAGCTAAAGATGGACATAAATTCTAACAGATAATTCCCTGTTACTCTGTCTCTGTCTCTTTCTCTCTGTCTCTGTCTCTCTGTCTCTCTCTCTCTCTCTCTCTGTCTCTCTCTCTCTCTCTCTCTCTCTCTCTCTCTCTCTCTCTCTCTCTCTCTCTCTCTCTCTCTGTCTCTCTGTCAAATAAAATTATCCCCAAGCTAAAGATGGACATAAATTCTAACAGATAATTCTCTCTCTCTCTCTCTCTCTCTCTCTCTTTCTCTCTCTCTCTCTCTTTCTCTCTCTCTCTGTCTCTGTCTCTCTCTGTCTCTGTCTTTTTTTGTTGAAAGCTGGAAAAGTCACTAGTGGTGACCCTGGAACACTGCAAGTGTCCAAAATACATGTGGGTTGCTAAGCCAATGAATTTTGATCATATGACCATGGCCATGCTGCTAAATCAGAGACTGTCTGTAAGTCACTTTTTTCAATGCCTCTTTAAACTTCAAACAGTTGTTAAATGAATGGTTGTAAGTCAAGTTCTCCCTGTATTTTAAGGGTCTGCATATTTTCAAAAATTAATATTAAACTGAGGTAATCTATTGAGCTGGATATGTTGCAAAAAAAGATTGGCCTGTGCTTTAAGTACAGTATCATCATCTTCTTTCAGCAACCTCATACTCCCTTTGCATCTGGGCAACTGAATAGATCTAGCAGAGTGTTTACTGGCTGGATGTCCTTCCTGTCGCCAGTGCGGATATATTCTACACTGTGCCCAGAGAGAGAGAAATACCTGCCTCTACCTAGGATTGAACTCACAGCCTCCTGATTGTGAGGTGAAAGCTCCACCTCTAGGCCACCGCACTCCCTTTAAGTGCAGTATCTCTCGGTGAGACTTGCCAAGTTGTTTCCAAATATGTCACCGATTTGCTGGAAATGTAAGAAATCTTACAGAACATATTATCATTTATGGTGGAGGTGTGCATCTGCAAAAAAATATTGGACTAAAATCAAAAAGTACCTTGAAGAGATAACTGAATACCATATAGACTGGAAACCAGAACTATTTTTATTGGGAATACTCTCCAGAAACTATACCAAAGAAATAAAATATTTAATTTTACATATTATAACGGCAGCCAGGATAACATACACACAGAATTGGAAAAGCAACACTATACCAAAAGAGGAAGAGTTGATAAGGAAAGTCTTGATTTTTGCAGAGATGGACAAATTGACAAAAGAGATAAAAAAAAAAGTTGAAACAGAATATTATTTAATATGGAATAAATGGTATAAATGGCTAGAAGTCAGTCAGGAACAGCAAGTAAGAAGGATTACTAATATGCCACTAAACAGACAATATATGTAAAGTAATATATGGATACAATAATATGTATAACATATAAAGAAACATATACAGTACATAAATAAGGAATAAGGGAACCACAAATATAAATATATGAAAAGACGAGGAGGGGAAAAGCGTGAATTTTAAAAGAAGACCGATATGAAACTGTTGTAAAATGTAAATTTATGTTTTGTGTTTGTTTCTGTTCTTGTTTTTTTTAAAAAAAAAATAATAACAATTATTTAAAAATAAAAATAAGTGCGGTATCTCCAGAGTTAATTTATTAGAAATCCTAATCGGGCACTACATAAATCTATGTAGACAAGTATAAGTTTGGTAGATTAATGGTCTTAACTGGCATAGGGTATGAAAAAGGATGTGCAGTTGCAATGTATCATGGTGATAATTTGGGTTATTATTTTGCTAATTGCCAAATGAATCATAGAAATACAGAGTAATTGTAGCGTGTTTTTCTTCTTAACTAATCCCAAAATTTTGAGTTGTCTTTGGATTCACCACTGGTTCACCCAATCCAGGGCGAACCGGTAGCAACCCACCACTGAAGTGAACCGGTAGCAAACTAAATTGAAACCCACTACTGCTTCATACACCCACAGCAATAGGTTGATTGAACCATTGCTAAGGCCTGTCCCAACCATAATATCTGGCCTTGGCACCATAACAACAAAAAGAAACCCCCTCTAGTCAATCCACTTCCATCTACTGTAGTTTTTAAAAGTCACTTGTTGTTTCTTTTCATTTTTGACTTTAATTGAAATATTCCCTCTCCCCACCACCACTATTAGGTTTCTTTCAAAGTGACATTTGTCTTTCAACAGCATTGGGAATTCTCTGACTTGTTTATCTTTTAAGTTTTTCTTTCCACTCTTCTAAACTCTGTAGAGTTGTTCATCAGGACACCTTGCCCTGCTGTTGTTGGTGTCTTAGTTAATTATAAGTGGATAAATTTGGTGACAGTGAATTAAAAAGGAAGTATTACTGAGTTCTTGTCAGATTGTTCTACGAAATGTTTGATCGTTCTGGTTTGGTATAAAACAAATTCTGCAGAGATCTCATACTGAAGTTATGGGATCAGTTGGGAAAAACCAGTATGACTGTTGCCTTTTGTCATCTTCAGCTACTGTTGCCATTCACCCCTCATCTTTCCAGCACTTGCTTTCTCCTCCTTCCCCTTGGTTGCCACTATGATGTGAAGATCTCCAGGCATAAGGGAAACTTGAACTTCTATTCCTACTTCCTGCTTCAACAAAGCCAGCAAAAGGAATCTATAGTATTCAATTATACTGTTTCCTTTTTACTGATTGAGTTAATGGCATGGGTCTTGCTTAAGAGTTGACTAGAGCGTTTTGCAAAATACAGTTTCTGGTTCATATGTAATCCCAATCAGAAACAGGTCCAATGGAACTATTAATAGCTGAGTTGTTCTCCTATCTGCCCTGAACGGAAGAAGAAAAAAACCGTGAGATTTTCTTTAGGTTCTTGGAAGCTTATGTAACCAAATATGACTTGACTGCCATGTTTTCTAGATGGAATGTTGGCCTCTCCCAACATTCTTTTATGGCTCAAATTAAAACTTCTTTTTAACACTGAAGAGAATATAATGAGTGTCATTAACTTGTTTCTTTGGTTAAAGTCAAAATAAGTATGATTATGATTTGACCAACTCTTCTAAAACTTGGGAGAGCCTCAGGGTGCTATGTTTTCACAGTTTGTAACACAGCATGAACCCAAATTGCAAAACTTCAAAAACAGGCCAGAACAGGTTCATGGGTAGAATAAAAAGAACTGAGAACCGCACCGCACCTTGTTTTTAAATATATCTAATACATGCATGCATATTTGTGTTTGTGTGTGTGTATATACACATGTACATATGCATAATAGCTACATATAAAATCTCTCTCTCTCTCTGCAATTTCTCACAAAAAGTTGGACTTTGGTAAGGCTTCACATTTCAACTCATTCAACAGCAAATTAGCATCTACATTAATATCTTCGGGATTTCTTTCTACAAATGAAATTATGCCAATCATATCTCATCTATTCTCGGTGTTCTTGCTTCAAAAAATCGACTTAAAAACCCAATTAGAACAGAGCATGAAAAACTGAGAACTAATTCTCAGATTCACTTTTCTGATTTAATAGATACAAAACTTAACAGTCCTCTAAACATACATTAATGTTTAACTGGAGAACAAATTAATTCAGAGAGCATATAAGACTTCCAACAGGACTGAAATGTTTACTGAAGATACGTTATAGTAATTTCTTCAATTTTTTTGTGTTTCCTAAGCGTCTAGTTCCCTTCAGAAGACAAAATGGAAAAAGAGTTAGATTTTTTGCATACCTTTTCAACTTATTTCAGGAGTAGTTCTGATCCAGAAAGAGCTCCTTATTTACTAGGTGAACATTTCATGTGACCCAACAAACCTAATGGGCAGAATCCATGTCTCTTTAGCAATTCTGTGCAAAAACTAATTATAGATTAGTGGCTGCCTTGAATCTAGTGTCCAGCCTGGATGCTTCGCAGTAGTGTTGCATGTGTGCGTGAGCGCGCCCATGAGCGAACTAGTAGCGACAGGTTTTGAAACCCGCTCCTGGTTTGCTTGTGCGCATTCACGTGTGTGACACTTCTGCGCATGCGCAGAAGCGTCCGGGCAGGTGGGCGGAGCCTCCTGCCACCGCTGCTACCGGTTCGCCCGATCCAGGACGAACCGGTAGCAACCCACCACTGATACGAAGGTTGCAAAGTCCTGAGGGAGATTTTGAGACTCTTTGGGTCTTTTTAGGACAGCAAATTAAAGTAAAAGAAGATTTGGGACATCTGTATGAGTTAGTAGAGAGGGATCCTTGGCGGACGGTTGGCTTTGTGGGGCCAGGGTGGAAGACCAGTAGTAGATTTGGGCCCAAATCAGACCATGCGGCTGCATGGATTGCAGGATGAAGTGGATGCCTTAAAATTAATTTTTCTTTTGCTGCTCAGACTTTTGGGTCTATAATTTTGCTTCTTTTGTCTCAGTATAACAGGCAGTGTGTTACTTTTCTTGTTGCTTAAATCTAAAGAACTACAAATCAAGAAACTAAAAATATAAGCTTAGCTTAACTCTCCTCCCCTCTTGCCATACAAGTTACACTTAAAGTACAAACTCCTTATGTGTGTCTGTTTCTTAGTCCCTAAGTTCCTCTGTTCAGTTTCAGCCAAATGGCCCAAAGGCTGCCAGCAGTATGTCTGGAATGTTATTTACTTGATCCATTCTGGGCCATTTCTTTGTAGTGCTATGTAGACCACAGTTAGGGGTCATTTACTTAAAAGTATCCAAAGCAGTACCCCAAGTTGTATAGTTAGTCCTCTCAGTGGGGGTTTTTGTACTAAAAGGGAGTGTCATTGTGTGTTTTAGCTTCTGTACTTTTTCCCCCTTGGTACTTTCTTTTTATTCTTCATAATTTGACTTACGGTAGTTTAGATAGAGTCTAGGGGAGGTGCTGTTTATTCTTGCTGCTTGTTCTCTATGATTCTATTCCTTTGTTAACGTTTCAGTCTCAAGTAGTATCTTTTGTGATAGTTCTTTTAACAGAATCCGGCCTTTTCTGATTTTTTTTTTTTTTTGAGTGGGAGGTGGATTATGGATGTATGTGTTTTTTGGTTACTGGGTGTGTGTATTTTCAGCAAGTTGAAACCATAGTTTTTCAAACATGGCTGTGCAAGCAGATGCCGAGAGAGAAACTTGTTTCTGAAGAAGTGTGGGTGTTCATACATTTTTGAGGAAAGGGTTGGGTTGGATAATAAGAGGTTTTTAAAAGATGGATTAGTGCATCTTGGAAATATCTTATGAACTTATTTTATGGAATATGTTGAAAGGATGGAAAAAAGACACCCATACAGATTTGTAGCTTGTACTTGTACCGTATATTACACTGCATTGAACTATGTGGTTCTTTTTCTATGGTTCTTGATATCAATTTTGAGGAAATGCAGGACAGTCTTGTGGAACTGCACTTTATAAAGAAAATTCAATGTAGTCCATTCCTTCAACATTTCTAGTTTCAGAGAGGATTAATGGCAAACTAGATGTTTCTGAAGGAGCATGGATGGCATTGCAGTGAAGATTGATGGCCAGATACTAAATTCTGACAGATGAAATAGCTCCAAAAAAGGTGAGATGATGAGATTGCCTACTCATGAGGAGCAGAAAGCTGCTCCTTATGAGTAGATTCCAGAAAATGTGATTTTTGTGACCAGCTCAATGAGTTGAGCAGCTGGGAGTTGAAGGATTTCAACCAAGTAAAAGGGTGATTAGAACATTGATTTTGCATAGTTACAGTACAAACAGACTAATAGTGCAGATGGATTTGAAATAAGATTCTGAAATTAGTTATAAAAATGCTTTCCATTGGAAGATGTTGCTTTTTTGAATTATTTTTTTAAACGAGATAGTATGTTGGAATCTGGAAGAGCAGTAAGGGAGACTTTTGATAACACAGAGCTTTCCCAGACAGAAAAGTTGTAGCCCAGAGTTTGGGGATCCCTGTTTTAAGAGGGGGGTGAGAAGTTACTAAAATTGTTTATACTTGTTATGAAGGGAGAAGTCATTTTTTACATATTTCTTTTCTTTTACTTTACTATATCCTTATTTTTTTTCTATCTTTTTTGTCCTTTTCCAATTTTTTTTCCTTTTCTGCGCTTTCTATTTTTTCTTTATATTCTTTTATAATCACATCCTTTGATATCACTTTTGATTTGTATTAGTTCTTACATTTTTAATTGCAGTGTTTAATAAAAATATTATTTACAAATTGTTTTCATGTACTTGCATGATGCCATTTTCTAAGAAATGTGATACTGTCCTATGTTATGGGAGTTCCTTTGTTTTAAAAGTAATAAAATCTAAGATGTATGACCGCTATCTTCGATGTACTTAGTTATAGTAGGAAGCTGCCTATTATGGCATGTGACTGATCAGTAGTGAGACTTGCACAGACTAGAAGCTGAGAAGAATTTTGGGTGGAAATTAATTTAGAGAAGCTTAGGATGAAATGTGGGTGGACAATAATGACTTACATTTCCTGCTGGAATTGTTTTAACACTCAAATCTAGGCACCCTGAAGCAAATAAAGCACATTTGGTTCCAGATTTCTCTTTCACCTGTTTTCCATATATAAAACCATTTCCAGAGAATTTTTGCTATCCCATTTTCTGGAAAACTTGTCCCAAATTTATTTTTCACGGAATTTGTAAATATTCTTGTTCTCTAAAGTTTAACAAAAATATACTTCTTTGCAGCTTACTGTCCCTTTTAGCAGAAGATACAATAAGTTACTGGAGCTAGAATTGATTAGAATGAATTTCCATAAACAAACTGAGTGTTAGTTATGCTTTGAACCATTTTGCTATATACCAGGAATTGTCTGGAACCCTGAGACTTCCTTAGAAAAGAGGCTATCTGTCTTAAGCCTACTCTTTGCTGAAAGGGTATGAACTAAATAAGGTCAAACCTCACCTTAAGAAATAATTTGGCTCAACTTTCCCAACTGGCTACATTCCAGATGTTGAAATTCGACAACTGAACACCCCCCCCAACCACACACATACACACCCTGCTGTTATGCTGCATGCTTGGCTGATTTCCAATAGTGACATTCAGATTAAAGAATTAGCACTTCGCTAAACCTAGTCTTGTACAGAAAGTTTTGTGCTCTGGTTGCACGGACAAGCATTGTTTCTAGAGGTGCCATAAAACCTATCCTGCAAGTAATTATAATGCCAGATTAGTAAAGTAATCAGCTAGGTTAGAATATGACATTTTTAATGCTATTATTTTGGAAGCTATACAGAGAAGGAGCTTCAAATGGACAGATTGAAAAAGTTGGTGGCCAAAGGAGGCAGAATCAGTGCTGAGGTCTGGGCAAGCTTTTTGATCTGAGGGAATCCTGCTGGGAGATGACCAGAGTTTGTGTCAACCTTACCGTAAGTAGCGATAGAAACTTTAAGCAATCAGCAAAATCTGACCAGAATAAATTCCATCAGGTAGTACAAGAAGCTAGAAGTAATTTAAGACTGAAAGCAATTGCTATGTAGCATTTGTATCCGGCTGGGCTGTAAAGGCTAGGAAAATTGGATCTATGATTTCGATTTAGCTGAGGAAGAATTTTCAGGAAACCAGAACTACTGTATGTTTAAGCATGGATTTATACGGACTAGATGAATAAAAATTTAAATATTAAGTATATTAGTTCAATTACTTACACAAGGAAAATGAAACTGTTGCTTATCATATGGAATGTTGAGATTGCTAAATTCAGTTCTTATATTGGAACTTGTTTCTTAAACAATGTGGCAGAGAATGTTACGGTCCTCTTTCTGTGTGAAGGGTCATTATAGCATGAGTTTTAAAACACTGTTTCAACAGTATTTAGAAATACTAGATAAGGATACTATTTTAAAAATACTGTACATTTTTTTTGCAAGCTTTGTCTTTTCTGCTGCAATTCTGTAATTTTGTGATTCTATCACTTTTATAGTTTTATATATTTTTATATTTTTATAATATATGCACATTAAATACCTTTGTAGTAAATACATATATTAGATGCAGTACTACCTCAAAGAAAGGAAAGGAAATATATTTATCATTAAATTTATATGCTGATTAACTCCACTCTGCAATGAAACATTGACTTCAGGTTTAGTGCTAAAGTATGTCATTAGTAAGATTAAAAGAAATATTAATCTGACATGCAATACTAAATGTGAGGAAAGTCTGCAGTTCATACTTCAGTCTTACTTTAATTCAATAAATCTATCTTGAATTAGATGTGAGAAAATGGCAAATAAATGATTTTAAAGAAAATTTTGCGTTTACCCAGACCTTGGGGGATAGGGTGATTTGTGCAGTTAATGTTTTGTTTTCATCTTAACTTGATTATTTTGATCTTTAAACCTGTTATATTTGTGTGTGTTCGTGTGTGTGTGTGTTCGTGTGTGTGTGTGTGTGTGTGTGTGTTGCAAGTGAAAACTGAATTGTTCTTTCCTGTAAAGTTTCTCTTCATTTTATTGACTACCCATAGTATTCTAAGGCCGGTTGTTATATCTGTTGTACTGAGTTTGGCCTTCTTACATTTAATTTAAGTCCTGTTTTTACTATATTCCTCCACTTTCAGTACTAGATCTTGCAGATTATTTGCATTTTAAACTACCGGTATCCAAGAATGTCATCATCATAGTGTAGGTTATTGATGTTTTAAAACCATGCTCACCCTCTTCCAATTAATTCTCTATACAAAAACATTCTACATAGTTTGAATAAATAAGAGGAATGCATACAGCTTAATCTCTTTTACCGACTTGGTGCCAATCTATTTGACAATTTTCCATCCAGACTATGGCTTTCTATCCTTAGGATAATTTCCATATCCACCTCTAGTATTAGTAAATGTCACAGATATTTGTGTTATAAACTTTCCACGCTAACAACACTAAAGATTCCACACGAACAGCTATTCTTATAGTTTTCCTCAGATATGGATACCTGACATCTTTCCCCAAAAACATATCAGACTGTCCAACCCAAAACAACTTTTGCATTTTTTACAGAGATAATTTTATGGAATTAATACCAAGGAGAAAATACAGTTTGAATAGGAATCTTATTGCAGGAATGACAATTTCTTTTTCTTAGACCTCACAAACAGTAATCTTAAAAGCATAGTTTTGTAAAGAATAATAAACTATGGGCTATTGAAGGCTTACTTTACTCTTATTTGTTGTTCTAGTTTATAGTTTTCAGCATTTTTTACTAGGTCCACTTTTCTGTTTTTTTCCCCTTCCGTAGTTGTTTTGATCTTGGTTAAGAATATGTGTGGACTACATTTACACCTAGCCTTTGTTTAAGTATAAATGCTTCCATTGAAAGAAATTGGCCTTGTAATTTGATAAATACAAAACGTTGGTTTGGGTTACTTATTACAGGTAATAGACATTTGATGAAACAAACACTTGACAGAATATTTAGTTGGAATCCTAGGCAGAAAACAATAAAGTGCAACTTAATTCCTAAAAATGTCTGAGCTATAAACTACCTCTCGTGGCATAGCATGCATATAGTAATAGCAGGCTGACAAGGCTGATAAAGTGTATGTATTGCTGTAAACACAGCTCTGTAATGTACTTTCTCCTTCATTCATATTTTGCAGCCCACATATCATCTTCCTGTCACAGAGCACGTTATCGGGAGAAAGCAACCTCTGCGGAACACGACTGTGCCATGAAATTGCTCATGCCTGGTTTGGTTTGGCCATAGGGGCACGTGACTGGACAGAAGAATGGCTTAGTGAAGGATTTGCTACTCACTTAGAGGATGCAATTTGGTCAGCAGCACAAAAGGTACAGTTAGAATAATCTGTAATGAAAAAATAAGGGCAACCATTAGTTTATGCCAAGAGTACTATAGGCAACTTTTTAATTTATTATAACCATGTGGGCTCAGGAATTCTGGAAGTCAAATTATAAAGAGCCCATAGTTGTTACCATTGGTTTATGCAATAATAATATATTCTATAATAAAGGATTTATTTTGTTGGATTAGGCTATGCAAAATACCTTACTTACGTTAATTGCAGATCATACATCTAGATGGGGGTCCCTAGTCTTGGCAAGATGTGTGGACTTCAACTCCCAGAATTCTCCAGCAAGCTTCTTAAAGTTGCCCAAGATATAAATACAAACTTTGCGCCTAGAATTGTTTTGCCAAAATGGGCTAAGAAGACTTGTTGGTAGTTGATTAAGAATGTCTTCGTAAACTTTACAGTGAAGCACATCATCCTGTGATTCAATTCTCTTATCTTTACAAGAATAAACCTTTCAGAATAGGGCATTTTTGCAGTGTTTACTCTACAACTGCTGCTGACTGTAAGATAGTAAATCACAATAGCATGAAGTCCTTTAAAATGTATTCTTTGTATCTTGGTCTAAAATTAATTTTAATTTGATCCAATCGAGCTCTGGCATATATCGTATGCTGTATTCTGTTTTTAATTCTTTTTTGAGAATTCTTGGTTTGAGAACTACCATTGTATGATTTTGTCCTAGGGCCGTCAGCATCTCTCTTGAAAATTTCAAGTTTTGTAATTTGTCTTTTGCTTGTCTTTTTAAGTATCAGGATAAGATGCATTGAACCTTGAGGTTAAAAATGAGCATTTTAACCAATATCTGAACACATGCATAATGCCCTTTTAAAAAAGTTTATAAGCTCTTCCTCTCAAAATAGAACAATGATGGGCAACAATAATTTCCTCTCTAGGTTCTCATAGTTAATCTCTGGATTTAACTGTGCTTCATATTTCTTTTATTTATTTGTTTCCCGCTTTTATTGTTCTTACAAATAACTCAAGGCGGTGAACATATCCAACACACTTTCTTCCTTCTGTTTTCCCCACAACTACAACCCTGTGAAGTAGGTTGGGCTAACCAAGAGTGACTGGCCCAAGTTACCCAGCTGGCATTCATGGTTAAGGTGGGATATGAACTCATGGTCTCCTGCTTTCCACTGTTCAAGCATCCTGTCTTCAAAACGTTTCAAAGCTGCTAGGTGTCTGAAAATAAAAAGATTGCTGCTTAGCTCCTCTGAGCATTCAAAGCAACCTGGGTGATATGAGTATATCTTTCCTCTGAGTAATGTAGCATGACAGCCATGTTTCTAAAATGAGGAACTTGCTCTATTTGATGTCCTCCGAGGATCCTACATAATTTTTGAACACCCTTGCAAAATGCATTACCTTTGTCTTCTCATACTTTAGTCATAAAATAATCCATTTATCTAAAGATAAATCCACGAGGATGATCTTTTCCAGCAGTATTGAACTGTTTAAATATATATCTGTTTTCTGAGGTTTTCGCGGGTGTTTGTATGTAGGTCTTTGGTTATTCGGGTCTTCTCCCGCGTAAAATTGGAGGTGTCTTGGTGACGTTTCGACGAAGTCTCATTCGTCATCTTCAGGCTGGTGTTCTCGGCTTCGTACTTTCAGGAGCAATGAAGAAGCACGAAGCCGAGAAAATATATATATATATATATATATATATATATATATATATATATATATATATATATATATATATATATATAAATAAATAAATATTATATATATAAATATTATATATATATAAACATTTTTAAAAAGTGCAGAGAAAAATCAGAATAAAATAAAGGGGGGGGGGGGAAAGAAAAAACAAAAAACAGAAGAAGAAACTTTCCCCTTCATCCCAGCAAGTATAATCAGTCAACGTTAATAACTTATCACTGACTTTTAAAGTTACAACCAAATACTTATTCAGTCCTTGAAACTGATTTAATCAATAGTTTTCTTCTTCTTCTTCTTCGTCTTCTTCTTTTCCTCCTCCTCCTCCTCCTCCTCCTCCTCCATTTTCTATAAACCCATCGCTAAATTCCATCCCTCCATATTAATCAGCAAAAGCCCAATAAGGGTTATCAGGTATAACAATTTAAACTATTTGTATCTCCATTTCTATGTAAACAATTTCCCCTTTGAGTCCATAAAAGGCTACGTTAATGGCTGTAAGTACGAGAAATCCCAAATGATTTCAAGAGACCACAAAAAATATTAGTTTCTGCCATGTAATCACAAACACACAAAAAAGATGTCCAGTTAGATGTAAACACACAAAAAAGATGTAAAGTTAATCTCAAACATTCTTCTTGATTCAGAGAAAATTTTTGTCTGCCTTTTCAGCCAGTCTCCTGCGATCCGCAGAATGTAACTTTCCTGTTCCTCTCCTCTCCTCTCCCCTCTCCCCTCTCCCCTCCCCTCCCCTCCTCTCCTCTCCTCTCCTCTCTCTCCAAAATTCTCTTCTTGCTCCCATTTTAATTTGAAGATTCTACATAGTATCTTAACTTTTCCTAATGTTGCACTTTTCTGGACAGAGAACTCTTTGTTCCTAGGATCTGTTGGAGCCACTTTCCCTGCTTGGGATTCACATCCCTAAGTGTGCCTATATGACTGTTTACCTTGGCTTTTACTTTCCATATCCTCTCTAGTTCTTCCTTCAGGGTACTTCCAAGATATTTCTCCAACTTCTCTACTCTTCTTGATGTTGCTGTCATTTGACATCACTATCATCGCCACTCCTGTCTTCTGGTTCTTGTCTATTACCACAGTGTCAGGAGAGATGTGCAATATTCTTAGTGTCCTTTATCATCATGTGGAGATCTCACCAGTTAAACTATGATTTGTAGTGTAATAAACTGGAATGTTCACTCCCATTCCTCATTGTATTAGTGGGTCAATAGATTAAAAAAAAAAATGATGCCTGAAGCCTGAAGCCTGAAGCCTGAAGCCTGAAGCCTGAAGCCTGAACCCAAAATTATAGTTCATTGTACTCAAAATCAAAATCATTGGGCATCTTTGAATAGGGTTTATTATTGGCTTCTGCATTATTGTTCAATAAACATTGACTCCTAATTGCAATGTTTCATGAAACTTCTTTTCCAATTTGATTTTCTGCTTGATGAAGAAGCAAATGTTCACCTGGAATGTTCAGATCATCAACATTCTAGTTAACTAAAACAAAATAAATGACTTAAGCCATTCCTGTCATCACATCTCAATAAATGCAAGATTCCTGATTCTATCTGTTGGGAAGAGGTGGAGAATGGTATCTATTTGGAAATATCCTAGCTAATAGCTGTCCTAAATTCTATGTAATTATATGTTTTGTAACTGTTTTAAGGTTTGTTTAACTTCCACCAGTGGGAAATGTTTTATTTGATACTTTAATGGGATGGAACCAAA
Organism: Masticophis lateralis; assembly: GCA_030761175.1. Taxonomy (NCBI): domain Eukaryota; kingdom Metazoa; phylum Chordata; class Lepidosauria; order Squamata; family Colubridae; genus Masticophis; species Masticophis lateralis. The sequence goes on from JAUDYJ010000002.1 coordinate 222,213,585, forward strand.
ATTATTTGTGAGACTTTCAAGAGCACTGTATTTATTCTTTCTTTTATGTCTAACGTTGGTAATTTAGTTGTTATGAACTAATTTAATCATGTACGTATATCTTTATGGATGGATAATAAATAAGGCATGAAACCTTCTTTACCACAAGTGGAAAATTATTTGTTCACTTATAAGCTGACTAATTGGCCTACAACTCATTGTTAGATAATACAATGAATATTCTTGTGGGTTGTGGGACAAAAAAAAAATTAAAGCTTTAGAATGAATCATCCACATCTTCTGGTTTTCAAGGCTACAATGAATAATAAAAACAATTATACTGAAATGATGTGCTAGGTCTTGAATACACAATTAATTTTTTTTCAGTCTTCAAAGAAAAACTATCCTCCTTTAGAGATATTTTTACCAGGCGGTTAATTTTAACATTTACATTGCAGCTCTTAATCTTTGGTTATACAATAATTAAAGCACTACAGGATATTTTGGGCTTTTCTAATAATGTGATAAAATCATACAGTCACGAAGCTGCAAGGAGCCATCAAGTGTAATCTACTATCCAATGGAGAAAGCTATATTAAAGCATCTGCTTGAACCCAGCTAAGGAATTGCCTGTCTTAGTAATTAGTTTCACTGTCAAACTGCTCTTACCGTTAGGATCCTTCATAATCTTCCTTCCTTAAGCACATTACTCTGTGTGCTGCACTCTGCAAGGATAGAGAACAAATCCTGATCTTCTTCTGTATGAAAGAAAGCTATCATATCCCTCTGGGTCTTAACATTATCTGATTGTTTTATTGCTCTTCATAGGATTTAGTTTTTAATGCCCTGATCCTCATTGCTGTCCTCTAAACTGTTCTAGTTATCCGAATTCTTCTCTAGCATTAAACGCAATGTTTGAGCTAGGGTGTGATCATTGTGGAATGATTAATCCCTGTGATATAGAACTGATAATTCTATTGATGCAGTCTAAATTTTGTGAGCTGTTCTTGCAAGAATGTTATGCAGTTGGCTATATTCGATCTGCAATCAACAAGAAAGTACAAAGTTGCCATCTACTGAATCAGACTGACAGTGGAAATGATGTCCATTGTGGCCTTGCAACTCAGAGCCAACAGGAGTTATAATTTCTAGAGCAGGCATTACATAGGGAGAGATTGATCTTCACTGAAGGGCAGTAGATTTCTCACCAATAAAGGCGAATATGTGTAGGTCAGGGTTGAAGTGAGAGGTCCTTGGTGCTCTCTGAGCATGTTTGTTTTCTTGCAGATGTTTCACTACCAAAACTAGATAACATCCTCAGTGCTAGATCTCTTACTTTTTAAAATCAAATTCTTTTACATCTTCACCTGGAGTTGCCAGAAATTAAATCCTAAAACACAATCTTTTGGTTTTTCAAGAGCCTTGGATAGCTCAACAGGCTAATAAGCAGACTAAAGGATGTTAATTAATCCTGCTAATTAATTGATGTTAACATCAATTAATTGATGTTAACATCAATTAATTAATTGATGTTAACATCAATTGCAGGATGTTATTAACATCCTGCAATTGAACCAGTTCGGGTCTCACCAGGCTCAAGGTTGACTCAGCCTTCCATCCTTTTTAACGTAGGTAAATTGAGGACCCAGTTTGTGGGGGCAATAAGCTGACTTTATATAAAATATACAAAAGTATGAAGGCTATTGCTTAACGCATTGTAAGCCGCCCTGAGTCTTCGGAGAAGGGCGGCATATAAATCTAATTAAAAAAAGAAGAAGAAGAAGAAAGTACCGTTGCTGAATCCTATTATTTTAGGGGCCTGCATTTTTTATTTTTATTTTTTGTTACCTAGGGTTTCAGAAAACGTAAGAAAGGAAGAATATTATTACCAAAGAAGTCAGACATTTTTGTCTATTTCCCTTCCCTTCATGACTTTTGGGTTCTGCATTTCAACAAAGATAAGCTTAACTCATTTATTCCTACATTTTCTTTTTTTTTAAAAAAAAAGTTGAATAACACAGAAGGATAATTTGGGATTTGCAACCAATTGACCGAGGACTGCAAGGGAGGCTGTGGATTGTTCTTTCCATTCCTCTTCTAGAAAGCTGTAGAGTTGGCTACATTTTACTGCATTTTTACATCAGTTCTATTAATTCACTTGTATAGTAATTCATTTCTATATAATCACCTGTAGCAATTGGGATTAAATATCATTGTGGATTTCTCATCATTTATAATTTCATAAATAGTGGGGTGGTTTCCCACCGTTCTTCTGATCTATTTTTGCAAGTAACCAGACTTCTAAATATTCAGCAAGGATTACTCCTACTTCTACCTTGTGGTCATGAAGATGCTTGTACATCCCAGTTATGCTATGAGCGATACTTCTCAGAAGGGTCACCAATGAACAACAATCATGATAAATGAGGAATCAGGCTAAATTAGCTGTCAATTAGAGAAGGAAATATCATTTCATCATTCTACCAAGAAGGCAAAGCAGACATTTGCAACTGAGACAATATCAAAGTGACATCTGAGAGTCAGTGAACTGAAATTCACTAGAAAGAGGCACCTTATATCACAGGAGTGTCAGATATTTTACAATGGATGACAAGCTAAGAGACTAAATGAAATAAGCATTACTGTTAACAAGAGAGTGTCAATGTTGGTGGTTGGATATAAGCCCAAGACTAACACACTGCTCTCCATTTGAACCCAAGGCAAGCAAATCAATATCAGGGTGATTCAAGTCTATGTTGGCGGAACCAGGATCAGACTCTCGATTATTTCCAGATTCCTGAGGTAACATTTGTCTGGAGTGGGCATGTCAGAATCTTCTGAGTTTCTGGAAACAATAACAGTTGGGATGGATGCACCACTCATCTTATTCTTGCCACTGGTTAACTACAAGTGTGATTGAAGCTATCTGAGTGCTATATTTTGGTCTGAAACCCAATTGAAATGGAGCCAGATAATTTATTTCCTTCATTCCTGGAGCTGCAAGTTAACAACCTTCTCTAAAGAGTTAGGTGTTCACATAATGTATTCAAAAAATCATAAATTTGAGTCATTTATGCCTCGAGTGAAAACTTTAGATTGATATCTTCTACTGTCTGATCTTTTTGTTTGGCGCTTTGTTATCTATCCAGGGTATTCTCAAGGGTCTTCTCCAGCATCAGTGTTCAAAAGTATCAATATTTCTTTGATCCTTTCTCCTTCCATAGAGTGCCATAGGGAAAACCATTCTCTGCATGATTCGAATCTTTGTAGATATACCATAGATACATCCAGAGACATGAATATTTTTTCCAAAGCTTTCATTGCTATCCAGCCAACTGCTGGTTTGCAGCCTATTTCTTGATTGTTCCTTTACTATTCCTAGTTGATCCCAAAAGGCAGAAGCTATGCCCCTTCAGTATCTTCATTGCCAGGTTCCTCTACATGTTGTTATTAATATTATGTTTTGTTATATTTTAAAGCCTAGCCTCATCTTTTCATTGACTTTCATGTTAGAGCTTGCAGATTATTTGCACTTTGAGCTACCAGAGTAATGTCTTCAGTATAGCACAGGTTATTGAAGTTTGTTTCAATAGGTTCAAAATCTTCTTCCAATCCACAAGTTTCCTTCATTATATATTCTGCATATTCTGCATTCCCTTGAATAAATAAAGGGAAGAGTATACAGCTTTGTTACACTCCTTTGCCAACCTTTGATCTTATCAATTAAACAAATGTCATCTTGCGGTACCTGGCAAACATACCAAGTCTGCTGGAATTCCTGCCCTCTGGAACTATCTTCATCCAGAGATTCTACCAAGTTTCCAAGCCTTATACTGTTCATGAAAGAATTGAAGATTTGGTTGTTTACCCAGCTTTAGAGGTAGGATGATTCTAGAGCCCCTTTTTTGCCTTTTGTGTTGATCTTATCTTGATTCCTTTTCTCTATTGATCTGTTATATCTTTTATGTGTATATGTTTCTCTGTGTGTGCCTCTGTGTGTTTTTTCTAAATAATCAATAAACCTAGAGTCACTTCTCTGTTGCCATGTTCTATTCATGCTTTGCTTTCCTGATTAGCGTAGAGGTTTTGCCTTAAGTATTAGAAGAAGTAAAACAGGATTGATCACTGGAAGCACAAATAATTCAGCTAAAGCTTAAACATCTTGGACACATAATACAAATACAAGAATCGTTGGGGGAAAAATTGTGATGTTTGGAAAACTTCAGAGGCAATTGAAAACAAGGCTCAGCTTGCAAGAACATATCTGACAGATAATCCTAGTGATTGTGTCTGACGGGTCTCAAAAATTTAGGAGCAACTAGATTAGAAAAGTTAGGACAACCAGCCAAATAAAAAAAGAAATAAAATTCATGTCCTGCTTGTAAGCTTCCCAAACATATTTAGATGAAACAAAATGTCTGACGGAGACAAGTGACATCCTCAGTGTCAGTGGCTGAATAAAAGGCAAAAGCATGCAGAATTCCTAACTACCAAGCCTTTCCTTTGCTCCTTTGTAATCCTACATAAAATTGCATACAACAGATACCATGTAAATACAACACATGGAACAGCACACACTCTGCTGGAGAGAAGTTCCCTGAAGATGGGCTCCAGCATGAGTTGGAAATCTTATAGGACAAAAACACTAGTCCCGGTGACTGACCTCGATTAGATCCTGCAACATTATCCTGGGGCATGTATATTCACCTTCATTTGTAAGATATGAAATACTATTGCTATTCATTCAATAGTCACTCTAAAAACTACCTTGGCAACATTATTCTACAGCAGGGTGAAATCCAGCAGGTTCTGACAGGTTCTGGAGAACCAGTAGTGGAAATTTTGAGTAGTTTGGAGAATCAGCAAATACCACCTCTGGCTGGCTCCAGGAGTGGGGAGGGAATGGAGATTTTGCAGTATCCTTCCCCTGCCACGCCCACCAAGCCACACCATGCCCACCAAGCCACGCCCATAGAACCGGTAATAAAAAAAATTGGATTTCACCACTGTTCTACAGCCACTGTATGATAGGACAAGCATCTGTGTGCAACATGTAACATGCATTAGTGCACACAGGAGTACATCTTTATACAACAGGACTTGAAATATTTAATTTCTTCCATTAGTAAATGTTTGAAATATTTAACAATGTTTCCAGTTAACTGGATAGCAGATTTGTGAAGGATTATTATTTTACATGGAGCAGCATATTACAGCGTTAATGTTTTTGCTGTCTGTTTCATTTTGGAAATGTCTCTTGTCTGAGATATTAAAAAAAGCCAATATATTGTACTACAGGTAGTACAGTCCCCAACTTATAACCATCCATTTAGTGACTATTCAAAGTTACAGTGACACTGAAAAAAGGGACTTATGATCATTTTTCACACTTAACCACCATTGTAGCATCCCCGTGGTCATGTGATCAAAATTCAGAGGCTTGGCAGCTGACTCATATTTATGACGGTTGCAGTGTCCTGGAGTCATATGTTCACCTTTTGAGACCATTTGACAAGCAAAGTCAATGGGGAAGCCAGATTCACTTAATAAGTGTGTTATTAATTTAACAACTGCAGTGATTCATTTAACAATTGTGACAAGAAATGTCGTAAAATGGGGCAACCCTCACTTAACAAAGGTCTCACTTAACAAAAATTTTGGGTTCAATTGTGATCATAAGTCAAAGAATATCTGTACATCTATTTGATAGAATCACTACATATCTTTCTTTTTTTGGAGAGCCAGTCATTAATTGATCAATAATATGAAATTAGCTTACTAAAATTTCTTTGATCAGATAGTAGTCCTGCTAAAATCTCTACTTTATATTGACTGTTTCCCTATGACTATAATTAAGTGTGGTACCTTATGATTCTTGACAAATGTATCTTTTATTTTATGTACTCCAAGAGCGTATGCACAAAGACAACTTCCTTGTGTGTCCAATCACGCTTGGCCAATAAAGAATTCTATTCTATTCTATTCTATTCTATTCTATTCTATTCTATTCTATTCTATTCTATTCTATTCTATTCTATTCTATTCTATTCTATTCTATTCTATTCTATTCATATTCTGTACAAGTGCTGAGTTCCCTTTTCTTCTGAAGCCTGTCTTGAAGTTTAAAAAAATGATCTGTATCACTTTGCTAAACCATTCACGACAGGATGTACTGTAAATCTGAAACTTGGGTGGCCTTCATGCTTTCAGAACTGAAAAAGTAGCTATTATTTCTTCGGTCTAGTATACCATGAATAATTTGATGCCTGTAACACCTAGTAGTGATTAATAACTTTCAGTCTGAAATCTCCATCTTGAGATTGACTCTGCAAATTGAATCTGCAAACTGTCATTACTGGAACACCTGCCTCAATTGCTGAAATTTTGGTGTACTTTCCCATTCATTCTTTTTTTCTTTCTGGGGGCCATTTTGTCTGCAAAGCAGAGAACTCTAAACTTAGGAGGTGGGGGTGCCTTTGAGGCAGTGTTAGCAACTGTTAGACAGATGCCTGCAGTTTTCTTGTCAAGATTTCAGAAGTGGTTTGCCCTTACCTTCTTCCTAGGGCTGAGATAGAGTGACAGGCCTAAGGTCATCCAGTGGTTTCATATTTAAGCCAGAACTAGAATTCCTGGTCTCCCGGTTTTAGCATGGTGCCTCAACCATCATGTTGATTCACACATATACAAATAAACATATACAGACAGACACACATTCATATAATGCAAGCGTGTCAAACTCTAGTTCATTGAGGGCCACTCAGGGTTGTGTTTGACCTCAGGGGGCCAGGGGTGGGCATGGCTAGAGTGGGTGTGGCCACCTCAATGTCTGTTTTTGCCTGTAACTGCCTCCTGTAGCCCTCTGCCAGAGAAAATGTTTTCACTGGCAGAGGCACTGTGGGCCAGTCCTTCACTATTTCCAGGGTGCCCACGTGGACCAGATCTAAGCATCCCGTGGGCCCCGCGGGCCTTGAGTTTGACACCCCTGATATATATAATAGATTCTGTGAGTTTAAAGTTGCTTTGTTTGCTTTTTTCTTTATGCAGAAGTTCTACTCTCTCTTTGCAGCAACAATTTGCATTTATCTAAAAAGCGAAATCTCCCAGACAGTCTGAAGACATAATGGATCCCTAGAGCAATATTACTTATGCATAGATAAACTGTTATTAGAACTAAATATCTCCCAAATTAATACTTGGAACAGTTATTTTCATTTCTGCAAAGTCTCTGTTATTCCTCTGTTCAAGTGTATGGTGCATGTGTACATAATGAGTTTGTGTATACATATATGCCCAGATACAGATGCAAATTTATACATACATTATATTAACAGTACAACTTTGTTACGCTTTCCATTCAGAAATTATTGGGGGCGGTGGGAATCGGGAGAAGATTTAACACTGAACAGTGTGTTTGTTATCCCAAGCAGCTGTCAGTCACTGAAGCAAAAGAGCAACAGGAGCTGAAAACTTTGTTGCGCTGGCACCGTCTTATGGATGAAGTGCAGAATTCAGAAGGTGATCTTCAGGTTTTAAGGTATACCTAAACTAAGGTATAGTTCAGGCTGCTTACTTTGATGGGGTATTCCCCTTCCAGATTGTTTTTCCTCTGAAAACTAAGCATATCCAAATGATCAGATTAAGTCATTGCATTTTTTCCTCCCAAAGAGGATATTGGAAAATTTGAATGAGCCAAAGTGATGTAAAGCTAGTGAAGACAAATTAAAGAAAACAAATCTAGAATGCAGTCCTGTGCAACTCAGTGGGATTTATTTCTGACTATATAGGTTTGGGTTGTAAGCTGCTACTGGAATAATAAAAAGAAACTTAATCACCTTAAATGTTGATTCCAGAAAAGAATAAAAGATTTCCTTTCTCACATAATTTATTTATTTATTTGAACCACAAATTCTGTTGGACAGAGCTTTCTGTTTTCTGCAGAACCATCGCAGAGAATACCAACTGAGAATATTAACAAATGGAAGACTTATTTAAAGAACATGTGTGTGTGTGTATGTGTGTGTGTGTGTAATTCACTGATTGGTTCTAAAACATACTGATTCTATTATGTACTGTTGAATGCAGACCTGAAGCTGTATTTGGCACTACAGTTTATCTCCAAGTCTTAAAAGTATAAACCCCATTCTATGAAATTGTTCTGAGAAATAGTTAATTCATGGTTGACTTTGCTTGTGTTTTATTATTCCATGGAACAACTCCAGCCTTCCAATAGCATGCATAGTTATGCATGGAATTCAGATCGGAGTATACTGCTATTCATGTATTTATGTGTAATGCTTCACAGAAGGTTGCAGCCCAAATCTCTAGTCTAGACAATTGTGTATAGGAAGTCTCTGTGCAAAGCAGGACTTTATTCTGAAACAGTATATCCACTGAAGTTCATTCCACATTGGTTTTCGATCTACCCCTGTTTGAAAATTAAACTTTTCATATAAGGACTAAATGCAGATAATTCATTATCAACTTCTCCCCATGTTGAAATCTAAGTGATAGGTCTCTTTTGCCCTTCAGATTCAAAGGTGAAAATCTGTTTTTTTCTAGCATTGGGCTACAGTTAGAGAGGGTTAGGGTTAGGGTTAGGGTTAGGGTTAGGGTTAGGGTTAGGGCAGCATGACCATTGTGGCCATTTTTCACATGAGTGTCCCAAAGGTGCTTTTTTTCAAGAGGCAACTGGACTTTTTTGTTTTTCTTTGAAGGTGTTCTGTTTCTCATCCAAAAAGCTTCTTCAGCTCTTTTTCTTCAAAGAAAAAAAAAAAACCCAAGGAAGTCCAGTTGCCTTTGAAAAAGCACCTTTGGGACAACCATGACCTGGATGACTGAGAATCTCCATAGACATTTTTCACATGATTGCCGCATCCTTATCAGTGGTGGGTATCCCAGTTCGCACTGCTTCGCAAGAACCAGTAGTAAAAATTTGTAGTAATTCGGAGAACCGGAAAAAACATTGGCTGGCCATGCCCCTGAACCAGTCCCCAGCCCGGTCACTGCTTACTTACCCCGCCTACCTCATCAGAGGCTTTTTAAAAAAAACATTTAAAAGCATTTTTTCTACAACCTCTTCTGCCGAAAAAATGCTTTTAAAAGTAAAAAAAAAAAAGCCTCTGATGATCGCGTGGCTCAGCTGGGATTGTCAGAGGCTTGTGAAAGCATTTTTTCTGTAACCTCTTTGGCCAAAGAGGTTGTAGAAAAAAAATGCCTTTAAAAGCCTCTGACAATCCCAGCTGAGTTGACTGATCGTCAGAGGCTCCTAAAAGCATTTTTTTCTGCAATCTCTTTGGCCAAAGAGGTTGTAGAAAAAAAAAATGCCTTTAAAAGCCTCTGGCGATCTCAGCTGAGTTGCCTGGTCGTCAGAGGCTCCTAAAAGCATTTTTTTCTGCAATCTCTTTGGCCAAAGAGGTTGTAGAAAAAAAAATGCCTTTAAAAGCCTCTGGCAATCTCAGCTGAGTTGCCTGATCGTCAGAGGCTCCTAAAAGCATTTTTTTCTGCAACCTCTTAAGGTTGTAGGAAAAATGCTTTTAAAAGTAAAAAAAAAAAAGCCTCTGATGATCGCGTGGCTCAGCTGGGATTGTCAGAGGCTTGTGAAAGCATTTTTTCTGTAACCTCTTTGGCCAAAGAGGTTGTAGAAAAAAAATGCCTTTAAAAGCCTCTGGCGATCTCAGCTGAGTTGCCTGATCGTCAGAGGCTCCTAAAAGCATTTTTTTCTGCAACCTCTTAAGGTTGTAGGAAAAATGCTTTTAAAAGTAAAAAAAAAAAGTTGGCCACGCCCACCCAGTCACATTACACACACACACACACACACACACACACACACACACACCAAGCCATGCCCATAAAATAAGCCAAGCCCACAGAACCGGTAGTAAAAAATTTTAGAACCCAACCCTGATCCTTATGGTCGTATGATTGAAATTCGGGCACTTGGCAACTGACACATATTTATGACAGTTAGATGTCCTGGGGTCATGTGATCACCATTTGAAAGCTTCCAACAATAAAAGTCAAAGAGGAGAAGCAGACTCACTTAACAACAGCATGAGTCATTAATAGCAGGATTCATTTAACAACTGATAGGTTCCAGATGGAGCTTGGGCCATTTCCTGAGACTCTGGCTCATGATTCGGCTGAAGACCTGGTGGCCGCCTGGGATAGAGCGGCCGCCGGGGCTTTGGACCGCATCGTGCCTTTGCGGCCTCTGACCCGGCGCTGAACTCAGCCAGCTCCTTGGTTTACTGAGGAGCTGAGGGAGATGAAGCGCCGGAAAAGACACCTGGAGAGCGGTTGGAGGGCCAGCCGTTCCGAATCTGACCGAACACTGGTGAGGTCTCATATTAAGACCTACCTAGTGGCGATAAAAGCGGCAAAGTCTAGCTACTTTTCCGCTCTTATCGCGTCATCAGATAATCGCCCAGCCGCCCTGTTTAGGGTGACCCGCTCCCTCCTTCAACCGGGAGCTTGGGATGACTCCTTGCAGGGTCGAGCTGAGGATTTTGTCCAGGATCTGTATGACAAAATCGCTCAGATCCGGGAAGGTCTGGCCTCTGACTGGGTAGATCCGGACGGGATAATCGAGGCAGGTCTTGGGGGTGTGGTTTGGGAGGAGTTCGACTCTGTGGCTCCCGAGGACATGGACAGGATCCTGGGACGGCTGAATGCGACCACATGTTTATTGGACCCGTGTCCCTCCTGGTTGGTGCTGGCCTCCTGGGAGGTTACACGAGGCTGGCTCCAGAAGATTGTTAACGCTTCTTTGAGTGAGGGTGTTCTGCCGGCCGCTTTGAAAGAAGCGGTGGTGAGACCCCTCCTCAAAAAGCCCTCTCTGGACCCGGCTGTTTTGGCCAATTACCGTCCAGTCTCCAACCTTCGCTTTGTTGCGAAGGTTGTTGAGAGTGTGGTTGCACGGCAGCTTCCCCGGTTCCTGGATGAAGCTGTCTATCTAGATCCGCTTCAGTCCGGCTTCCGGCCTGGGCACAGCACGGAAACGGCATTGGTCGCGTTGGTGGATGATCTCTGGAGGGCACGGGATAGGGGCTGTTCCTCTATCCTGGTTCTATTAGATCTCTCAGCGGCTTTTGATACCATCGACCATGGTATCATGTTGCGCCGGTTGGAGGGGTTGGGGGTGGGGGGCACCGTTCTACGGTGGTTCTCCTCCTATCTCTCTGACCGGTCGCAATCTGTGTTGACAGGGGGGCAGCGGTCGACTCCGAGGCGCCTTGTTTGTGGGGTGCCGCAGGGGTCGGTCCTCTCGCCCCTTCTGTTCAACATTTATGTAAAGCCGCTGGGTGAGATCATCCATGGCTTTGGGGTGGAGTTCCATCAGTATGCTGACGACACCCAGCTGTACATCTCCACCCCAGGCCACCCCAACGATGCCGTTGAAGTGATGTCCCGGTGTCTGGAAGCTGTGCGGGTCTGGATGGGGAGAAACAGGCTCCGACTAAACCCCTCCAAGACTGAGTGGCTGTGGCTGCTGGCGTCCCGATATAGCCAGCTGACGCCATCGCTGACTATTGGAGGTGAGACATTGGCCCCCACGGAAAGGGCTCGCAACTTGTGCGTCCTCCTGGACGCACGGCTGTCTTTAGAAGAACACATGACGGCCGTGGCCAGGGGGGCTTTTTATCAGGTTCGCCTGATACGCCAGTTGCGTCCCTTTCTAGATCGGGACTCCCTACGCACAGTCACCCATGCTCTCGTGACTTCCTGCCTGGACTACTGCAACGCTCTCTACATGGGGCTCCCCTTGGGGTGCACCTGGAGGCTCCAACTGGTCCAGAATGCGGCCGCGCGGGGAATTATGGGAGTGACGTGGTGCTCCCACGTGACTCCTCTCCTGCGCGAGCTGCACTGGCTCCCGGTGGTCTTCCGGGTGCGCTTCAAGGTGTTGGTGACCACCTTTAAAGCGCTCCATGGCTTAGGACCTGGGTACTTGCGGGACCGCCTTCTGCCGCCAATAGCCTCCCACCGGCCAGTACGCTCGCACAGAGAGGGCCTCTTCCAGGTGCCGTCGGCCAGACAGTGTCGGCTGGCGACCCCTAGGGGGAGAGCCTTCTCTGTGGCAGCGCCCGCCCTCTGGAATGACCTACCCCTGGAGATACGCAGGATTCCAGATCTCCGGACCTTTCGTCGGGCCCTTAAAACCCATTTGTTCCATCTAGCTGGGCTAGCTTGATCCCATCCTCCGTTTTTAAATTTGACATTGATTTTAAATTGGGTTGTTTTAATTCTCGGCCGAATAATATTTAATAATTTTTAATTGTTTTTAACTTTTGTATACCATGCTTTATTCTGGCTGTTCACCGCCCTGAGTCTGCAAGGAGAAGGGCGGTTTATAAATTGAATGAATGAATGAATGAATGAATGAATGAATGAATGAATGAATGAATAAATAAAAAATAAATAAATAAATAAATAAATAAATAAATAAATAAATAAATAAATAAATAAACAAACAAACAAACAAACAAACAAACTGTGACAAAAAACATTGTAAAATGGGGCACAACTCACTTAAAAACTGCTTTGAATAGCAATGGAAATTCTGGGTTCAGTTTTGGTCAGAAGTCAAGAACTATCTGTATAACCAAGAAGAGCAATATGAGTGTCCCTCATCTTTAAAACTCCATTTTGCCCTCGATCTAAAGGCTACACAACCCTAATGAAATCCCCTCCAAAGATGAAATGCCAGGGAGCTTCTCAAAACCCATTTTATATAGTTTGAAATGTTTAAAGAGATGTATATTAATCCTGAGATTCCATTAGCTTACATAGCTTCCAAATTGAGAGCCAAGAACTGATACGAAATTTTTAAGAACATTTAAAGGATTAGTCTCACCCCCTCCTACTTTTTAAAAATCTTCCTCAGATAAATTAGGCTCAAAGAGAGTGACTAGATGAAAATAATGTCATAGTTGGGGATTTCAAAGCTTTCTACTTTTAACATTTCTCTGCTACAATAGTTGTCCCTAGAGTCTTTCACTGTGTCCAGCTCCTGTTTGACCTTTCAGGGTGTTCCTGAAAGCGTACATCTATGTCCAGCAAGAATGAGTGAAGCTAGTTTTATAGTTATAATAGAAAGGAGATTGATGTACAGGACATGCATTACATTTTTAGACCAAACCTACCACCTAGCTTCCTGGCAAATAGATGGGGAAGAAATGGAGGTAGTGACAGATTTTATTTTCCTGGACTCCAAGATCACCACAGATGGGGACTGCAGCCAAGAAATTAAAAGACGCTTGCTCCTGGGGAGTAAAGCCATGGCTAGACAGCATACTAAAAAGCAGAGACATCACCCTGCCAACAAAAGTGTGTACAGTCAAGGCTATGGTTTTCCCAGTTGCAATGTATGGCTGTGAAAGTTGGACCATAAGAAAGGCTGAGCGCCAAAGAATTGAGGCCTTTGAGCTATGGTGCTGGAAAAGACTCCTGTGAGTCCCTTGGATTGCAAGGCGAACAAACCGGTCAGTCCTAGAGGAGATCAGTCCTAGAGGAGATCAACCACTCTTTAGAAGGTCAGATCTTGAAGATGAAACTCAAATACTTTGGCCACCTAATGAGAAGGAAGGACTAACTGGAGAAAAGCCTAATACTGGGAAAGATTGAGGTCAAAAGAAGAAGGGGACGACAGAGAATGAGGTGGCTGGATGGAGGAATGTTGTCCATGGGGTCGCAATGGGTCGCACACCACAACTAACAACGACCACCACCTAGCTAGCTATATCCTGTGAGGAGAGTCTAAGACCATATGCTCTGTATGAGTGTGAAGGCTGAAGGAAGTCACCCAAACTGGCTGGGGAATTCTGGGAGTTAAAGTCATTAAACTTGTTGATGTTGAGAAGCACTGTCTTAGACAAACATCAGGCAGAGTGTTAGTGAATTAGGGGCACCCTTAAATCCTTAACCTTCTATCTACCCTGTACACCACAGGATTATCAATAGTTCATAAGGAGCTGAAGAGCCTGTGCTGTTGGATTCACACCTCCAGCATGCCTAGCTTTCCTTCCCATTTAAATAATCAAATTCAATTCTCATATTTCCAACAATGCCAATTGATAATAGATGTGGAGAGAAGAGGCTGCCTTATCATTATCTTCCATGCAGCTGCTGATTGACAGGGTGACTGGTGTTGGTTGCTTTTGTTACAGTGTATACAGGTTTGTATGTGTGTATGGATTGTTGTGATAGAGGCCTAACTGTGGAAGATGCAGCCAGATGCTTCAGTTCGGATTTCTGAACAGAATTGGACTTGTAGCTTTCTGTACCCTTTCAATTCAATTACATTTTAATTTTTAAAACCATGTTTAAGCTACTTTGAGAAATACAATGAAGCACAATAATACATGAGCACACAATAGATACAAACATAAAGTGAACCGTTCCAAACTCGATTGCAGAAAATATGACTTCAGCAACAGAGTGGTCAATGCCTGGAATTCACTGTCTGACTCCGTGGTTTCATCCCAAACCTGCCAAAATTTTAACCTTAGACTGGCTACTAAAAGGTCTGTAAGGGGTGTGCATAAGCGCACCAGCGTGCCTATCGTCCCTGTCCAAATGTTCCCTTTAAGTGTATTCATTTTATGTATTCAATTCATGCTTATACTTATATATATATATTATCTAATATGTACTTGACAAACAAACAAACAAACAAATAAAAATATGAGATTCTCTTACAGAGTGTAACCTGCCATTGATGGCAGCTTTTTAAATAAGTTCAATTTTAGTAGCATTTTTCAACTATTAATGACGAGAGGTCGCACGGTCATTCAGGCTCTCGTCACTTCTCGCCTGGACTACTGTAATGCTCTCTACATGGGGCTCCCTTTGGGGTGCACCCGGAGGCTCCAACTGGTGCAAAATGTGGCCGCGTGGGAAATTATGGGAGCGACTGGGCACTCCCATGTGACACCTCTCCTGTGCGAGCTGCATTGGCTACCGGTGGACTACCGGGTGCGTTTCAAGGTGTTGGTAATCACCTTTAAAGCGCTCCATGGCTTAGGACCAGGATACTTACGGGACCGCCTTCTGCCACCAATTGCCTCCCACCGGCCGGTTCGCTCCCACAGAGAGGGCCTCCTCAGGGTGCCGTCAGCCAGACAATGCCGGCTGGCAACCCCCAGGGGGAGAGCCTTCTCTGTGGCAGCTCCTACACTCTGGAACGACCTTCCTCCAGAGTTAAGAACAATTTCTGACCTCCCGACTTTCCGGCGGGCTTTAAAAACATATTTTTTTTCAGCTTGCCGGCTTAGCCTGATCCCTGTCAAATATTTTATTATTTTTAGAGTTTTATTATCTTTTTAAATTAATTTGTTTTAACTATGGCTATTTATATTTGTTCTTTTTATGAAATTTTAACTTTTGTGTATTTGCTTTTTAATTTGGCTGTTCACCGCCCTGAGTCCGCAAGGAAAAGGGCGGTATATAAATCTAATAAAACTTAAACTTAAACTTAAAACTTGTGATATATTGCCGTATAAATGTCAAAGATATAACATAAAACCAACATTCAGTCACTATTTATGCTGCATACTGTACAGAAAGAAGAAATAAAGTAGATAAAGGGATTGGAGCAACTCCCAGTATCAAAAGACAACGAGATAAGCTAAAATAATTGGCTAATAAATATAACAAAAAAAATTAATGGACTACTGCTGGTTTTTTTGTTTGCAAAACAGCAAGTGGTGCATTTGTCAAAAGGTTGCAAAAGGTGATTCCATGAATTTGGGACACTACAACTTTCATAAATACATGCCAGTTGCCCAGTGTCTGGATTTTTATTAACTGACCATGGAGATGCCTAACAGTCATTTGAAAAATGGTCATAAGTTATTTTTTCAATGCTATTGTATCTTTGAACCGTCACTAAAAAATTGTAATAAGTTGAGGACTATCTGTATACAAACCAGCTTTCATGAGAACTTATATAAATGCTTCACTGTAGCATGTTATCATTTGACCTGAAACAGAATAAGGTGTGTGTGTTTAAATCTATGCTGTAAACAGAATAATTTAATGATACGGCTAGTATAAAAAATCTGTAAATGAATGCATTTCTCTTAGAGCTACAGGGGTTGACCAGTAACTGATGAAGAATAGAATCAATCAGAGCTGGTAGAGGATATTGCAGACCTCCTGAATGAAAATTTGGAGACCAAAACATAGAATGTCATTGTTTTTTAAAGGAAGAAATTATAAAGTAGAAGAAAAACGAGGGAAGACCTGCCACATTTTAAACATGGTAGACATAGATGAAATAAGATGTTTTTACTTGATAAGTATGGCCTTGTGAGCTGCTAAAGTGAAGTCTGGATAAAAGCAATCAAAATGTGTAGCTGGATTTTTTTTTTCATCTAGAATGTTTCCATCTCTTCTCATTTCCCTTTGCTATGATGTGATGATCCTGTCTGTATAACATATCTTAGCAGAATGCCACACGATATGATATAATGTCTGGAGAAGAGTTAAGTAGCTTCCCACCAGCTTAACTTGGGCTATCGCTTCAGTGTCAGCTGTTTATTTAGCCATGCACGCAATATTACAATAGAAAATTGTATCATTGCATTACTTTTCCACGATGAGAGTTTCATTGAACAGAGGTTTCAGAACCGAGTCCGTGAATCAAATACTATGCTGTTCCTGTTTTTAATCAGATGTTTTGATAATGAAATTTTATGAAATAATAAATATATTTCTGTCACTTTGTCTAAAATGATGTTATTGTTTTGTACCCTTTTAGGCCAAACAAAGAGAAAACGGGCAAAGTAACTGAATCTGGTTCTTCTGTAGTCAAACATGGCCTCAATGCTGAAAAAATCTTCATGCAGGTTCACTACCTAAAGGTCAGAATGCTTTTTTAAAAAAATTAGATTTATATGCCGCCCTTCTCCGGAGACTCAGGGCAGCTTACAATATGTTAAACAATAGCCTTCGTACTTTTGTATATTTTTATACAAAGTCAGCTTATTGCCTCCACAAACTGGGTCCTCAATTTACCTACCTTAGAAAGGATGGAAGGCTGAGTCAACCTTGAGCCTCGAACTTGCACAATTGAAGACAGCTGGGTGTTAATAACAGGCTATCTAGCCTGTTGAGCTATCTGAGGCTCTTAATGCTCTTATTGGAAACCAAATGTTTTATGCACAAAAATTTAACATTTTATGTTTTCAAGGCTCCAGAACATCTTATATGAACCTGTTCAGATTTTGTGATTTGGTATAGTGCATTCAGAAATGCAGTTGTTATGTATCTGCACCATATACCTTCAGAATTTTTCTAAACCGTAGAGAGTGGGATGGAGTCATACTTGCATGCAAAAACCCATTCCATTCAATACATGATGCTATCCTGCAATTTCATGTACAGTGATCCTTGGAAATAACAAAGAAGATTGGCTACTCAGAAAACAGAGTTCTAGATAATGTTTCTGTGGTCTCTGTGAATCACAGAAAGAAGCTAGTAGCATGTGTTACTTGGACATGGGGTTACATTTTGATGTTATCAAAATTTGGGCACCTGGCAACTGACATGCATTTATGACGGTTGCAGCATCCCTGGGTCATGTGATTACAATTTATGACCTTCCTGTCTAGCTTCCAACAAGCAAAGTCAACAGGGAAGCCAGATTCACTTAATGGCCACCTTGTTTAGCAATGGAAATTTGGTCCCAATTGTGATAATAAACCTAGAATTACCTGCATAATTATCTAACTGATAAGAATAATTTAGAAATATTTCACTGATTGTTTTTGTTAAACAGTTAGCAATAAACAGCCTAAAACCCCAAAAAATAAAAAATAAAGAAATCATAAATGATAGTGTGTAAGTTTCCATTGCCATAATTTATTGGCCAGATGAAGTCTAGGTAAATACCATGTAAGATAATGACTGTATGCTGACATTTTGTTAGTCATTTTGCTAACTTCAGAGCAAATCTGAAACTGAGAAGTGTCCTGTCTTGGTTTCTTCTAGGGTTATTTCTTGCTTCAGACTTTCACAGAAAAAATTGGAGAAGCTGCATATTTCGCTTTTTTAAGAAAATACGTGCAGGCATTCCATGGACAATTGATACTCTCTCAGGTATTTCTGCACTTTTTCTTGCTCAAAGAATATCAGAGAAATTAAATAGTATGTATGTGATCTTCAGAGATAGCATTATTCAAAGAGAGCAGGGTGAGCGGCATTCCGTTTATAAAAATGTTAAAATAATATGCCAAAATTTGGAAAGGTCTTATTATAATATCTAAATAATCTTTCATGCCATTTATGGAAATGGACTAAAGTATAAATTTTGCAATTTCAGTTTCTATCTCCCATATTCTTACAGTATATACGGTATATTATGATACTGAAGTAGAATGGTTATGGGGATGCTAAAACAGGTCCAAACTGGGCAACAATAAATGGGAAATTGCGAAGATGAAAACATTTTTTTAAAGTTATAGTCATTGAAATTAGGATTTAACAGTCAACCAGAAATATAAGGCAAGAGTATTTTAAAAAAGGTATTTTCTTTAATTTGATATTTTGAAATAGGACATAAAAGAATGACCTTTTGATGTGTGTTTGAACCTTTCATATACAATCAGTAATATAGCTTAAAATTTTGGCTAGTCAGAGTAATAACTATTTTGATAATATTGTGTACTTATAGAAACGGAGCTACCAAATGAAAGGATTGTAACTACTTGTCAAAAGCAGTATGCAGACCAAGCCAAATCCAAAAATGCTGGAAATGCCGGCATTTCAGACAAATCTACCATAATAGACACATAGGTATACAAGGAGTCCTCATTTACTGACACCCAATTGGGACCAACAATTCCAGCTGAGCACCACAATCATTAAGTGAAAAATCATGTAACCATTTCGGAATTGCAATGTCACTTCTACGTTGTCGTTAAATGGATCACTGGGATCATTAAATGAGGTATCACATGATTTCAAATTGTATTTTCACTTCCACTTTCTAAATTAATTCTTCTTGTTGGAAGCTAGTGAAGCTCAGAAATGACGATTACCTGACCATAAAATGCTCCAACAGTTGCAAATGTAAGGACTGATTGCAGGGTCTGTTTTCTTTTACATGATCGTGATTTTGAGCAGTTGCTAAACAAGGCAGTGAATAACTGAGACTATTTGTAAACCACATTTACGCACCATTTAAAAAAGACAACAAAAATTTAGGAAGGAAAACAAAAAGATTACAACACAGCTCCAGCATCCTACATTTAGATAAGCAGGGATCAGTGCCAGACAGACAGACAATCAGACAGAAAACAATACCCTAATCAAAGAACCACCAAGGAGGAATCAACACCCCCACCAAAGGTGGTAGGACAAGCAACTTTGTATAGATAGTCCTTGACTTATGACCACAATTGAGCCCCAAATTTTTGTTGCTAAGCAAGGCAGTTATTAAGTGAGCTTTGCCCCACGACCTTTCTTGCCATGATTGTTAAATGAATCACTGCAATTGTTAAGTTAATAACATGTTGTTAAGCGAACCTGGCTTCCCCATTGACTTCGTAAGTGTGAAAAATGACCATTTTTCACTTCTTTCAGTACCATTGTATCTTCAAACATTCACTAAATGAATTGTCGCTAAATTAAGTCCTTGACTTAAATAAAGTAAGTCAAGGACTATCTATAAACAGGTAGCAAATCCCATGCTTATTAGCAGTGATGATATTATCTAATGAAATGTCTGCCCACAAACAACCAAGATAATAGAGCACCAAGACTTCCACTGTATGCAGTTATTCTGTTCTACTTGTTACTAGATTTTTTTCTAATAGGCAAGTGAGATTTCTCCCTAGAGAAAAGAATTGGAGACCTACAAATCAAAGTACACATTATCACTTGAAACTTACAATGATTGCGCAATAAAAGCCTTCTCTGGAATCACCCAACGATGTTTCTAAACATGGCTTCCTCAACATTATAGTGACGATAATGCTTAGTTTATTTTATGCCTCAGCCATCAATATATTTTCTTAACAGTAGATCTCGGAGAGTTAAATGTGCTTATGTGTTGCCAAATAAGATTCAATTGCAAATGAGAAAAGCGTAGTACTGCAATCTAACCATATACCAGCTAACACCATGCATTATTTCTGTTGTGAACAGTATTGAAGAGGTAAGAGATTTCAATTTGTTTCACTTAGCTCTGCTAGCCTGATATTAAATCAATTTGGTTAGCAAATTACATAAATATTGCAAAACATTGAAGGATCTCAGCTCATAAGGCTATTAGTCATTGTAGTAAGATCATGTTACAATGGAGATGCTAATCCGCTGGTCATTTTCTTTTTGCCTAGCAGCCTGCTGTGAAATCTGGTTTATAAATTCCCCAGCTGCTCTCTCACCATATGAAACATTTCATTCTTGTTCTTATCCTAGAGGCAAATGTTTACAAATTAGATTTTAAAGCTAATATCAAATAATTTACCTTTTAGTTATTTAGATGTGGTAAGAATATTTTCTTACTCAAGATTCTGCAATTCAGCATTCTCCCTAATAGGAAATTGGACTTGTGGCATATGATTTTGAAGCCCCAGATCCTATATGTTCATGACAGAACAATGGAATAAAATCTCGTAAGACTGAGGAAAACAAAATTTCCCTAACTTTTATTCTAACACTCATCTAATTGTACTCCAAAAGGTTGCAAGTTAAGCTTTAATTCAACATGTTTTCAGACAATATGTTTACATAGACTTAGATTTTTGTGTGCATGCAGTGGATCTGTGCTTGAGAGACTGCAATTTTTTCATTCAGTCTGAGATATGTTTGCTTCTGTTGCAAGATGAGATCAGGGGCAGGTAACCATTTTATGGCCCCCGGCAGCACTTTTAATAATACTATTTTTGGCAGCTAGGCACTGCTAAGGGTGGAGCAGTTACATCATACAAACGGACAAGTTTGTTTTTGTTTTATTTTTTAATTAAAGTGCACTATGCCTATACAAATAAGTCTGCAGGAATGTGTGTCAGGATTTTCAGTGACTAGCAATTAGATTTGAAATCATTCCTTCTTTGCACTACAGAGCAGGAAGAATTATCTGAAATCTTCTGCAAGTCACAGGGTTCATATCTAAATAGGAGTACGGTTTTTCAACAAATAAATAAATAAAATGAATAAATAAAAGTATTGCAATGTTTTAGTGTTTAAAACATCGGGTTGAATTCCTACCAGTTAAGAGCATGAAGACGACAGTATAATAACTAAAGAATAAATAATTCTCACATTCTGAATACTAGTCTTGTTTCTAGCAGCATTTGTAGTATTTTTCCTAGATTTGAGCCACAGGTGCAAGGAAATGACTTCACATGTGAAGCATTAATCAGTTTGCTTTTCTCCCTTCATTTTGACTGCAAGCTCAGTTATATTTTTAATAGTAGTTTTGTTTATTTTAGTTGAGTAGAAAGTAAGTCTGGAACTTTAGGAAGGGATTTTTTTTTTAAAAAAAATGAGTTCATTCTGGTTTCTACTAGAGAATTCACTGAATAATATTTTTGATGAAATTTGTGTTATAGATGGAGTGCTGGTAACTATAAATAAATAGAAATGAATTTGAAGTGCTGATTCCACTTGTGTAATTAAGGCTGACGTTTAGTTTGGTGATGAAAAATGTATACCTTTGCTGAGTTTAATATGTTCATTATAACATCTGGTCAAATAAAGAAATAAATGTAACATTGAGCTCTAAATGTGTATATTAGCTAATTCATACCTAATGTCAATGGTACATTTTTAAAATGCATGTTTTATCATGTTTTAATATTTTAAAAATCCAGTTTGTGTGCTCATATGAAGTATTTTTCTAGCAGCATGGAGTTTTTATAATTGTGCTTCAGAAGACATATTTATGCCTAAAAACATATTAGGATTCTGAAACTGGCCACATACTTTTAAAATTATATATTATATACCCATATAATATTATTATATATCCATATCCCTTGGATTTTTAAAATAAGTTTTTCAATAATTAAAAATTGCACCAGAAAAAAAATTACTCTATGATATTATTGCATTTGTATTTCATTTTAAATTATGTGGTTAGTTTGGAGAGCCTTTGATTATGTTCCAGTTTTTGTTTTCTCCAACAGTCTGTCAAAACAAACAAACAAACAAAAAAAAAACACCACACCACCCTTTATATGCTAGTGCATTTTGGGCATAAAAATATGAATTGAGAATTCATATAACAATCTTGTGTAATTGTATAAATTAATTTTACCGACATTAGACCTTTACATTATTTATATCTTTAACAGTCAGCAGTATCTCGTTGATTTACTTCAAAATGGATTAACTAAAACTAATTATAATACAGTTGAATAATAATCCATTTTGGAAAATGTTGTACTACTCTCTAAAATATTGTGACATCTTTACATAGCCAAAGATACAGTTAGGCGATACATACGAAGAACTGTGCAGACAGAAGCATGTTTCTCTTAATAATAAAAATAATCAGGGAAGCTCTATCCCAGTCTATTGGAATCCTCAACTTCATCTCTGTAATTTGTATTATGAAAGTGAAAAAGATGCCATTTGCAACCAGATTACACAACTTAAATATCTTGATGGCCAGCTTATTTTCTCTTGTTAAAATATTAACTCTTCAACTTCTGAAATATAGCTTACATAATATAATGGAATCTTCCATGGTCTTGCGTTATGATGTGGAATGTAATTCTGCAAGTTTTTTTAAAATTTCTGTAGGATACTTTACTCTTTTCACCCTTTTTCTCATTTCTTCCCTTTTTCAATCGCCATTCGGCATTCCCTTGATCTGAGCATGTGTACACCTAGTAATGGAATATGTTTTTGTCTCTTTGTATATATGTATAATATTTTTGTTCATGTTTCTGCAATTGTTGGGTTTAACCTGGGCCTATGATTATTGTCCACTTATCTGAAATTACCAGATAAGTAGTATGCAAGTTTATGCCTAAAGATCACAAACAGGAGATTAAATGTCACATATAAAAATATAACTTTAACTTATATATATATATATATACATATATATATATATATATATTTATTCTGAGGTTTTTGAGGGTGTTTGTATGTTGGTCTTCCACGAAGCCGAGAACACCAGCCTGAAGATGACGAATGAGACGTTGTCGAAACGTCGCCAAGACACTTCCAATTTTATACAGGAGAAAACCCGAATAACCAAAGACCTACATACACACACACACACATATACATACAGAGAAACATATGGAATTGTAGTCATTCATATACTCTGTTTCTCCGAAAATAAGAGCAACTGGAAAATAAGCCCTAGCATGATTTTTCAAGATGCTTGTAATATAAGCCCTACCCCAAAAATAAGACCTAGTCAAGATTGTCAGCCAAATGAAAACAATTACTACCATTTCTCCCTGAAAATAAGACCTAACTGTATAATAAGACCTAATGCATCTTTTGGAGCAAAAATTAATATAAGACCTGGTCTTATTTTCGAGGGAGATACAGGTAGCTTTATTTACATTTAATCTTTTCTTTTATTGCTGTTCAGTGTACATTAATATTTGGTGATTACATTAAATTGATTATGAGAATGTATGAAAATATAATGTCCTGCCCTTGTATTTGAGGAAGATAGTTGTTAAAACTTGACATTTCTTATATCTGCTTTTATTATATGTGGCTTAGAATTTCATAAGCACATCTACCTTTTATGAATACTCAATGTCAAATGAATAGTTATAACATGTTGCTATGAGTGCTTGTTTTCAACAGTAACAATATTTTGTTATTTTTATCCAGGAATTTCTTCATTTATTATTAGAAGAGTTCCCCCAGCTAAAAGGGTATGTGAGTCTAAACATCATGATTCAGATATTTTATTGTGTGTACATTTTCCAGGAATGTATTCAAGTTGCATTTCTGCAGTGAATATATTAAGATAATCTTATATGCCTAAAACACTAAGAAACTAGTACTATAGTTATGAATGATGTTGAATTTGAGTGTTGCATAGCTATCGGTTAAATTATAAGGTGCTATATCTTTTATTGTAAGAGAAGAAAAATACAGGGAAAGGAAAACGATAGAAAGGAGCTTTGGGTTCCATCATGGGATCAGAGTTTAGGTTTTTGAATTCAAAAACAGTTCTAACTTCAACTGAAATAAATGATCTCACTGGCATGCACAAGTAGATTGTATTTGTGTATCTTTTCATTTCCAAAAACTTAAAAAGGGAGAAGAGTGTCCCAAGTTCAAGTAAGAAAAAAAAACAGTGAAAGCCCCATGCATTATATAATAATAATAGTAATAGTAATAGTAATAGTAATAGTAATAGTAATAGTAATAATAATCCTTTGTCAAGAGTGCTCTGCTTACCTGGTAAAACATTTTGGTTGAAGAACATTAATATTTTTGACAAAAGAATTTCCTGGAACCTATTGGGTTTCCACATCCCCCCGCCCCGTCTAACTAGCACTTGGGATAGTTCCCAATTTTTTTTGGCTTTTCTTTGTTTTCAATGTCTGCCCTCTGATTTTTCTGTCTTTAGTTGCAAAGCGTTGCTATCTACTTTGTATTAAAAGAACATTTTATGGCTTGGTTTTTGTACAGTAAATTATGCAAACACATTGTGCTCAATTATGTATTACTTTTATTTCCACTAATGATGTGCTTGAACAGTATTGTGGAAGTTTTGAATGGATTTGTCTTTCGTGCTAAAAGAAAATGGTATTTCTGTTTTTCTTGGTGAAATTAATTCGTTTCGGTCAGTTGTATTTAGGATCTCTGTATAAACTTAACTCTCTTTCTCTTTTCTAAATTTTATCAGTTAAGATTTTACTAAAACTAGGAAGCTAATGGCTGCTTAAGAATATGCCAAGAATATTTTAATTTCCAGTAAAAGTAGTGGAAATTATATTTCTTTTTCCTTCAGAAAGAAAGGCAAGATTTCAGTTCTATTTATTTTATGGCCAGACATATAGTATGCTGCCAGAATTATAAATAATGAGAAGATAAAGTGTGGTGCCAAAAATAATAGATCTTATTTATATAAAGTATGCTCTTATCTATACTTATATGTCTGGCAATTATGTTTTTTCACTAATTACAATATAAGTTTTAATTCTTAACACAAAGTTAAGAAAAGAGTTGAAGTTTGTACTTGT